>JAGWCC010000445.1:0-729069 GCA_022651775.1 Drusus annulatus | reverse complement strand
AAAATTTAAAAAAGTTGGCGCTGGTCGGTTTTCGGGTCTGGGGCTGACAATTCTGGATTTTTTGTCGTGATTGGCTCTCGGATCCAGCCACTTGAGATGACAGACTGCGGACGGTGGACCAGGATGCGGAGAGCGGGGGGCTGGTTCAGCACTTCAACGTAAATATGAAGCTCCCCTCAGTCCCCGCATCCTTCATTATCACTGAACTACTGACAGAGAGAGCATAGGCGTACGAGGTCACGGGCGCGCTAAATTAGAGAGCGAGGACTGATTGGATATCCTCGTCTTTAACGTCCCGCGTCCCCATCCGGTACATACATTCTCCAGATACTTCAAAACATACACTTTTTGATCGTGTGCAGAATTTATCTCCACATATGTTTCTTCCAGAAGAGATGAAGTTATTATCAAAAGATTAATTTAATATTGTCCTGATGATGGAAGGGTACTTCCGAAACCGGTAGACAAAATATTAAATAAAAAAAGTGGTTAAAAACAAAGTGTATATGTTCTATTTATAAATATGGCAAGCCACAAAGTTAATGCTTTTTACGAATATTTAATTTTTACCTTCAAGTATTTTCCAATTGAGTGACTTATGAGAAAATCTTAATGGCTCTCCATTCTAACTACCAAATTCTTATTAAACTATTACAAAATCTAAGATTTAGTCAAAAATGTAAATCAAAAATGCAACATATATACACCTTTCTGTGGATTTTATGTATTCGGTTCTAAATTATATTCGTTAAATAACAAATGAAAAATTATGTAAATGACCATTGATATTTTTTATGGAAAATAAAATAGTCAAAACGCAACATTTTGCGTTCACCATAAATAATATATGAATGTATATACTACATATTAATATTTACTATAAATAAATTCCTTTATGAGTACGTACTTGTATGAACTTAAAAAAAATGGAACTGATGTTAGTTGAAATTATCAAAATAAAATAATTATCTTTTCAAATCCTTATTAAAGTAACCTACCTCTAATGTTTTAGCAGAAATTTATATCATATTTCAAGTGTGTGAATTAAAGCAACTAATATTAACAACAACAGTAACAACAAGTTGTCTAAATAAGAATGTTGAAATTCAAGCGAATCAGAAGTCAGTAACAGAAATTAAGAACTTGTTGAGAATTCACTTAAAAAAATAAGTGAATTCTCAATGGCATATTAAATATCTCAAAATTCCATCACATTTTTGACGTGCAACATTATACTACGGCACTTAGCAAAAGTTTGCCTAGAATGTCATAAAACGTTTATGCATTCTGTTTCATTTCCTATCTGTCTTCAGACGTAAGTGGAATACCTCCCGGAGCGAATACCTGCGATTATCCGTAGCACTGCTGCCAACAATGTGGGGTTATGAATACATTATGAAAGCCAACAGGAGCCGGGGTTGGGGAGTTGGGGGTTACAACGCCGAGTCTATGGACCAGCAGAGGTGGAATATCTTTTAAGAACAGAACAATCTTGTGTCAAGCACAAATGTGCCAGAATTTGACGTTATATTGCAATATTAAAGTTGCGTAGATTATTATTAGTCTATATCTATAGGAAACCGTATTAGGGTACCAATTGCCCGGAGCCAATAGGACTATGACATTCCCAATTGGGGTATCATAGAGGCTAAAGGGTGTGGGGGCATAAGATGAAGACATGGAAGAGGAAGGTTGGGAAGTACCTGGATATTCCGATTGTGATATTTTTCCAGTGTGGTTTTGAGACCAGCTTCCATTTTGGAATGTACCGCACATATACACTATTTTATATTAATTTTATATGAAAATAACGCATAAAAAATAAATAAAATTTATTTGCGCACGCCGCGCCAGGTTTCAAACCCGTGATCTCTGGGTCCGTTACCAAGGATCTTGATAGCTCAGCCGCGGAGGTTGTGTAGATTATCGGGCTAAAATTACTCCTATCCTCAATGCATAATTTATCATCGGTTCTAATTTCAAAAGTTGGAATCTAAATTATTCATAAAAGCCCATAGTTAAAAAAATATATAAGCGTTTGCCCATTGATTATATGCTAACTATTTTTCTTTGGCTTAGGTAAAATAAATTTTCTCAGCTCCGGGTCCAGAGGTCATGGGTTTGAAACCCGGCGAGGTAAATAGAACTTTAATTGATTTCGATGAATTATTTCACACGTAACTTTATTAAAATAATATGAAGTAGATTTACACGTCATTCTGGAGTGTTAGGTTATCTCAGTATCGTCTGGGTAAAAAAAAAACATTCAGAATCGATCTGTTGCTTGATATGGAAGAAGGATGTCCTTTTCATTTCCTTACTCCCTTCAGCTTCACAAAATACCCAAATTGGGGATGCTATAGTCCCACAGATTATTGATAATTATTCACAAAATGCCATAGGTAGAATAAAATGTACTGAAAAAATATTTTGCACAACTACTAATTAATTCCAAAATAATGACTGTGTTACTGCTTCGTTGCTTCATGTAAATAGTTCTGAAGTATGGACGCGTGTCATAAGTTAACAACTCCAGACTTACCCTTTGTATGGGGGAATGGTGCACCCTACGGCTGATTCTGACACCACTTTCACATGCGCTCACAGTAATGGGGAACCTTGTAAAAAAAACATCCCCGTACCATTGAATTCTCTATTGATTCAAAAACGAAATTGAACATTTGAAGGGAAACATTTATTTTGCTTGTTTTCGGAGTATTTTCTCTTCACATCTTGCTGTATCATTTCACAGTTCCCGAGCGCAGTTTGTACGGTTTACACCTTATATCCGTCCATCTTAAACATTTTCATATTGCGAATTTAACTTCTTTTTGTTTCATGAAATGTAAAGAAAACTTTTATGTGTGAGCGCTGGCAAAAGAAATGTATTTTCCGTGACAATGTAACGTGATGAAGATGGATTTTCCGTGTTTGATCGTTTTATTTAACGGGAAGTGAGATCTTTTGTGCTATGAATCTTTTGATCATCTATTCAAGTTAGGGTATTTTTAAATAATAAAGCAGTTAGGATTTAAGACGACGAGCTTTAGAGCAGTTAATGTGAAATGTAAGCGAAAGGTGTGTGCATTTCATAAATTTTCTTTGTGACATTCGAAACAAAGTACTTATAAAGCTCTCAACCGAGAAAATGTTTGATCAAATTCTATTTTATTCAGTACAGAATAAATTCTTGTCTAATTTGGGAAAACATTACATTTACTATTTCAATATTATTCTGTTAATGACACTCTCTAATTTATTATTGACTGACTTATGTTGTCCATTGTGCATTGGAATAGCAGAAGAGCATGTGTCCGATGATGTATGCATGTGAATGAAGCAAAGAGTGTGTGCCACAAGAGAGACATTTATGTCTGAAAAGTCGAGATAGTTAGTAAGTGGAATATGTCTTTTCTCTCGGTCACTAACGAAGTTGAAGTGACCAAGAGAACTGGCAAAGTTGAAGTTTTGAGTTAAACCATTTTAAAATAAAATGCGGGTAGAGATATTTATTTTAAATAGTACCGCAGATAAATTTTTATCTCAAAACAAATAAACAATAATGATTATATTTTCGTAGAAAAGAATCACTTTATAGTTTAACATATTTAAAAAAATGAAAAGATATTTAACAATTTGTATAAGACCGTTTTGTCTCATTCAATTCATATTATCTGTCTCTTTCTCTGTCCGTTCCTTTGTTATAATTTAAATGTTATTCTATTGTTTTCTCATTGTTTTGTTATTTTATTTTATATTTTGTTCTCCCTCTGTACGTATACGAGTATAAAACTGCACACTTTGTAATTTAGTTTAATTTTGTACCCTGATGATGCTTAGACTAATCAAAACCGGTCGATCATAAAAAAATAATATAATATTCGTGGTTTATACAAAGTAATTTTTTAATTTCTTTTTATAGTAATATAGTAATGGTATGAATTATTATTATCAATAGGCACAGAGTTAACAGTAAGGAATCTTACGGTTCTACCACAGAAGTCGGTCTATATTTCAATAAAGACTTCTAAATTAAATAAAAATCTATCCAAAATATTATGTAATTCTATTGTGAGCGGGTATAGACGTGTGTTGACAGATCAGTGGCGTGCGCCGATATCGCACATGAAAAGGGTCGACTGAAACACTGGGGAGCGGAGATACCCTTGACCTAAAATAACGCAGGGCCGGAATATTGTTAAACACAATTGAAATGATTAACTTTGATTATCATCAAAAATGGCAGCATAAAATCGGAAAAGTTCAATTACTAGTAATTTTCAAAATAAATATGATATCGTTTAAAAATGTCGCTTTCTAATGAGGTCTTGATGGCTTGATTGGAAGAGTATTACTTCCGGATAGAGTAGAGGTTCCTAGTTCACATCTCGGTCATGACCATTGTTCTTTTTAGTTTCTGGCTTTTTTCTGCTTCATATTTGTATTTTAGATTATTAATCTTATTTAAATAACTAAAATTATTTCACGGCCTACAAACAAGTTGCCAATGTTGTACATTGGAGTTGAATTATCAACCGTTGGCAGGTAGAATGGACATATTGATAGTAGAGCAGGCGCAGGGCTGGAACTAGCACATTTGAAAGTTGTGAATATTTTATCATTAATCGATACAATAAACTGCGAGTAGCCTCCTGAATCTGACATCAATTAAAGAAAAGCACAAACATAAGAATCAAAACATAGGAATAACTACTGATGATGTTTAATTACCTATGATATCCATTGTGAAACAGCTGTAATCTATATTCATTATTTTACGTCTCTACGTTTTATAAGTTTTTTTTTCACGAATCGTTTTGCATCAGTAATATTGACGGCCTCCGTAATCGAGAAATAAGACGCTCGACTACGAACCCAGAGGTTTGGGGGGCAAATCGGGCGTGCGCAAATGCATTTTATTCAATTGATATGTGTCATAACGCTTTTAATTCATATAAATACATAATATAGTATGTTTGCGGTACATTCCAGAATGGCAGTTACTCTAAGTATCGCTCTGGTGAAAGAACACCTTTCAGAATCGAAACGTTGCTTAAAATAACTTTTTCCGTGTTTGGTGACCAGATCTGAATAACCAGGTACTTACCAACCTTCCTCTTCCTCATCTCCTTCCCCTCCTCACAAAATACCACGATTGGGGATTGCCGTCTCACTAACTCTAGACAGTTGGTAGGAGTTGAGGACTTTTGTGCGGTGTTTACTGTAAAAAAAGATTGTAAGAGCTTAATATTTCCATAACTGAAGTTAAGTTTTCAAATAACACTGTTTAGAGTTATACGAATGCATTTTTTTCCATTTGCGCGTTTTATTGGTCAGGCATTCCCACAAGCTACAGGATTATTTGCAACTCATTCAGTGTTAAAAAAAAATCAGCGTCATATTGGTAAGAGTTTGCTATTCTAATTCAAAAAGGTGCAGTTGTTTGAAATACATTTAGTTATAGTCAGACCTCCTTAACAGAACAGTACGATATTTGGCTCCGTAGTCATTATAGGTATGTGTAGTCAGTTCTCGTAGTGTTAGTAAATACATATGGTCGCTGGAAAGGCAAAAGGGCTTAAGCGAAACTTTGGTCGAAAATGAGTTAAATATGCAGTTTTGCTCGGTTTTCTTTTTTACATCGAATGCTTTGACTCTCGTTTGAATCTGAAGACTTTTGTGACCTTTCAGCCATCTAAAATATATTTACCATTTGGACGAAAGTTTGACACAAGCGACACAAGTTTGGGACTATTTTTTAGGTTTTTATCGCTTCAGGTAACTCAGTGAGGGCATTGAGTTACCTGAAGTAACTTGTTTTTTGAAAATCCAACCAGGTACTGAAGACTTGTGAACTTTATTCTAAAACAAACAAAAAAACTTTAAAGTGCTTTGGTATAAAGTTCGCAAGATGACGCTCCAGACGTTTTGCCTTTCCGACGACGATATGTTACTAGAGATATTTGCGACTCGTTCCAGAGGTGGAATATGTAATACTTTGGGCATAGCACTGGTAAGATAGCATAATTTACAACGAAACAATGTTTGAAATGGCTTTTGATATGTTTAGAACTTAGATGTGATTAGTAAAACATCCTACTCTTCTACTTCTTTTCTTCCTCCCCCACATCCAAAATTCTTGATATCAGGGAAACCACACAGCATACAAAGTTCCAGCCTAATATGGCTTCCTCCTTTTTCAAAATCATGAATTATTATCACTGGCTCTGATAGAAAATCTGGTGAGGTATCTCTTTAAATAATCTTGGTTCGGTCCTGGCAGAAGGGCATGTATTATGGATGGGTAGATAGAGTTGTCAAAACGTCCTAGCTCCTGGCCGGGAGAGAATATCTGAATATCTCCGAGGAATTTTCGGCTTCGATGGTAATAGTTACAATGAAGCCCATGATGTAGTGAGCAGCTTTCAGCTATCACTTGATGGGGATCTGTAAATGGAAGATGAAAGATATCTGAGATTATAGCGTCACAGGGTAAACCTTAAATTGTTAAACCGAAGCGGTGCGCCAATGTGCACTTTGGAAGATAATCAGGATTACAACATTGAAACGTTAAGTCCTGCGTTTCAATCATTATTGATGTTGTTCTCACTTTTTAAAACCGTACAAGGAAATTTACATACTATTGATATCTATGTTCATGGGTATTCATGCGTTTAGTAGTTGCATGGCATGTTTTTTTTACGCAAGATTGTTTTTTGCTCCAAATCTATCGCACAATTTTTAGAAAAGTTAACCCTTTATGAATTGTGAAAAATGTTGAAAACTTTGTAATTTTTTACTGTTTCGGCGAAATCATTAACCCTAATCATTTAAAAAAAATTGTATTGCATCAATTCAGTTGTCAGTGCAGTAAATTACATAAAAAACTTAAAATAAATATTTTTCTTAATTTGTTTGAAATTTGCTGGTTTGAGGTTTTTACTAAGGGTCTCGAAGGAAAATTGTTCAATTGCAGATTTTTCAAACTGGAATTTTACTAAACAAAAGTGATATACTTGTTATAAATGTAACCAAAAGAAGACCATAATCTAAAGCATCATAAAAAGAAATCAAGGGAAACAGGACGGAAATCAATTTTAATTTGAGCCCCACAGACCGGTGTTGGACTATGGCTCGGACATGCATTTTAATACCTTATTTTGAAAATTAGCGATTGGCACATTTAAAATTCGTTATTTTTTCACCAGGTTTATGTGGCGTAAATGTTCGAAAATGTGCAAGAAAATATTTATAGTCTGATTCAAAATAATAATATTTTTCTTAATTCTTTAACAAAAATAATTTTACAACGGGGTTTTTAACCTTCTCTATTTGCGCAGAATCACTCGAGTTAAAACAATCGGTGAATTACGAAATGTTTTCTTCGATAAAAACAATCTATGTATCGCAGATTTACCTTTTTAACCCAAGGAATGCGGAACATTTTTTTTCTACTACATGCGCAGTTTGAATTTTATATCAATTAGCCAATAAGGAAGCTCCATTTCACGAGTCACGTCTCTAAACCAATCGTAACTAAGAAAGTAGTCCCAAATTTAAATAAATCAGTGAAATTCCTGAAAGCATTTATAGGACTTGAATACGTTTCGTGAGACTAGAGGAGACTTTTAATGGTACTCGAATTTGAGCCGAGCGCATGCTGAGGGTTAAAAGAATATTTATGAAGGATCGAAAAGGGTTTGAGATTCCAGATAGTAAACTTTCCCTAACAAAATATTCAACGTTTGTACGGAACCTACCGCTACCGGAGACGGGGAAATTGAATACATTTATGAATTCTATGTAAACACATGTAAATTTATCTTTTACTGACCAGCATCTGCTGCGACTTCCGCGTCGAGAAGAACTGATCGATTGAAGCTATAGCATTATACCAAGAAAAATAAAGCTTTTGAAGATATGTGTGTCGTGTTTTGAAGATTTTAGGAAAAATATCTCAAAACAAACTTTTGGCCATATTTAATCACTAACGCCGCTAAATCCATTAAAGTTAATTGTCTGACCAGTGACGGTAGACACAATTATATTCATGGCAATTATTCAACACAGGCATATTGGAGTCTATTTAGAAGATGGGGTAATCGCTATATTAATTGAGTTGACAGTAATTTTTAAATGTCATTATTTTGACTAGAAAAAATATTTTTCGTTTAATGTCAAACTACAAAAACAAAAAAACAAATATATTGGTAAATATTAGAATAACGTTGTTAAGAGATTTTTAAAACTGAACATAATTTCACTATATATAGTAAATTCACTCTGACACGAAGATTTCAACCAGATGCCTTTTTTATGTGAATGATAGTAATCTTTATTTAAGTATAGTTTACAATAATAACTAAAAAAAGGATAAACTTATAAACAAATAAGGTTGTATAAAGATGTAGGTACAATGATTCATATATTTGAACAAGAGATCGATACATTGGAAACAGTATATTATGTATATAATAAACACAGTAATTAATTAGATGAATGGACTATTATGCATATTCGCTTAATATGTACTCGTATATACATAGTTTTTGTACAGATTATTTATTCATTTTGTCTTCTTATAATCTGCCTCACTAGGCAAGCCTGTGTTGATGCAGTAACTTTTGCAGATTGTTTGTGTTATTAAAATTTAATCTATGGTTGCTGTTTCTTGCTAATGTGAATTTATTATTAAAATGTAAATAGTAAGTTAGAATAGTGCATATGAATAAATAATTGTTTGTTCTGTGGTTGGTTCAATCAATAACATCGAATTTGGGTGAGTGCACCGCAGGGAACTTGAATGACATGAATATGTTAACATTTAGAAAGCCGACTGAAATAGGATTTTCACTATAAGGTATTAAGTGAATCTAAAATAAAAGTTAACACATGGGAATCGAGAGAAAATGTATTTAAGTTCAGGTGAAAGAAATGTTTTTTTTTTCGATTTATACTCTTTGTTTAAATCTTAGATTTCGTGATACTTATGGTGGAATTTGGTCACCGGTGTGAAAGGCTATTGCTAAGAAACATTTAAAATATTTATTCGGCTGATAAGGCTGTTTCATTACAAAACTGGATCACGAGAACACATATATTTGTCTAACCTTTTATTGAAAGGATACCAACAATATATTAAATCAATAAGTAGGTAGGTACCTAACTGCCTACTAAGACGATTTCTTTTGTAGATAAAATATATTAGAGTTTCCCCTTTCAAAAAAGGTTGTCCCTATAGGTTAATTTTAATTCAAGCAAACAAATATACCATGATCCTAAATAAATATTTGCGCTATCATGCATCAACGCCTCCACCTACGTTCGTTTGACAAGAGAAACCAAAAGTGTAACATTACGTCAAAATAATGTATTTTGTTACACATTAAATCTGAAATTCTGTAACTTTGCACGGTTACTATCGAGATGCTGCCCTTTTTAATACACCTTTTAAATTGAAAATACAGTTTATAATCAGTAGATATTGTTATATAAAAAGAGGCAAAAGAAAATTTAAAAGTATTGAGTTATACTTTGATGTATAAGTTTAAGGTTTGAAGAGGCAATAATGGCAAGTTCAAGGATACGTTTTTATGATATTAAAATTAAAAATAATATGCTAATAATCTTTGTTAAGGATAACAGCCATATCGTTATCCAGCCTCCGAAAGGAGAGCACTTGAAATAGAGTAAGGTGAACTTAGAGTAAATAATGTGAGTAAAAAACGAGTACATTAAGAAAAAAATCTTAATTCACCATGTAAATGACAGACCGAATTAAATTAAATTAGAATGATTTAGGAAAAAAAAATTCCACAAGTAAAAAAATACATCATGAAGTATAACTTTTAACGCCATACGCCATAAAATGCAATTGTTATTTGATGCTGAGATTTTTTTTCTTTGTAGTGCATAATTAAGTTCGAATGAGGACATTGCGATAGAAATGAAAATAGGGCTTTACAAAATACAATATTTCGAAAATCATAATCTTAATCATAAATGGTTTGAACCACTGTCACATTTTACAGTGTCGCAAATCGATGATTAGCGCCATTATGAATTTTTACCATTACCACTTCAAAAAATCTTCCCCGTTGACCACCGATTTTCGGCCCGTTTCAGGATTTGATCATATTATGATCAGGTGTCAAGCATAACAGCATAACCGTTACGTTATCATTAAGGCCTAAATTTCCTTGCAAAAATATGGAATAGCGCCTTTTACCTAAACACAGTCGAGATATATATTTTTTCTTGATGAAAAATATTACTAGCTTGCGTGTACTCGCTCAGCATAGCGGAACATTACTACAAGGCGATCGCATTCCTTCGCGCTAATCGGTTAAGACTCTCACGTCAAAAGGACACAACAACTTCATTGTGCAGTTGCGTGATCCGTATTGAATCGCAAGCTTTTTTACGTATGAGCGATAATAACTATTTAATTTTTTTTAACGTGTATCGTATTCGGCGAGTATAGACGGCATAGGTTTTACAAAAATATATAGGTTTATATTATGTTTGCTATAACTGTCTAATTCGTTGAGATTCTCATTGAGACAGTCGTAGTACATAAATAATTTAATATACGGCTTACAGAAGACTTATATTAAAAAATATGTAGGTTTAATAATATAAATAGAGAGAAAGATTTGAATGAAATAAAATAAAATAAGGACAGAGATCAATTGGAAGTTAAGATTAAAAGTGTAATATTAAATGGTATACAGAGGATTAGTAATAAAACATGTGATGGAATTTGTAATAAAGGTAAGGGTATATATAAAAATAGAAAAGGATAAACATAGAGATAAGGACAAATTAAAATTTCAATAGACACATCTATGTAGGTGTCTTTCAGCATTTTGCAATCGTGGGACGACCTATTTTAACTGTAATTATTTTTATTTCGTAAATGAATTTAGTCACTTTGTTTGCATACCTATGTCTAGCGCTGGTAGTGAATTATACAATTTGTAAGCAATACATTTAATTTAATCTGTAGTTCGTTGTTTTTGGCTCAGGTGAATTTGTGTGTGAATTATGTTTGAATATGAATTTTAGATTGATTTACTGTTTTTTGTGCTAACTAACCAGGATGTTTTTTTTCCAAAGAGCTCTGCTTTATGTCCAATAAAATTTAAGATTTAAAGATCACATGTACTGGCCACTTTGTCATCGGTATTTTAAATTCCTTATGCAATATTAGGTACCAGCTGCACGATGTTATGCATAAACCACTTTCCTAATAATCCATTTAGGTCGGTTACCGTATTATGACCATTCCCCAGTTAACGGTTACTGCCTATTCTCCAAAATAAAAGTTCTTTAGTCGATATTCTCTCTAATATTAGACGACTGCATGATTTTTTTTAAAAAAATGTAAATACCGTTCAAGAGTCCCAATTGCTCTTAACTGCCTTAAAGCAGTAGGGCTATGGCATCCTCAATCGGAGTACGTCGTAAGCTGAAGGGAAGTGGGAACGAAAATGAGATAGGAAAGAGGAAAGTTGGGAACAACTTGGCCATTCAGATATAGTCACCGACCACAGCTAAAGTCATTTCTGAATGGTGGTCTTTCACCAGGGCGATACTCAGAGTATCTACCATTCAGAAACGTGCCACAAATATACTATATCTACTAATATATTAATTCATAATCAATTGTGCACGCCGGAATTGTACCCGCGACCTTTGGATTCGCAGTCGAAGATCTTAACCGTTCGGCCACGAAGGTCTGTCGAAGAACTAATAACATTAGGAAAATTTACACCCTTTCATCTCTCAAAATTGTGTTTAGTAAGTTCATCTATTTTTCTACACATTTTTTTATAATGTTATTTTAAAATAGTATTTTTTCATGCTTATTTAACTGTTTTTTTTTCATACATTTTTTACCTGTGTTTTTTTTACTACTGTTAGATAATTTTATACAATGAATTGATATGCAAAAGCCCCATAAGTCCATTTATACAAAAAAATGAAGTAAAAATAAAAATGGACTTTACATACCTCACCTAACATTAGCAGCAGGCTATATTACGTATAATAAAAATGAAATAATTACTTTGAAATATTTTTTATGACCGACCGGTTTCGCTTAGCCTAAGCATCACCAGTGTACAAACATAACTAAATAAAACAATATAGGGTGTGCAGTTATATATACATACAGAGGAAGAATACAATATAAAATAAAATAAGATAACGGTGAGCAAACAATAAAATAACATCTATCATTTTCTCACTGTTTTCTTATTTTGATATTGTGTTCTCCCTCTGTTTGTTTATATAACCGCACATTTGTATTTTTTATTCAGTTTAATTTTGTACCTAGAGTCTAAGCGAAATCAGTCGGTCATAAAAAATAAAATAATATTCGTGGTCTCCTACAAAGTTATTTTTCATTTTCATTAAACATGTCTAACCACAAAGTGATTACTGTCTACGAAAATATAATATTATGTATAATCACTGTAAACCACTTTCCCAATAAACCATTTAGGGCGTGTACTGTACAATGCCTATTCCGCAGTTAAAAGTTATCGGAACTACACTGCTGACTATTACTGGTGGCCGAGTTTCAACCAAACTGCCTACTCTCCAGACTAGGTAACTCTAGTTTCTGGTTCAGTTCTGCCCCCGTTATTAATTGGCAGAACGGCAACGATCGGTTTTGAAAATTTAAGCCGACTCACTAATTTAGACGAATTTTCCGCCGGAAGCGGTTGCATTGGATTCTAAGAATTACTTGCTTTGGTAGGGTAGGAAAATTAGTTCATTTTATTGGAATAAAAGGTGGTTTGAATTACCAATTTTGAGTCGTCCCATATCTATAATGAAGCTAATATTATTGGCATTTTCCAAGCCACCATTTTGCTGTAATATTTTAATGATGAAGTCTACCAGAAGGGTGGAAATTGAAGAGTACATTATTTTACAACTTGACACAGTTTACTTTTTAAACGATGGCGTCGATAATGTAGGTTTTGTGAATACAAATTGTAATGTTCACCATGTCAATCTGAACTTGACATAAATACGAGTATGTGTTTTTATATTTTTTTATATTATATCTGTGTGTGCAAGGCAGAACGAAATGAGTCACAAAAAACAAGTTTTGAGTGATGTATGCAGAATTGTTGTTAGATTGTTCCTTATATACCTACATATCTATCGAGGAAAAATGAGACGTGTCAGGATATAAAATAATGTGCTCTTATTTTTTTAAAAGGGACATGTGACATATGACATAATTACATACAAAAAACGAAATTCCTTAATTTTGTTTTAGCTCATCTGAACATCTGCGTTAATTGGCTCATTCCGTTCTTCCTTGCGCACACAGATATATCCACTAGGCTTAAACATGTCAGTTTGAGTATATTAGATACGATACAATGTCAAGATACTTACTACGCAAAAACATTGAGATATGTCTGATTAAAATAAGGGTGAATGCAGAAGTCGTTAATAAAAGAAATAGATCACCCTTGACTAACAACGCGGTTGTTAGTCAAGGGTGGAGTTTTGATACCAACTCTGATATACAGTAGCGGGGAATGGTATTGGCAAGGGGAGGACAAACGTCAACCGAATGCAGTATAAAATAGATCTTTGAGGCACATGTCCAATAAATCGACCGTAGTACAAATGAGAAGATCCAAAAGAACAAAAGACCGATTTAAGCAAAATTAACAAGGTTAAGAAAAGGAAGTTCACATAATTTGGGAGAGTATTTTTTTGGACATGGAGATGGGTCACGTCAAGAGTCGGTATAATAGAATAGTATGTATGAATGTGAGTGAAGAATGGAGGATACGTTAAGGCACACTTGTGCGGCGTTTTATTTATTTAATTACATACGCCCTTATGGGCTTTTACATAACTGTGTAATGCATAATATAAAATAATAGTGACATAAAAATAACATGGAGCAAATGATTAGCACCCAAGAACATAAGTAAGTTAATAAAAATATATTAATTGCAATAAATTAACAGTAATATTTTTGAAAGAGGTATGCTATTATATCCTTCTTGTAACTAGATTCAGTGCAGTTGAGTATATCTACTATTTCAGCGAAAGAATTATCTTCCTTACCTATATGCAAGGAGAGACGTTTTATGGTTAGTTAAATAGTGATAAAAGGAAAATAATTCAGTTTATTGTCAAATTTACAGTGAGTAAAAAAATCCGACCATTCGTTCTCCGATTATAGTTAGTAACAATATTTGAAAAGTAAGTTATGAGAATTACCTCTCGAGAATACTTCACTTTTGAAGTAATAAAAACTGATATACTTTTGGCCAGTTCAAGGGATATATTACAATTCTGGCTGCAAACTATTTCGCTAGCTATTATCGGACTATTGGAAAGTTTGTCTCCATTTGCCCTTACAATACCCCAGAGTATATTCAATGAACAGTCATATCGGTTTCTGCCAACCTTACGGCGAACATTCAACATTTGCCACCTCGCAAAACAGGGGGAGAACGAATTTATTCGACATCAACCTTGCTTAAGGAGAGCTGTGTTCATAAATGATAAACTTTCATTTCATATTCATAAGATAACTGGAAAACCTACAAATAAAATAAAATAAATGTATTTCTCCCAAATTTATTGATTTCACGGTAAGAATACGGCTGACGGCCTCCATGGTCGAGTGGTAAGACGCTCGACTACGAATCCAAAGGTCGCGGGTTCAAACCTGGCGTGCGCCAATAACTCTTATTTAATTAATATGTGTCATAACACATTTAATTCATATAAAAATAATAAAAAGTATATTTGCGGCACGTTCCAGAGTGGTAGATACTCTAAGTATCGTCCTGGTGAAAAACCACCATTCAGAATCAAAATTGCTTGAAATGGCTTTAGCCGTGTTTGGTGACCAGATCTGAATAGCCAGGTACTTTCCAACCTTCCTCTTCCCAATCTCCTCTCCCTCCCCACTACCTTCAGCCTCACAACATTCCCTATTTGGGGATGCCATAGTCTCACTGGCTCTAGACAGGTGGGAGCAGTTGAGACTCTTGTGCGGTATTCATATAAAAATAAAAAAAATAACACTTTCCTTTTAAAATTGAAGATATTGAAATTTCTCACAGTATAATTAAAGGCGTTTGGTGACGTACGTCAAAAGATCTATAACTGATAATAATCTAATGTTTGGATAATATGTGGATTTGTGATCAATGTATATTTTTCTATTATATGGTTAGTTATAATTAAAAAAAACTTTTTATCAAAATAATCTCCAATAAATGACTAGCTCCATTTGCGTTTTGTGGGTTGCGCCACTTCTCCACAGACCGCATCGATTTGCCGTTCAACTCAATCAGTCGAAAACGCATTGGTATAAGCTTTATTTGAATGTATCCAATATTCGTGAAATGTACAGAGCGACTACTACCAACAAAACGTAAAAAATAAAAAGTCATGTTTCTATTCCTGTTTTTTACTTTGAATTCAAATTTAAATTCTGACGAAAACTTTGGTTGAAAGAAATAAGGTTAATTACCCTCAATCATTTTAATCAATCATGTTTACAAAACAGTGGCAAACTTTTCTCCAAGTTAAAACTTCTCCACGCTTTACTCGATGCCTTCACACCCTTCCGTAAGATGTTGGAAAATCGATTCATTATAAATAATTAATCATTAACAACCCTTACCCGCCTCCCTCAACCCTCTACGTGACCTGCCATGTGGGGTTAGCTTGAAATACCGTCCCGTGCTAGACTTTCACCAGATGACTAGACGAATGACATCATCGATTGAATATCGAGATTTATTATGAACATTATTTTGATATAAAGACACCTTCTCGTGTCTCAAATTTGGAATAGAGGGTATTCATATTATAGGATGTGTAACGAGAATATGGTTTGGGTGTTTTGAAACAGACACACAGCAGAAGTGTGCCATGACGGATTCGTTAGAACATATAGTACAATAATAATAATATTCTAATAGAAATTATTTAAAGAAATGTTTAATATGAACCACTTTGGGTAAAACAATTGAGACTCACTACAGAATAATCGGAAGAAAGTCACGGCATGCCTTTTGTTAGACTGCATATTAATAAAAAACCAACATACTTTATTTTAAGTTGTTTGATTTTCACAACCCAAATCTTTCAAACTTTGTTATGCCCATACATTTATTTTGTATTATTTTAAGAGAATCGTAAATTTAACAAAATCATAAAAATATTATTTTTGATCCAAATTTTGTGATAATATTTTTAATGTTTTTAAAAAAAAAACTTGAAAAATTTTAAAATTTCAATCTGTAACCCCTAAAAATATTTTGAGAAAAATAGAAAAAGTAATGTTTCACAAAGGTTACGTACAAAAAATAAAAAGTCAGTTCTGAAAAAATAGTAGAGAACACACAAATTGGTCAATTTAGATTCAGCCACGAGCAACATTTTACTTAGATAATTTTAGTGTTTTCAAACCGGCTATCGGTAATTTTAAATTGAAAAATGAAGTCGCCTTTTACTCCTACACTTCCTTAAATTAAAAAAAAATCAGATTGGGAATAAACTGCTTTTTAAATTATTGAATTCTAACTGAAGGAAAATTAATTGATTCCCAGCATCGTATGTTAGGTGGCAAGGTTTTGGAATTCAACGGTGGTAACTTTTGACCGATACAATATTTTTACGATGGTTTAATTTTGTTTTTTAATTAAGCATAAGCTTAGTAGACCATGGTCAAAATTTATTGTTCTTTAATATTTTTTAATTTTTACAATGTTACGTTTGACCACGATATCGACTATTTGGACCACAGCAATATTTTGATCATGGCGAAAACTTAAAGATACTCGTATTAAAATTTGACTCCGGTAAATTTGTACACTTGTAATTAAGTTGTTTAAAGTTAAATGGTTATATTTGGACAATTGTTATTAAGTCTGTGTTTTTTTATTGATTGATTGATTGGTCGGTTAAAAAAGCTCAAGTCTAAGGGAACTTTGATTGGGACAGTTTTGTTTATCTCTGATTTTATGAGGTACGAGTAAGTTGAAATTCCCAAGTTTAATACTCATTTACAGCTTGTATGGAGTCAGACAGTGAATACTGCAACGGATTTTGTTAACAAAATTATTTCTGATGCAATTATGATTTTGCCATTCAGCCGAGAGATGGCACTAGACGCCCTGCATTGTTTAAGTTGATTACTTTCAGCGCGGGCGTCATATATACTCATACATATACATATACTCGTACACACACATACAAACCCAGAGTCGCCTTGTGATAAGTATACCGAAGGATAAAACCTTGCAAAGTTTTAAGAATAAAATAATGTTATGTTTATGCCTTTTATTTTAATCAAATTGTTGTTGTTTCAAAAGCTTGACCGTTAGCTTTCAAGTTCTGGAAACAGTGTGTAAACGTTTTACAAAACAATGCCTCTATGTGAAAAGCGAACCAATATAAAAAATCTTTCTTGGAATGAATAAGAAAAAAGAGACACAAAATCATAACCGTACCATATAAAATATATTTTATTGGATTTTTACTAATTACAAATTGAACAGCCTAACAACTTTGGTAACAATTTAAAGACACAGAAATTTCCTAATGAGATAAACATGGAGCAATTACTTATATTTTGTATTTACGAAGATAAATAATTTAAAAAAAATCTCTCTTTTGTGTAGATTGTGGAAAAAATAACTATAATATTCATAAAAAACTCAGTCATTAGCCAAGAAGCCTTAAAATGTAGTCGTTAGAGTCTAAACAGTTCAAAAAAGTAACATGTACAAAAAAGTCAATAAATGAAGAAAAAAAGAACGTTATCATTTGGCCTAAATTTACAACTCAAAACTATTTTTATTTTCTCTCTCAATTACAATAGAGTTATTTTATTTCAATAACTTTCAAACAATGAAATAGAATGAAGAATTAGGCGCTTTTTAAACTCAAAGTCGTATCGAAAGTTCATGTTATAAATTACACCACATTACCTCTTGTCCAAACTGTCAATATTCACTAAAGCAATAACGTTTGGAAATTATTCATACTATTTTATGATCTTTTTTTCTGTCCCTCATTATCTCCTCGTCAATTAATGCTTTTGTACTAATCAACTCAACAAAGTGGATTGAAGCGTCAGTCTCTTAAGAAATATAAATTGGGGTGACATCTAACCTTTTCGAACTTACTGGAAAAATTTTCAATGGAAAACTGACAAGTTCGTTTCAGCTGTCGAAAATTTATAACGTAGGTTAGGTACTATTAGAAGTAGCCGTACTTTTCCTTATGTTTATATTTTACTTCGTCTATATTTGGTAGTTGATGTGATTTTCCCATGAAAACGGCACTATAAAAGTTATCCATTTATTATTATTAAATGTTTATATCTTCTTCATATTAACTCCATTTATATTTCTAATAATATTTGCGATGCAAGGTTATAAAAATGTTTTCATTACAAGATTTTTATTAAGATTATATATGTATCGATAAGTGAATAAAAAACACCTTCCTTTTAACATTTTGGTAAACGTCATAACAAAGGTTTAAATACCAGTAGAAATATTTTTATTCGTAAACGAAATATTTTACCCATTTCCGCTTAATACAAAAACTCATGTCCCACGTCCAATAACATCCCACCACACAAATTGCCACGAAACCGCCTGGTATTTTTTGAAAATCGTCTATATTTTTAGGGATACTTCAGATTAATCATATAAAATTTTACAATGAAAACCTAAATTATTAAGAAAAAAAAACTTGCAAAGTTATAAGTATTTTGACATTAGTTAGGACTTCATTTGTTTATAGTTTTTGTGTTCAATTTGTAGAACTCCATTTTAATGTTTCTTCAATTAAATTATATAAAAAAAAAAAAAGTTAGGACTTCATAAAAAAATGGTTTCACGAATCTTAAGTTAAGTATTTAAATAATATTAATAATTTAAAACAAAAAAAATGAAACAGAAAAAGCCAGAAAATAAAAAGACAATGGTCACAACCGAGACTTGAACTCGGATCCCCTACTTTTTCCGAAAGTAACGCCTTAACCAATTCGGCCATTGGGACCTTATTAGAAAGTGATATTTTTAATCGATCTGATATTTTCATTGAAAATTATGAATATTATTTTTAATTGATATATTGTATTGTAAACATAAGCATTATTAATTCTTTAAAATTTATTTCCCATTTCAACCTAAATTAAGTCTTTGAAATTTCCATGTTTGAAAAATACATATTTGTCCAACGGTTCCCGCTATTGGAAGGGGCCCGCGCCGCCACTGCACACACCCACTCATGTAACTCGATCAACCAACAATGCATGAATAAAATATAACGGAGGAAGCTTGTCACCCGCGTTGCTAAGTGGATAACCTGATTGCGAAGCCACTTCGTTGGAAAGCAAATAAATGCGATGAATATCATAGAGATTGATTGAAATATTAGCCCGCCGAGTGAAACTGCTGATGGAAAATTAATTGTCCTGAAAAATTTCCATTAGATTAATAACTACACGATGAGGTAATTCATTTTAGTACTATAAAGATACGTTCACTCCAAAATTATTATTTAAAAACAATAATTTATTTAAGCTTGCAAAATATATTGAGCCATGAAGTAGAAATTTGTTTCTATTTAATTTGAAGTAGCAAAAACGCAGGAAAGGTGCGTTATTTAATAGAGTGTTTTATACAGCTTTTGCTGTCTGCAATTTATAAGATAACGTAAGTATTTACAGCTCTCAGCGTCATTTCTGCTATAAGTTACGGGATTTTTTTTATTGTTTAAGGAAACGAAGAGTGTTGAAATATAGGCAAACACGGAGAGCGTGATGACTTATTTGTTTCGACTATTTTTTTCAGCGTTTTCCAGTCAAATTTATAAACTATTTTTAATATTATTTGAACACACTCTTTTCTTGCATTAAATTCTATTCTCACTGAGATACGATAGAAGTGGTATAAGAGATAGAAGTCTTTTCATTAAGTGTTTCTTTTTTTCTTATTTTATCTCTTGTTTTATAATTATTAAGACATACATACATAGTTTAAATTTTAGATATAATAATAAATTTCTTCGAAGTTCCGACGTTTTAAGGTATTTCTCATGCAAAAATGTGTTATTGTGTTAGTAAAACTATTATTGAAAGTTGTTTTAATAATCTTTTTTACTTTTACTATCATGTAGAATAACCTCCAAAAGCAACTGAATTTTACTCTTTGGCACTTTGAATACACCACTGGGCTTTTTAAACTCGGCATTGTGATTCGATTGAACAAGGTAGTACTCAAAGTAAAATAAAACTTCCAAATGCCATGTTATTTTCTGTAATATAGAAATAATATACAGTCACAAATGTTACTTCCACAAAGTTACTATAAGATATCTGTGAAGTTTTATGCTAACATCTTGACCAATGAAAAAATATATAACTTCTTAAAGCGTTACTTATAAATATTAAACATTTAAAAACAATGCCAGATTTTGTTGGGTTAAGAAGTATGCCACTTTTGAAAAATAATACAATAGTGTTACGGTTAATCGATTTTGAAACTAGGTTATTGCTCTTCCATGAAAGATCAGCGGCAAATATAACCGAATGTCTTCTGAATACCGTAATGAACACAAAATAATTGCAAAATATAGTCTATTAAATAAAATAAGAGACATATTATCAATAAAACTAGTTGTTACGCGTAAAAATTACGGGATGTATCCTTAAAATGCCAAGAAAAAATATTAGTACCAACATTTTCTGAACACATACTTTACATTGTGAACAATATGGACCTGAACCATAGAGACTTTTAAATGTTATCCCTTTTTGCCTTTTAACCATCTTATGATATGAACGTCCTCAATATTTTCCTGCCTATATTTTTTTACCGTAAGCTACAGCTCAAGAATTATGTTTTTGATTAAGAGATAACACAATTATTTTACTGACGGAAAACTTTTAGGTTATTTAAATTATTCAAAGGCTAATTAAAACGTTTACCTTATTCAACATAACAATCTCAAAAGTTAGAGCATGTTTCAGTGCAGATGCGCACAACTTAGTCCGTCACACATGTAGCCATCTAGTTCCGGCTCACTCGAAATTAAATTCATATCTCGTTTATCCCACTGATCTCCTTCGATGTAACCAGTAGCCACTTTCACCCCGATCACCGCGGGGGTTGGCTCAACGGCGAGGCTTAGGGGTAGGTGCCTAAAGGACGTAGTCTGAATTTTAAATTCTACATTCTACAGGTTAGCGATACGGATCGCTTTGTGGGAAATTTGAACAAACACCGGGAAGTGACAACTGATATTTTAATTGAAATGCTATGTCAAAATGTTGTGAGGATGCATAACCAACTAATAAAACATGTGTGTTGTTTTTCAAATGTTTCATAAATTAAATAACATATAGCATAACTGCGGCACCTTAAAAAGTGATTAGATTAAAATGCGCTGCCGGAAACCATCAAAATTACACCAACTAATAAATTTATAATAGTTTGTGAGAACCATATAAAATCCAGTATAGTATATAATATCAAGTGGTATGTAAGGTATAATAACTAGTTGTATTTACAATTTTCAAAAATTATTTGAATTGTAATAAGTTATTTTGTAAACTTTAATCTACGAATAACTAAAACTGAATTATCTGAGTATCGCTGTATAAATGAAATGGTTTTAGCTTTTAGCTGTGTTTTTATGATCAAAATCGAATACTCAAGCGCTTTCCAATCTTCCTCTTTTCCACCTCCTTCCTCTTCCTACTCCCTTCAGCCTCACAAAAAGTTATGTATCATATGCGGTATTTTTTTTCTTCTAAACATTAAATTTCTGTAAAAAAACCATGAAATATTTTTATTAAAAAGTAAGGGTAGGATTCCGATAGAGAATTACAGGAAAATCATAACTTGGAAGAAAAAAGCCGTATCCCCATTAAAGTCAGCCTATAAGAAAGTTTCCCGGAAACGCAAACATTCCGCGTAAAGGCAAATAAGTAGTTTCCTCACAGGTTTGGAGTATCTTTGGGTACATTTGACGAAAACCGGTTTCAGAATAATGGATCCATATCTTTTTGAATAACTTCGACGGAAAAGATAAACAGATCCGAAAATAATATGGAAATATCGTTTTTGATATTATTTCCACAACATTGACATTGACAAATTGCTATTGACTCATTTAATGAATGGTGTGAAACTAACTGCCTAGAATTAAACATTGATAAATGTAAAATTATGTAATTTCATAGAACTCATAAGCCGATCCTCTTCAATTATAAATTAAATAGTGTCTCCCTATCTACCGTCAAATCTATAAAAGATCTTGGTATCACTCTAGACTATAATTTTTCTTTTCGTGACCACATTGATAATGTAGCTCATAAATCACTAAAACTTCATTGCTTCATCAATAGAATTGCATGTGACTTTAGGAATATAAAGACCATAAAAACCCTTTACTGCTCATGAGTTCGTCCACATCTAGAATATGCTAGTGTAATTTGGTCCCCTTTCTATACCGTTCATATTCACATATTGAATCCGTACAACATTGCTTCTTACGCGGTATTGCATGGAGATTAGGGCGAGAAAGAGGCGATTATTCATATGATGAAATTGAACAATTATTGAAAATCTCTTCATTAGAAAAGCGCAGGAAAGACTGTGATTTAATTTTCATTTACAAAATTATTAATTGTTTTATTGAATCACCTTCTCTGTTGCAACTTATCCAGTTCAACATTCCTTGCCGTAGACTCAGAAACAATGGATTGCTGTTCCTCAATCATCACAATACTAACTATGGGTATAATTCTCCAATGTCCAGAATGTCAAGACTTGTTAACTCAAGCCATGGTCTTGAAATTTTTGGTAGCAGTCTAAATGATTTTTGTCATTCTTTACGACTCGACCAAAACTTTGACTAGACCATGGCTTGAATGTTCTCTCCTATGTTTATTTTGTCCTAATTTGTCATCGCTTCATTTATTATTATGTATGTACTATTCCTTCCCTGTTGCTCTTTTTTTCCAATTTCGTGTTTTGTATGTCTTTTTTGTAATTGGATTTTAGTTCGTTAATTTTTAAATAAATAAATTATCTCATAAAAATAAATGTAAATATTGTATATATCAGTATATTATACACAAAAAAAACTTTTGGAACTAAAAGAATTATCTACTCGCTTTACAATCCGGCGTAACCCGATAATTTATTTGGTTATTAGGAACTTAAAAGTATGGACTGGACAATATTATCGCTGGAAAGGCAAAAAGGCTGAAGCGACACTTTGGTCAAAAATTAGTTAAATTTGCAGTTTCAATCAGATTTTTTTTCCTGCATCGAATGCTCTGACTCGTTTGATTCTAAAGACTTTTGTGACCTTTTAGCCATCTAAAATATATTTACCATTTGAGAGAAGCCTTGACTCAAACGACACAAGTTTGAGACTTTTTAAAAACTTTTGTCGCTTTACGTAACTAAGTTAGAGTATTAGGTTACCTGCGTCAACTTTTTTTTCAAAATCTAATTTTATTGTCAAATAAAAAAAAAACTTTTAAGTTTGCTCTGGTGTAAACTTCGCAAAATGGCGCTTGAGCCCTTCTTCGCGACGAGTTATTATATTTCAAAGCTCTGCAGTTCATGATGGTGATGACGTTCCGAACTAAATAAAATAAATGCGTTCACCTTTGAAAATCAAAAAAAGAAAAGGTGTGCAAATTTCATGTGATCGCAGCTCATCGTAAGAGAGTTTCCGCTGATTTAGCTTACAGACTTTCTGCTTAATAGTTCCAAAGATATTTGAGGTACCCTGTTTGTACCCTTACTTGCAAAGTTTGGAAACATCAAGTGTCTATGAACGGCAGTTTAAGATACAGCATGCACAGAATTTTAATGTAGAGCCTTACTACT
Organism: Drusus annulatus; assembly: GCA_022651775.1. Classification (NCBI taxonomy): domain Eukaryota; kingdom Metazoa; phylum Arthropoda; class Insecta; order Trichoptera; family Limnephilidae; genus Drusus; species Drusus annulatus. Next base: position 705,139 of record JAGWCC010000445.1, on the reverse strand, counting down.
ACGAGTTCCTGTGCTCCGGATAGCTTCGGTAGTTTTTTTATTAAGCTGTCGTAGAAATTTTGGGTTTCAGAAAGAGTGTCATTGATTTTGCGTAGCATAAAGTGGAATTGAGTAAGGTATTGAAAGTAAATGCTTTCTGAAAGCTTCACGTGTGTGAAAATACTTTTTGGAATTCAGTAATTTATGATGAAACATATCAAAAATAAATACGATTGCTAAACATTCAGGGTGTTTCTTACTGGCCATATTCAACGATATTATAATATTTCAGAAATAAATAGTTTTGTATACGAAGAATTATATGCTGCTTGGAAATAATTCTGTTTTATTATTTTGAAATTATTCACTTTGATTTTTTTTTTAATGTTAGTAAGATGTTTAAAAAATATGGAATGGTTTTGAATTTGAATTTGAACATGAATTTTTAAAAATATTTTAAATAAAAGTAACTTTGTTTTAAAACCACTTTATTAGATACACATACCAAACGGTTTTGGTTCTACTTGAACCTTCTTCAGGGTTGAATAAAATATGTTTTTGATATTAAAATTCAATTATGTCTTCCACAAAGTGAGTGCTTCGTGTCAAAGTTTGATTTTTATCACTTGGGTTTTTTTGCAAAATGTCTATTAGTGTAGTTTTAGTACTGAAGATTACTGAAAAAACAATTTTAGCCTCTATTAGGAAGAGTAGGGTACAGGAGAAGGAATTTTAAAACAAAATTTTTATTTCAGTAAATTGCAGATTGATTCAAAGAATGCATGTCCAAAAATTTGATAAATTATGTTTCAACAATTGAAATACGTGTTATTATTTTAAACGGTTTTATTTCAACCAATATCTTTTGGAGGATACTATATTAGATTAATTTTGATTATTAATAGACAAATCATTAAATAGATTGCTTTTAGATGTACAGCCTACGTAATTTGAGTTCATTTTAGCTGCAATACGTGTGCAGTTTTGTAAACTGTACACATATTAGATGCTATTACCTTGATCGTATCATAAATAAAACTTGGCAAAAAGCGAAGGTCGATATCGACAGAAACATAAAGTGATTTTCATTTCGATGGAAATTTAATATCATAATACAGACTCTATCAAACTAACGTAATTTAAAATGGCTTCCGGTCATCGCTGAAAGGTTTTAAAGCTCTAGGGGAGGTCGGATATATTTTACAAACAGTTTTACCCAAAATGAAAACCGACAACCAAACTCGCTTTAAAATAATTGATCTTGCTGCGAATATGTATAAGCCAATGAAGTGTTTGTTAAAATATTGGACCAGCACTCAAAATACTTTATTTAAATTTATTAAATGCTTGAATATTCTCATAAATTTTCATACAAATTAGATGATGATATTATTTTGAAGAATAAAAACAATAATTAGGTTCCTCGTTATCATATTATTGAAATAAAAAAAATAATGTTCTCTCGAACTATTTCGTACTTCAAAGTAAATAGGAACTTTACCTCAATGCAGTATAAAAGTTTCCTTATTCATGTTTCTACACGAAAAACGTAAGTACTGTATACAGTGATGTGTTCTCCTTTCACGAATAACTATTTCGTTTCAATTGTTAATTAAAGGCTGGACTGGTTTCACTCTGACACTGCCATCTTCAAACTGGTACTTTTTAAAATTATGGAATGAAATTATTAAATTTGGGCCAGGAGTAAAATATCGGCATTCCATTCACTACACAATAGCTTGGAGATTATCAATTTGATTTTATTAATACAAGCCTAAATAATTGTTTTCTAATAATTAATATTAAAATATGGTAGTGAATGTGCATGGTTTTCGCTATATTAATGAAATATTTTAAATTAATTTTATTGATTTCTTTCGCCATAACATAGATAAATCCCTGGCATAGCGATAAAAAAAACAGTTATTTTTAACAACCTTGTTTTTCATGTAATTTTATTTTTAAATAATAAAATTTTGTTGTATAGGAGGTATGAAAAAACTTGCTCCTACAAAAGTTCACAAAAATGAACAGTAACTATCAACGACTAACAAGGTGTACTGAAATGGGTACAACGAGTGCATGGGGAAGGATACATACACCAGCGTGGTTATTTAATAAAAACTTTTAATTGGCTTTCTGTATATCTCTTGGTGTTTGAATTCCATTTAGAAAGCAACCACTGTACCCCGTTTCCATGTGTTTCTACGAATAATCCCCCTACTATATGCTGTACTACTTGCTCCATATCGCACTGTGGCGGGGTGAATGTGTGAAATCTCGTTATTCGTTCCAAAGTTCATCACGCAAAGTGAAAAAGTTACTCAATTTGAACTTGTGGGTGGTAGACATATGCGTGGAAGAGAAAAGATAGTTGTTTACGGCAGCGAAAATTAACACAAGTTGAATAGCAACGTTCCTTATAAGATTTTATCATCAAATTTTATTTGTTTTGAACTGCAATTTTGGCTTAAAGTTTTTTTTTATTACAGAGAACCTGAAGTCGTTTCTGAATAGTAGTATTTTACAAAGCCGATACTGAGATGAACAATCTGCACCTTCCACATATCAGTGATTTTGTAGGTTTTCGTCTTATTGCATTACCGCAAATACCGCGCACACAATGTATGAGAATGGTGCATATTTGGGGACACAGCATTACATGCGTCGAGTCTAAATTGTTGGAATGACCTGCAATTTAGTCTGAGAAACTGGTTTTGAAAACTTTAAACGGAGCTACCGCTATAAAGTAAACATTTTACAAATATGATACGTTCATATATGCACTGAACATATACGAGTATATAACTATACAACTTAATGGATTAAGCTAAAACATGCGAAAAGTATAAATAATATCACTTTGTGGTTTGGCGCATTTAATGAAAATCCTCATATTCTCCATATAAATGGTCATGGCAACAGATATAATAATTTTAAAGCACTAGAAATAAAGAAAACTTTATTGAAATTAATAGTTATATTTTTAATAATCAGATAAATTTGTCCAGTAGTCTAATATTAGGTATATTTCCCGTAAACTCATAAAATTTATCATTATTTTTTAATCAATTTCTCGGTTGACGTTTTGTATTTTTTAATTCATATTTTCTGTATCTTTCTCTCTGTACTTTTGTTATAATTTTAATGTTATTCTATTGTTTTTTGTTATTTTATTTTATATTTCGTTCTCCCTCTGTATGTACGAGTATATATATATAACCGCACACTTTGTATTTTTGTTTGGTTTACTTTTGTACCCTGATGATGCTTAGGCTAAGCGAAACCGGTCGGTCATAAAAACATAAAATAATATCCGTGGTCTTACATAAAATTATTTTTTTCCATTATCTTGTTATTTTGCCTTCTACGAAAAAATAAATAATATCTTTTAAAATAAACGAATTTCTATAAAAGGGGTATCAGGAACGTATGAAGTCGGTGGGTGTGATACTCACATCATGACGGCGAATCACCGTCAATTAACCGCCCACCCCAAATGTCATCCGGCGCCGCGAAACCCCCAAACTTCGTCATACTTTTCGCATTGCAAAATGGAAAACGAAAAGGCAGGGCAATCGTATTACAACCGCGGAGCTCTGACGATAGGAGTGCATTTGTCGAGTATATCCGTAATTCAAAGGCGACAAATTAATCTCAAATTACTTGTAAGTTCTTGCTTCATCCACATCTATACATTTTATCTTTGACATGACCCAACTCAAAATCTATGACCAGGAACTATTTGATGACCGCTACGAAGTATGACGGAAGGATAGACTGCACAAAACAAAAAAAAAGACGGTTGAGGAGTCATGATTGCTGTTTCAAGAAAATTAGAGGCTAAGAGGATGGCGCATTGGAAAAGTTAAGCAGAGAACTTATGGATCCAACTCAATATAAACCTCAATAACAGGAATGTTAAACTAAATGTTTGTTCAGTATACCTTCCACCATCTGAAAAAAAATCCACTGTGAGCTCATTTTTAAGTAATCTTCGGAATGTGTACCTAACAACAACAAACCAACACATCTTAATATTTGGCAATTTTAACAAGTTCAACATTTATTGGACTCCCCATGAAATCAACAATCCATTACCTTTCACCACAAACCCATATACTCAATTAAAAAAAAAAAAAAACTGTCAATCATATTAAGCTGATATTGTAATGATGCCCTTTAGTTATAGACTGGTTATATGAAGTACTAAGCACCAAACGGCTAATAGGCATCTCTTCAGTACAGGTGTCAATAATCCATTCATTTATGTTCTACCTTGGATAATATTATTCTTTTGATTTTGTTTGTTATTCGTTTCCTTTGCATTTTACATAAACTTTTACTTGATTTCTTACTGTTGTTAAATATTCCAATTAAATAACCACCCATGTATGTATGTTTTGGGCATCATGCCTGTTATATGTATTTAAATAAAATAAAAAATTTAAAAAATATATATATATGTATATTTCACTTGCTCGATAACTCTACCGTCACTTCTATCATCGTTCATCTGCTTAACGTTTCCAGTTTTTCAATAATCTTATTCAAGACCCTTACGTTAGCGTCGGCGTCAGCGTTGGCTTGTTTGACGTTGTTTTTACGCGAGAACCAATCAAATACTGTTTTTCTCGTCTAAAATTGCAAAAAAACATGGTGCTATGTAATTTAAGCAGGACATTCGTTCTATTTTAGCCAAAACTATTTAAGTATTTTATTTAAATCTATTTATATATTACACGAAAATCGTATTGTCCAAGCCCATTAGGGTTATGTGACTCTCGATTACTGAATGTTGTGAGGAGGTAAGGCAATGGTGTAGTAGAAAGACAACTAATAATAAATATAAATATTGAGTATTTCGATCTGATTAGTAAATAATATACCAAAACCATTTGAATCAATGTGTCGATTCGGAATGATAGTTAATTGCAATTTAAGGCTAAGCCCACAAAATAACACTAAACGTCACTATTAGAAAAGAAAATTCCGTTAGTTAAAAAAAATAAATAATTAGTACAAAAAAAAACCACTTTTTTTCGATAGTAAATATATTTAAAAAGTTACAATAAAATGGTTTTAATCAGGTAATCCATCGTCTCATTCATCCCTAAAAACCACATTACACCCCCCTTTACGCTTTAATAGCTTTCTGTTTCCGCGGCCACGCGCGAGTACCTGTGACGCGAAATTATTTATATTGTCAACTGGCAAACTTCAAATTGGCGCGCATAGATTAATTAGCCGCTGGCCACCCTGCGCTGCGGCGGGAGGAAATGAAACTAGCTGCGTCTAAATAAAGCTACCGACCACCTCCTCTCAGAATGCCGCGTCCACCGAACATAGAATCGTTGAATGTGCGATCTACACCGATTGGAAAGGAAACTGATTATGCCAATTTTCAAAAGACCTTTCGACTTCTGGGTTCTTAGCACAAATATTCAAAATTGACAAGATTGTCGACAATATCGGCAATTTGCCGACACTTGCTAGCATGACCGCAAATTTCAAATAACATTTGGCATCGATTTAAATATTTTTAGTTTATCGAGGATGTCCGCTTGGAAATCAAATTTATTAACTGCCTTTTAATGAACAGAGACAGATCTGAACTTTGTGAAATGGAGTTTCGATATTTATTCAGGATATCACACGGGTAAATAGCTAACGGAGGTTGGTCAAATCAAAAATTGCCTAAAATAAGTTTTAAGACTAAACGAACTCGATTGAATTGACGTTTCAAAACGATAAACAATTGCTTGGGCAATAGATAAAATATGTCAGCGTTGTCATCTCAGAGCAAAAATATACAGGAGAGAGCGCTTCTGTACTATCTGCAGTCAGTATTGAGGGGTTTGGCCTGACCTGGGCGTGGCTAGGACTAACGGTGGGGTATTTAAACATCCATTCATGGCACATGTCGACATGATGTTTTTGTTCATTTGTGTAATCACTTTTTCACAGTGTTGTTATAAACAAAAATATAACATATAACCTAAGTTACGTCCAGTTTAGTCGCACATCAAAAACGTTTGGGCGGAGTCTCCGGAGACCCGGGAGACGGAGAACATTGTTACATACCTAAAAAGGGTGTGATATTTGGTGAAATTGTTGTTGTCTCTTTCTCTCTCATGGCGTACGACATAAAAAACCGCAGAAAGTGATTTATCCCAAGTTTGTATAGGTTAGGTAAAAATAATTAGATCTCTCTCCATAGACTCTTACTCCAAGGTTGCCATAATAAGGTGATTTTTATATCAGCATTGATTTATTAAGCTAATGCGGGCGCGCTAGCAAAATTCATAAACCGAAGCCGACAGCTTACTTTGTCGTATCGATTCTCCGTAGTTGTCGATGTGTCTGTAATAGGCCTCTTGGGACTTAGACCAACCGAAGAAATGGATTATGTGTTTAAGAAATAATTTCGACATTCGAAAAAGTCTTATACGAAGACTTCGTCTGAAATGAGAAAATATTTAATTACTCTAGGCACACCTGACACGTCCACAACACACTTCTGGCGGTTCATCTCTTCAGTGACAGCGACTGATTTAACATTCGTGCGGTCCGGTCGTCATTACCAACTTTTCCGATTGCGGCCAGAATTAAATGCGCGACCATTTTAAATGGCAGCGTTAATTCTTATGAGAGTGAGAATGTTACTAAGTGAGTACATTTATACTTCATGTTAAAAGAAAAACGTTTTTTAATTAATATATTCATATTATGTTGTGTATAATACATGATATTTTATAAAAAAGATAAACATTTCCGAGTTACAAATTACCGAAAATTTGTATTCCTCCTACTACCAGAGATGCTTGGGCATAATTTTACGAACTTTTGTAAGCTCGCACAATTAGAATTAACCCAGACTAAAAAGGGACAACACGTGTATTTAAAAAAAAATGAAAAATATAGTGAATACCGCACAAAAGTCCCAACCGTCTAGAGCCAGTGAGACTATGGCATCCCCAATTGGGGTATGGTGTAAGGTTGAAGGTAATGAAAGTAGTGAGGAGGGGAGGTAGTGAGGTAGATGGTTGGGAAGTACCTGGACATTCAGATCTGGTCACCAAATACGGTCAAAAGCCATTTCAAGCAACGTTTCGATTCTGAATGATGGTCTTTCACCAGGACGTTACTTAAAAAATCTAACACTCTGGAAATATTCCATAAATTTTTTTTATATGAATTTAATGTGTTACGACACATATTAATTGAATAAAAGTTATTAGCGCACGCCGGGTTTGAAACCGTGACCTTTGGATTTGTGGTCGAGGGTCTTACCACTCGATTATGGAGGCCGACTAATACAATAATAAATAAATGGATTACTTTAATAGCGCCGTTTTTGTGGGAAAATCACCTCAAGGGCGCTTTACAAATTAATTTATCTAACCTATAATTTATCACTTAAGCTTATAACTAAAAACTTACAGTTAAGATTTTAACTAATGGCTTGTAACTAATATTTTCAATACAAGGAAATAAAAAGAAATCAGAATACCAGAAGGAATAAATCCAATAAATAAAAACAGTTTAGATTGATTGATTTTAAACATTAATATGGTTGGCGAAAAACTAAAAAAAAATGCAACAACCAAGAGTTTTAAATTGTTTTATTTTTTAAAATTTCACTGTAATTTTCTTTCCTGAAATCGAAAAAAACGTTTGAAACACGCTGTATTCAAGCAATGCATCTGTATAAGTACTGTTTTTGATTCAAAATTTGCTGTAATACCCATTTTTTTATGGTGGAAATTGATCATTCGTAAAATTATTTACTAAATTTTATCTTACACCCTTGATGGGTTTACGATGACTTTTCTGATCATAGAACACCACGATCATGATGACGTAGTAGAAGCAATATCAATTTGTCGACAAGGTTTTTTAGGTGTGTTTTCCAAGATTCTGAAAAATGGAAGTACTTCGAATGATGGACCGTTACACAGGTTTTGAATTGAAATGCAATCAATCTGGCGTAGAAATATTATGCCATTCAACAATTTGGAATTTTATTAAGGCGATTATTCATTCCCTAACGTAATTTTTCACTTGAATTGGGCCGCATTTTATCGCATATTTACGTAAAATAAACCTGAATGTTTGTTTTAAGATCTAAATAGTAATAATTTAAAAAAAAATGAATAAAAAGTGGTGGAGCCAGGACATGAACCCTAAATTTTGTAATATTTAGAACGTGCTCTACCAGTTAAGTTACAATTATAACCTGAAATGAGCGGTTTTATATTTGAGAAATGTATGAAATAAATACTTTTATTCTGACGTCGAGCCTTTGACACAATCCTTCCTTAGCTGTCAATATAACAATTTTTGTCCCAACTGCTTCCAACCTTCTGGAGCCAGTGGTACTAAGGCACCCACAATATTGTGAGGTTAAAGGTAGTAAGAAATAAAATAAGATGGGAAAGAGGAGATGGCTAGTACCTGGCTGTTCAGATTTCGTCACCAAACAAGGCTTAAGCCATTTAAGCAATGTTTCGATTCTGAATGGTGGTCTTTCACCAAAACGACCTACCACTTTGAATCGTTCCGCAAATAAATTATATGTAACTTTAAATGAATTAATTGTAAAATAACACAGATTTCAACTACTAAACCATGGTTGTATAATTTATTGAAATGGTAATACTAGTAGTACTAATTTATGGCTTCCGTGGTCGAGTGGTAAGATGCTCGACTACATATTCAAAGGTCACGGGTTTGAACTTGGCGTGCGTAAATAACTTAACTTTTAATCAATATGAGTTATAACACATTTGATTCATCTAAAATAATACAAAGTAGATTTGCGGCACAATCCAGAGTGGTAGATAGCTAAGTATCGCCCTGGTGAAAGACTACCATGCAAAATCGAAACGTTGCTTGAAATGGCTTTGGTCGTGTTTGGTTACGAGATCAGAATAGCCAGGTTATTTTCAACCTTCCTCTTTTCCCATTTCCTTCCCCTCCTTACTACCTTTAGCCTCACAAAATGCACCAATTGGGGATGACATAGTCCCACTGGCTCTAGACGTTTTGGAGTAGTTGGGACTCTTATACAGTATTCACTTAAAAAGAGAGGAAAAAAACTAATTGCAGATTAACTTTGGGTTTCATTTAAAAATAATAGTTTATTCCGGGATAATATGTAGATAGCGCTATGCCACGCATTTTTCTAGTGTTATGTTGTTAGTACATTTCAGTGTTTTTAAAATGCAATATTAAAAACTTAATTGGTACACCCTCTTATTTCTTTCTACTCTTAAACAAACATAATTAAATACATATTGACATATTAAAGCTTTACGTTTCTTAGTAATATTTATTATTTAAACAATATTTATAATGTTCAAAACATACGAAATAGAAAAAAAACACAGTAATGAAAAATTTTATCATTGTGCGCCTTCTTTGTTTGCCATAGAATCTTCGCTGTCGAATAAAAAGAAATGAATATATAAAATAACAAAATTAAAACAGAATTATATAATTTATAATTATTAAAAATATAAAATAATGGCAGTTAGTAAATGGATAACGGTATCACAATTGGTCAATATGGTCTTCCCATATAGAGGAAGCTTCCGAGTTTGAATATTGGTTGCAACATTTGTAGGATTCATACCATATAAATAGGGAAAAACATGATATTGTTTGAATGAAAAAATAACAACTTACATGACCTTATTATGTTTTATCGAAAGATGTCATTTTTATATATATATATATATATTTTTCAAACAATTTGTTGGATTTCAAATAGATAATTTGTTAGGTTCTCACCTTTTTGTTTGTCATCCAGTTCCTACCTATCCCGCATTTTCGCCATTCTATTTTGTATTCAACAAAACTGTGATCGAAACAAGTGACAATAGAAGAAGAAGAGTTTTTGGAGAACAACGTGTTGCTTGTTGGTGCTCTCGCTTCTACGTCGGTTATATTAATATTAATAATTTGAAAATAAATGTTGTTTCGTAAATTAAGAAGACTTAAGTCAGCGTAGTGTATTCGTGTTCATCAATAATACAAGTGCTTAAGAAGATTTCAAGAATTCCAAACATAACTTCATTGGTGAGTGAATTGGCTTAGTGAATCCTTAATCTACCCTCATCTATAATCACACTTCCATCAAGTAGTATTTTAGTTTATCGTTTTACAGTCCACTATTCAAAATTCATCCGAAGGTGTTTTATCGCAGCTTCGGATGCAACACAAATCGTAACCGTAATTACTTATTAATTTTTTGTAGTTGTTGTGTGTCAGAAGTTCTGAATCTATTCCATTAAGTGGAACATTTTCAGGCAATCCAAGTTACCTACTTTAGCAAATGACAAAAACCAAACCAAAACTTTTCAGTTCAACAAATTAGCGAACAATCAAAGAAAATTTACACTCTGAGTACGAAAAGCGAGAAACATTATATGTATAAGCCATAAGTTTGCTTTGTAGGAAATTACGGCGAAAATTTCAGTGTACTCTCAGCGTATTACAATAATAATTATCCGACTTCAGTTCAGCAAAAGTTCGTGTATTTTGAATGATTTCAACTGAACGGGGTAATACTAGAATTAGTTATATTCCAGCAAGTAACCATTTTCGCCTTTTAATCGTCTTGGTCGTATTTTTTCACTGTGCTTCTTCTATTCAAGGTTAAAAACTCAGATATGAATGCTACTCACAAAGTCGGTAACCTCTATAATTTCAAATTATGATAAAAAAATAATTAAAAGCGTTATTTCCTTACTGGATGTTAGATATTATGTTTTTATTATTACAACATATTACAAATAGTAGATATATTCAACTGCACTGAATCTAGTTACAAGAAGGCTATAATAGCATACCTCTTTCAAAAATACTACTGTTAATTTGCATTATAATATTTCTATCAACTTAATTATGTTTTTGGGTGCTAATCATTGTTATTTTTATGTCACTATTATTTTTATATCATATGTTATAATTAATTAAATAAATAAATATTCAACCAAGATAAAAAAGGCAGGAAGAAAAAAAGTCACTTCATCTTTTTTTAAATATTGGTTGAATCACAATCTATCACAAAATCAAATTCGCTTATCGCCATCTATTCACACAACTAAATATGGAAGAAACTCCTTACAATAAATTGCCTATACAAAATACAACGCATTACCCAAATAATTAAAACTTCTAGTTGCGAACAAAAAAAATATTGGCAAAATCAGCAGATATTTTCTCGTCAATTTTATTAATTAGTGATATATTCTTACTATAAAACTTCTGAATGAGTGAAAATCTTTCTAATTGTATTAATGATGTTTATCTAATTAATATTTACTCCTAAGGATCTTTTTTTGATAAATTTTTCGCTTGTTCCCTCTTATTTTGTACTTCCTTTTTTAAATTTTGTATGTCTTTATAACTATTATTTTTTATTTTATAATTTTGCCCTTCCCGGAATGAGTTTTTATTTAACTCTTTGGGAAAAACATACCAAGAAGTCTATTTTTTTCTAGTATATTAATATTTTAATAAATATTAATATAATACAGCGGCTACTGGATGTTAGGTACTGGCTTTGCAAGAAACATCAAATATCAAACGTTCCGAGAAATTAAGCTAGATTTGGTTCTTAAAACCATACACAATACATAAAAATTCTAGAAGAATGAGGTACTATTCACAGTTCAAAAAGGAGGTTACCAATTTTTTAAGTATTCTTCGATATAATTCCTTCAATTAACAAGATTTTCGCTTGTTCTCTCTTCTTATGTACTTCCTTTTTAAATTTATAAAAATGAAAAAACACCAAAAAACACCAACGTCAGGTCACCAGGTGTTTGAAGGTAGATATAATGTCGGTACTTGTATTTAAAATCTAGGCCGATATTTAACAGGGTTCCGCACTGACTTCGGGTAGATTTTGCAAATGAATATTATAGGAGTTTGTCCTGCCACTGCCACCTTTGTTGGAAGCCAACCGTATGACATTATAAATTATTGAGCATGTTTGTATCCCAGTTCTATATGTAAACATTTTGTAGCTATTCTGCATGCAATTTTAGAATAAAATCTCTTTTTAGATTACTCAATGAATTGAAAATTGTTATTATTTTACACAGAGGTAAACGGACTTTTCACCATCAAGTCATTGTCCGGTATAAAAAAACGGAAAGTTATTGTTAAATTTCCTTGAATATGTTTCATGATGTAAACATAGATTGAACAAAAGAAAAAATACTTTTAATTTTTTTTTTTTTTTGAAAAAAATATATATTGAAAAAAAAAACAATTTGAAAAAAGTTTTATGGGTATTTTTAAGCGCTATTTTGCCTAACTAAGGCATAGTCAAACTATGGTGAAGCCACTGACTGACGATATTTTTACATCATTTTTAGATACCTATGGTGAAAAGCTTTTGAAAAAAGTTTTTTGCTTTTTGTCACCAGTGTCGTCAATTCACCAATCTTGACAATAAGCTTTTTGTCACCAATGCCTTTAACTGCATATAAAAAAATGACATATATTTTAATGATAATTAATTACTATTAAAAAAATCCCTACTTAAATTTTCTATTCTATTGTTTGAATTTAATAAGATATTTATTATTATTAACTAATATTTGTTGATAAAAAAATTGATAGTGAACAAACAAAACTTTATACCAACCAACAACTTATAGGTATCCGTCTTAGTACATGCGGAAGTTTATTCTTAACTGTGGGGCCTGCAATATTTGAAATGTACGAGCATGTCGTGTTTAGCATAACCTACTTAGCTCTTTAATAATTTATGCCGGTGATAAAAAAAACAAAGTATTTCTTTAACACTCTCAGCTTGCATGGCGACCAATAAGTGTTCAAAAGATGTATTATTAAAAAAAAACCGTGAAATATTACGAAATTTTATACCGGTTTGTTACATGTTTCAGGATAATATGATTTTTCAAAGGAATGTTTTTTAAATCAAATCAAAAGTTACCAATAAATGAAAAAAAAATTTCGTTATTTTGTAAAGCTGATAAATATTTATTTCAGATTCTACAGATTTTTTTATTTGAAGTTTTCCGTATTTCGTAGTTAAGCTTCCTGAAAAGTTCATTATATTTCTGAAAATAATGGAAAACACTTTGTTATGTGAACACAATAGATAATTGATGGGTAATATACGCCCAATTTAAAATAAATAAAACAAAAATACCAGGAAAAAGCAAAAAGTGCTTTGGAAAATATGGAATACATATCGGAAATAAAAAAAAACAAAATGAAAATAATTTTAAATTTATTTTCTGTAGTCATGCCATAATATATTTGCACCGTTTCAACATAACATCAGCTATAGATTATATAAAAAATGTTAAATTTTTAGTTACGATTTTTCAATTTTTTTTTGACATGCGAAAAGTGGTACTAAAATATAGTTCCCGACTGCAATATGTAGAGTAAAGAATGCCAACTTCCGATAGGATAGGATGTAAGACACAAAAAGGAGAAAAAATAATTCGTTGGACGACCGCTGTGGGCGCGTAGTTAAGATTTTCCGGATCCAGAGGTCGCGGATTCGAATAATGTAAATATTTTTGTGTCTTAATTTACATATATTTTAATCAAAACATTAAACAGATTAGTAGAAACTATCAGTACTGCCATGGTGAAAGACCACCATTCAGAATCAAAACGCTGCTTGGAATGCTTAAGCCGTGCCTAGCGACCGGATCTGAATAGCCAGGTACTTCCCAACCTTATTTTTTGACGAGAATATCGCCGTATTAATGTAATACTATCCGAAGCCAGTGGGACTATGACATCCCCAAATGAGAATGTTGTGAAGGTGAAGATAGTAGGAAAGGGAAGGAGATAGGGAAGACGAAGGTTGGAAAGTATCTGGCTATTCAGATGCCATTTCAAGCAATATTTTTATTTTGAATGGTGGTCTTTCACCAAGGATATATTAAGAGTATCCACCATTCTGTCACATGCCGCAAATATACGATATAATGTTTTAATTTAAATATTTATACAATAACATATATTCAACACATATTACTTTCGCACGCTGAGATTTGGACCCACGACTTCTAGTCGAGGATGTTAACCGCACGACTTCGAAAGTCGTCCTCTGTCCCTCACTCACAACATACCCTGATTAGGTATGCCATATTCCCACTGTCTCAGGGCAGTTGGACTCCTGTGCGATATTCACATAAAAAGTAAGAACATTGCGGAATTTATTTCAGAGAAACCAATTTGGCCATCTTATAGTGAACCTTTTTTCTTAAATGCTTTATTTTGTACATCCTTTAGTTAACTGACAGGATTTCTGACAGGGACGAGTACGATTGATCTTTTTCGAGAACATCCATCAATTTACACTAGAACAGGATCTGGAGGGGTTCTGTATTCCATTACAGACTGATTGACAAGCACAAGGAATCAATATGTGCTGCTTGGGTGCCACGTGAGGTATTGCGTGCTTTTAGAAGGGTTAATTACAAATCAATGTGGGGGTTCTGCTATTATTAAAATAGATACGTTAAATTGAAAAAAAAAAATTGGGAGTAGTTGTATTTTTATTGGGTTCAATAACTTCGGAGGCTATATTTTGAGTTTGCGTAAAAGCAAGCAACTTAAAAAATATATTTTCGATTAAAGCAATCACTTTGTGGTTTGACATGTTTAATGAAGATAAAATAATTACTTTGTATAAAACCGCAGATTCAATTTTAATTTTTATGACCGACTACTGGTTAATGTTTTTTTCAATGTTAGAATCAAAGAACATCTTAGATGTTTAAATAACCACGGTTTTTCAGAATTCGCCAATCATCTTATTGAAAAAGATCGTACCTTAAAAAAAAAAGCACCGGTGATCATATTCTCTATAAAAATGGCCGTGGCAATAGATTAAATAATTTAGAAACACTAGAAACAAAGAAAGCCATTAAAATTGACAGTCATATAATTAATAATCAGTTAAATTTGTTCAGTAGTCCGATATTAGGCATATTTCCTGTAACCTCATAAAATTTCTCATTCTTTAATCACCTTCTCAGTTGACGTTTTGCCTTTTTCATTTAATATTATCTCTCTTTTTATCTATGTTCCTTTGTTATCATTTTAAATGTTGTTCAAATGTTTTCTCACTGTTCTCTTATTAATTTTATATTATATTGTGTTCTCCTTCTGTATGTATATATAACTGCACACTTTGTATTTTTTCTTTAGTTTTAATGTTTTACTCTGATGATGCTTGGGCTAAGCGAAACCGGCCGGTCATAAAAAAATAAAATTAAAATACGTGGTCTTGTACAAAGTTATTATTTCATTTTCATTTACTTAAAAATAGTTTGCGTCTACGATAGAACGAATAATGCGAAGGCTTGTAAAGAAACAGTCACTTTGTCCATGGCTATAGATTATTCGGTTGGCGCGTTCTAATGTGTGCCTATATAGGTATCGCAGCGAATATTGAGTTGATCACGTTACTCATACAGCCTGTATCAAGTTTGTTTTTCGACTTCAGAAATAAAATTTCTGCGAATTTTTCAAAGTTTTTTTAAAAGTTTCCGTTGTTTCAGTTTTTTTGATTTAATGAATAAAAATAGCACACTGAAATCTTTTCAAATGTTCAAAATACAAATGAATACACATCTTATCCCTTTTTCGTTAAAAATAAAAAGTAGGTGTAAGTAAGATAAAATGTTGTTTCCAAGTAATTTTCGCAAGGACATCACCATTGAAAACGAATACATACGAGTATGTATCAATTTACATAACTCTATGTATGTGTTTTTCTCATCAACTCTAATTGCGCGACCTTAGAGTAATAATATATAAAGTGAGAGACCTATTTGTAGACCTTCAAAATTTCGATAGTGAATTATTTATTGTTGTATTTTCTGTACGGGAAAGAAACAGTGGTTACGTACGATTAATACAATTTTCTCTTGAAGTAACAATATATGGAGGGAGAGCTAATTATATTTTACCCAACCTATACAAACTTGGAATAAATCACTTTCTCCGGGTTTTTACGTCGTACACCATGAGAGAGAAAGAGACAACAGATTTAATAGACCGCTTCTATATACTGTCGCAATGATCTTAAGCTCCTGGGTCACCGCGGGACTCCGCCCACATTTTTTACTATGCCACTAAACTTGACACAACTAAACGTTTTTTTAGGTTATATGCTATATTTTTGTTCATAAAAATACTGTGAAAAAGTGGCTATACGAATAAACAAAAACATTATGTCGGTATGTGACATGAATGTATGTATAAATACTCTAGCCTTAGTCGTTGCCACGCCCAGGTGCGACAAGTCGGGTTAAAATCATCAAAAACTGACTTCACTGCCTTGGATAGATACCACTCTATGCACTCTAAGAATTTTCTCTTTTTTTTCTTCTTGTGCTCTCTTTGACCAAGGGTTCACTATCATATCAGCAATATATACCCTGCAGACAGTTTATGGACTACAGTCCGGAATATCTCTCGTATCAGTCACATTAGATTCACAGAATATAGGGTGAGGCGTCTTATTTTATTACGTCTTGCATCAATCTTTTCCTGGTTTATCTATTATCTATTGGATAATCATAGTCGTCCTCATGCGTGCCTAAGAAATTTGAATATCTTTTTCTAAATGTGTATTACGATTTTTCAATTTTTGGCGAATCGACAAATATTCCTTGAAATAAAATTAATTGTTTCAAAGATGTGTTATTTTTTTTAAGGATTCCGTATTCAAATTCGTGAAACACTAAATTTATTTGACAGAAAATATGAAATGAATCTTTTGTATTTATACGTATTCCTTTTCAAATATTCATTTACAAAATACCATTGCGGTACCCACGATTTTTTCCAGAACAATTTCTCCGAATCCGTAAAAAGCACACATGATAAACTATAGATTTTCACCAAAGGTTTCTTTTCCTTTTTCGGTAGGTACAGTAATTAAATATACAATAGGTATGTTCGACTGGATCTGTAAAATTTATTCCTCAAAATACGTTATAGGTTTACCATATTTTCTGTATGAAATATTCCCTGAATTGGTTTATGAACAAATTGCATGAGATAGTAATATAATGCCGTTACCAACAGCGCGCAGAAGAAAATGTAATAATGGATACTAAATTAATGCGAGGAGAAATTTCGAATAAATATTACTGAGGAGATGTGACTTGTGAAGGGGAAAAAATATATTCAAATATTGTGTCGAGTGATGATTTTCAAAACGCATATTTTTTTACGTCGAATTAGGTCCGAAGAATAGATTATATCGTTTGGCTTGGTTTAATTTCCGACTGCGTGTATTTCGCATAGAAAAAAACTTTATATTATGTCTAAAGAAAAGATACACTTGAATCTACTAAAAGTTTTCTCTTATTTGCTTTTAGAGGTGTTTTTAAAACATGCTAAATGGATTGTTTTTTGATTGGTAATGATTTTTTAAATTCTTTGGATAAAAGACCTAGAATATTCTAATTTTTTTCAATATATTAAAAAAAACATAGATCTTCCCTTTAAAAATACTCTGAACTGACGATTTTCCTACTAACGATAAGTTTTTCAGTTTATTTTATTGCAATTTATAGAAAAAATAGTTCTTCAAGATAACTTGTCATAAGACATCAAAAAATTAAACAATATTCTGGCCCCGGATACATAAGACTTGAAAAAATTAAACTTTATTTTGGCCCTGGATACGTAAGACATGAAAAAATTAAACAATATTTCGGTCCGGGTTATACAAAATGTAACTGGAAACACATAATCGACGCGACGAAGTAATTTCAACTTTATCGTAGCCAGTGTAAAAAGTATATTGACACTCTCAAAATTTATTTATTTTCACTAATACGCATTACTTTCAAATCTTAACAGATAATTCAATCTATTTTAAAGACGTGTGAAAAAAAACTTATCAAAGTCCTCATCCAAAACCCTAATGGTGCTTTTAAAGTAGAGACTCCACATCTCTCAAAATTTACTTTGTCCTTCCAAAAGGTATGAAATGATACATCACACGTCACCCATGGAAAAAATCTTAGAAATCATGAATTCAAAACACACGCAATATAGCTGATACCATCATTTCTTGATTTCATATTTTCTTAGACGTCCATCCTCTGTGGAGGCTGACGTTGTACTGCTAGGAGTGCCAGAAGCTTTGTGGCTTAGAAAATCAGGTAGAAAAAACTTTTGTCGCGTATAGTTAAGCATTGCTTCGATGCAAAGCTTATTTAAAACACGGATTGCGAGTATAAACAGTTGTTTCATTCGGTTTCCGTGACAACGGGTTTGCAACCAAAAATGCTTACAATAATACCGCAATCATAAAGAAACATTTACAGAAGTAGATGTATTAAACATAATTTTAAAATAAACAAATTAATTATTGATTTTGAATTCAATAGAGATTATAATAATATCCAAATAGCTATTATAATACCTGGAAAACTGATTTCTTGCTTGTTATCTACGAATTTAATTGAACTATGTTAAAATGATAACCGCAGAAGTGATTTCAAACTAGATAATAATTCACATCCCTGCAACTACACTCCCATAACAAAAACGTAAAAATAAAGCAAAAATATCAGTTTCCAATCTTACAACAATAAGTCAACTTTGGTTTTTATATGGAAACATTTTCGTTTGTAAAATTTAGCTAAAATGTCAAGATGTACGATTTTTAAAGCTCTAAACATTAGAAAAAAATATTTTTAATACTTTCAAATTGTAATCAATCAATATAATTTCCTTGTGTGTACGTATGTACGTACGTTTGTGCTATATTTAAAATCGAAACTGATGCATGTGTTAAGAAAATTATCAAATTATAATTTATTTATTTTAAATCAGAAAAACTATGAAGTACCTACGTATGATATTTTTGAACTAATGATTGTTTTTACAATATATATTTAAAATATGCGCCCATAGCAGGCTTGCTTTCTTTCTTTACTTTAGCAGATTAAGTGGAGCTAGGTGTATGCGTGAGGTAAAAGTAAAAAAAAAAACTAAAATATTCAGCTAGATTACAAGGAAATTGTATTATTTTACGTGTGTGATCGTAGAGTTTCTTCCAGTGTAGCGTATATCTTACATCCCTTGATTTTTCACGGGTAACAACTAGTACACATATTAAATCTCGATTCATGTTTGTTATGTACTCACGTAAATAGTGAAGATGCAAAACTTTGAAGTTCGTTTTTTCAGTTTGAAATATTTTTACTTATGACAGGAGTGAGATGTGTCTGCAATGTAAACCTTAAGGTGTGCTACCTTTCTGCATTGGCTTTGATTGACAAAGAAGGCAAGCCAAAGGAGACGAGACTATGAATAATTTAAAAATATACATTTTTTTGTGGAAATTTTTAGCTACATTTGATGATAACAATATGAAACAAGGTAACCTTAAATGCAAAGCCTTCGCGTGGGTGTTATTGAGATGTTAGGGTTTAAATGGAAGTTTTAAACTCAAACATGAAATAATGCATCAATATTTTAAAAAGGGTGAAAATAATAATATGATAAGTTTAATATAAACATAATTAAAAAAAAAACATTGAAATGTTACAGTAAACAAAATAATTTACTATTGGTGTTAATAACTATGGTAAGATTAAACTCAAAGATATATAATTATCGAAGGAAGCAAACACTTTGTAGCTTGACATTATAATTTAAATAAAAAATAATTAAGTAGTTAATAAAGTTTATACTTATACGTTCCTGATGAAGGTTAAGTCTAACCGAAACCGGTCGAATTGTTATATGTGTATAAATAAAGTGCCTTAAAACAAAATTATTTTTTATCAAAGATATATTATATTAAGTTTCTTTTTTATTATTATGTTTACATGTATTACAACTTTATTTTATGTTTGTATTATTATCAATTACGGCATGTATTGCATTGCACTACTCCTGCATACCTTCTGGAAAACACAATTCACTGCTCAATCAATGAAGTAGACATTTTTATTGACACGATAAATCAATTTTTTAAAAATTCTGTCAATCTTATCAAGCTGATGCCCTTTAGTAATGGACTGGTTATATGAAGTATTAAGTACCAAACGGCTAATAGGCATCTTTTCAGTACAGGTGCCAATAATCTATTCATTTATGTTCTACCTTATATAATATTATTTCTTTTGATTTTGTTTGTTATTCATTTACTTTTGCATTTTTCATAAACTTTTGCTTGATTACTTATTGTTGTTAAATATTTTAAATTAAATAACCACTCGTGTATATTATAATGTTTTAGGCATCATGCCTGTTATATGTACTAAAAAAAAACTTTATTATTTTATAAAATATTATCGAGAATATCTTAGTAATTCTTTGAACTTCTAAAATTAGATTAACGTTTAAAATGTTAATGAATTCATAAAAAAAACTTCCGCGTTTCAATAACTTGATATATCCGCTAAAATAATAGAGCTTTTTTTAGCTTATATGAGTATATATTTATTTCATCGAAACCAACACTGCGAAAATGTCACCTATTTTAGGTTTGCGATAACTTAGGGGGACTCCACAGAAGAAAAATGTATTACCCTCGGAGGTAAGTCAATCGGATAATAGACAGACTCGAGTCGGAATTGGCGCAGGAGAGCTGAGACGATTCATAAATATACGCTCCCCGGAGAACAGCAAGGCGTGAGGCGTGAGGCGTGAGGCGTAGGGCGTGGGGCGTGAGGCGTGAGGAACGGTGTCTCTTATATAATCCGCTTGAATTGGTCTCTAAGTAGGAGGGTTGTAGGCGCACTGCGTCGATGGATAAATATTTATTATTATTCTTTATTAACATAATATCCGTGGTCTAATAGATTTTTTTCTACATTTATTTAAATATGTCAAACCGCAAAGTGATTGCTTTCTATATTTGGAATATTATTAAATTTATTTTTATCAAAATAAATTTAAATAAAAAACGATTCGGCGGAATTAATGCTTCCAAATAAATGTACACAGGAGAATTTAAAAAAATCTTAGAAATATAAAAAAATGTACTCTTTTGTTTTAAGATATCATTTAACCTCCGGAATGCCGGATTCCCACAAGGTACAATTTTCATTGTACCTTGCCGATTGTAATTTCGCAACAATTCATTTGTGTTTTACAAAATGATTTTACGTCAGTTATGTTATCTTCTCAGATAATATAATGCGTTTATGTATTTTTTAAAATAGTATGTTGATGGTATAAGTAGGTTTTCTGGATTTGCCACTTGTTTCAGAGATTTTTTTTCTCCCTTATGTCACAAAAAAGCTAGGTCAAGAAATGTGAAGATTTTTTTTTCGTTTATTGTATTTTCGTGCGACTAAATAAATTTCCTTATATTTAAAAATAAAACTGCATAAAATTTTTCTGTAAATACAAATAATAATGTCACTTTGAAAATCGTTTTTTTCTGTCGCGCTCACGTTATCACATTTCAATTATTTGACTTGTACTGAACTTAACGCAATATAAAATATCAATATGGATGGATTATTTTGTTAACAAGCGGTTATAGTTCATTTAAATATGCAAACAGCAAGTTTTAATAGATAAAAAAAACTCCTGAAAATATAATGATGAATGCACGGTGACTATTGGCACCTCCGGCACACTAGAAGTTAAGAGTTCTAACTGATGTGAGCAGATGATTTATTACATTCCTATTTGCAGAATTTTATGAGGCCGAAAGAAGTAGGGAGAGAAGATAGAACAACATATGATGGTTTAAAAACCTAGGTATTGAGATATAGTTACCAAACACAGCTAAAGCCATTTTAAGCATTGAAAGGGTTTTCCACTATGGCTCGAGGTGCAAATACAATTATTTGAAGAAAAAAAAACATAATTCGTTTAATAACGCAATAAATTAAATTAAATATAAATGTCCTTTTCAATCTATGTGAGCTTAAAAAGCCTCTATGAGCTTACCGCTTTACCATAGATGTTGTCAGTAAGAATAAATTATTTTGGAGTAATAAAAACACGAACATAATAACATAACATTAAATAATATTACGTGTCGTTTCGTTTAGAAAATATTTGATAGAGTATTACGTCAAAATATATTTGTGTTCCACAATATTAGCCTCTTGACATGAAAATGAGGAATTCAACTGTTCTTGAATTTCACGGATTTCAGAAAACACAAGGAGCACTCAAATTCAAATCAATATATTGAATCGATCTGTATGAAGAATAAAACCAAATAATTAAATAATAATAATAAAGTGTATAATAATAATCAAATGAAATATTAACAAAAAACAATGAAACTAGTTCCACTTTTTAAACCCAACCTACGAGATTTTCACCATGATTTCGGTATTTTATGCCGGTTTCCCCATATTGGTTTTTGTTTAAAACTACTTTTCTATTGTTACCAGCGATTGAAAAATATATAATAACCTTTCCATTGTTTCACTAAGTGCTAAGAGGATTTTTTAATGATTAATCGTCATAAAAGTTAATACATAAAATAACTGTCTTTTTCTTTCTGTTATAATTTAAATGCTGTTGCTCAATTGTTTTGTTATTTTATTTTATATTTTGTTCTCCCTCTGTATGTATATACAACCGCACACTTAATTTTTTTTTTAAGTTTAATTTTATACCCTGATGATGCGTAGGCTAAGCGAAACCGGTCGGTCATAAAAATTAAAATAATATTCGTGGTCTTATACAAAGTAATTTTTTTTTTTAAATATGTCAAACCACAAAGTGAGTGCTTTCTACGAAAAAAAACAAAACAAATATTGTATTTATTTACACCCTTTTAAAAAACTACCCGACAAATAACCCCACTTCCATGAATCAAACCACCTTTTTATTATATCCAAGAGAATTCATAATGTTGTCGATACCATAATCATTTCCATTTAATTTACTTACCGTAATCGATGCCATAATCATTTCCATTTAATTTACTTACCGTTATCGATGCCATAATCATTTCCATTTAATTTACTTACCGTAATCGATGCCATAATCATTTCCATTTAATTTACTTACCGTAATCGATGCCATAATGAATGCCATAATCGAAACTATAATTAATACCCAGATTGACACCATAATCAATACCTTGTTTCACACATTACAGAGAACTCTTTGAAACTCAAACCGCATGTACCATCTGACTTATTCTGAAACATGGTTTTATTATTTTAATCAAAAAGATTCATATTTTTATTAAATTGAACGGCTTTGAGCTGTTCCACCTAACAGCGCCTCCAACTTATAGTGGCTTAACCTCATTTTCAATTTGAAGAAATTCCTAAAGGTAGGATGGTAATAAGATCTGGAAAGAAGTAAAAGAACAGAAAATAAGGTAAAATATAAATTACTTTTCTTAGTTTACTTGACCTTCATTTTTATCTTCTCTTATTTCAGAAATGGATAATTTAATTGAAGACTCCAATCTAATTATAAATTGCACTTAGGACGCAGACCTCGTTTCACTTATTTCATATAAAAAAAATTAAGAGATAAAATTTGTAAAAGTGAGGATGTAAGAATTTTAAACTCGATTTGTTTTATTACGGGTATCGGATTAAAGTCTCGTAAATGAATCGCAGAAAATAGATATCGAGTGATATTTGTTTAGTAATGACATTTAAAAAAAAATACAGAAAACAAAAAAAATAATGCGAGAGCTTATAATGAGTAATGGCTTAAACATTTGGCTATGCGTCAGAACGTCACGGATTTAATTTACAGCGTAGTGCAATTATAATTTAAATGGATTTAAGCGAAATGGGAGTTACCGGTCTGTGTTATTATTACTATCAAAGTGTTGTGGAAATGAGTAACTTTGGGATGCAACAATTTAAAAGATAAACTGTTATTTGGTATTCTTCTTCTGCTGCCCTTTCTAAGAGGTTGGTTATTAACAAGGTTATCTTGTCTAAAGGCTACAAGGCTACAGCTTCGGAACGATTCTCCGGAAATGCACGCGTCCCAGTTGCTTGAAATAAATTTTTCCGTGTTTGGCGACTAGATCTGTATAGCCAGGTACTTCTCCACCTTCCTTTTCCTCTCATTCTTTCCCATGTCCTTCTTCTCTTCACTTCATTCAGCCTCACAAAATACCCCAATTGGGGATGCCATAACCCCACTGACATGACCGCTTAGAGCTCCAGAGAGTTAGGACTCTTGTGCGGTATTTAAATTTTTAAAAAAGTAGCACTAATTATACGTTGTTAAAAAGAGTAGACCTTTTCACCGACATCGAGCATCTGTATATTCCAGTAATTACACTATTAATAAGGTTTTCGATTGACTTTCTCGATTCCATTGTTATTCTAGCCAAAATCAAAACAATAATGCTATGCCAATGTGTGATTTTAAATTACAACGATGTTTGTTTGATGCTCCAAATATCCAAATGATTTGACAAATTAGACTCTAGCTAGGAGGAGCCCACCGCAGGTTGTTTGTAAATGAATGCGAGGGTGTAAAGTCGGAATAGCAATTTCGAATTCGTGGTCTCAATATAAACAAAACTAGTCTGTCGCCCTAATGAGTAGAAATTCTCGACTTTGTCTTTTCCAGATCGAATAAA
The DNA here is from genome assembly GCA_022651775.1 of Drusus annulatus. Taxonomy (NCBI): domain Eukaryota; kingdom Metazoa; phylum Arthropoda; class Insecta; order Trichoptera; family Limnephilidae; genus Drusus; species Drusus annulatus. Next base: position 680,577 of record JAGWCC010000445.1, on the reverse strand, counting down.
CAATCGTCAAATACTACGGTAGAGATTTAACTAGCCAAGCCTTTCTGAGCTAAAAGCTTATTTAGATAATTTTAGATGCTCTCTGCAACTAATCTTACTTCAAATGTTGCTTCACAAAATGGTGAGATGTTATTTTGTCTATTTATTTTATTTTGCAGATAAACAGTTTTACACCGATACATTGAAAAAGCAATAAAAAAAACACCAAAAATAGTAAAATTATTTTTTCAAAATAAAGATAAAAATATTTTAAAAACAAAAAAAACAGATTTCGAGAAAGAACAAAATATAGTTAAAACTCAATAGCTAGTTCCTGCTAAAACTTGTAGGTTGCGTGAAATATATCCACATTTCCTGCGAAGCAGTTACATGAGTCAATTGTAAATTGTAGGGTCTTCTGTATGGACTCTATATTTTCCGTGATTCTTGATGTTCCAGTTTCATCTCCGAGTATGCCAAATAATAATAGATTTATGATAAAATCGTCTTCTTTTCCTACTTTGCCCAGGACTTGAAAGAGTTTCCATTGCTAGAATAATAAATAATAATAAGCTTAAAAACGTATTTTATGACTATGTTCACCAGCGTCGTCTTAAAAAAAATCTCATCACCTTCAATCAAAAAACATCCTGTAAAATTCAATCAAACCGAAGAAATTCTTTAAAATTCTTCTTGAAACAATGTTGATCTACTCGTAGTTGCAACCAGATAGAAAAGCTGTGGTAAATTACATCTACGGAAATATTTCCTCGCTTCTTTTGAGTAGGTAATGCATGCATGTCTCACGTCGATGTTAGTCATCTCTTTCATTGCAAGGTTAAAAATAATTTCCAAAGAATTACAAAATATAATCATTTATTTTGTGAGAACGTACCTACGACTAAGAACTTTTCAAATATGAAACTGATTTTAGTTAAAATTATCAAATATAAAAAAATTATCTTTTCAAATCCCTAGGTGTATTTTAGCAGACAGTATTCTATATTTGAATTGGGTGGATTAAAGCAACTAATATTTTTTCTGCAAGTCAAGTTACCTACCGTGATTTTGTGTGGGTATAGGTTAAAAATAGTTTAACGTGTTACTCCATTCGATGAACTATGCACATGCAAGCGCATCCTTGCATCACATGTATTAAACATCATGGCCTTTATTTTACCATTTATCATTAGCGATCAAATTTCTTATGAAAGTATTTACAATTTAAAGGTTCGACCGAAAGATTTATCCTATCAATCTAAAAAAATGGAAGCTACACCTAACCTACCTAACATATTTTTTTTAATGGACTAGAATACCTTTAGAATTTTCTGAACCTCAGAAAAAGCCGGACTTCGATATTCCTTCTATTTTATCCATTTTTACCGCCTTCCCTAAACAAGCAACATGGCTTCGTATTAATTGACCATTAATAGGATATTTCAAAGCTTTATAGCTCATCATGGATATAAAGTTGCAAGCTTAAAACAGTTGCATTGACCTCAAATTTCTAAAACGAATTTTTTTTAATAATTTTTTTTTTATGTTTGACATTACCGTCTGATAGTTTTTGCTGCGACATACAAAGCAATTTTTTCTTTTTAAGTATTTTGTCTTGTCTCGGGCCTAAATTATTTTGAGAAAAAAAAACAATGACGTTGTTATGCAAAATAAACCCTAACTCGAGATTAGATTTGTGTTTTAACTCTGCATAGAGTGTCAGCGGCCAATAATGACAGGAGGGATTTGACGCATCACAATTTTGATTTATCACCCTTCTGCAGTCACGCGGTACTACCCTACTACCGAGCGTGTGTAATATAATTGCTGAATAGTTAACGGGATAGAAGTGTGTTATAGGCGGGTCCATGGGCCCAAATCAATGTAATCATACTGTGGGTGAAATTAATAAAAAATTTTCATACATTGAAATTATTTTTTGAACAGATTTATTTAAATTTCATTGGCCTATCTGGTGTCTAGGAGTCGAAAAGATCTTATGTATGTAGCGACATCAATTTTCGTTCAAATTAGTATAAATCACACTTCTATATTTTCTGTTCAGTGGGTAAAATGCATGTAATGCCAATGAAACTGAGTGGGACAATACAAAGCACGTGAAATGTGTTCGGTGTATCACTATTTTCACCTGATTGCATTAAAATATGCAACGAATATTGAAATGTATTATTTAGCCCATGGGAAATTCAGTGATATTTCATGTTATTTTTGGAAAAAAAGTATTGAATGTAATATAGAAGCGGTTTGAAAAATTCATTCTCGACAAAAACATATTTAAAAAAACTTTCAATTAAAATAATTTTATCAAACATTAATAGTAACTATCTGACCTCGTCCGATAAATAATAATACAAAAATCGTTAAATTTTTTTTAAGGTAAGCAATTTATATAATTGGATTAAACATCATGGCGTTATGTCTTATTTTTCAAACTAATACACACTACAAAGCGTCATAGCTCACAATCGAAATAATGTTGCTGAAATTAGTAAGTTTGACCTAGACTTAATTTTTTTTTATTATTTTTTATTTATTTATAGTTTTTGTGTTTAATTTGTAGAACTCCATTTTAATTTTTATATAATTCAATTGAATTAAATTTAATATTATTAATATTGAGTTCTGCTATTTTAAAATAGCAGAACTCAATAATAATAATATTAAATTTAATTCAATTGAATTATAAACAAATTAGACTTAATTTATTTTTCGAGCTGTCATATTATTTCATATGCATTTTAGAGAGTTACATTTCAAAAAGAGCGAAATAGAGAAAAAAAAACACTTTTGAAAATTGGTTTTGCGGCCAATTCGGTAGTTTGATTTTGTTGTTGGTTTTTTGAGTTTGGATTCCGGTCATTGCCAAGTATTAAACTTTTCTACGTGTTTGATAAAGCATATTATTTGAATGTTATTAAAGTTGTTGGAAAATTTTAAACATGAATATTATTCTTTCAACAATTCAACAGTAACTGTCAGGCTACACGGAATCAATCCTGTTAAGCTTTGCAAATAATGAAATTTTGAATTTTATAGGTATCATATGCAAAAGCTTATTGAAATGCAAAACATAAAAAAAACTGTTTTTATAAATAACTAAATTATGATATGCAGTCGCTTTCACTGACTAACAATAAAACCTTATAGAAGGCAAAACTCGTTTACGAATAAACACGAGGGTGCGAGGTTTGGCTCTACTCAGGGTCAAAGTATTTAGTTCTTGTGAATTCAGACTGTCCCATCGAGCCTTTCCATCGTATGAAAGCAAACCCTTTGTGGCTTGACATATATAAAATATTGTCAAATTAGACTCTCGCTACGAGACTGTGAATATCTTTTTATTCTTAGAAGGTTGGGCCCAACCGAAGCTAGTAAACATACTTGTATGATAATAAAGTGGTTTACAATTATATATCTTCTTATTTAAAAAAATCATTCCTTTATTTAAAATGTTTTGTAAAGTGAATACCTACTGCTCATTACCAAGGGGAAATATGCAAGCTCAGAGAGTGTAAGAACTATGGGAGGCGGAAAGGAAAAATGTAGGGGAAGGTTGTGCAGGTAATTCAAACGTGTTGAACAATCACAGCTGAAACCATTTCAAGCACCTAATTAATTAACAAGAAAATAGACTACCAAAAAATAATTAATCCAATAAACAAAACAGTTTACTTTAAATATTTTAATGCACAGCCGGAAACCATGCAATTTTTACCAATTAATTAATTAAAAATAGTTTGTAAGAATCATATAAAATACATCAAGTAGTTTATAGGATATTATTATTAAGTCAAAAAGTATATGAGTTATAATGCATACATATGAGTTATATTATACACCACAGACTGTAGCCATCACCAATGTGTATTGCTTTAATCAAAACATTACTAAATGGCTAATGAGTAAGGACCGCCAGGAAATTGAAGACCTTCTAAAATAGCACTTGAAATTCTTCACCATGACAAACTAGCGCCCTTGAGGTGATATCTCTGTCACGAAAACGGCGCTATATAAATCAGCCAATTATTATTAGAACATTGTGTAACAAATATCATCATTTAAAAAAAAAATATTCTACTTGTGCTTACTGTCACTTACCTCAGAACAGGTTCTTATGGCCTAGTGAGGTAGGTAATGTAAAAAAATAATGTAAGAAACAAAAAGTTACAAATAAAAAAAAAGTAATAATTTTTTAATAAATACATTTTGTAAATGTTGATGTACAAACAACTAAAATATAATAAATAGGATTAAAAAACCTCCAGTATTTTACACTGTGGAATAAATTTAATAAAACTATATAATTTATTAAATTATTCTATATATTAATAAAAAATATTCAAGCAATACCAATCGGAAAAAAACTGAAGGTTTTTGGTTGCTACCGAGAATATATATTATGAATAACAACACACAGTTGTTTTTGTAATTAACATTGTTTCAATAATTAAAAACGTAATATATTTTATATTATTTGCACATCACCGGGATTTGAGCTCGCAACCTCAGCAAATGAAGGACCTTACCTCTCTGGTAAATGTAATTTGAATACTGATAGCAAAAAATGTTGGGCATACCATTCGAAATAAATAACGTTAACAGATCAAAAACTAATCCATTGAACTGGTAGAAATAACGCTCGCATCGAACTGCGGCAAAGCGTGAAATACATCAAAATTAAAAGGTTTTCCTAACGCGGTGCCTAAATATGATGCGATAGTTGAAAATCAATCATCCGCCACTAATTTATCGAATGCAATCCACGCCAAGCTGTCCCAAGCCATAAGCCGTAAGCCGTGAGCCAGCATCGCATTCCGAATCTGTTAATTCGAATCAACTGAACCACTAAATGTAAGGGTAGTCCGATTAACCGGATTTGCGCAACTCACCGTACACTAAATAATATTCTATGTTATGTAAAAGCGCAGTTGTGCATATATATAAAAAAGAAAAATATATTTATTTAAAAAAATGAAAAAACAACTTTGTATAATTATTTTTCTTTGGTCTTATTTTAATCCTTATGACCGACCGGTTTCGCTAAGCCCAAAGCATCATCAGGGTATAAAATTAAACTTAACAAAAAATGCGATGTGTGCGGTTATATAGGATAATAATAATCTTTATTTAAATATAGTTTTCTGTAATAAAAATAAAAATGCACATTGGAAACGTTAAGCATGATAAAAACAGTAGATTAAAAATAATGACTTAGTTTTTTGTATAACTTAGTTATTACTTAAATCATTCACGTAATTAGCCTCACTATTTGCGTTGAGGCAGAAATTTTTGCAGATTTCTATTTTATTTTTAATTTTACATACATACAGAATGAGAAAAAAATATTAAATAAAATAACAGAACATTGAGAAAACAATAAAAAAATATTTAAATTCTAACAAAGAAATACAGAGATTTAAAAAAATATATTTATCAATTCATATTATCTGTTTCTTCCTTTCTGTCGATTTAATTTTTAAGTGAACACCACGCAAGAGTTCCAACTGCTCCTAACCATCTGGAGCCGGTGGGACTATGGTATCTTCAATGGGGGTAGTTTGTGAGGCTGCAGGTAGTAGGGAGGGAAAGGAGATGGTGAAGAAGAAGAAAAAGTCAGGGAAGTACTTGGCTATTCAGATCTGGTCACGAAAAAGCCATTTCAAAATAATCTTATTGATTATTTCCTGTAGGGTTACGTTAAGTTACTGATTCATGCTGAGAAATCAGCATAAAATGACGTCTTGGAAGACATCGTGACTTGCGGCCAGCAGTGCTAAAAAATGGCCCAAAATTGAACCTCCGGAATGCGCTTCGTTAAGAGCAGCACCGGTGAAAATATATATTCAAAATGTTAACGCCATGTATTGATATTTCCGAAAAAAATATTTTTATTTTTGATACATTTTTTGTTGTTTTTTTATACTTTCTAGTTCAATCGGCCTTGAAAAACCCCTTTGCGTAATGTCTTGAAATTTTCACATATTTTCATGACTGGAATATAAAAATAATCACGGACTTATTTCACATTTTTCATTTTCATTATGAGCTACGGAGCTTTGTAGTTGTAAACAGTAAAAACATTAGATAAGATGCCGTGTTAATTTTATAAATAAAATTTTCTTGCGTTGTCGGGAACTTTACTTGGAACTTAATTTAATAAATTTGCATATGACCATATATAACAGGTTCGAGGTACATGTCATGTATCTTCTTTGATATGTTGAATTGAATATGGCTTATTAAAAGAAAGACAACTTATTGGGTATCTTTTTCTAAGGCATGTTATTACTACATTTTATCTAAAATACCTATATGTACGAGTTTCTTGTAAATTGTTTATTGTTCATTCAACAACGTAGCCATCTTTTTATGTTAAAGGTTTTATGATTTTTTTCCCAGTATTTTTTATTAACTTGTTGGTTTTCGAATGATATTACTAAACACTTAAATTTATCAGCACGTGCGGCTCGCTGGCCTTGGGAAGGTATCCAATGAGATTGGGTAAAATCTTGGAATACCCCTTCCGTATTCTACCCCCCCATAAAAGATTTTAGATTTTTGTTCTGAGTGCAAATCTTAACCTTTTCCCAAAAACATTATTTTACAAGGATTTTTAACATTAAAAATGTTCGATTAGATAGGTCGATTTATTTTTAATAATTCCGAAATAAGGGTAATATGTGCGATCCCACACATCCTGTATAGTTACTAGAACTCGTTCTGGAACTGAGATTCGAAACCAACAACAAAAATTCTAAGCTTTAGTTTAGTAAATGGTCATTATGTGGGGCTTTTAGAATAATAACAAAACAAAAAAAAATTGAATATGTAAATTACATCCCAAAAATCACGGGGCGTAACTTGACTTGCCAAGAAAAAATATTGGTTATAACCATTTCAAATATGGAATAATGCTGCCTAAATACATAACAGGTGGGTATTTTATTAAATAGGTAGGTATTTTAAAAAGATTTAGTTTGATAATTTAAATAATATCTATTAACATCAGTTCCAAATTCGAAAAGTTCATACTCGTACGTCCTCACAATGGAAATTATTTACAATTAATATTTTGTATGTAAAAATAAAGCAAAAATATCTGTGTTCGTAAACAAAAAACTCTTCACTGGTGATGAGCTCTGGCTACATAAAAATTGAATAAATATATCAAGTAATGAAATTTTTATTACACTTTAAAAAAAGACGTCTTATTCTTTGTTCGCACATTTAAAAAAAAACATTTTCACAAAAAATATTCTGTAAAAATATTCGTTTAAAATAGCTATATAATATTCTGGCCACAAAAACAAATTGAAAATCCTGATAAATACATTACGTTATAAAATAATAACAGTTGTTTAATTAATCCAAAGGTTTCAATTTGTCATTTTTTCGTCTCTTGGTATTTAAATTAACGCTCTTTTTAAAAATGTAGAGGAAAAAAAAATTGTAATCTTTCAACTAATCGTAAATGTTTTTTTTAACATTCGCTTAGTTTTGATTAGTGAAATTAAACATAAGTGATGGAAAATGACTTTGTGATGTGGTGCAAGCTAGGCCTTTTGGAATGCACAACCTTCGACAAAGTTTTCAATTTTATATGCACAACTTGAAAGTAAAATACGTTGCATTTCAAACAATATGGCCATCACTTTTGATTGACTACTTAAGAAGCTTGTTTTTTAAATATTTTATTGCATACTAGTGAGTACCCGGCATGTTTTGAAATGTCACTAAAAGAAAGATAGTGTTTGTGTTTTAATCCTGTTTATTGAATTGCTTTTGAATATACAATATTTTTTTGTTTTTCCATCTAATACGTATTTAAATAAATCGAAACGTTGCAATAAACGCATTTTTATCCATTTTTCCAATAACCACACTTTTATAAATACTAAAATCATTATTGTCATCTTAATAGAATGCAGCAAGATATTATTTAGACTTTAATTTTTATCTGGATTGAGCAGTGCGTAATCGAACGGTATTTACTGTTTCTTCAACGGCCTTGAGTTGTTCGAACTCGGTCGGTTTCCAGTCTTGCTTCACGTTGCTCGTCTGTCTCAGACGAACGGGCTTGATATGTTCGAACTCGATGGGTTTCCAGTCTTGCTTCCCGCCGCTCAACTGTTTCTGAAGCTCGTGATGCCATTTTCTTTCAACCTTGAGGTGTAGAACGATTGATAGATTTTCTTTTTTTTTGGCAAAATTAATTTGACAACGAAAGTACTCAGATGAATTAACGAAAGTAACGCCTTTTGGCGACTTTTACTATCTCTAACAAAGAAAACATTCATTTGAAAATTTTATTTCCATGTATTTAAAAAAAATCTTAAGTAGGTACCTAATTGTGTTTTTCACTTTGAAAATATTCTGCTCAAACAAACCTTCGCCTGTGGAATATAATGTAATCTGTAATATGGGTTTTAAATATTTAACATCATTCAAGCTACCTACTCTCTAAGCCTTCATGTGTCTAATAAAAAAAAATAAACTGTGCCATTTTCAGCGAAATCGGTCGAGTGATTTTCGAGAAAATCGAGAACAAACAGACAAAAAAACACAGGCAAACGGATAAACATTATTTTTTTATATATAGAGAACATATGTACAAAATTAAAATGCAAGAAGTGTGTAATTAAAAAAGGATGTATATTTAGGTAATTTTAAAAAAATACAATTGTTGCAAGAAGTGGGTTGATTCATAGGAGTACGTTTTTTTTTTTGAGTAATGCAAATATTTACATACGTTTCGTCCCATGGTAGGTTGGAGGTTGGTAGGGGATAGACGCTATATAATATTAGGTAGGTAGAAGGTGGAGCGTTAAGCTAGTGGGAGCAGATACTGCCATTTTAATTCTGCTTTGAAGGTGGCGTTTGAAAGGTCACCCCATGAAGGCATATTTTAATAATATTAAGGTATGGGTAGGAATTTATAAAGTTCTTTTATACTTTGAGCGAAGAGATAAACCATTTTTACCAATAATACTGGCAGTCAAATGTAAGTGATAGTCAAGCAATACTTTCCTTAATGGATATTTTTAAAGTTTTATTTTTCTGCTGATATTTTTTCTTTTTACCACAGATTTTCCGTCTCCTGTCTAGAATTCCATATTTCCCTTCATACAGAACAATTCTACACGTTTTGCGGGAGGAGTTTTGCGTGGTGTGGGGTTCCCCACACTGACAAAGCAGAGGAGAGTTAAGAATAGTGATGGGGATAGTCGATACATACATTGCAATAAAATCAATTATAATTCAAAAGTTGGAATGAAGAAATAATCGAAGTGAACTAAACCCAGTTATTTAAAAAAAAAACTATAAGCCCTTGAGATTTATTTACCTTTGTTATCTATTAGAGATAATTTAAATAAAAAATAATTTTGTTTTAAGCCACTTTATTTATACACATATAACAATTCGACCATGACAAAACTAGTTTCAAATTAAACTTAACCTTCATCAGGAACGTATAAGTATAAACTAAGAGTATATATATATATATATACATATATATATATATACTCATAAATAAAATATATATATATATATATATTATTATTATATATATGAGTATATATATATATATGTATATATATATATATATATATATATATATATATATATATATATATATATATATATATATATATATATATATCCTACAACAAAACATCAACCACACTAAGAATCCCATCAAATATAAAATATGCTTTCTGAAAAAATGTCACTACACGTTTACCAAATACTTGGCACAAACTCAACATTAACAGAAGTACTTTCTATTTTAAGGCTTCTATTCATATGTTATTTAAAAAGTGTTTTATTTCACCCTAAGCCTAAAATGTGTTTTTTATAAGAACTCTAGATTTAATTTATTTTTTATTTTTATATTTTGCACAACCATCACAGTTTTCTTTCACTAACTTTTTTTCTCGGATTTATTTGTTTTATATAGAACCAAGAGAATGTGAAATGAAATATTTAAAATAATGTTTCGAAGTAATTTAAAATGTTTTGAATTTAAAATCATTTTAAGGTTTTGCGTTGTTTCGAACATAATCACAATTAATTGACGATCAATTCGACGATTTACGCTATTTTGATTTTTGATATTCAACGGTCGACCTTTAATTGACGGCTGATCACAATTGATCAAACACCTCAATTAATTGAAAAACGCTGTTGAGAGGGCCATTTTTATTTGACATAAAACATTTTGTAAATAGATTTTGTAATAGACCTGAATTTTATTTGGCTCCTAACAATATAATATTCAACATTTTATTTAAAAGGAAAAAAAATAGTTTTACGTTCAACCAATTTTCTATTACTTTATTCATTTTCCCAATTTGATTGTGAAATATTTCACAATTTAATATTTCGATAAAGCGGATCACTGCCATCACTAGCAGAGAAGCACCCGTCATATCAATAGTAGCCAAGTGATTGGAAACGTCATATCGGCTAACCGCATTATTGAAGTGGAACCGCTGCAACGCGCGACTGTACGCTATATATACTATACTATACGGCGAGTGGATGACAATACCAATCTGGGATTCAAACCTTCAATGGAAACGCCATTATACGTGTCCAGCGGTGAGTGGATTGATATGACTGCAGTATCTTTAAATAGCTGAAGTCACTGTGGGAACATGAATAGAATACAATACAGTATTAATACGCTAAGGCGTCTTCTGCATACAGGTTCACATTCGCAATCAGAGATGGCGTTAGTCGAAAATGTATTTTTTAATATGCAATATTATTCTAAGGGATTTAAATGATAATTTAGTCTCCTCCAACGGAAGTAATCTTCCCAACAAACCTTCCATTGAAATGCTTGGTGTAACCTTAAGTGACCAGTTAAGGCACCGGGGCTCCATCGAAGCCAGAGTAAACTTAGCCTCTCAGAAGTTGGGCGTGTTGTACAGGGCCCGCAGATACTTTAATAGTACACAACTGCTGACTTTGTAGAAATCGCAAGTACACCCCACTGTTTAATTTGGCAGCCACCTCTGGTCTTGAGCCTCTAAATACCTGAAAAAAACCCTTGACTCTGTGCAGAAACGGGCGGTCCGTTCGATAGAGTCTCCCATCTTAACAAACGGATTACAAACTTTGGAGCACAGACGTCAGGTGAGCAATGCTGTCCTTGTTCTACAGGTTTCAATGGAAGATGCTCCGAGGAGCATGAGTCATTGATCCCTTTGGCACCGGTGCATGGTCGGGAAACTCACGAAACGCGCGCCCAACAATTGTAAACGGTTGACATTCAATACATGAGAACGGGTCGCTTTTACGACTCGTACTTATGTTTAACAGCTAGGCTATATAACGATTTGCCGGCCTCTGTGTTTCCTCCCTCCTTCAATATGGGCCTCTTAAAGACCCAAGTTCACTCCTTCCTTTCCTCAAAAAGACCTTCCACACAGCATCCCCAAAGATGACATAGGTCCTGAGGGAAATGATTTCCCTCAAGGTCTTCTGTGTGGAGTAATTGTAAAAAAATAAAAACTGCTTGAAGGTTGGGTCCAACCGAAACTAGTTAATATTTATTTCATTTTATACACCCTTATGGGGTTTTACATGGTTGTGCAATAGATACTATACTATAATATTAATACAAATAAAGTAACACGGAGTAAATGATTAGCCCACAAAAACATAACTAAGTATTTAGAGATATTACAATGGAATAATTTAACCTTCATAATTTTGGAAGAGGTACGCAATTATTATAGCTTTCTTGTAACTATTATCTATTCAGTGCAGTTGAATATATGTACTACTTCTGCGAAGGAATTACCAATCGCATATAATTTAGGTACAAGCGAGGATATAAACAAATCAGTCCTGATATTATTGTTGTTCTTAAATATAATTTTGGATCGGATTGTCCTGTTAGGTATATGGAAGGTAATTAAACTAAGTAAATTAGGGCATGTATATAATACCGTACTTAACAAAATATATGTATATATATATAATTTTCAACGTGAAATTGATAAATGTTTAAATGCTTTACGCTCAATATTAAGATGCTAATAAATTGATAATTTTGTTGGTGAAGGATGATTTAGTATTAATGATTTTCAAGCGATAAACATTATTTATATGTAGAGAGATTTAAAATTCTCAGGCTTTACAAGATATTATGTTATATAATTTTAAACAAGACCGTACGTGTGTTTTTCTCAACTTTTTAATAGAGGAGTGTTGTAAAATTTTCTTTGTTTTTAAATAAACATTTTTTTTGTTTGTTTATTGCTTTCAATCTTATTTAGATAGGAAATTAACAACATATGTCACCTTGTCTCAATACGATTGTATCTACTCTAGGCCATTTTTTTTAAAGTTTTGTGGAATTTTTGAGAAAAAATGTGGAGGTACTCGGGAAGAGAAGTGTTGGGGAAGGCGGTGAGGTGAAAGGAATTATGGGAGAGAGAGAGAGATATACGATCCAGATACTATCAAGTAACTAAGCATTTTATCTGAAAAGACAACATAATATATTTCAATCAAGCAGTATTTTTTCCTGGAATAAAAGTACTTGACTATTCAAATCTGGTCTATAAATACTGTTATTACCATTTTAAGCTACGCTTCGATTTTAAATGTACTTTGAGTATATATCAATCTGGAAAATGTCGAAAATAACTAAGTATTATTTTTGAAATAAACTGAAATAACTCAAATGATAATGTAAATTGCCTGAAACCCGCGACCTTCGGATTTGTAGCCAAGGATCGTTCCACAGTAAAACGCGTTTAGGGCAATATTGTTTTCCTATTTATATTTGCACTTTGTTTGGTATTAGGAGATACTTTCAGCATTGCCGCAATTATAAACCTCCATTCAGATTCGAAACGTAGGTTGACATATATATGTTCGCATTGAAGTATTAAACAGAGGGTGATAACTTCTCAAACCGAAATCAATTTTTCGCAATCAATTAGCACATCAGAATACATTAAAAGTTCTGAATATCAGTTAACGTTTTGTGAATGTATAATAGACACTGCATTCATTAGCAATGAAAAGGTCGAGAGGCGGTAGACACTCGCATGCTTTATTAATTTGACGGCCGATAAACATTCCGGTAGGTAATTGGAAAAGGGCAAAAGCAATATGTTACATGCGTAACCGAGTCAATATCCTAGGCTCCTTTGTACATTCAAATAACGCACAAAAACGCCTCATTCATAATGAAACACGCTGGCACCGGTAGCAGGTAGCAGGCAGCGGCAGCGGGCGGGAGGTTGGCGCTCGCACGCGTCCCCGTGCCTATCTCTGTTTATGCCGCGCGATGTAGATAGACGGCCGAAGCGGGATGAGAATCACTTACCTAAACGTCAAACTCCAATTTCGCCGCCGGTCGACGGCGGACTTACATTTTAAACAGGTAAACACCTCACCGAGCTTTCCGTCCTTCTCTCGCTGCGAGGAAACCGCGCACGGGCCTACTTCCATCCCTCTCCGCTACTCTGAAAAGCGGAAACAGAAGCGGCCGCCTCTCCGCGAATTTGACCCTTAAGCGAGAAGGGTTAAACGAATAGAGTTGCCTGACAGTTTTCAGGTGTATTCTCGGCGATTGACGAATTTGATTGTTTCGCGGGCGCATGTAAGGATCAGATTCGCCCGCCGCGACTTACGTCGTTTCGTGACGGCGGGGTTTTCCCTTCCCCCCTGTCGGTTTGTGAAGTTCTCGGCGCTCAGTCGCATAAGGGGCGATATTGAAGCAAGTGGTCTCGTGTGCTCCTCTGAAGACTTAGCGCGCCAAGTGCCCAGTCCAGCCTCACCCAGCCACCCAGCCATCCAGCCATCCCTGGCACCCGACCCGCCTGATCTCCTGGTCTCCTGGTCTCCCGGTATCCTCATCTCACTCTCAATCAGTTCTTCAATTATTCTAATAAGTTTCAAAAGTCGTCGGACTTGTTCTCAACTTTTTAACCAAACTTATAAAATGATATTTTAAAGTAATTGCATCTTTAAAAAGTACCAATTTCGACGCCTTGAAAGGCTGTCAAATACCCTCGAATCGGAAACAAAGTTGTAGCCGAAAGTTTTCTGTGCCAAAGTAAACAAAACTTTGTCTAATTTGTCCTCGATTCGGCGCCGGAAATTGATATTAACCTCTTATCAAACTTTCTCTGTGCGGATTCCTTTTGAATTCACTTTCCGCTTTAAATCGTTTGAGTGAAACGTGAGGCAGCGTTTGATATTTGATACATCTCGGTTCTCCCTTCTGTGTGCAAAGTAATAACGAATAACATAAAGACTTTTACACGTGTCTACCTTCTTTATAAACTTTTGACCATATCTCCAATATATCCTCATCTTTTACGACCACTTTATGGGTGAGATTCAACGCCGTGGGAAATCTTTATAACTGAAGTTTTAATTTTACGCCTACTATAAGAACGTTTAAACTGAAACTCCATCACGTTCATCCGAAGCTTCAACTCAACGATATTAGCCGAACTTTATACGACTTGTGTGTGGAAGAATTATCGACGACATTAAAAACTGTTTAATAGGCTAAGAAATTTATTACGTGGCTAAACTGTTTAGACTTTTCACCCTCACAAATTCCCGTGTTTAAAAATATCATATCTGTGTTTAGTGCATACTTATATATAAGTAAGTTAATAATACATATTTAAATCTGAATGTTAATTTAAAATCGTACACTTAAGCGTAATACTATTAAATCAACTGACTATCTAGCCCTGTGAAAATTGTGAAAACATTTTGCTTCGGAGGGTTTAATTTTAATAGGGTGGATAAACGTACGCAGTCGACAAACAACCTCGCTCTTCCAAAGAAAAATCATTTGGATTTTTTCAGCAGCGCGAACCGACATTCAAATTAAAGGCTAAATAAAACACTTGTAAAGGAGAGGAGCATTTAAACTGTGAGGAAGATTTTGATTTGGCGTCTGGGGATTTTACCGAGAAGACATCTTCTTACAATTCTGAAGGTAAGGTTTTCACATTTTATTTTCCTTCCTCTTATTACAGCTTTTCATTTTTAAGGCGGATTATTTTTGTTTTGAAATCGTATTTTTACTTAAAATTGAAGCAGAACAAAATTTGTTGTGTACTATTTCATGCTCTTATAATAACACTGTTATAGTTTTAATTTTTTTAGACATATTTTTCTTCCCACAAGCTTTCCGAACTATTGCGTCTACGTAAATGGATTAATTTATGATAAACACTAAGCTTTTATTCCATTGTTGGAAGTTACACGTACGGAGGATCTGGTTTTAAAACTCACAGCGTTTTCGAGATAAGTAAGTCCAGACATTTAGTTTTAAAATGATGAGAAGAAAATTTGCCCTAGCTTAATTATTCATACGTGTTTATTAATGTAGAACCCGACTGTGGTCAAAAGTTGACGAAAAACTGCCATATTATACTCTCTAGTTATAATAATTACGGAACAAGATAGCCTTTATGGTAGCCTTCCTCTGATATGGGCACCAGACGGAGAGGCTTTTTACCGCGCTAATAATATACCTACTTCATCACCTGATTTCGTTCGAAAAAACATGTTTTGCCTTTAAAGTATTATCATTTTTAATTATATAGTAGCAAAGTAGGTTTATTTGAAAAAAATGTGAAATTGTAAATTACGAATATCATTTAAAATTTTTGAGATATCAATAAAAAAGATATAATAACACATCAAAATAAGATGTTTTTTGGATTCGACAATGGCATTCGTTGATATTTGAAGTAGATCTTGAGGAGTTGGTTTAAATTGGGCATCATGCGTAAAAAAAAATCCTAAAAAAATATGACTTGTATTTTTAGTAACTTACTAATTTCTAGTTTTTCCTGTCACTATTAAGGAGCGTAAAAAATAAGAATATTTAGCATTAATTTATTTAAATAAAGTATTTTTCCTTTCTGGCTTTCTACACTCGACATGTATCTTGTGCTTGTGCCATTGTCAATTATTATTACCAATTTACCTTCACATTATACGTCGTAAATTATGTTTGCCTTATACCCGTAAAGTATGACATTAACCCTTCTTATTAATGATCAACATGGGAATGTAAGAGATATTTAAACCGGTTTATGATTCCGAGAAGTCGACGCCTTTATGCGTTTAGAATCAGATACTATATCTGCAGCTTCTAATAATATATAAAATAAATTCAAAATTAAACACACTGTGCACGATTACTCAGTAGGAAAATATTATTAAGGAAATCATTAAAAATACAAATCACTCAAAAAAAAAAGAAAATTAACTGAAAGCCATAGACATTTTGATTCAATTTTTTTATATTGATTTGAAAGAGTAGAATTTTAACTAAAACAATACAAGGGCAGATTTCCAGCACAAAAAATATACATTGACATGAACCAAAATATAGATGAACATGAACCAAATTATACATTAACATGAACCAAAATATAGATGAACATGAACCAAATTATACATTAACATGAATCAAAATATAGATGAACATGAACCAAATTTTACATTAACATGAACCAAAATATAGATGAACATGAACCAAATTATACATTAACATGAATCAAAATATAGATGAACATGAACCAAATTTTACATTAACATGAACCAAAATATAGATGAACATGAACCAAATTATACATTAACATGAACCGAAATATATATTAACACGAACCAAACGTCGGTTCCAAAAAGAGTTTAAGAAACCACCCAACAATATATTCACTGAAATAATCAGGTGAAAATATTGTATGTCCGTAACTTATCTCTCTATTTAAATTATTTAAAAAAAAATTTTTTTCAGGAGATTAAAAAGTAAAAACTTTTATCATTCGTTATAAACAATTTTCTTAATAAAGAGTACGTACGGACATACGTACGAGTGTGATGTAAATTATCAAAGTAAAAAAATAATCTATTCAAATCCCTACCCACAGTAAATTACCTACCTATAATGTATTTTAGCAGAGCTTATTCTATATTTGAAATTCGTGGATTAAAATTACGAATATTTTTTCTTCGGCAAGTCAAGATATGATTTTTGTCATTCTTTTCGGCTCTACCAAAACCTCATTCAGGCTTTGACTAAAATGTTCTTTCTAATGTATATGATTGTCCTTTTTTTTCATTGCTTCATTAAAATATAACGAATGTGCTGTTTTCCTCCTTTTTTCCCATTTCGTGTTATGTATTTTTTTTTTGTAATTGGACATTGGTCCGTTAGTATATACATAAATAAATAACGCTAGGTTACATTTCGTGACTTTTCACAGATTATAATATAATGTTACGGCGAGATTTCTGAAATGTATTCTCATTAACAGACAAAAGTGCCCCATACAATCAATAAAAAAAACATTGATTTAACCGTAGGTACATATAATTAATTAGCCGTAATAAACAATAGAGATCAAGAAATAAACCAAGTTTGAGACAAAGGCCCCTCTGGATTAGATCTCATGTACGCGTACTTCGCCCAATAAAAAGCCTAGAGTTTGTCATTAAACGGGTCCGTAACAGCGGGAACAAGGTAAAAGCATTAGCCCTTTATTCGATTAGGGAAATCCGGGATTTAGGCGTAATCCTCGGCGAATGTGTGCTCGTTAGACCCTCGGGATAGTTATCTTTACCGGGACGAGCGTTTTGTCCTAAGATAAGCAACCTATTGTATAATTACGATAAATGAACTTGTTAACTAGTTAAGTAGGTACATTTTAATAGAACATTATAAGGTATCTGTTAAACACGCGTATCTTGTGGCCATATTGGGTAAAGGGCACGCAAAGTGAGCGCTAGATGTAAAGTTGATATTCAGTGATTTTCTTATCCTCTTTTAATTTCGACTATAATTACCGTTGATTTGGATTGGTCACTGAAGAGATATACCGGTAGAAGTGTGTTGTAGACGTGTTCGTATGCCCGATGTAAGCTTAATTTTTCTTTACTTCGGGTGAAATTGATAAAACTTTTTCAAATACCGAATTTCTTTCTGGAACTGAAAATTAATTTCATCAAAAGCCTAGGCTCGAAAGGTATTAGGTAAATTGTCGACATCAGTTTTATTTAAAACGTATGATACGTGTATATTGTGGTGACATTCGATAAAAAAATAATTAAAAATTAAACACATTTTCTAAATTCATCTCTATGAGACATGCTTTCGGATGGGTCGTTAAAGGTTTTTTTTGACTTGGGATACATCAGTCTCTCAAAAGTAGCATATTTAAATACAAAAAAACGTCAAAAATATTTGAAAAGTATTCCATTTTGCTTTTAACCCTGTACAAGACGCCAACGTTTTTAAAATGTTGGTTTTTGCTGTTTGACTACTTGATGCTTAATAATTGTTTACGAATAAAACTAAATTTAATATAACCTTCTTTACAACGAGTATAAATAATAAAGTAATAAAAGGGTTCTTTGAGCGTGTCTTCATATTTTCATTGACTATTTATACATATATTCATGTTTTTAAAAGAAAACTCACTATTATTGTCTCCTCCCAATTTTTGCCGCAGTAGTCGACTAAAAGTACCGTTGATTCTGAAAATCATTAAATAAGTTTTCATCTAAATGGTCATATGAAACATAGGAGACCTTTTTAAAAACGATATTTAAAAAAAAACCTCCATACATTGACGACACCTTAAGGGTCAGCACCCAAAAATGCACACTTTTTGGCTTTCTAGTACAAGCAATACTATGAATGATTTATCTGTTAATTCTATACGGATAGTTAGAAAAATGCCTAAGGTTTCCAGTGAATACAATTCTCGAACAGTAATCTTTTACTTTCTTTATGAAATGAATACTCGAATTTTAAGTAAATCGTTAAAAAATGCCTTTGCTGCTTTTTAAAATGCACCTTTTACTGACACTTAAGTATGTTTTTCATAGAATTTAAAGGATTACGGTGAAAAAAATATATTAACTGAAGACCTCAAACATTTTTATAACTACTCACAGAAAATTTACAGATAAATCATTTGTAGTATTACTTGTATTAGAAAGCCAAGAAGTGATGTTTAGCGTCATTTTTGAGTGCTGAGGCTTAAATTGTATCTTATGACTATAAATGTTCACATTCTAAGTGGATTTTCATTAAAACATGTGTTCTCAAAGCCTTCGGTCGAGGGGCCGAAACATCTCTGATTAAAAGCCTTCAGTTATAATTTTAGTGCAAATAGCAGTTAACTTGAAACGATCTTCTTCATTTTGTCATTTGTATTTGAACTTTATGTGA
The DNA here is from genome assembly GCA_022651775.1 of Drusus annulatus. Taxonomy (NCBI): domain Eukaryota; kingdom Metazoa; phylum Arthropoda; class Insecta; order Trichoptera; family Limnephilidae; genus Drusus; species Drusus annulatus. The sequence goes on along the minus strand of JAGWCC010000445.1, from coordinate 661,337 downwards.
GCAACTTTACATCAACGTAATTCGAATGGAAGAAAGTGCAGTACGACCTTAAGCCACCCTTGATAAAAGTGTTGAGTATATTTTCTTTGCTACACGAATAATATTCATCAAATTTCGTGTTTATTTTTTTTACCAACCAACTACCTTCGAACTACCCTTTATTAAAAAAATGAAGCCTAATAGGTTATAACTTAATTTAATTTAAAGCGTTTCTGTACCTGGTGAAGCCGGGTATAAAATCTAGCCTGAATATAAAAAAGATTCCCAAACATTAAAGTAATCCCCTTACGCAGGAAAAAACAGCTATTCAATAACGTCAGCGCCAAAAGATTTTTTTGAAATGTTTAACCGGTAGAAGAAAATTAATATTTTTGATCTTAAAATAAAGTTACTCGGTGCTAATAAATTCTATTACTTACTTGAAAATAAAATAAAATTAAGCTGTCGCGGATGAAATTTCAAAGGCCCTTCTTTCACGAAGGCAGGTTTTTAAACTTATTAAGGACGAGGCAATATTGATGCCTTGATGATTTATATATTGTTTACCGTATAATATCAACACAATGTTGTTGAAACTTTAAAATACATACCCAGAACTGGCTTATGTTTGAGGAAAAAGTCTTGTTTTATTTACACAGTTTGTGTTTGTAAGTACCAGTAAGATTTTTTTTCTTTCAAATTTCGTATATTTTCTTTATAAATTCTGTATGAATTTTCTTTTAATGGAATAAGTTTATTTAATAACTAGTTAACCGTGAAAAAATCACGGGATGTAACTAGGCTTACAAGTAAATAAAATAGTTGCTTTAATCCACCCATTTTAAATACAGAAAAATCGCTGCTAAAATACATCATAGGTAAGTACTTTATTAGGTAGGGAAGGATCTGAAAAGATTATTAAAAAAAAATGATTATTTTAGTTAGCACCACAAATGAAATTAATCATTGTTAATGAGCATGTTATTCTTAAAAGTCATTGAAATATTCTTCCAATAATCGACATACCACCCGCTATTGCCTGCACCAATTAAAAAAAAAACAAAAATATTTTAATATTATCCTCCATAGCACAAATGAATTCTTAGTGTTGAAAACATTAAGCGCCATTTTATAGAAAAAAAATATAAATGTGTACTTAAATGATTATTCTTATTTTGTTAAAATTAGGTTTTGCAAAATTTCCGCTTACTTCTAAAACTTTCAATAACTTGATCGGATGGATGCATATTTAGGCTAGTGAAATAAAGCAATTCCTATCTGCAGGAATGGCCCTTTACCTTTTTTATTTTAAGTGAGACGGGTACATTAATGATTGAAATTTAGAATGCATTATTTGTATTCAAATCAACTGTCTTTACCGCAGAATAAAATATTTAAAAAAATATATCAAAATAACCGGTTTCATTGGGGTAAAAGCTTAATTAAAAGTGATCTTTATCCAAAGCAAAGTTTTAATTTAACTACGTGATATGTTTTATTGATATTTGTAAGAAATTATACACCATGAAATTACTCAACTCTCACCAGGAACAAGATCCACAAAACTACCTTCTGAGCTTTTTCCTACAAAATTAAAATTTAAATAACTTTTATATTTATGTTTTTTCAATGGTCGTCAAGTCTCAGTTGAAACGAATTTCAATTTTAGTACTTGCACTATTTAAACGCGTGTTTGTGAAAATGCTTAATAACGTTTGTAGTGAGTGGCGCTTTAATAATTATTTATTAAGTTGGTAAGCCATCTTTAAGCCAAAACTAAAGAAACGTGACCTGCTTCCACCAAATTTCAACCGCGCTTACAATTTTCCTCAACATATTTCTTTTATTTTCTTACCCTGTCCTTTCCTCACTTGAAATTTCTACTTTTTTTCAATATTATGTTGGAAAAACTTCGCGTTTCATTCCTGCTGTTAATTGAGGTAAATTAGAAGAAAAATAATAAATGAATGACTTGTATAGCGTCGTTTTCGTTCTTCACAATCTGCACATAATCAAATAAATGTGGAAATTGCCACATTCATAATCGAGTCAACAAATGATTATCAGAAACTCTCGAACGGTAAACTCTGTCGTCAGGAGAGCTTTAATGTCTTTTTATCTTAGATTGTTTTTCTATATAAATGCTTTTTTTGTTTATTTTCAGCTTATGGGGTCGTATCTGTCACCAGCCGTTGAGCTGTGAAATACTTTAAAAATAGTAGTTCTTCTCATTTTTGTTTGCTCCATATTTTTCTTTTGTTCATTAAGGATTTTGATATTATCAATAATGTTTTTGAAACAAGCTTCGCCCAAGTCTCAAAACTCGGTCAAAGCCGGGTAGTAATTAATAAATCAAATAAAATGTGAGACAAACCTCACTTACTTTTATGTTTATTAAAAAGTACCAAAAATTTTTTGACTTTCATTAGGATTCAAGTTTCATCGAAAAGCAGTAATAAGCTTAATTGTATTAAGCTTTCTAAGATTACCTCTTCCTCACAGAATTGTCCCTGTCTTTGATGCCATGATACTTTACTAGGTAATCTCTTGCTAGGTGGTAATAAAAAATATTATATCTTTCAAAAATAATTGTTTTGATTTGTTCTTCTGATATAGAATCATTTAATTTACTCCCAATTAGTGTCCACTCAAAGATAAGGCTTAAATATGGCTTCAACTTCTTCAACAGATCACCAGACGAAGAACACAAAGGATATCTGAAAACTCGAACATTAATCGTATAACTGGGTAGCTTATGTCCGACTTATATATGTACTTATCCGACTTATGCTTCGTAATTTTCATTAGTTCCAGCCAATTATTATCTTATAACTTGTTGTAATAGGGGAGAGAGTTTTTCGGAAGAAATTTTTCTAACTTGAGTCCCTGTGGTGCAAATACCAGTCTTTTGGCTGGTCGAAAGTAGATTTTTTTTCTAAGATATAATACCATTATTGAGCTAAGCCAGAACATTTCGTCAAATCAGTAATATTGTATATTTAACCCTGTAGTATGTTGTTGCGATGAAATATCGGAGTTTTTCAAAGCGACTTAAAAAAACATTTTTCACAAACATTTTTGTTTTTGTTTTATCAGAACGGAAAGCCAAAAGCATTCTGTGAGTAAACTATGGCGCTCATTTGTGGACGGCAAATAATTTTTTTTTGACATCCATTTAATGTTGGTTTTAAAATATTGGTGGCATCTAAACTATCAGTGTCCCGCCAATCTATGAAGTCAATGCACGACATATCGTCGCTGGGAAAGCAAAAGGGCTTAAGCGACACTTTGGTCAAAAATGCAGTTGCGACGAGTTTTTTTTCTGCATCGAATGCGTTGACTCTCTGTTGATTCTGACTTTTGTGGCCCTTCAGCCATCCGAAATATATTTACCATTTAGGAGGAGTTTGGGACTTTTTTTTAGCTTTTTGTCGCTTCGGGTATTTCAGTAAGAGCATCGAGTTACCTGAGTAAACTTTTTTTTTAGATCCATTCAGGTACTGAAGACTTATGAATTTTATTGTTAAACAAAAAAACTTTTATGTGCTCTGGTGTAAATGGCGCTTCAGCCCTTTTGCCTTTCCGGCGACGATATGATTCCATCTAAGATTGCGAGATTATAAAGTGTTTTGTTGCAACTTTAGGAAGTTTTAAAATATATAAAAAATGTACGTTTAGAAAACTACCTCTGTACCTTTTGCAACATAATAATTGCATACACAGTTTAAGGTGTCGGGTCAATATGTTAGTATTGAAAATTAAATGAAGGGGCAAAGATGTAAGAATTTTCAATAAACTGAAATAATTAATCGCTGCGCAATTCAGAAGAACTTTAAATTAAAGAGGGTGACATTTTCATTACCTTGCATCAGGATCGAAAATTTTCATGATATTTCAAGACAACTTTAGGTATGTGTAGAGTTAGCAACAAGATCTGAATAGCCAAGAACATTTCAACCTTCCCTCTCCCCTTCTCCGTCATAAATTTGATTCCAAATTAATGACGGAGAAGACTTTTGTTAGTGACACTAAAATGTTATCAACAAAAAAATCTGATTTTGAGTTAAAAAGTAGTATTTAGGTTTTATGGCTTCCTAAATTTTGTGTTGCGTTTCACATATTATTAGAAACAAAAACATCCAAACTCTCTTTATAAAACAAGTAGTATTTTGATATGTCAGAATACTCGTTGCACCTAGGGAAACAGTCCAACGCGAAATATGTATAAATTATGGCCGGATTTGAGGCTTAGCAGGTAGCCTTCTTTATGAAATTTCTCGGTGGATATTTTCCGAACGTACGGCCCGGCCGAAGGAGGATAATGGAAATGCCCCCGAAGGATTAGATTCGAGACCCCGGGGATCTGAGTAAGCTACACCAATGTTCTTTCTGGGCCTTCCCTCGCCCCTAAGCCAGGTACCAGGTACCAGCTACCAGCTACCAGGTATCAGCAACATAACATATTTATCTTTGTACACTCTGCAGCTACCGCAACTTTCGCGTTAACAGTTCTACAACGGGCGACCAAAGCGTTACAAGATCCGAGATAAAATAAACTGTAAATGCAGCATTGCTATTCTAACCTAATTGATTTTTTCTGATGATTTCCATGTTTTGAATTTTAATTTACATTCGCTAAAAACCTTATTCAGTCGGCTCTCCGAGATAGCCTGGATATGTTCGTCACAACGTATTTAGCGAATATTAATCAAATAGTGAGATACAGGAATGTAAATTAAATCAACATATAAAATGAGATCCTATATTTCTTTAATTTCGGCGAATTCAACATCCTGGGAAACAAATACTCCGATGTTGTTGATGTATTTAGTACGTTAATATCACAATATAACTATACCTTTGTACAGCTTTTTTCGTTTAATAGAGCTAAATTAAATGTAGGAACTATTTAACTCTAGAAGTACCTTTTAATCAGTACTGTTTTTTTCTTTCTCGTACAGTGTTTTTTGCACTGTTTATGAGTATATTGTTTTTAAAAAAAGTTAATATTTGTGTAAAAAGCCAATAACGGGCGTAAAAATATATGGAAAAATAGGGTTGATCTTGGAAATATAAGTGAGGTAGCCTATTTATACAAATAAATATTTTATTTTATAAACAACACGACTCAAATAGGACAAGGGGAAGAATATGAGATAAAGCATCTCTTACCGGCTTCTCGAATTGAGCACAATTCTCAGTGAGCAGATGTATGGATTCTAACTTACATTTGTATGAGAATAAAGAACCTTTTCAATGTATTTCTTATGAAATATTCAATACAACATATGTATGTGTGTGCAGTGTTAAACTTGTCTTGATCTCTTGTCAGGGAATGTCCCCCAAGGCTGAAGTTAATAATGCCGTATGTCGTTTACCCTCGAGCGGTAGGAACTACTTATTGGAAACAAAAAGAAGCAGCCAGGACATTCCTCCATCCTATTTCTTGTTTAACTTTCGACACGTCCTGCAAGCATTTCGTTTAGCAACAGGAATTATGATATCGTGAAAAGAAAAATATAATTTCAATTCAGTAATAACTCGAAGTTATAACTGAACATGAACGGCTCTCCATTATAGCGACAAAATTATTGTAAAAGAATAACGATATCTGGAAATCATTAAAAAATCTAAGCTTTAAATTAAAACAAATATAGGAAATGTAGCTTTATCTACTACCGTATATTTACAAATAAAAATACAAAACACCCCAATTTATAAAGCGGTGGAACTATTTAATGAAACTGAATCTACCTTAGATGTATTTTAATACACATAATATGTACAGTTCTGTCATTATTTCTTAGCGTACATACAAGGGTGACCGTTAGGTAGGTACATAAGCACTCACATATATTTTTATTGTCATTTTTCACTCGCCTTGTTTAGTTTTTTATGCATTTTTTAAAACTTGTAAAGCTTTTGTATTTTTTCATTCACTAAACTTTATTGTTTACTTTTTTAGAGTTTATTTTTACTTTTGCCCTCCTTAAACCATGGTGAATAACTGTGTAATGTGTTATCCTGATTTCATTGTTTTAGTTCTGAACAGTACGTACGAAATTCGATGTACGGGAATCGATAGATACATGTATTTATGTTAACGTAGCAAACTACAAAAATGTAGAACGTTCGTTCTACAGTTTTGTATTTTTACTAAGGCGTTTAATATTATTATATTGTATGTAAAAACCCAGAAGTCGTTATAAAATAAATAAATTAAAGTTTATATAATTACATACGAATGTAAGTTTTTTGACAGACAGTCGAATAAGTAGTAAAAATATTATTTTTTTTCACTACAAAAATACGTTAAGGAGTATATTTTATCTCGTAGAAGCGCGTTTTTGTTTACGTAGTTTTTCAAGGGCAAAAAGCAGAAGTTCAGCAATTTTTCACCAAATTAAAGTAATAACATATTTTGTTTGTTTGGAAAGCAACTTGCCAGCTGTCTGAAGAAACCCTTAATGGTAATTTACTGGTTGATATGAACTAATGCTCATGTAATTTGAAACTGATTTTTTATTTCTTCTATTAAAAATCAGAACTATACCTACCATAAACAGAAAAAAAAGAAGAAAGAAAAACGTCGTCGAAAGGAGGAAGTATCGAGTGAACTTGCTCTGGAACTATAATAATTTTAAAGCTGACTTCTACCGTAGATAAAATGCCATAGCCGGAAGTTATTCCAATTCAATGTAATACAGTTTTCGCCATCTGTAAGCCAACGATCCGTTATCCGAGGCTATATACGAAGCCATGTTGTCATAGATACAAGTTTTTCATCGGTTTTATGACATTTACAAAAAAAAGTAACGGTAAAGCTTTCTACGAAAGAGATCGCTGAGGTTTTGAAAGATGTGAGCTTTTCAATTAGATAATGCTTTTTCTCTGAATGGAACTATATTTTACTAACATAGATCCACAATATAGAATACTAGGTACTCTCAGAATCACCCTGGTGAAAGACCACCATTCAGAAATGAATACCAGTTTGAAATGACTTTAGCCGTGGTAAGTGACCAAATCTGAATAGCCAGTTATTTCCCCACCTTTCTGCACCTCGTTCGTTTCTCTCCTTCACTACCTTCAGCCTCACAAAATACCAGAATTGAGGGTTATATAACAAAAAACGCCACTCTCCAAAAAAAAAAATTGAGTTGAGAACTGTTAATGTATGCGGAACATTGATATCTACCAAGTGGTTTTTTACAAGCAAAATCAACCGTTAATCATGAAAAAAAAAACGAAACCAAATTTGGGTTTCCATGCAAAATAACCACTTATTGATGGTTTTGGTGGCCATTACTGGAGTCATTTATGGAGGATAGCGTTTTTGCTTTTATACCCCTCAATTAAGGATTTTTTAATAGTGAACTCGTCTAGAGCCAGTGAGACTATGGCATCCCCAAATGGTGTATGTTGTGAGGTTAAAGGTAGTGGGGAAGAGCAAGGAAAGATAAAGGTTGGGAAGTATCTTTCTTTTCAGATCTGGTCACCAAACATGGCTAAAGCCATTTCAAGCATCGTTTCGATTCTGGATGGTGGTCTTTTACCAGGGCGATACTTAGAGTATCTACCATTCTGGAACGTACCGCAAATATACTATATATTATGTTGTATGAATTAAATGTGTTATAACACATATTCATTGAATAAAAAATATTTGCGGACGCCGGGATTTTAACCCGTGACCTCTAGATTCGTAGTCGAGCGTCTTACCCCTCGACCATCCAGGTCGTCGCTATAGTCTCATTGACTTCGGGCAGTCTCTTGTGCTGTATTGACATGCTTATTATTTTGTAATTTTAATCCTTAGAATAAAACTTTGTCGCATTTTTCATCTAATTATCGTAAATAACATGCTCTGAATACATTCTAACTCGTAAATAGCCAAAGGGCTACTAAACCAGCGCCATCAAAGATTTGAAAACGCGAATGGATGCCATTTAATTAATTTGGTTATTCATCTGAAGAGACATGTTTGCAGGTAATAAAAACCGAAGAAATATACCTATTTCTGAGCGTATCTACCATATGTACCCGAAATACATCAATAATTCTTGAACAAATAATAAACACTTTTATTGACCTGTCTAGGGCCCAGGAGTTAATAATCTTATTTTAATTGATGACATCAGTTTTCTTTCAAATTGGTAAAGATCAAATTTTGAGATTTTCTCTCAGTGGTATAAAACATATACAATTTAACAGTTTAGTCTTTACACACGTCGAAAGGGACATAGTGAGCAAATCGTTAAATAGCGCAATCGGAATAAAATTTGAGACTGTTTTACGTATGAGTGAAAATTAGCAATTACAATTTTTCCCGTGTATTGTATCAGGCTACGTGTTTTTGTAGACGTTAGTGCCCCACACGGAAATCTAACGAAACATGTACAGAAGATGGCTTAGCGTATTAATACCATATTTGAAAATTGTCTGACCTACATACTTTTTTAAATCCAAAAATATACTCGAAAATGTCAAATACTTTCTCTGGATCATAACTCTCCATGTTATTTATTTTCAGCAGCATACGCCTGTAGTTAAAGAATTCTTGGGAATTATTTATTTTAAAAGACTTTGTAAACAAAATAATAATAATCGCTGCGAGCGATATACGAATCACATAATTTTGTAGTTTGTAGCTAATGTACAAATTAAATTAAAAATGAAAATGTATTATTGATTGTTATTTACGGAATATTTTTTAATTGCTTTGATCCCTGAGGCGTATATGCGATAAAACCATATTTAACCGTGTTAAAAATGTGGATATCGATGGATAAAAAATGCAAGGCTGATGTAAGCATAACGTATAGGATTAAACATAGATGTTTAGGGAATGTAGAGCGGATGAACAAAGAAAGAAGTGTGATAAAATTATATGACGTGAAAGTGAATGGTGGAAAAAGTCAGGGATGCCCGAGGAAGACATGGCACGATCAAATGAATCAAATACTTGCGTCAGGTCATGTCAAGATTCAGAATAACAGAAGAGTATGTATGAGACGATGTATAAATGTGAATGAAGCAAGGAGTGTGTGCCAAGACAGAGTTTTACAACGGCCTATCCTCTCTGCCTATACCAGCGGGGAAATGGGGTAGTGGTTAGTTATTTAGTTAGAGGCTTTGATTTCCGTTGTATCGCAAATTTTATTTAGTTTGATATACCGTACTAACCTAATGACTTTGTAGAAAAACGAGGATCGGTAAATAAATAATAAATACAACTTTCCAAGAGATCTGTAATCAAAGTTGTTAGTTATATAGTTAAATCTTCACTTCTCTTCTTTCATTTTACCACGAAAAAAGCAAAACATATTCTTTACACAAATTTTGATACTTTATGGTTAAATCATTCGGGCTATGAAAGTCTTGACATCTATTTGATTTGCATACATTTTGAAAATCACATTGAGATTCACATTTGGCTGTAAATGAGCTTATCAAATATAAATCCACTGAGGTTAGTCCCATCGGACTTTTTCTCCGGAAATTTTGTAGCAAATAAATATGTTTTCTCTACATTGCCTAAAATATGCGCCCATGTTTGCCAAAGTGAAATTTACACGTCGTACGAAGAAATTTAGAATATCACCGTGTTTGAAATAGATTAGACGACTCATTTCGCAAAATTAGTTATTTGCACATTGCCACACATAATAATCGGACATGGTCATATTAATAATATATATATTGCTTGACAGATAACAAATTTGAGAACTGACAGATGACAAATCTAAGAACTGACAAGAACGAATCACCTTATGTGCTCAGTTCGGTTCCGCTCGCTTGCTTCCTGTCTTTCTGTTAATAATAATAATCTGCATTTTCATAGCGCAGTTTTGTGATACTTCACAAGTGCACTTGATTATGATTTTATAACCCCATTCTGGGGTAAAGTTCTTAAAATTACTCCCTCTAAGTGCTCCTTGCAAAATAAAAAAATGAAATTTCAAAAATTAAATCAGGTAAAGTTTTTAGCCTCGTCCAATCATGCAACATAATTTATTTTTTTCCTTCTCATTATTTCTTGATCACCTTCTCAGTTGACGTTTTGCCTCTTTCAATTCATATTATCTGTTTATTTTTTTCTGTTCCTTTGTTATAATTAAAATGTAATTATTTTGTTTTCTCATTGTTCTCTTATTTTATTTAATATTGTGTTCTCCCTCTGTATGTAAATATAACCGCACATTATGTATTTTGATGCTTAAGCTAAGTGAAACTAGTCGGTCATAAAAAATAAAAAAAAATCTGTTGGCTTATACAAAGTTCTTCTTCATTTCATTATAAATTTAAGTTATTTGATGTTATTAAGATACGTAATAGGTGAACAGGTAAACAGATTATCTTTTCTGTAAATCTCGTCGTTAAATATACCATTTAATCCGTTATCACACACGTACATTGCATTTCGCGTAAACGATACTAACTTTCAAATCTAAACTCTCCATTGCATTTGAACATAGGTTCCTACTTATACTAGGTTAAAATAGTTACACAAAAAAACGTAACGTTTATCTAAACCTGAACTCGACATATTAATTTATTAAAAAATCTTATGGCACCCTCCTGGTTACCTAGGCGACGCGGCCCCTATACCTACAGATGGGTATTATACTTGGCAGTCATCCGTTAAAATTTTCGCTCAGTTGCATTCTAAGACCCCGAGGAAAAATAGTCTCCCCAGCATACAGAAACCCCACCCTTTCCCAACATGGACAAAATTTTGCATTTATCGTTACTTATAATAGCTTACGTAAACTTAAAAAAACTTAATTGAAAAAAAGATTAACATCTGTGTTTATTATGTCTCCTATAGTTACTTTGTCGCATTGCCAAAATCTCAACACTCTTTCAACATCAAATAACGCACTACAGCGTCTTATTTTTAAGAGTTACAAAATAAATTAAACAGATAACTTTATTTAAATCACTGAAGATGGAAGGGCGCTTCTGAAACCGGTCAACAAAATATTGAAAATAAAAGTGTTTTCAAACAAAGTTTTTCTGTTTTATTCATAAATATGGCAAGCGACAAAGTAAATGCTTTTTACGAATATTTTACAAAAAGAAAATTTCAAAATTCGTTTAAATTGGAAAATATTTGCATTAGACTACAATTTCAGAGTGTTTTTTTTTAAAGATTCATTGTTTGAGAGTTTGAACTGCTTTGGGTTTTTACATTGACAGATTTTTAAAGAAAATAATAGCACTTGATAGCACGAGGACAGACTCTAAAGTAACCGGAATTTAATTATAAAACATCTATTTGTACATGGTCATACTTCACTCACCTTTGAAGTAATCTTCATTTGATACAAAGCACTTTTTTTTAATACTCAGTATTTGATCTCATTAATCCTGTTGCCTTTGAGGGTTTCTCTTGATTTTTGTTTCACTTCTTTCACATTGTTCAAACGTTTCTTTTAAGAACTTTTTTATCCGGAGAAGCAAAAGAAAAGTCAGACGGGTTGATATTAAGTGAAAAAGTAGTTTAAAGCAAGGGGGTCATACTGTTTTTGGCTAAAAATTACAGAACACTAAGCGCGGTAATAATAGTGACTTACGACTTACGTATTTTTAGGTATACTCTAGGTATTTATTTTGAAAATATTTAAGAAATCTTCTCAAATCTTTAAATAAAATCCATTGATAGCAGATTCCCTGCCAATCAATTTTAATCATAATCATAAGTTCGTCAAGTGCGGTGTTATGAATTTCCGCCACATTTTTTAAAGTTAGACTGATTAAAACACAGCCAGAACGACGTTGGTTGTCAATCAACATTTCGCCTCATTCAAAACGGAAAATCATTGGTAAACTTGTGATTTACACAAAACAGCTTGTGAGCTGTCTGTTTCGAAACACTTGTGAAAACGAGCCATTATAAAACGGTGAAAACTTGAAAATACTGAAACCGAACGAAGCCTCTCCCAACAACCACGGACGGAGAAGTCAACCCCGAGCATGCTGATTTAAAAGGGTTCTTAAAACTCTCACTAATTAGGTGTAAGTTCGTACCAGAAACGACCTGTCCTCCAGAAGAGATCTTCGTTTTCTTTCGGTTTCCCCCCCCCCCGTGTGTTAGTTGTCGAGCATTACCGGCTACAACTATTACCAATGATTTAAAAAGGTTTACAAATATATTAAGACGGTAGTTATTTGTGTTAATCAGCTGTTTAATCGGCTATACGTTTTCTGCTGTACAGATTTGAAATGACGTACGTATTTTGTTTTCTCCCCATCGTCAAATATGGGCTTTTCAAGAACGAGATTAATAAATCCCCCATCTCGTTTTCTTTGATATACACCACAATATCCCCCAAATGGAGGGTGACACAGACATCAGATTACGTGGTGAAGATTTGAATTTTTTTCATGTTTCAAATAAGATGTAAAACTTATATCGAGTTGCAACCTGTAAAAAAATGTTTTAAAACTCGATTGTCTGTTAACAAATATAAATAAACAATTCCCTATTTTGAACAATTCTCATAATTAATTGATATGGGCACTTCTATAATTCACCTTCGTGAATAATCTATCTTTACCAGATTCAGCTGTTATTAATTGTGTCTTATCGGATTATGTTAATGCGAATGATTTGGTGGTTGTTGTTTTTTTATAAAGTAGCCCTTTGTGGTAGTGCAAAATACTTTTTTTCTTCTTAAATTTATTTTCTTAGATCCTACACTCAAAGGTATTGTATAAATTTCAACCACTGTAGCATAGGCGATCAATCACCTACTCGCTGTGATTATTAAGAGTTTGAAGCATGCCTATGATCAGCGTTGTAGCAACACCATCTGCAAAATGTCCGACCTCTGACAAAAATATTTCGGCGATACCATACAAATTAATTATTTACAGATTCGTACACATCGAAATAGTCGCGGTTGCACGAAGGCACCTGGCACGTACCTACGTACGTAAATGTCCCGAGGGGGGATATACAAACATTATGCTAGCCTCGAGCGCTTTGCGAAATTCATCTGACGGAATTTGACTTTAATAAACACGGTCGAAAATCGAATTTTGCCGTTCCATTAAAGTTCAAAATGGTGTGCAATATATTAATTGATTTAAAAAATAATTAAGGTCTTAAACGTATTTTTAACTTGGTCGATTTGATAGTTAGGTACCCACTTAAACAAACCCAAATATTATTCGCAATGTTTTTTGTCAGTTTTATTAAACAGTGAAATATATAACATCGATATAACGAATGATTAAACTTTTTCGAAGCCACAGTTTTTCAATGTTTTTTTTTAAAATGGGAACAACCTCTTACTAGGTGGGGTTATCTGTAGTTCTAAAAATATTTACAAAGTACGAGATGCTTAAAAAATATGCTAACATAACCTTACAGGTTGTTAAATAAATAAACATAAGAAATGAATATATAGTCGCAGGAAAGACAAAAGAGCAAGCGACAAAAATGAATTAAATATGCAGTTTTGATCAGTTTCTGCATCTGCACTCTCGTTTGATTCTGAAGACTTTTGTGGCGCTTCAACCATTTGAAATATATTTACCATTTGAGAGAAAGCTCGATTCAAGCGTCGCAAGATTGAGTCTTTTTAAAAGCTTTTTGTTGATTCAAGTAACTCACTGAGAGCATTAAGTTACCTGAGTTAACTTTTTTTTTCAAAATCCAACCAGGTACTGAAAACTTATGAATTTTCTTGTAAAAACAACAACTTTGAAGTGCTCTGGTGTAAATTTCCCAAAATGGCGCTTCAGCCTTTTTGCCTTTCCGGCGAAGATATGTTTCTACGGATCGAAACATCTAAATGTTTATGAAAATTAACTCCTACCTTGAAAATTTTTGTAATTTCATAAAATATATTTATACCATACAACTATTTCATATATCATTTATACAGTGCCCGACCATTATTATGAAAAGTAAAATAGACTAAAAGTAAATGTAGTACCGTGAAACTTTTTAAGCCCATCAAAAATCAGTATATTTATGGCATATTTTTGCCAATAATTTCATTGGTTTAAAATGTAAATGTGTTTAACGCTGCAATAGTGGTTATTTCAATTTTTGAACCGTGAACTGTTCATTTTTGATTAATTTATTCATTATTTTGTCATGAAATTTCCAATTCAAACACGTGCAAGTTATCAGAAATCATAATATCAATATTCACATTCAAATTGCACAAACACATTTTTGAATATTACACTTCCCACTGACCGAAATGGTTTTTTCGAATAGAGCTACCTGAAAACCATTTGAAAACCAGTTGAACAAATATGTAATTTAAATGCTGATGGAACTGTGATTATTTCATTGAAATGCAGATTAAAAATTACCGCAAAATATTGGCTGGAATAACTTATAACATGTTGTCCCTTATGCCACGTATTAACTCATTGATCTGAGCATGGTTCACGATGACATTAAAAAAAATCACGTTAGTTTAAAGAATCATCCACCCTTATGCATTATTAGTATAAATAGATCCATGACTTAATTCGTATTCAATGGTGCTAACTTATTGAAAAAACTGCATTTCACCTTGTACCTACTCATAGTAGAAATAAAAAAAAGATTATGCTACAATGTATATTTTCCATTATACTCGTATCTACAGTGAAAAGTGTTTTTCAGAATTCAGATTCAGACTTTGTCCCGGAGATCATAATAATGTAATTATTTGATATGTTTACATAATTAATTAATGAAGCATGTGTAACGTTTTGTTGCCAGTAAGTTTATATTCGAAACCATGTAGGTACTCCATGCCATGTTATATAACAACTACAGTTATTCTTGTTACAAGTCAGGTGTAGTTAATGTGAATAATATTTGGCAGGACATTACTTAAAGCCGCCAACTGGTATTATACCATATTAGTAGTCTTGTATATTCGTGTAATGGAAAGTATAAACCGTAACAAAGGCTTATGCGCTTATACTTATAGTTGAATAATGCTAATGTGTACGATAACTGTCTCATCTATTTTATTCTAATTACTTCCTTTCATCGGTGATGCTTTTTTTATAAAAAGGAATAAAAGTGTTGATAGCGAAGTCTAGCACGTTGCTAAAACGACACCCAGTACTGTTACTCCGGGCCATGATGAAAGCAGTCTTAAAAGAGGCTGACATACGTTTTAGGGGAAGGAAAAGCTGCAAGGAACGACCAGCTGAAATGAAATGGCAATTAGAAAACATTTCAGATCCTAGAGTGGAAGAATAAATTTGTTTTAATTGTCGGGTTAAAAGCCTTTTATTATTTCAGGGCAATAAAGACGTTGTTTCTATTGGAGTTTGTGAAATTATAGGAGTTTATTTTATCGTCACATAATGTTAATTTAGATTAAAGGTCTACTTTGTAAATTTTTTGAACGTGCGAGAGTTTGTTAAGGCAACTCGTCGTTCTGAGTGAAGTAGGGTAATTAGTCCAAACATTTAAACCCTCCAACGATCTAATATGAGTTGTTGAAAAGTTCATAAAGTTTCGGAAAGTATAGAATAGTAACTTATTTTTCAATTGTTAATATACTAACACGTAAGACATCTTATGAACCAGCCTTCAGTTGTAAGTGATTTCGGCAAGGGGGCTCCATTAAAGCCGATAAGTTAGCCTCCCAGAAGGTGGACGCATTACGTATACGGGGTGTTGCAGGACATACCCGGCAGACTTTGATCAGCGATTCTTAAGCGTATTTGCAGTAAACAATATAGATAGCATTTAAATGTGTATTTCGGGTAGTGTATTAGTTCATAACCGCTGACCTTGTACACGTCGCAAGTTCACCCTGCTGTTGAAACTGGTATAGCCTTTGGATTGAAACCCTAATATATTTTAAAGAAATCCGTGAATGAACAATGCATACATAACTCAATGTAATGCGATATCATGTGATAACTTGTCATAACTCTTTCTCTCTCATGGTTTGTGACGTAAAAACCCGGAGAAAGTAATTTTTCGTAAATTTGTATAGGTTGGGTAAAAATATTTATCTCTCTCTCCATATATATTCTTACTCCAAGGTTCGAATCTAATAGTTAATTTTAAACTCATCAAAACCTAACTTCTGTCAAATTACAATAAACTAATAGTGAATGTGTTTTGTGCGTGGGTTAAGGTCCCCTATTCTCGAGTCTTCTCCCCGTGCAATGGCTGTAACAAACCTTACAAACTAGCGAACTATGTACAAGCAGCGCTATAAACGCGGCCATTCGCTTCTGAAGGCAGTGCGAGACGAGAGTTAGTTATTAACCCGTGACTATGAAACCACAAAATACACCTTTTTTATTTGGCGCTGACAATGCAATAAATTTTATTCCGGAATCGAGTTCGACATTATCACGCTTTCGGGATAAATTTACTACCCCCCTGTTCGGCTTTCAAACTTTTTAAAGGCAGCCATGTTTACGTCACACTTTGACAGCGCCACTCAGCTCTTGATTTATGAAGAACCCTTTACGAATTGAAATGAATTAATAGCTGCCAACCCTAAACATACACCGGTTAACATACCTGACCAAAACCTCCGAACACAATTTGACGTAGTACAGTATGATGGTCGCTGAAAATTGGTTAATTGGACGTGATAATATAATATAACATACTTTATCTGGCCTTTTAACTCACTAACGAAGCCAATCATGTGCTAAAATATTTTGAGGCTACATACTTTCTGTTGAATGTTATGGTACAGCTAAACACACAATGCTGTTATATTATACACTTACGTGCTTAAAGCATAGAAAATGTAAAGCTTAATTCTGATTTTGAATATTGCTTTCAACAAATTTTCTACGAATTTATAATAATAATATTAAAGTTTTTCTTCCAAAAGTATGCAGGAGTAGTGCAATGCAATACATTCCATAAGAGATAATAATATATAAAATAAAGTTGTAATACATAAATACACAATAATAAAGAAAAACCATTAATTTTAATGAGTTTCCCAATTTATATACGATGAATGTACAGCGAATATTAAAAAATGGTGTTTGAAGTAAAGGAACTTAATGCGTTCCTAATTAACTGTGTTTTTAAGTATTCGACAGATGATAAAAAAATTTACAGTGGAAGTAAATACGCCTCTTCTGTAACTAATAATGGCACATTCATATTTCCTCAGAAAAAAAAACACAGATAATTGGGTATAATGCAAAACTACCATTGCCGTGAATTTCCAAAAAATAAGCATTCATCGCTTCGACCAGTATAATACCCGGATGGTATGGTATTATTTTCAGTTACCAGAAACACAATATTATTGTTAGCAAAAAGACTGATTGATAGTATTTTCACAAATGCATAAAGCAATGATGTGTTTGGTTTTGTATTGCTCGGTGATGAACTTGCGTTGCGTGATGCAATGTTGGCAGTTTTCTCCCAACTGGAAATCCCTGATATTTTGAACTTATGGTACGAGTATAACCACCCTGCACATGGAGAGATCTTTCAACCTGTTTGGAATATGTTACATAACAACATAATTTTAATTGGGAAATTATTTAGATTGGGGTTTGGGAATGTACTTACGTGGGGATATTTGAAATACCAATATTGGAAAATATATTTATTTCAAATCGACGTAACTTTGATGCCAAACGCAGAGTCCAAATGTTGATTTTTGATTTAGGATTTGGGCCAATGTTAAAAGTTCAGCATACAGATATCATTACGAAGTACCTCATTGATGTCTCATTTACTGTTTTAGAGTTCCGTATAAAGTATTAATAACTTAAGTTAAATTAACTAAGTTTCTTGAGTTTATTAGCACATCTGAACTGAGTTCTTTTTTTATAAATTTAAAAACACACATTTTTGTGAAGCATCATCGTATTTTTGAGGAATGGTAGCATTTATTTTTATAATGAGTTTACTAACTGGGACTGACATGTATATAATGTGTCGAATTGTGCGTTCCAGTGCTTTTGTTTTCCGACAAACCTCCCCTAAAACACTCAATACATAAACGTGGTTTGCACTCAACTTGTTTACATCTCTCAAAAAAGTAAAAAGCAGTATTTTCGTGGCAAAAGAGTAGAGAAAATAAGTATAAAGAAAACATAATATATCACTTTCACGAACACAGTAACACTTTTTTTTCTGCATACTAAACCACCATAAAGTAAAAAAAAAACAACTTTTTCGTTTATGCTATTATATGTGATTTCACAAGGTAAAATCTTTAAAAAAAAATTGGTTAGTGGCAAGAGATACTGCAAAATGTATCCCTTCGCATATTTTTATCCGTCTTACTTATTTGATTTTTACACGCCGGTTCAGCCTTGGTTTAGTTACACCGGACGTAGGCCATTAAATTAGACGCATAAGCCGCGGTTATAAGGCAAGTTTTTCGCTATTTTGACTTTATACCACGCGTAACATTTACACCTCGTTTATGAGTAAGAAAGTATGCTTTATATTATACGTTTATTATGAATCGCGCATTTTTGTGGATGAAGGGAAGAAGGAGATGAGCCGTAATAGAAAATATCTTGCAAGAAAAAAATAAATTAACTGCAATATTAAACGAAAACAATGGATTTTTTTTACAACAAATTTTAATTGAATCAAATGTTTTGTGATACAGTTGAAAAACACGTACGGATATATTACTTAAGTTATAATTAATTAAGAAAAAAATAATATGCAATTCAAGCGGTCATGAGAAAAAATGACGTTCGAAGATAAATGATTACAAACCATGACACAACTTTACATTTACAGTTTACCATATGATCATAATTTAAAGGGTTTTTTTTAAAATGCAATTACGGATGCTGGATGGCCAAAATACGGGTCACGGATCGCAAGTGGCATAATGCACACAGGCTCATGAATAAACTTCATTAAACCGGAGTAGCATCATTTCATTTGAAAGATACTCATCCGCTGAAGATGTCTGCAACCCGGGGAGTCAGACATTCACTATACGATCTTTAAGCAAAAATAGCAACTTCCCATTTCGGCTGATGGGAATCTGGTTTTAATTAGGTGATTAAACGGG
The DNA here is from genome assembly GCA_022651775.1 of Drusus annulatus. Taxonomy (NCBI): domain Eukaryota; kingdom Metazoa; phylum Arthropoda; class Insecta; order Trichoptera; family Limnephilidae; genus Drusus; species Drusus annulatus. The sequence continues at coordinate 642,351 of JAGWCC010000445.1, read as the reverse complement.
TTTATTCTCATTGTTTTGTACTTCATTGCGTACTTATTATAACTAAATGTCAGTAATAACTCGTCTTGTAATTATACTGTAATTAAAGTAAGGGGGTTTTTAACGTGGAAAAGATGAGATTAGATTATACGGATATTTGAATGTAAACAAAATTAGATTAAACACAAATGAACACATGGATTAATGGGAATGACATTTGTATGGAATTAAGATAGCATTTATTGGAAGCTTTAATTCGAGGTCTCGATTAAATGAGTTAAGATTATCGATTGTCTATAATGCCAACGACGGCGGCCTCCATGGTTAAGTGATTAATATCCTCGACTATGAAACCAGAGGTGGCGGGTTCAAATCCCGGCGTGCGCAAATACATTTTATTGAATTAATTTGTGTTATTTCACAATCAATGTACCAGACGTTTTGTCAGCACATTGACTATAAATTTTGAGGGGCCAGTTTCTTCAAGTCAATCAGCGAAGCGGGCCTGGGTCGGTTGCAGCAAGTCGAAGTTCCAAAGGCGGGAGAAGGCGGATGGTCCAAGGAAAAGCAGTCAAACGAAGTTGTAGAGTCCAGGCGGGAAGAAGCGGTCAGAAGCGTAGAGTCAGGAGAGATGATGTCGGTAGAGATGCTGGGAGTATTCTACTTTGGACCGGTTTGGGCCCTGTATTTATATCCCCGGCCCAGCATCCGCTGGACCCGGGATTCGGGCGCTCAAAACGCCCGGTTTCTTGCGAGTTCTCCTCTTTGAGAGCTCGTAGCTCCCGCTAGCATTTTTCTAGCGGGAAGGCAAAATATACCAACATCAGCTCTCTTTATGACCTTTCGTTTCCAATAAACCACTTCTTCCCAGCATTTTTATTAATCTCAAAGTTTTACATTTTACAATTTGTTAGGAGGGTTACATAAGGGGTGGTGGTATATGTTTTGTCTTATAACTACTTAATTAACATAATTACAACTTTTTATTTTATACAATTATGTAGTAGGGAATTCAGCCGTCAGATCTGTGTACTTTTATTTATCGTACCGATGACTGAATTCCCGCAAATCTAGTTTACAAATTAATACCTAACCATAATTACGCAACAATAAGATTTTGAAATACGCCGAATCTCTGCCTAGCGCTCATTGGCTACGGATCGGTCCATTGATCGGGGCGGCCAGCCTCCGGGCGCTAGAGAGGGGATGCGGCGTAAATACCGCCAGCCTAGTAAATCGTTTGACAAACGGCCGGTAGAGCGCCATAAGCTCTCGGCCGTCGCCGGGAAAGGGTCGGAGCTAGCTTGTTGTATCGCTTAGCCTCTGATCGTTGTGGAGTGGGACGTATATAGCGCGTACCCCGCCGCTAGGCACGTCAGATGAGTCCGGACAAGCGGCGTAAACATAGCTCCCGGGCAGTATTTGCTCGGAAACAACAAAACATGAAATTTTAACATTATTATTTACACTTAATGCTAAAACATATTTAATTATTTATTATCACTCTAATGAGCAGCCGGTGGAGGCTCAAAGCGTCCGATACACCCACCCCGGTGCTAATCCATTGGCACCAGCTATCCTCGGACGCGACGGGGTCCCCTGGTCCAGCGGCGTCCTGTGCGGCCTTCCTTTTAGGCGGCTGTGGGCGCTCCTCTGTGGGGGGGAATCTCCGGCGCGGATCCTCGGACTTGACGGGGCCCTCTCGTACAGCGGCGTCCTGCGCGGCCTTTCAGGCGGCGGGGCGCTCCTCTGCGGGGGTCTCCGGCGCAGACATTTTGTCAGCGGGGCCGAGAGAAGGGTTTCCTCACGTGGTGCTCGTTTTTGTGTGTTGAAACGCTCCCGGCTCCTCTCATGTAGGGGAGACGGGGTGACAATAAATTTAGTTGTTAGGCTCGTTTGTGTTTGCCAAACGTGCGGCCATCAATGCTGTCTGTAGTTGTAGGCGCGGGATGGAAAGGGTCTTTTATGCCACTTTAAACTTGCTTGCCAGGAAGGTTGAATGTGTACCTTCCTGGGATTTTTTCAGTGAGGTTACGATTGTGCAACACTTTAACTTGCTTGTCACAAAAGGCTAATAGCTGTTCAACACTGTTTTTCCATCAGGCAGCTTCTCGGGGTAGACTCGTCGCTATGGCGGAGGAGTTGTAGCCGGTTCGTCCATTTTTGGACGCAATCTTTTTAACTTTTTCGCCTCTTTCAGGCGTAATCCTCTTTTTTCTTTTTGGTCCATTTTTGGACGTAATATGTTTTCACTTTGGTCCCTTTTGGACATACATATTTATTTTGTTTTGTAGAGAAAACGGTCGCCTGTAGAGTTTAATACTAGGCACCGTTTCTCTTGTTTTTTACTGCCCAGCTGCGTATCGATGCGGCCGGCTTGGCGCGCCGTTTGGACGGCACTTCACCAATAGGAGCGGGGCAGTTGGGCGCTCAGTTTTTCAGTAGAAAGCCCCCTTTTGTAAGAAGGGTGCTCTCATCTCGTACCGTGGCGTTGTCGCAGGGCCGTGTTTTGTTAGCCGTGAGGGATTCTACCCTTTGCGCGGCTGCGTCCATTCGGGCCGCTGACGTCACGCCGGGCGAGTCAATAACGGAGCTCTGTTTTATTGACACAGAGAGGCGATCTGCTTCGTTCGGTTTGCCGATGACGTTGAGCGTGACGTCATCTTCGGTTTGTTTGCTACCTCCGTGTAATATCCAGGCGGCACGAGATAGCATCCTTTGTCTCGCATCCTCACGTACCTCCCTCGACACGATGAGGTGAGCATTATCTTTTCCCAGTAATAACATGGGTTTTATTTGCCGTTTGCCGGCCACTGTTTGTTGCGGCAGGTCAACAAGGTTTTCGACCATATTCGCCGAAAAAATGTTTTTGCCACTGTTACCGCGCACTGATAACTTCACGCGCTGTGACGTATTGTTCGTCAAACGCGTTCCACTGGTCCTGCGTATTTGAAGAGCGCGGGTAGGCCTGCTCACTCCCACTGAGTTCAGACACTTGTAACACAGGCGTTCGTCTCTCACTTTTTGCCATCGCTCGTGAACACTTTTCTCTCGGAACACTTGGCACTCGCGATTTTTGTAGGCGTTTGCCAATAGCGCACAGTTCACATTTTTTACCGCACTTTCTTCATTGCGATCACTTTGGGCGAACATTTGCTCGCGGCGAGCGCGCGGCGACCGGGCACTGTCCACTAATCCCAATCTGGGAGTCGCATTTATAAACCCCTTGAGAAAGGCGGATAGTTCTCGGATTGTTTTCCACATCGCGACATTTTTGCCGATCACGGCGGAAAACTTGTGGCGTTTTCGCCCACGCACTTGGACACTTTCACTTTTAATTGTTTTCCACAACGCGAGATTTTTTCCGATCGCGGCGGAAAACTTGTGGCGTTTTCGCCCACACACTTGTACACTTTTGATTGTTTTCCACATCGCGAGATTTATTCCGATCGCGGCGGAAAACTTGTGGCGTTTTCGCCCACACACTTTGACAAAATCACTTTTGACAGTGGCACTTTTTAACGGTGGAGCACTTGTAGTATTTTTTTTCACTTTTTAATACTTCACCGCCATTATCCGGGCGGCCGCTCTGCAGGTATGTACGCGTGTACCCGACAATTTGTGAGAGCGAGTCCGCTCTATTGTTGACCCTGTCTTGGGTCTGTCGCGCCGTTTCGTCCGCTGTAAGACGACTCGGGAATGTTGCGTATGCACTAATCGCAGCTGGTATTTGATCCATCATCTGCGTATATGTGGTTCCCAGCTGATATTCCCGGGTGTAAGGGGCGGTAGGTATGTTTACAGCTCCCTGATTCGATGATTGAGGCTGCAGAGGAGGTATCGGGCCGCGCATCGCAACGTGGGATGCTGCTGGCTGACACTCTGCGCCATGTGTGTCACTTTGTGTGACACTCTGGGTGACACCTTGTGTGTCACCTTGTTTGACACCTTGCGTGTCCGTGGCGTAGACTTGAGGCTGCAGAGGGGGTGTTTGTCCGTGCATCGCATCGTGGGATGCTACGGGCCGGTACTCTGCGCCGAGCGTGGCGCCTTCCAGGGCGCCTTGCTTGTCAAATGCGCCGATTTGAGGCTGCAGAGGAGGTATCGGGCCGCGCATCGCAACGTGGGATGCTGCGGGCTGACACTCTACGCCATGTGTGTCACTTTGTGTGACACTCTGGGTAACACCTTGCGTGTCACCTTCTTTGACACCTTGTGTGTCACCTTGTTTGACACCTTGCGTGTCCGTGGCGTCGACTCGAGGCTGCAGAGGGAGTATTTGTCCGCGCATCGCGTCATGGGATGCTGCGGGCCGGTGCTCTGCGCCGAGCGTGGCGCCTTCCAGGGCGCCTTGCTTGTCAAAGGCGCCGATTTGAGGCTGCAGAGGGGCTATTTTACCCATTCTCTGCGTATGGCGTGCCGTTTCGTCCAGCCTGGGACGAGACGAGAAATTCGCACATGTTGTATCCGGCTGATACTCCGGTGTAAAAGGGGCGGTAGGTATTTCCGCGGCCCTCTGGATTGTAGTTCCCGGCTGATTCTCCGGTATAAAAGGGGCGGTAGGTATTTCCGCGGCCCTCTGGATTAATGTTTGAGTAGGCTGGAACGGCTGATGTGCTGATCCCAGACTCTCCTTGTTGATGGCGCCTTGTGTAGCACTTTGTGAGGCGCCTTGAGCGGCACTCTGTGTGCTGATGTAAGGCTGCAGTCGCGTCGATCCTCTGGCCCGTGAGTTGTGGAAGGCTTCGACCACAAACACGGCAATTTGCGAGGGATCCGCTCTGCAATTGACCCATTCTTGGGCTTGGCGCGCCGTTTCGTCCTTCGTGGTACGACACGGGAAATCCGCGCATGTATCCTTCGCAGTAGGTATTTTACCTAATATCTGCGTGTAGGTACATCCCTCCGGCTCATACTCCGGTGTTAAAGAGGCGGTACTTATTTCCGCGGCCTCCTGATTTTTGATGGTTCCCGGCTCATACTCCGGAGTTAAAGGAGCGGTAGGTATTTCCGCGGCTCCTTGATTTGTCATCTGAGTAGGCTGGTACGGCTGATGTGCTGGTCCCAGGCTCTCGATGTTGATTGTTCCCGGCTCATACTCCGGTGTTAAAGGGGCGGTAGGTATTTCCGCGGCTCCTTGATTTGTCATCTGAGTAGGCTGGTACGGCTGATGTGCTGGTCCCAGACTCCCGATGTTGGTGCTTGTTGAGGCACCTGTTGTAGCACTTTGTGGGACGCCTTGCACCCTGGCGCCCTGTGTGCTGATGTAAGGCTGCAGAGGGGTTGTACGGCTTTGCATCGTCGTCACGAATGCTGCGGGCCGGTACTCTGCGCCTCGATGGTCGCCTTGTATGGCGCCTGGAGTGACTCCTTGTTGAAGTCCTCGGATGAAGTCGTTGTCGGCTTCCTTCGTGATGCAATGTGGCGGCACGGTGGCAGGCTCCCTGTATGCGGTGAATTCAGGCCGCGGAGTCTGCTGTGATGAGGCGTTTATCGATGAGATAAGGGCCTCCTGCAGCTTCTGGTTGCGGTGCCTCTCATCTCGTAACTCACGTCGTAACTGTCTGATTCTGTCAGCAGTTGCGGCTTCACTGTCCGACGATGTATCGTGGCTGGCCGTGAGAGCGGGAGAGGCGTCAGAAGGTGCGATTTGCTCAGCAGCCTGGGAGGCAGCCCGGGCCCGGGCTGCCGCGGCAGCCGACGAGGTAGGCGGCTGGGCGTTGGCCCCAATCGGGGGCGCAGTGCTGCTGGCGGCTTGAGAATTTTCCTCAGCGGGTGCAGATCCCTCCGGTGTGCTCTTTCCTGAGCGTAGTGTTGGTGACATCTTGGCTGCTGATGAAGACGAGATGATCCTGAATCGAAGGACCACAATGTACCAGACGTTTTGTCAGCACATTGACTATAAATTTTGAGGGGCCAGTTTCTTCAAGTCAATCAGCGAAGCGGGCCTGGGTCGGTTGCAGCAAGTCGAAGTTCCAAAGGCGGGAGAAGGCGGATGGTCCAAGGAAAAAGCAGTCAAACGAAGTTGTAGAGTCCAGGCGGGAAGAAGCGGTCAGAAGCGTAGAGTCAGGAGAGATGATGTCGGTAGAGATGCTGGGAGTATTCTACTTTGGACCGGTTTGGGCCCTGTATTTATCCCCCGGCCCAGCATCCGCTGGACCCGGGATTCGAGCGCTCAAAACGCCCGGTTTCTTGCGAGTTCTCCTCTTTGAGAGCTCGTAGCTCCCGCTAGCATTTTTCTAGCGGGAAGGCAAAATATACCAACATCAGCTCTCTTTATGACCTTTCGTTTCCAATAAACCACTTCTTCCCAGCATTTTTATTAATCTCAAATGGTGGTATATGTTTTGTCTTATAACTACTTAATTAACATAATTACAACTTTTTATTTTATACAATTATGTAGTAGGGAATTCAGCCGTCAGATCTGTGTACTTTTTATTTATCGTACCGATGACTGAATTCCCGCAAATCTAGTTTACAAATTAATACCTAACCATAATTACGCAACAATAAGATTTTGAAATACGCCGAATCTCTGCCTAGCGCTCATTGGCTACGGATCGGTCCATTGATCGGGGCGGCCAGCCTCCGGGCGCTAGAGAGGGGATGCGGCGTAAATACTGCCAGCCTAGTAAATCGTTTGACAAACGGCCGGTAGAGCGCCATAAGCTCTCGGCCGTCGCCGGGAAAGGGTCGGAGCTAGCTTGTTGTATCGCTTAGCCTCTGATCGTTGTGGAGTGGGACGTATATAGCGCGTACCCCGCCGCTAGGCACGTCAGATGAGTCCGGACAAGCGGCGTAAACATAGCTCCCGGGCAGTATTTGCTCGGAAACAACAAAACATGAAATTTTAACATTATTATTTACACTTAATGCTAAAACATATTTAATTATTTATTATCACTCTAATGAGCAGCCGGTGGAGGCTCAAAGCGTCCGATACAATCAAATAAAGTATATTTGCGGCACGTTCCAGAGCAGTAGATAATCTCAGTATCGCATTGATGAAAGAGACCACCATTCATAATCTAAACGTCGCTTGAAAAGGCTTTAGCAGTGTTTGGTGACCAAATTTGAATGGCCAAGTACTTCTCCATCTTCCTCTTGTCTATTTTATTACCCTCCCTACTATCTTCAGTCTCACAGCATCCTCCAATTGGGGAAACCATAGCCCCACTGGCTCCAGACGGTTGGGAGCCGTTGCGGCTCCTGTGCGGTTGGCACTAAAAAAAAAACACATTACGACCACAATCAATAATTTTTTTTCCTGATGAAATAGATAAAAAATCAGTACCAAAAAATTTCCATTGTAATTGTTCGTTGTCTTATTTTAATTAAATAACACTTAATACACATTTAATTGGAAAATAGTATAAAGGGGACTTTTTAATATTTCTCTTTGTGAAACATCGTGAAGAAATTTCCGAATATTTTGTAATTACCAGCAACAAGGTATATTTACAATGATTTGCTTAAATTATCAATTTATGTACTAGTCATTGTAATGTCCAACATGTAATTTTCAGATCACATGTAAGGACATAATTACAATGTACCCTCGATTTGTAAAATGTTCGTTTAAACGAAAGCCCGCTGATTCAAATGAGAGAACTTAGCTTCCTAGAATTGTGTTCAAAGTTTTTCTCGTCAATGATTGGTTTCGGTTCCCAGAATACCAATCGAGGTTTCGATATCATCAATGGTGAAACATATCGAGTGGTCCAAATGTCGGGTTCGCACCCACGCTTTGCAGGTTAAATCCCCCGAAAGCCTCCGTCGTGCAATATGTTTTAATTACATCTTTTAATGATGGGCGTGGGAAGAGTTTACTCATTTCTAGGTTATTTCTAACCTGGGAAGTTTGGAAATGAAAAACATGTCTGAATATTTTAAGCTAAATTCATACGTGATCTGTTGAACTAAAAATTAACTTTTACGTTCAATTCGCCTTTGGATAATGATAGAATAAAACCAACATTTCTGGTTTAGGCCCTCTTTGCCTAGTAACATGAGTTAATAGTATGTTCAATGCAATTATCAGTCATCTCAACGATAGTATTTTTCTTATTATTTTGAAAACGAAACAGCCAGCATGGCATCACCCAGACCATAGGTCCATAGCGCTATCTCCCATGCTTAACCGTATTCATTTGACAGTAGCCCCGTTCCATTTGAAAAGTTAATCCCAGTTGTTTTTGGGTTTTCAACGATGTCTTCTGATTCCACAACATGGTTCCCCAGGTATCTGATCTTTCTGTACAATAAGACCCGACATTAGCGCCACTGATGGATAGTTGTTTTTTTTTATTTATTATTTATCATTTTTAAACTTCCTACAACTATTGGTGCTCTCCACTATCAATGACTGTGTGTCTTCTATAGTAGCAGTATAAAAATAATAACGATACTTGGCTAATTTATATAGCGCCATTTTTATGAAATATCACCTCAATGGCGTTGTGTGCTGTTAAAGGTCAGCACCCAAAAGTACGTTTTTTTTTGGTTTTCTAATACATGTTATACCGTTGATAATTTATAAATTAATTCTACACGGGTAGTTAGGCAAATCTCTAAGGTTTCCTATTAACACATTTAAAAAAAAGTAACCTTTTAAAATAATCATAAAACGCATACTAGAATTTTATGTAAAACGTTCGAAAACGACTGCGCTGGTTTTTAAACTGCACGTTTTACTGACATTTCAGTATGTTTTTCATAGAATTTCAAAGTTTACAGCCAATTTTTTTTATTCACTGGATATCTTAGACATTTTCGTACCTGCCCGTGTAGAACTTACAGATAAATCATGTGTAATATTGCTTGAATTAGATTTTTTTTTTTTGATTTATTTGATTTATTTTGTTACATACATTTAAAAATTACAGAAATAATAAAATAATGTAGACATAACAAAAAAAATCCCACATAGGCAAAAGCCAGTGCGTGGGTATACTAATTCAAATCATAGTTATAGCTCTCTATAGTTACATTTTACAGTATAAGGTACATTTCAAATTAAGTAAAAAAAAAAAAAATAATAATTAAGAAAAAAAAAAAAAAATGTATATATATTATTGTTATTATTATTTTTTCTTTTTTTTTTTTTTCAAATTCAAAATCACAACAGATAAGTTAGTTAATTTTTTAGAATTTAGCACTTATAGTATGAAGAGGCTGGTATCTTTTGCTTTTATCCAGTTTTTTATTACATTTTTGTATGTATTTAAGGAAGTTGTATTTGAACACTTAAAATGTAATGAAAGTGAATTATACATTTTTGGGGCAATGAAGTATGCATGTCTCTGCGCAAGTCTAGTTTTGCAGAGAGGTACCTCCAGTACATTATTTATTAGAATGCTACAAAGTTACGTTTAGCGTCATTTTAGGTGCTGAGCCTTAATGGTTTTACTAATTCCTTGGGAAAGTTTCTCTCCATGTTGAGTAGTTGCCTGGTTTGTTTTGGAATTAGACCATATACGAGCATTTTGGTAATGGTGGAAGATAAACTTAATAAAAATCTAAGATTTCCAAAAATATATTAAAGCTTTTTATTTAGCACAATAAGGTAGTAGTAGCAAATACTCTACCCTTAAAAGCAACATACATAATTCCTTTACCTAGAAACCATATTAATAATTTGATAAAATCCTTTAAAAAGTCTGAAATGTGCAGTATGGTGCAGGTACATATAAGCTCATGTTCTCACAAGAACTATTGCTATAAAGTACACAGTACACGGGTACATATCCCCGCTGGAGCAGAACAGATTACCGGCATGATAAGCTGTAACTTGCATGTCTGCTAAATACTAAATAGGTTCATGAAAGAACTTCTTTATCCTCCTCTTGGAAAGCGTATTAGTGTGGCTTGCACATGAAATGATAATTTCTAACCTGGGAATTCCGCGGAATCTTCTGTGAAAAAGTTTATCTCATGGTTTTCAAACCTAAGCTGCCATTTTTTTATCAATTACTTAATATAACATATTCGAAAAAAAAAATTGAAACCGAATCGTTTAATATATTAAAATATTCGGTTTTAAATTATTATTTTTTCAGGTATTTATGAGGATATAAATAAATATTTTTACACAAAAGCATGATGAATAAAATACTAAAGTTTTTCTTATTTTTATCTCTTTTCGCAATGAAAAGTTTTAATATTTTCTACAGTAGTTCGTCGAATCTATTATTTGTTTCAGAACTTTTGACCCTTTCGAACCCGTGAAAAATCCGGTGGGAACTTTAATTATTAAATATTTATTAATTGAAATTAAATACCTTTTAATTAAATTTGCAATTTAATTTACGAATATTATGAAAGTTATGGACTACTGTATTTTAACTTAAATTTTAAAGCAAAATGCATGAAATTCTTGGTAATATACGAATTTCCTTAATTGAAGAAGGCATTACAGTTTTTCCTCGGAATCGTTACTAACGCGGGTCAAATTATAAAACAATAGGGAATACGCAAAAGTGTTTCCTGTGTGTTAGTAATGAAGAGTACAATTAAATTCAGAGTAATCAACTCACAGGTTGTAAATAAAAAGAAACGCGTTTATGTGTGAGTTACACATAAAAAAAATAAGTTAATTAGCAATAATGTAGTTATGAAGTAAACATATAATTAAGAAACCCCTTTTTGCGACTGATGAAACCCGAATTAACTTGTACACCATTAATAGTAATTTATCTTACTGCTTTTGCAATGTTTTTCTACTTGTTGACAGTGTATGTGCCACTTGAATTTTATCACTCATTTGTAATTTTGTTTTGCCACTTAAATATTATGGTCGGTTTAATTTAATGTACCTCTATAAGACCAATTATTTCAAAAAAATATTCAGAAGCAACGCATAAAAATCTAGAGAGAGATACACAATTTCTACAAATGTTTGTTAAACCTTTTAAATATAAACAAAATTTTCGTCATATCGCTACAGTAACAGTAGGTACCGTGTTCTAATGTTTTCGTTATGGTAAAACAGTGTATATGTAGAGTGCCTGTAATATAACAGAAAGCTTATATAAATCTCAGGGTACATGCAGCTTTGGGGATTTTAATTATGAATTGTCATTCAGAAATACAGCGTGAAAGAGATTTTGTTTCAAAACAACCCTGGGTCTTAGCGTGTTAAGTAAGTGCTTTTAATACAAAGCTCTCGTTCAGTACTGTACAAAATTGCATACAAACAGCCTTCTTAAAAGACAAACTACATTAAAACTCTTAAAAAATAACAAAATTTTGCTCAGTCCCTCCCATACATTTCAAGGCAGGGGTTTTCATATATATTTTTCAATTGGATAAGGTTAAAAAAAATCATCTTTTAAAACAAGGGTTGTGGGCTCAATCCTCTGCTAGCTAAGATCTCCATCATTATTCAAAAAACATTTTCCATTTATAATTATGGTGCTTGGAGAAATTTAAATTTTAGCAGGTTAATCGTATTTTTGAATTTTTATTTTCCTTTTAAAATAATTTAAAAAATGGTCCCACCGAAACCAGCGGTCGACAATTTTGATAAAAACTATTTATCGTATATTTTTTTTCGTGAATAACAATATATCTGCTTTTTAAGAATATATTTCAATATTAAATATGATTATTTATTGTACTTCGTCGATTGTAAACCATGAGATTGGTTGTATACGTATCGGGTTGATCTTTAATAATATATTTTAGAAGATGTGTTTCGGCAAATACTTTTCTAAATAAAAGATAAGACGTGAATTTAAAGAAATAAGCGTTAGCGTGTGAATGATAAAAACGAAGGTGTTTTACTCCGTTTTATCGTGAATTCGAGAAAATTCCTGGTTGTATTAAAATGTTGTTTGTAGCCCTGATAGCCTCTTTATAGGGGAGAATTCGGTGCCGCATTCCTTTGAGACTTACTTCGACCGGAAACCCAAATTGAGTTCAACACTCCTGATAAATACTCCTAGGTATTCTGGCTAAACGTAAACAAATATGTATGTTTCACGCAAACTACTAGCTCTGGAACGGGAAAATACCTCTTTTCTGAAATCTATCAACATCGTAGGGAAATTCTTGGAAAATTTTCATCATGGCCAGACATAAACTATTTATTAATTGAATTATTGGCTTATGGACAATGCTACTGTTGCACATGCATCATAAAATATTGTCCAAATATCATAGCAGAAAATATATTTCCTGAACCACCAAAAACTGTTCCGGTGAGCCCTGTTTTCTTTACATTAGCACCGATTTTACTGTACTGTATTTTACTGGTTAAATATACCTACACAAATATTTTCAGTAAATGAAATCGTTTCAATCACTAACTGAAAAGTTACACATCAATTAAACTGCTGATTTTTCAACTTGGATTAAGTCGGATTGTAAATACTTGAAGGATACCTTTCAGAATGATAGCGTTGCTTGATGTTTTATAACCAGATCTGAATAGCTAGGCTTTTCACTTCCTTCAAACACACCCAACCTCTTTTCTACCTCACCACATTCTAAAACCGGGGTTACTACATCCCACTAGTTTCAGGTAGTGAAATATTTGTATAGTGTTAAAAACACTACGGTGACGCACACGTAGTCTGCACTTAAATCAAAATACTCGTACGTAGTTGCGGGAATGCGACAATGCTTTTCCTAATATCGCTTTTTGACATACTACATCAAGCTTTGTAAACAAAGCGCGCTTCTGACAAAGCTTTTATTTCGTCCGTGTTGAAAATTATGCGGGTACCTTTTGTAATGCAAGCTATTGCAAGTGTCAAAACTTTAAGCACCATTTCGATGATACGAGTTTGAATTGAGTTACAACTTTGTTAGTGATATTAAATAATCATCTGTAATACCCTTGTAGAATTGTAGAATAACAGACTGAATTTTATGAATGGAAAAGTCAGGTGCTTTGCAAATATTAATTTGGAATAGTAATTATAGATTTTATTAGAGAAAATTATTTATTAAAATTGTAATTAACTTTAAAACATCAATGCTTATTTATTATTAAATATTTAAATATTATTTAAATAATCTAAAACACGAATATGAAACAGAAAAAAAGCCAGAAACCAAAAAGAACACTGGTCATGGCCGAGGCATCATCGAGTTCGTGTCTCGGTCATGACCATTGTTCTTTTTAGTTTCTGGATTTTTTTCTGTTTGATATTTGTTTTTGAGATTATTAATTTTATTTTAATATTTAATACAAATTTATTTCAATAATTCAGTGCGTTAGATTACGGCTTTCATTGAATATCAGAATTTGAACATTCTTTGTGAAAGCTTTAAAAATAATATATTGTGCAAGTAAAATAATTAGTTTATTTTTATGTGCCTTTATTTCGATGTATACATAACTAGATCATCAAATAACTGATAAATGGCGAACAAAAGCAAAAATGTCAAATTTTAAAACCTTGAAGATTGTCCTGAGAAAAAATAATAATAAAAGGTCAACTTCACATAACCCAACGCATTGAATACTCTGTCCTCAAACTTCGCAACATTCATTTAGAGCATTTAACGAGTCTATTCGGCGCATCAGACTTGGCCGACCTGAGCATGAGTAGCCCCTGAGTAAGATTGTCCCTCGCGTAGAGATTGGGTAAGTATGATGGTGCCAGGCCGTAAAAGTGCCTTATGCACACCAAGATTATTTTCAAACCAAGCTCTTTCTGTGACTCAAAGCCAGTGTAGGTAATCACGTAGAAGATGAGTCGACATGATGACGACACTATTTGGTGGCATCACATATTAGGCGAGGTGTTGTGTTGAATATCTCTTGCAGTCTGTTCAAATGTAGCAGTCATGGACATATCTATATTAAAATATATATGTAAATATGTATTATGTATTGAAAACATTACTAAAATCGAAAAAATATTGCTTATCCCATTCTCAACCAGAATCATTTTTAAAATGGCATGAACTTTGAAATTTTTTAAGAAGTATGTTTTTGCCCCTATTTTTTGTGGTATAAATATCTATTTATTAATTGAAGACTTTCTGCCAGCCGTATTATTTTTATTGAGTTGGAAATACTGCCTAAACACTTCATTTCATTAAAAAATCTCCTCGTTTTTTTATTATTTTACATTTTCATTCGACGGAAATGTTTCCATAAATAAAATAAATAACTAGCGACGAATTTATTGTGTTATTTGTTTTTATAAAAAAAAATTATAAACTTTCATATTATATATTTTTTATATCAAAACGTTTTTATTTAATACGTTTCGCAATTTCTTTTACAATGACGTTGAATATTTTCTAAGCCATTAGAAGCAAATATGTTTTCAGAATTAAAAAAAAAAATCTAGCACAAGCATTACTTTACATTGTATTTATATATTAGAAATTAATTTAGATTAGCACAACACTTAAATATACCAGCAATTAAATCATATACTTCATAAACGGTGTCGGTGTATATGCAGTAAGTGAATGTGTGATTCGTTGTGTATTTTATCTAAGATCATTCAAATGTTAGGACCACAAAGTGAACCGATTAAATCCATTTCATTTTATTTTTTTGAGTTATGGGGGAACTAATGCCTCCTATTATCCGTCATCTCGAGTAAGGTAACTAGCGAGAATATATTGACCGTAAAACAGCAAAAACTGAAATTAATGGCAGGGTGTACACTTATTTTTTTAATAAGAATATATTTCAATTTTTTTTTCAGAGAGCGAAATATGTAACCTGTTTTTTTGAGTGAAGGTTAGGTATTGATATCGGTCTTGTTGGGTTGGGGAAGATTTTTGGGGTCTTGTTCTAATAAACAATAAATATGTATCAAATTAGTTACTTTACATTGTTGAAATTCCGAAAATCTATTACAACTTTCCGATACCGCGAAAACCAATAATTTAATTCACTCGAAATTGTAAGGACCAATAATAACACACCAAACCACTTCCTGTGATTCCGCTAATTAATAGATTCGCAGCTTTGTGGTTTGACTATCTTAGTCTAGAACAGAATGCCTATCTACATAGATACTGCAATAAGTTGACTCAATAAACGGCAGACGTTGTTTGGTCGGAAAACGGCTCGGAAATTCTAATGGCCGCACTATATATAATAATATCACAAATATTTATGTAAGGTAATTATTTGAATTTGGGTTTATTTCGAATATTGATTTTGCGGTATAAATTTGTTTGACGGATTTGTTGTGTTGATGTTGTAACAGTAGATAGAGTTATGGCATGTGTTTGTGTTCAGATAAAACTTCGAATGTCCGAAATTAATAAGAATAATAAGTCAATTTAACACGCAAAAAATATGATTCTTCTCAGTCACTTCACAGTCCTTACCGCATTTTATAAAAAAAATGCTAAGAATAACTCAAACGGTTTTATTACAACTTTCTCTAATTATTAAATATTAGCAGTTACGACGTTTCATTGTTCAAAATTTCAATACGCTTTATTCAAAATCTTTTTTCTTTATAAAAAGTCGATTAATTTGGAAAAAATAATATTTGCGTTTTGTCGTATTTGTCGACAGTACAAATTTCATTTGAAAGATCAAAAGCTAATTATGGGAACGATGTTTTTATTTGAAAATGGTTTGATTGATACAAAAGTATGAAATAAAAAAAAAAATTGTTCAAATTTTCATTATAGCATAACTCGGCATTTGACAGTTTGTTTGTTATGTAGGTATAATTTAGATGCTTAGACATTAACTATAGTAATTAACTTTCATGGGCCTCACAAAAACAGGTTTTTTTTTACATCTGTAAATAACAACGAAATGCTACCATAGAAGAAAATTAAAAAAAAACATTTTTCTACATGTCGGGCGAAGAATTTACAAGGCAAGGAATTGTTTTTGTTAAGTTCGTAACGAAAAAAAATATTTTTAACATTTCATCTTGCTGCCTTTTTAAATTGACTCTTCATTTAACTTGATTCGCGTAGTTTTTATAATTGTATCTATTAGTTAGGTACTGCAAAAATGATGCATTGTTTGGACACATCATGTTACAAACTTTTTATTCTTATTACTTGTACTTTTTGGGAAATTGTAATTTTTGTTTTAAATAACTCATTGGAAATCTTTTCAGATAACTGTAAAAACTTCTTAAATGTTCATTCTCGATTCTCGTATTCATTAATTGTTGTCCCTTTCTCGCTAATAACGATAAGTAAGCGTAAGCAAGACAAAACGCTGTTTCTCAGTGACGTTTGCCAAGGGCTTCACTGTCGAAAGTGTATAAATATGCAGCAGTCAACTCTGATTGCGTGACTATACCTATTTATTAAAAAAAAAATGAAAATGAAAATGACGAATTTATATAATACCTAACTATTGAAATTATTTTAACATATTTATAATAAAACTTATGTTGATGGGTCAAGAAATTTGTTGTGTCTGTTTTCATCGCTTGAGTCGTCCGCATCCACTGAAAAGAGAAATTGAGAAAAGTGTGTTCTGGGCGTGTCAGTGTGCCCGAAGTAAGGTAGATTTTATCTAACTTCGGGTGAAATTAATCAAACATTTTCAATATCAAAATTCTTTCTTATACAGTTTATCACTTTCATTAATCTGTTTGAGGCTCAGAAGTTGAAGAGTTTTATGTAAATTGGCGATATCAGTTTTTTTTCAAATCGGTGTAGATCGAATTTCTAGGTATTTTTTGTTCAGTGTCCGTATCCGAGCGATTAATTCAAAACATCGTTCGATTATAAAAACGTCTGCGAATAAATCCGAGATATTTACTTGAATTTCTCTGCTAATGGAAAATCGGATCATATCGGGTATTGTAAAAACAACATTCTTCCCATTTATGCTTTTCGTCTTCTGAAAGTAAAAATGATTCAATTATCCGATAGCCAACAGATAGAAATCACAAATGTATTTTTTGTAGTTGTTTTACTAATCGGAAACATTTGTAGACGGATAATACTTAACACGAAATATGATTAACAATCCGAACGAAAAGGTTGGCTTTCTTATTAATTTTCAAATTCAATTGTCAAACGAATATTACTATTCTTCAAAAAATATAAAAATACAAAAAGACAGAGATAACAAAAGAGGTTACATGATAAAATTATTATAATTATAAAAAATGACGCGTAGTGAATTGGTTGGGATAGCAAAGTTGGTAGATGCGCGGATCTTTGATAGAGTGGAGGTACCGAGTTAGAGTTTCGGCCACAACCTAATCTATTTTTTTCCATTTTCATATTTTTTAAAGTTTATATTCTTTCAATAATCAATGTAACAATAAAGTGTAAAGCTTAAGAAGTTAATTTTAATTTTTAAAGTAATTAAATTTAATTTATTAACCTTAAAATAGATCATATCGCGGTGTTTTAATATTCAAACGTATTCTTGTTGATAATTTTCATCCACAGTTCTACTTTTAAAAATTAAAAATTCGTACATATGTACGAACGTACTCACACAGGATATTATTTAAAATGAATATTTTTGTTATTGGTTAGGTTTTTTTTTACATTTTGAAATGGAGGCTGCTAGTTAGGGTGTTTGAGAGACTTATTTATTATTTTAACAGAAAAAAAGAAATTAGTAAAAATATTAACACCATCTGAAATTTAATTAATAGGTTTTTTTTCTCGCACGTAATTTTATCTTCATCGCGATCGTATCAAAATCTCGTTAAAAAAGTACCCTTACTAGCCACCCGATTGTATTTAGAATTTTAATTAAAAATTTCCTACGTAATTCATATAAATCGTTCACATTCATTGAAATAAACGTTGCTACAATAGCGGAATACATAATTCTCTGAATCCAATTTCAGTTAATCGCTAGAATTCCCTTTATCTAGTTAGTCACAGGAAAACCTCGCGAGCACCGAGTAACTGTAAGAATAAAAAATAACAAGATATTTTCTTCGGTTCATAAATTTCAATATTCTCATCGTAAACGTCGGCCAAGTGAAATTTAGAACTACGTGAGAAGGATGCAGGACGAGTATGAAAAAGTAATATAATATTATAATGAAAAAACTACTTACAAATTACATAAATTTACATCATGAGCTATTCATTCATAATAGTATTTATAGCTGCATGTTTGGCACATTTCATGTTAAATGCTCAATGCTCTTATTTGTTTATTTTTTCATCTTGAGTTACATCACATCATGTAAAAGCTCAAACAGTGTTTTTTGAGATTTTTCCTGTTTTTAAAATCAAATCGTAATGATTGGGTAAAAAAACTTCACTTAGCAGGTTGTCTTAGAGGTTTCCGTAGTCTACGCTTTTCTTTTTGAGATTGAGGATTCGATTTCTTGGGAAATTAAATAATACGCCACGGTTTTTATCATAGTTTTATTATGAATGTTGATGTATAACTTTAAAAAAATGATGCAGACGCGCTTAAAGTATAAAATTATATTCCAAAGATTAAAATAAAATATCCACAATTTTAGTATAGCTTCTATGAAAATGAAATTCGTACATCTTTTTTTTGGCTTTTTGGAAAGACATTTTTTCCCCAACAGGTGTAACAGATTAAAACATTCCACGAAATTTTATACAGAAAAATCAAAGTCCACGGCGATGGTTCTATGGTTGAAGAAAGTACCAATGGTCATACCTCCAATACAACTAAATAACGAGACGCTGCAAGTGTATCTCACGTCAAGTACCTGGGCCATAACATCGCTTTAGATGTCAACGACGGACCTGACAATGTTTGTCAAAGGCAGGCAATCAGGATACGAGCTGGAAAGGAGATTCTACAAATGCAACAGCCCTATGAAGAAAACAGCATTCGATTGACTGTATGCAAATCTCTACACGGCATTTGAATGCATTACAAATATAATATTATATTCAAACATAATTATTCTGACTACTTCGGAGGTTCCAGTAAAATATTTGCATCGGGTGGGGAAAAACTTTTTTTTGGTACAATAAGCCATCAAGTAATCAACTCCTAATTCAAACTACGCATATCTCACAATGTTACAATTGAAATCGACTTAGGATGAATGCACTCTTTGCTTCAATAAAATGATTATATAAAAAATCTCCACATGGGAAATTTGCGGTAAAACAATGCTACACAATTTTCTTTATTCTTTGATTTCCTTTCAATTTAAAAAAATACTTTTTGATGTCGATTTTGAACTATAACTTAACATCTAACGTTTTATGTAAATTTTATTATCATGAATTTGTACTACGATGATTGTTTATAGGTTTTTTTTATTGTATGCTGTAATGCTATATGGGTTACATATGATTACACGGGCCTTGTATGTATCCTGGGATAAAACTCTAATTATTATTGTTAATAGGGTATGAAATTTAGGAAATGTATAAAAATACTTTCGAACTGGGTCCGAAATCAAAGAGTTTACTGCTCCATCACAGAGTTAGTCAAATATTTTACTGAAATTATTGAACATAAATCAGAAACTGAGAGGAATACAAAACTCTTATAATTTTTTAATCATCTGGTAAAAGCGAGTTTCGGTATGATCATTTCATTACGGTAATCAGTAGGTGCGTAATTAAATTCCGTGTAGATTTTTCCACCCATAAACGCCGCCTAATGACGGGGAGTGTTCGGAGGCTGAGAGGAGATCGTTTTATTAGTGGAGAAAATTATCTGACGTCTTCTCGGGCCCCGGGAGGCTGGGCATACATTCCGCTAATATACGAGCTGGTTGCCGACGAAAAATACCCGCGTCACAGCTTACCCACTTATCTTTCTTTGTTACTTATGGTTATTTTGCGTTTGCTTTCTGTTTTGGGGTACAACGAATATTACGCCAATAGAGTTTTTATTATAAAAAATAATTAATACAAATATAACAAACAAAGATTTAAAAATAATATGTATATTCGAGTGCCACGTCTTCTCTCTTACACCTTGTGTGTGATTAAGTATCCTTGTAGCTGTATTCTTAAAATAAATGCACGGTTAGGTAGCGAATTTATTACAGAACCTCATGTTTTACGTAAAGTTATTACCAGAAAACGGAGCTTTCACACAAGAAAAGCTCTAGCACATATTATGAAGGCGCACAATTAAATTCAGAGACACATTTCGCAACAAGTTTCATTTCACGCTCGAAATCCCTCCCCGAGAATTCTGCAAACTTATTCGCTTTCATTGGATTTAAACACGGGACTTTCGCGCCCGGTTCATAAAAGAGATGTATGTGACTATGAAAGTTTCCTTACGAGAAAATAACACGTATCCTCCGGCGCGGGATATGTTACTAAGGTGAACTTACGGCTAGAAATTTGAGTTCAGTATAAAAAGCGAGCAGTGTGGTTCAAGCGAATTTCAATAAAGTATTCAAGGAGGACTATTCTCCTTTCCGATGTAAACTGATGAAAGAGAGTATTTATTTCCGCACGGAAGCCGACATTAAACATTCAGGTCTCGTAAGGTTTATAGTTTACTGAAAAACACTGCGCAACTCGCAGCTGGAGGGAAAGTGATATAGTTTTTATATGGACCATTGAAAGGGGAACATTTTTATATTACCCTGAAATCATATTTCATTCATACCTTTATTCAATTCTTGAAAGTTTATGATAATTTTTCCTTCGTGCGCTACTCGGCGGGATTATAAAAAGGACGCTTTTCTCCAATTTGATACCATTAAATTGATACGAGCTCTATTGACATTTTTTTCCGCTGTACGCAGTCGATCTGCGTAATTTCAGAGCTTCGATCGGAACAAATAAGATTATCCGTTTTATTTTCTCGGATTACTTTAATTTTCAGATCAATAGGTATGTAAATGGAAATCCTTGCCATCACAGACGCAAGTATGATATCCTCGGCAGATTTCTTTAGCAGCTATTCGTCAATAGCAACCATCAAATTGATTGTATTTTATCGCTGCGCAAAGTAAACAGGCCAAGGTTTCCCCGAACAGCAAATTGGTTGTAAAAAGTTTATAAAGGAATTCTTATAAGCGATTTAATTTACCTTGATTAATAAATTATTATTTGGCGAACATGATATTATCTTTTGCTTTACAACACGTCTCGGTGGAAATGTTTTTGAATTAAATTTTGAATCGTTTTGGTTTCTAAACAACTTAAACTATGATGTTATCTTATTTTGTAATTTTATGAACTTTACGTGTTAGATGTCGTTACTCGTTGCCTTGCTTACCAGTCACCAGCCATTCATATATTTTTTTTAAATTACGTATGAGCACATCGCAAAACATGCACACCATAAAAGGTACTTTATTCTGACGTATATCTTAATATGTACCCTCGCGTGAAGATGAATTCAAACGTATTTGGTTTTAATTTTTTTTTCCGATATCAGCAACCTTCTGTGTATCTGTAAACAAAACTATATACGCAATTGCACACATATATGGTGTTTTGATGAAAAATGTTATTTCATTAAAAAATATGGTTCATAAAGGTGGAGGCTTTTTGTTAGGAAGGTATGAAATAATGCAACAACTCACACCATATTTTCTATTTCTTGATAAATTCGTAATATAATTATAGTCCTTATTCCTTGTTTTTTCTGTCTTATATACTTAATTTAGTAAAAGAAAAATAACTATGTATGTACGTACCGTTAGCTTATGTTATTAGTCCGGAAATCTGGATGACAGCTTAAAAATTATGGTTTCGCACCAGAATAAGTAGCTTTATTTTTCTACGATATTAACCGTCCAAATTCTTCGTAAAAACAAATTTGATTTTAGGCACGTTTTCAAAATAAACTAAGTGAGGATTAATTTACTTGTAAGAACGGGCCCAATTTAAAATGCTATGTGGCGCCATACGTTTTTGCATCAGATGACATCACCATAGTTGTTAATATCTCCGCGAAGGCATCTTGATCGAATTCAGATGACGTCCGAGCCAAGCAAGACTTAACGGTCTGTTGATTTTAAAATACCTTTTTACAATCGATTTTATGAAAGACTATATAGTACTTTAAAAAAATACATGTTATTATTCAGTATTGACATTTGCTATTCCATATGAAAATTATATTGGAAGTCATAAAATTTTTCACTGAAATTTCCCAAAAATGTAATAAAATTTTATTAATTATTGAAAAATGTAAGGCGCTTTACCAATTGCGCCACATTGCTCCCCATTCATACGGTCGATTTATCAAATACATATTCATGAAAATCATCAATAATCTTTTATTTGCAAATTTCATTATGTAGTAATATCATAATAGAGTATGAAACCATAAAAAGTTAATTTTATTTATTTTTATAGTAATATTGTCGCATACAAAAAAGTGTTCGTACAATTGTGCAGTTTATGACAAAAAAGTTCAAAATAAATCAACACCTGTTTTCCTCCAAGATTAATTTTCTCGAAGCAATTAGTGTTTTAATACGTAATAACTTCCCTTAGAAGACACTTCAAATATCAGATTTATAATATCCGTTCGAATAAGCTGGCACCGACGAAATCGGGATTGAAATTGAGATAAAATATGTTTTAATCTATCGAATCTACCCTGATTTTAATGAGATATAAATTGAATCAGCCGTTTCGCTTATTCTTTTGATGACTTCGGAGATTTCTTTTATAAATTCAGACTCCATGAAAAGTCAATAAATATGTTATCTTAATACCAAAACAACAACAATAATAACATGTGAAAGTCACTACATACATAAATAAACAGGAATCACATTGTATAAATCAGTAATTTTTATAAAATACGTACAATAAATTTGGTGTTTTTCACCAAGTATTATTACATTTATTGTTCTTGTGAGATACACGTGTTTTATGATCTGTTATCTTTCTTCTTTTAAGTTTACAATATTTCTCAAAATATAAGTGCTATAGTTCTACTGGCTCCGGGCCTCGGAACTATAAACAACCATAAGCAATACGCGCAGTCAACAAATACATTCATATTTTTGAGATTCATAAAATGTGTGCTTCTGCGAAGATTATTACGATAAAATAGGAAAGGTTCATGTTTATTTACTTTTTGCACAAAATTTTAGTTTTCGGTAAAAATCCTTTCTACCCGTTAAGAAGTTTTTATTTGTGAGTTACTTTGTGAAACATAAATCATGTATTTTTAAAAAGAAAAAGAAAACTTCATTTTAGATCCCATATGTAATGTTATTTTTTTTTAAATCTTACTTACTTAGTAGGTATTTCAATTGATTTTTCTGTTTCTCAAACAAATGATTCATCTTGACACAACTTCCCGCCTATACAGATACGCGAACAGCATCAAGTTTATTGGGGGTTTATTTGTAACTACTTTTTTGTACAGAAAATTTGCTTTTACCTACAAATATGAAAGAACAATTGTATATGTAATGAAAGGTTTCAAAGAGTTTGAGTTTATCAAACTTTTAGAATTCATAAGACGAAAAATTGAGTTTCATAAGCATTTTAGAAAACAAATATTAGGTTTTAAGGGTCAGCACCCAAGAATTATGTTAATCATCACTTTGTAGCAATCTGATATAAGCAATACTACAAATGATTTATCTGCAAATTTTCTATGGAATGTTGAGGTTTCCTGTAAATACAATATTTTTACTGCAATCCTTTAAATTCTATGAACGACATGTTTCAATATCGGTAAAAGGTGCAGTTTTAAAACCAGCAAAGGTATTTTCGAACGTTTTTACCTAAAATGTCAGTATGCATTTCATAAAGAATTAAAAAGATTACAGTTTAAGAATTGTATTGACTGAAAACCTTAGACATTTTTTTCTAACTACCCATATAGAATTGACAGATAAATAATGTGTAGTTATGCTAGTACTAGAAACCTAAAAAGTGTGTATTTTTGGGTGCTGACCCTTAAGCAGAAATCTGTTTTGGCGCCATGAAATTCGCAAATTTTTTCTGCTTGGATTTTCTATGTTGATGGCGTCGTTGAGGTGGAGCTTTGCAAAAAATAATTATTTACGAACTGATGCTATTTTGGTAATTTTAAATTTTCAAATGTTCCAAAAAACTCGTAAAATATGTAATTAGGTGGGGGTAACGTAAATTTTAGAAATTAGGTGGGGGTACTAGTTAAATTTAAAATCATAAAATTCTTTTTCATCTTTATGGTCTTTGATAATTGTAAAGAGAAAAGCCTCATTTTATTTTACAGAAAGCAAAATACGTTTTATACACGAAGCCCGAAATTTGATTGCGTCTTTTTCCTGGACGTTTTAATCCCTTGATACCTAATTTACTACAGTATCTTCTCTTACAAATCATCCATCAAACCCACTACATTCTCAAAATTTCTCTCCGCGAATTTCTTAAAAACTTTTCGCTAACAGCATCATCCATTTGCCTATGTCGAGTAATTGAAAAACTGCTTCAAACCACATCACAACTATCGTTAAATTAACAAATACTTAAGAATGCAAAATTAATATTCAGGCTATTAATTAGTACGTAGTCGTCAGACGTTTTCGAAGGGGGTGTTGAACAATCGATAGACCGGATAGAAGCCATCGAAGCATCTCGGTAGCACGGTGCCTGGTTTTGGGGGAACAAATCGATTATTTATCAGAGCTTGATAGTTTTTTTTTTAATGTGTCGCCGGAAATCCCCAAAAGACAAGTACATAAATTAATCATGTTCTTGATTCACGCGATGTGAAAAATATATCGTCGCTAGAAAGGCAAAAGAGCTGAAGCGCCATTTTGTAAAGTTTACACCAGAGCACTTAAAAGTTATTTTTTGTTTTACAATAAAATTCATAAGTCTTCATTACCTGACTGGATTTTGAAAAAAAGTTAACTGAGGTAACTCAATGCATTCACTGAGTAGCCTAAAGTGACAAAAATATAAAAAAAAGTCCTTAACTTGTGTCACTTGAGTCAAGCCTTCTCCCAAATGGTAAATATGTTTTGGATGACCGAAAGACCACAAAAATCTACAAAATCAAACAAGAGTCAGAAAATTTGATGCAGAAAAAAATAACTTATCAAAACTGCATATTTAACTCATTTTTTCTATAGCAAAAGGCGTTCTGTGAGCTAAAGGGTTATATTTCGTAACTAGACTATCCTAACAATAAAGTATCAGAGTAGATACTTTAATATTCTTAACCCTTTCCATCTCTTTCAATTGGGTTGATTTTTCCCTTCTAGAACACAATGTCGATGCTTGAAGTGTCACATAACAGTAATCTCATTTCACAAGATATAGGTAGACAGGAACACCCATCAAACATTTAAGCTAACCAGGTTGAGAAACTTCTACCTCGAGTTTCTTGAAAACATTAACTTATTCAATCTATGGTATACACATAAAATTACTGGCTGTATTTGATATTGATATTATAACATCTAGTGATGTGCGATTTGTGTGAAAACGATTCGTTATTCCTGATGGAATCCGATTTGAATCGAATTTACCGATTTAAACTATCAGCCGACAAATAATAATGCTTTAATTATCGATGACGTTGGAGATTCTCCCCCCCTACGTTGAGTAAATCGATTCATGATGAACGAATATCGGTGAGAGATTATCATTTAAAATTTAGAATCGAAACGCTGCTTAACACCTTGAATTCGGTATGTATCTAAGACCCGTTGTTTGCCAAAACAAAATTAATATTAATCTGGCAAATTCTTTTGTTGAGGCTCTTTTTCTGTAGTGTAATTTTCTATCAAATATATACCCGAAGTACAAATGAATATTATCGTACGAGGCTTGAATGAGTTATTAGTAAAACTATTAAAACGTATTATAATAAATAATACAATAAAATACCACAATAGATTTTATTTTTATAAAAATTTACTTGTTTTTTATAAAAAAAATGTAACAAACGAAAACTACATATGATACTTAAGAATTTTTAAAATTAGTAATTGTATTGCAGGACATACAAAATATTTTTTTAAGTGCTTTAAAATACACGGTAACGAGTTTTTGTAAGTGGGTCTCGTTAGATCCACCACCGCTGGATGAGTTTTGACCCTCCGGGTATTACGTATTAATATTGCTTTAGATGACCATATCTGAATGGCCTGCTGCTTCCAAATCTAACTTTTCCCCTTATATTTCCTCTCTTATGTACCACTGTTCTACTGGCTAAGAGAAGATAAAGCCTTGTGTGGTATCACATCAAAAGGGCAATATATTATTAAATGAGGAAATCAAAAGCATAAACGATACCAAACCGTGAAAAATACGAAAATGTACTACATATTTGAATGTAATTGGAAAAAAACTAATCGCTTTCTAAGATCTTCTAAAAAAATTTTTGTAACTTTAATCAATTTGCTAAGTAAATCACAAACTTCCTCACCCTCACTTTACCTAAAATGTTACCCGAATTCGTAATGCCATGACTAAAATATTTTATCAATTTATTAATGTTTAGAATTTCACCGTCAGAATCATCAATTTTACTGTAGCGTACTGTGATTTATTGTATTATAAGACCTAGGGGCGGTTGGTGAGCTAGCCAAGCCACTGCGAAAATGGCGTGAGGGAAGGAGGAAGCTATTTTTTTTCTTCTAATGTGTTTAATACTATAACTAGTAAATTTTTTTTTTTGAGTAATTGGTGTTTTCAGATTCCTTATAGAATAAGTAATCAAAAGACAAAGACCCATAAGTCATTTTAAAAATTTGATATAGTATTGAACTAGCACAGTTTATTTGCATTCTGAAATAGCATTATATTTTAACGTATATTTAAAACAGACTAGGTGCATTGAAAAATTATTTTGTCGCTTTCTTTTATTTTTCCTCGCCAGAGTCTAGATTTGTTTACTTACTACAGCGCATCTCAGATATAGAGCATTTATTTAAAACTAAATTAATTAATTTAACATTTTCGTAGAAAGCAGTCACTTTGTGGTTTAAAATATTTAATAAAAATGAAATGATAACTTTGTTTCGCTTAGCCCAAGCATCACCAGGGTACAAAATTAAAATAAAAAAAAGTGTGCGGTTATATATACATACAGAGGGAGAACACAACATAAAACAGAATACGAGAACAGTGAGAAAAAAAAAACCGGTCATAAAAAATAAAATAAAATCTGTGGTTATTATTTGATTTTCATTAATTATTTAATTTAAGCTTAAAAGAAAGCGTTTTTTCATTGGCGGCAGGCAAGAATTACTTTCGCAGCTTTTATGGACCGAAAGCTCTCGATACATTTACTAAAATTATATATTGAAATGTCAAGCGCAAAATCTAAGGAAGGGGATCATTAATCAGTATTCACTTACGAGTTGATTTATATTGGATGTGTAAAGTGTAGGTAACAGATAAGCTTCGTGAGCTGATCCCACCGCTGCGTCTGTCCGGCCTGTTGCTGTCCTGGCAAGATTTCATCTCCATCGCCTTCTGATTGGATCCAATGTGATTAACATGTATCGGAATATTAGGCATTAGTCGGTGGTGAGATGAGGGGGGATTCTCTTATGATTTAACCACTGATAAGATAAACCGATAGAAGTTGCGTTGTGGGCGTGTCCGTGTGCCCGAAGTGAGCTCAATTTTCCCTCACGTCTGGTGAAATAGTTCGTCATTTTCAATTTTTTTTCTTAAATAGATCATCACTTTCATGGACCTCTGTGGAGCTTAGGCGTCAAATAAAGTCTTATATAAATTGATGATGTCAGTTTTCTTACGAATCAGTATTGATCATACTTCTTGTGATTTTTGTTTAGTGGTTTTAATAGTAAATATATATTATAAAGGTTTATAGCATATGGTGAAAATGAAGTTGAGAGCTGAACATAGAAACTAAATAACTAACTAACCATCGTACCGTTTCTCCGCAGGGGTAGTCAGAGAGGACGGACCGCCATATAACTCTGTCTTGGCACACACTCCTTGCTTCATTTACATTCATACATCGTCTCATACATACTCTTCTGTTATTCTGACTCTTCACATGACCCGATTCAAGTATTTGATTTACTTGATCGTGCCATGTCTTTCTCGGGCGTCCTCGACTTCTTCTTCCATTCAATTTCGATCATATATTCTTTTCACACTCCTTTCTTCGTTCATTCGCTCTACATGCCCCATGAACATAGAGTACATAATATTTTCGCATTTAAAAATAATGCCCCATAATCGGCTAATGTAAACTTGTGATATTACTTTTAAAAACTAAATATGGTCAACATTGTCTTTTTTGTCTCCTTAATGCACAATACTTAGGTTCGTTTTATGTTCACCCCCAAAACCACCTAATTTTATTTTATAAAGTCATGAAACAATTTCTATTCCAATCTCTTTTGAATTCTACCCAGATTTTTTTCAGATCAAAAGGAAAATGTATGCATTTAAAGGTTAAGATGCCATACCATGAAAGTTTAGGCAACTTTAAAATATGTTACTTAAGTAAAAACGTTAAAATACATTGATTCAATACTTTTTTGTGCCTTTTCCAAATAGTGTTTGGATATTATTATAGCACTTGCAAGCAGAACTGGTTCGGTGACATCTTGCACCCTGTATAGTAAGCACCAATTGCGTCTCCCCACTGGATATTATAGATTTTGAATCGCATCGATTGTAACGTAGGACACCCGATGGAAAACAGACTACGTCCAAATATCTATTATGCAATTCGCAAAAAAAATATCTGACAAAAACTTTTTTTCATACATTTTCGATAATCGTTCAATGCACAGTGATGTTGCCAGCGCGATAGAAAACATAATTATCCCATAATGTGGGTAATTTAAAAATGATTGCGGATTGTATTTTAATGATTTAAGTCAAATAAATTATTTTCACCACGCCTCTTCAGAGATGGCGCCTATGTTTTTTGCACAGTTTGAACGTATGGTAGATCCGGCGTTGCTTTCAAACTGCAGAACGAAACTACTTTGCAGCACTGTGATTGTTCCAGTTACTTTGATATTCCGTTTCTTCCTCTGCTACATCTTTAAATATTGAAACTACGATCACTTTATTCAATTTCTCTTTTTTTTATTTAAAAATGACATTTATCAAGAAAATGTAACGTAATATAATTTTATTAGAGTTATATTTACAACAACACAAATAACTGGCTTCCCGGAAATAAGCCGCGTAGTAAAACCAATGAATCAATACTTTTCACGAGCATTTTTTATAATATATCAGTGAATTTATATTGAAGCAATTTGTATGTTACGCAATTAAATCAGTCACCCATGTTAACAAGACACGCCGCCATGGCACCGATTGGTTGTTTTGCCTGACTTGGTCGGTCGGTTGCGGTGACACGAGGGCGCGCGACGGGCGCCGCGACGCGCGTGAAGATGCTCCCCTACGGGCGCCGAATGCGATCGGAGTACTGCAGACGGAGTTTGGCGGGATAATTATAGACAGATAACCGCAATCACATCGAAAAGCCCCCTTGTTCCTAATTCATCATTAGACGTTTGTGGAATGCGGGTCAGTAATTATTTAACCTCGGATTAACCAACATTTTTACGCTTATTTAGCGCAAATATATTGGAATTTAAATCATGGAATTTGATAGAAAGAGTTCGTTTATTAGGATAGAAGAGTGGCATTTTCAATTAAGTTTGATCTTCGATTAAATCTCAGAATTTGTTCAACTTTTAACAGCTTTTAGTTACTAGCAAGAAAGTTTGAATATTCGAAAAGATTTACTTTGTGTTCTTTTCATTTTCAAGTTACAAAAATGCTGTATGTAAGCAATGCATCTGTGTGGGTACTATGTTTGAGTCCACTTTGGTTGTGATACCTATAAATATATAACGAAATTGCTGTATTTT
This sequence comes from Drusus annulatus, assembly GCA_022651775.1. Lineage (NCBI taxonomy): Eukaryota > Metazoa > Arthropoda > Insecta > Trichoptera > Limnephilidae > Drusus > Drusus annulatus. The sequence continues at coordinate 612,682 of JAGWCC010000445.1, read as the reverse complement.
GTGTGCAAATTTCAAGCGCGAATAAGGTGAACTGTAAAATGAATTATTTTTATACATTCATTCCACACAAGAGGCCTCGAGGGAAATAATTTCCTTCGGGGCCTTTGTTATCTTTGGGGATGCTGTGTGGAATCATAATAATATAGAGGTTAAACGGAAAATTTGCGGGAGGACCATCACCTGATTAATGAAGCAGCGGGAAATCTAGAATCTAGCTCAAGCATATTGCAGTTTGCACAGCCCGGATGGTTTTTTAAACTATTTGCAGCTCACATGTTTTCATCAATGAAGAAATTAAATATTAATTTTTAATCGGTTAGTGGCCAAGTGGTCAAGCGTCTTGGATTCAATTTTCTGCTAGTTAAGTTCTACATCGCTGCAAAACGAACTTTTTCACCTTAAAATTATGGGAGTAGGAAGAATTCAAATATTGCCTAATAACCCGGAAATGTATAGCTTTATTTAAAAAAAATAAAAAATATAAATCGAATTATATGATCTAGAAACATCACAAGTTTATAGTTCAAGTAATATTTTTGAATTGTCCAACTTTTAAAAAAATCGTCATGTATCGGACAAAGCCGAGTAGTAAAACTTTTGTAATTCTGTTATTTGTGGAAAATTTCCAGTAGAATGTATATATTGGATCCAAACAATAATGAGTAATTATGCAATCGATGTAGGAGGGATTACGGTGATCTTTCACTGATGCCTTAAGATTTAATACATGTTACAATACAACAATAATAATATTTGGATAATTTGTATAGCGCCGTTTTTGTGAAAAATCACCTCAAGGGTGCTGTGTGATTGTTTTCCCAATTACCATTATCAACTATAAATAATTTTCTTTGTGAGTACGTACTTGCCAGCGTGAACTTTTCAAAATTAGATCTAGTGGATTAATAATAATCAAATATAAAAAAAATTCCAACCCCTACCTACCTAATAAAGTACCTAACTACCTTAATGATATTATTCTATATTCTAAATGAGTGGATTTTGTTTGTATTTATTGGTTTTGGTACATAATAATAACAGTATAACAGGGTGATTGAAGAAAATATATATATTTAAATAAAAAAAAATCCCAGAAAGAAAAAGCCTGTGCGTGGGTATTATTACGATTTTATCGCACCTTTTTAAGGTTTTAATGAAAGCTTAATGCTCAAACAGAGTACAGGCACAAATATTGAAAAATTAAATATATGTATAGAAATGTAATGAGCGTGATTGAAGATAACAACTTTAGAGCTACTATTTTTATTTGCCTTGACAAGTCAAATAACATACGGTGATTTTTCACGGGTGATAGATAACCAGCTAGTAAATAAATAATCTTCTTGGAGAGAAGGGAAAGCTACTTTTATGAGAAACATTCTGACTGTGACATGCCCAAAAGGAAAAGCTACATGTACGAAAATCATCTTAATATGAAAAAAGCTTTTAGGTACCTACCCACATTTTGTCAGAGGAATCTTAAGAAAATATTTTTATGTGTATTTAAAAGTGTTTTGGCTACTCAGTAAATTATTTTGAGATTCATAAAAAAAACGCTACATTAAATTGAGGTTATAACAGTTGATAATTTGATATATCGCTTGTTCTTTTTTTTTACTCATGGGAAATTAATGAAGGCATAGAAACACATCTTCATGGTGCTCCACACTAGTGACCGAATTCTTATAACGATTTCTGAGATTCAATCGAAGATCTAAGCTATAAATCGAAAAAAAAGTTTTATGTTGACTCTTCAAGGTAGCTGGAAAATGTTCAAATGTTTATTATGAGCTACTCTCTTTAAATTAATTCGAAATTAATACATTGAAAGCTGCAGAAATATTTTAATACTAGGGTGGCATAAGTGTACTTAGATTTCATTGCGATTTATAGATCAGATCTTTGATTGAATACTATCACTATGTAACCCGTCTCCCATAAGGCAATAAACCCATCTTAAGGTATATTCAAATGAAACTGTAGGGCCTTCTTTGTTAGCAATAAAATAAAATAACCAAGTCGCAAATGTTCAATATTATATTGAGTCAATAGCATTAATTCCGGACATAAATTGTATATATATATATAAATACGAGTATAATATCATTCCTATACTTTAAATTGTACCAGTCTGAAAATGCCCGTTAAAAAGTGAAACCGGTCCGGTTAAACATAAATAAGTGGAAATAAGGTGTTAAAAATCAAAAGTTGAGATATTATGTTTTGTTACAATTTTACGAGAATCTTTAGAAAAGATCCGTTAAATTATAAATATTCTGACCTATTCACTACTCTTCTAAAACTTTCCACGAACCGAATTGGCGTTTAAGTATTTAAAAAAATATTGGTTTTGAACTTTGGTGCTAGTTTACTTTTCCACGCAGAATAGAAATATTTATTCTGTCGTTTTACAGTTGACTTTAGGTACTTAATTATTTATCAATATCTAATCACTATATTAGGAGGCATTGTACTATTAGATATCTGCCGATATTATACACCAGTAATATTATACATGTGCAATTCAAAGGTAAACACATAAAATCGAATGAAGATATATTTTACATAAACAAGAAATAAGAACTTTCATTTCCAGATACGCTTATATAGGAATAAGCAACGATTAAATAATATAATTTATATTCAATAGAAAATAATCAAATGTTAAGATATGGTTCCCGACTTTCTGGAGAAATAAATTGACTTTCTGTTGATTCTTGGGTTCTATAATTTTTTAGCCGTGTTACACTTCATTCATTTTCCTAAGTCAACGTTTCGGATATTTTTACAGCGTCCGTCATCCAATCAATCTGCTAGGCCAGGGGTCACCAAACTACGGCCCGAGGGCCACATCCGGCCCGCGGACAGATTTTGTCCGGCCCGCGGAGAGCTAGCATCTTGAAAACTCATTTTAGAGAACATATTTTTATCATCATATATATTTTTTATGGCAAATTAAATTTAGTTTACTGAAGTATTCTAATTTTATGTTGAATAATTATTAATATGACATCTACATTGATATGGTCATAGGCTAACTACTCATAACATTGTTGTAGGCTTATTGTTATTGTTTTTGTGATAAGTTGGATAAAGAAACACAGAATTGTAATGAGTAAAGACATGTATAATATGCAGAAAATTTAACTTCATTATATAATAACTAAAAAATTATTGAAATGAATCCATCTAACATTTTATACATTTTAAATAAAAAACATAACTTATAACAAGCATAATGACATATGAAATACTAATGAAATTTATGTAATTGAGATTTCCCACTGACAATAGTTTGTAGTTGTGGACTAATTTTACTTGTACCAATTATCAAAAGAGATTTAAGATGCTCATCAGTTAATTTAGATCTGTAAACATTTTTTGTGTACTTCATTTTGGAGAAGGTCTTCTCACACAAATAAGTAGTACCAAAAACAGAAAACAGCCCACGAGCAAATTTATGCAAATTATCAAATTGTGTCAGTGGAAGACTCTTATAAAATTCCAACAAAGATGAGTTTTGGTATTTGTTCTTAATTATATCACTGCACTGTAGATCAATCATTTCCATTTGAAGTTCCGGGGCTAGGGTTTCAATGTCAGTATCAAAAGGATTCTGAAAAATCTTAATTTGATTCGCAATGGCATCAAAAAACGAGTATCAAAATTTATTTTCAAAGCACTCAAAGTTTCGATTGCAAAATCGATAGGAAACTCAGTCTCAGTGGTGTGGCTGAATATTTCACATGTTATAAAATATGAAAAACATTTACTTCGTGGTTGTGATTGAAACAGTATCAATTTCTTCCGGAATGATTTGATATTAGTGTATAAATCAGGAAGATGCTGGTTTTCTCCTTGCAATCTCAAATTCAGTTCGTTCACATGTTTTGTCAAATCAACATAGAATGCTAACTTCCACAGCCATGCGTTGTTTTGTAATTCAGTAAGAGGGCGATGCTTTTCATTCAAAAAAATTTCGATCACTGCTCGAAGTTCAAAAAAGCGCTGAAGGACTTTCCCACAACTAAGCCGACGTACGGCAGTATGATAACGTAAGTCATTTTCTCCAATCTATTCAATGAATTGTCGGTGATTCAGCCCAAAAGATCTGATAAAATTAACAGTTGATATGACTGGTTTCAGAACTTCAGACATATCCAAACATTTTCCGCACAAAGACTGTTGATGAATAATACAATGTAAGACTAATGGTTTTGAACCACCGTCATTTTCTACAGCCTTTGACACAAGAGCGACCACTCTTCTATCTTTCCCACTCATTTTTTTGCCTCCATCAGTTGTAATACATTTCAAGTTTTTCCATCGAAGGTTCTTTTGATTAATGGCCATTTCAACTCCTTTAAAAATATCTGTACCAGTAGTTGTGCCATGAATACTATACATATCAAGAAGTTCTTCATGCACTTCATAGCTTTTATCTACTCCTCGAATATAAATCAACACCTGAGCAGTATCTGACACATCCGTTGACTCATCCAAGGCCAAAGAAAACCACTCAACATATCCATTTTTGTCGAACAGTTGGGAGGATATATTTTCAGCGATGTTTTATACCCTTCGAGCCACAGTGTTTGCTGACATACTGACAGTTTTTAATAAATTTACCTTTTCAGGGCACATTTCTTCGGCCACTGCAATTATGCATTCTTTGATCATTTCTCCATCGGTGAATAGTTTTCCACGTTTTGCAATTTCAAGAGCCACACGAAAGCTGGCACGAGTTGCAGCCTCTTGTTCAGTTTTGAGTTTTGTAAATGAAGATTGCTGCGATTTCAATCCGCGCTTCATAGCTTCGAATTTTTCTGTCCGCAAACTTCCTGTATATTTTGAGTAATTTTGAAAATGTTTTGTTTCATAATGACGTTTAATGTTATATTCCTTGAGAACGGCTATGCTTTCATTGCAAATCAAACATAGCGCCTTGTTACTGGACTCAATTACGAAATACTGAATGTTCCACTGATCTTTGAATTTTCTGCATTCACTATCAATTTTTTGCTTCTTTTCCATACTACTAAATCACACACAAAAACAATAATTCAAATCAAAATACTGTTACAAAGATGTCTTAAACTAAAACACGCACAAACACGTTTTAAGGAGGTACGCACTATTTTATTTTACAACAGTGTCATAGGAACTGACTTGTGGTTGCGCCACTAGCCATCTTATATATTCCAATTACTGCCATCTAGAAGTGAGTGCAAGACACCAGAACTTTCTCGAACCAACGAGATTATTCTGTACGTGCTATTAGTCGTGTCACGTTACTCCTCATGGCTCGTACTCTACGACTAATCTAGAAATTACAGATAATGACAGGAAAATTAATAATATGCAGTGTTGCCGTTTTGCGGACTTTAGTCCGAATTGCTGCCTTTTTTAAACGTTGCGTACTTTTTCGGACTTCTTTTTTCATCAGTGGACTATTTCACTTTTTACCACCGGCAACAATAATAATATGGTTTTGGCCTTCGGAACTTACTGGAGTAATCAGTATGGCCCTAAGGCTGGAAAGTTTGGAGACCCCTGTGCTAGGCTATTTGAACCATTAGTTCTAAAAAGACGCACTGCAACACGATTAAACAAAATAAACAACATTGTCTATATTTTTAAATAATATTTTTTTAGTTTGTTTTAAAGATTGCCTCTAAGCAAATCGTCATTCTAATATTATTACTTTGATCCAAAATATGTTTATTCGATTTGTTATCTTGTGTAAAAACTGATAAAACAACCAACAGAATATGTTTTTTGTGGTTGTTTTGAAACATGTTATGTTTCAAAACAATGCTTCATTACATAATGCTAAAAATTCATCAGTTGGAGGATCTCAAATACACGTACATAAATATTACAATAATTATCTATTAGTATTCCATTTATCACGTAAGATCAAGTCATTACAAACCCGCTTTTCCACCCATTCAATTTCCACACACTAGAAATAATAATTTAGGTATTATTTGGAATTCCAACGAATTCACCGGCTGGTTTGCATAAATTTGCATATTGGCACCGGAAAAGATATGCCCCTGTGAGACATTAATTGTGGTATTACACAAGGCACATAATATCGAATCTCGAAGTACGAGAAACTCAATCGTTGAGCATCCTACCGGTACGTACGCGGCACCGAGGAGATAAACTGAAATAAGTGTGTTGTGGGCGTGTCCGTGTGCCCGAAGTAAGCCCAAGTTTCTCTTACTACAATAAACTTGTCGCGTAGCCAAATTTTAGACATGTTTATTCTTGCATTCCCCACTCCTTCTCATACTCCAACGTCTTTTCTCCTATCTACCCACCCCACCAAAATTTATTTTCTATCTCTTTCTATTATAATTTCTATACATTGTTTAATTCTCTTATTCACACAGTCCTGATGATGGTTCAGGCTGAACCGAAACTAGATAACGATAATATAATCAATAAAGTGATGTTATACAAAACAGATTTTAATTTTGAATTTTACTAGAGTTGAAAGGTCTTATGTAAATTGGCGAAATCAGTTGTCTTTCAATTCGGTGGAGATATTTTCTTTTTCGCTTCTGGGTATTTTATATTCAGTGGTACGCAGGGACCTCACTTCCTTCCCTCTCAAGTTGATAACCGCTCATACATATTATTATTTAACGTAGGCTGCACAATATATAATCTAGACTCAAGTTACTTAATTTGCTATTCATATCAAGTTTCCTTCATTGGTAAACGTATGTAATTTCATTCGGATTTACTTCATATATAATTGAGGTATTTTCAAAAAATGATTACGAAGCTATTGTGAAAATTATAGTAATGAGGGATGGATCTTCAAAAAGAAGGACAATCGCGTTCATAATGAAGTAGAAATGAGATTCTTTAGGGATATGTATCGTAAAAATATGTATGACGTATAACAAAAGAAAACATCACGCGGAATGAACAAGATTAATAATATTGGAAGTCTTAAAAAGCAGATGGAAAATGAAGTGGTTGAATGAGGTCAATGATATCGAAGTAATAGATGAAACGATCATGTGAATCAAACACTTGAGTCGGGTCATGTCAAGTCGACATAAGGCAAGAGTAGGAGTTTGAAATAATACAATGTTTGTTTTTATAGGTTTCAAAAAAACTGTTTATCTTACGCATAAGATACCATCCGTGTAGAGTTTTTCGTTAAGATGTATCGACCTTGTTTTGGGAATTTTATTACAAAATTGCTTTGACCGTATCTATATACCCTCCACACAGCATCCTCAAAGATGACATAGGCCCCGAGGGAAATTATTTCTATCAGGGCTTCCTGTGTGAAGTTAACAGTATAAAAATTAAAATAGTAAAAAATGACACAATTCAAGTTTTTAAGTTCCTGAGAGTGAATGTCGACAAGATGAAGACAATATCCCTCCCTAAGAACAAGAATTTTCTCAATTAGGGAGCAGTGGCGGCTCGTGACTTTTTAGTGTGCTAGAGTGGTAAGATTGAAAAAAAACGTCATCATTGATGTTGTTGTAGCCGAAAACATTTTTTAGTATGAAGATTTTTCAGAAATCCGTGCAGTGCACCACCAAAACTGAAAAATCCTGAAAATCTTCATACAAAAAACAAAATCTTAAAAAAGAAAAAACGTTTTCGGCTACTACAACACTAACAATGTCGTATTTTTCAATATTAGCACTCCAGCACACTAAAAACTCACGAGCCTCCACTGTTAGGGAGGTATTTATCGTTAACTAGAAACTAGACATTGTATATAAACTGAATCAATATTATACCTACTGTTAGTATTAAGTAAACAATAAAAAAATGTACAATTGATTAGATAAAAAAAAATTAAAAAAATATATATATATATACCACAAAGGATATTGTAAATGATTTTTTAAACTGGATTATTTAGTGAATGTAAACTAAGGTTCTGTCAATTTTGTCTGGTAAGTTCATATCAGCGATTTTCTGAACGGTTTTTTTTAATTCGTTTTTCCAGAGCAGGTGTACCTTAACTTTGTAACTTAAATTTATGTATTGCCTTATACTATACCCGTATACGTTTTGCAATAATTAATTATCAACGCATATGAACGAGAAAATTGTGATGATTTAAATATATGGTACCTTCTCGTAACTAATTTATAGCATGATTTCTAATAAGTTTGTGCACTGTTTTTTTTTTCGAGATATGTATTTTGTTGTTAGTATTCAATTCATTTTTTTTTATCTGCGCTTACTAAAGTTGTTGCAAATAAATATGTGCCTTGTTTTTAACAATATGTCATTGTTATAAACGGCGGTTACCAATGTGGATATGATGCTAGTTGTTTGGATAACATAATAATCTCAATAGTAGTACGCTAACTAGGTCAATGGTAATGACATCAGCTAGTGATAGAATGGCAAAAATAGTTAATGCAAGAAAATGAATCGATGATATAAAAATTAGTTATGAAGCGACATAAAAGCTTTATTTTGTGTGAGCATAGATATTTTACAATCTTTGAGTTGTTTGTATTCTTTGCGTCGACTAAAATCTGTTAGCCAAGCTGATACATCTGAGGTCAAGAAAACCGGTCGAATGACAAGTTGTGCAGAGCAGGAGATGGAATCGCATTACCGTCAACTTCCCACCGTGGTGAGAGTCTCGCAGTGACTTAGTTCGCAATCACATTTTATAAATAACAAGCTAGCAATGAATACTCGTGAATTTAACTTATTGAATGACAACACTGAATTGTGGTTTTACGAATCGTTTAAATGCCAAACGTCTCCTTTCAGACCTTTTTTTATAGTTAAGCATTTCATTTCGCTTAAAATTTTTGGGCATATATGTATGTGTGCATAAATTTATAACACAATAAGGTTTTTTATAATAAAAGATCAATCACATTGAGACGTGTTTATATTATACGAGTAAAAAATATATTATTTGTAAGTAGCGGCTAAGAAAACTCCAGATAAACTTAATTCGCCGAAAGATATTTGAAATTTCTTGAAAAATGGAAAGATTTTTTCGTCATAAGGAGCATTTTGTATGCCACAAATTGTATCTGTTTTTTTTTTATGATATAAGCAGGCATTTTTCAAAACTTGTTTATTTTTAAAGAAAGGTATTCAAAAAAGTAACTATGCTTTTCAAAAATAAACGTGAACGCATTTGCACTCTTTGAATATTGTATTTATTGTGCATATTTAAATGTAGTATATTACAAACACAGAAGTTGTTTTCAAATAACCTATAATAAGTAATGTTACTGTGCTTTTATCAAATATGTTTTATATCTGTCTAACCTAACATACTTATTCATGTGGTCGGTGGCAAAAAATACCCGGATTTGAATTTTTCTCATTCGACTACTAGCCCCTCTTTTGGCCGCCTGCACAGACAAACATGTAGATATTTAATAAAGTTTTTTAATATTTTCATTTTATTTCTTTATTTATTCAATAAAAAAAGGGCTGTTACTGAGATACTCCATGCAAAGGTCACATTTTACATGGTTTATATATAAATTACACCAAGTTACTATGTGTAACTACAGTGAATAAAATAAAAAGTTAATTTATCAATTTGTTGTTTTGATATTTTAAAACGATTATTCTATTTGCCAATCTACAAGAATAATTTCATTTTTTTATTTAACCGATACAATTGTAATATCGATTATGTTTTTTTTAATGAAAAAAAAAAACATAATATTTTACCCGTAGTCGTTTGGTACTTCACTGAAAATATTTCGTAAAACTCCCGTTTCGATTTCTCCTCAACCATCCTTCTATCCTTTATACAGTGGATATTCTCTAAAACATGTTAAAAAATAATGTACCTAGTAAAGTTAAAAAAACATAGCTGTAACGTTTGTATTCACTCGTATGTTCGCTCGAGCCCCGCTTGGGAAATATTCTCTTTTTTGTTTCAAATGTTGATTTATGGATACGAAACATTCATGTGAATTTATGTTTGAGACGAAAATTTATTTCTCATAGTTATGCACGAGTTTTTATTTTATTTTTGTCAAATATCTCACAAGAGATGCAAAACAGGGGTTGAAAAAAAATGTAGTTCAATTTATTTTAAAAATTATTTGCTAGTCATTTAAATTACCTTGAAGAAACAAAACTGATTATTACAGATGTTGCGAGTCGTAAAATAAAGATTTATGTATTTTGGATAGATGCTTTGCTGTCTTATCATTTGCTGTTGTTAAAGCTATACAAATGTTGTTTGAAATATTATTATTTATAATCTTTTAAATAAATTATAATATTTTGCCCTGAAGGTTTCACGGAAGAGACGAAAAAAGTTGACAGCCGATTTAAAAATAAAATAAAGAGGTGAACCTAACAACTGTATTTTTTGATAATATCGATTTAAAAATAATAAAAAAAAACTTACTTATCATTTAAACATCGAAAATTGGATAAAATCATTGATATTTGCACTTGATAATATGCGTTTTAGGCATAAAAAATAGCAATGATCCGTTGTGTAAAAATCATCAAAGCTAATATTATCGTGGAATAAGGCGTAAAAGTTCAATTGTGCATAATTTGGTTTTTATTTAGTCTTGATAAAGCGCGAATCAAAATGACATACGGTCAATATCAAACATATTAATTGAAAGTTATATGAAATGAATATAGAGTTTTCCTAAATTTTTCTCACTTTATGTGATGAAAGTGTTCTCGTTTTGTCAGTTTTTACTTGTTTCACCGATATAAAATAACAAACATATTACTTTTATTTTTATATTAAAATAATAAGTTCATGATGCATAATTTTCTAATGAAACACTATAATTTTAGATAAATTATAAAAAAATACGCCAACTAGTTTTGACACAGCCGTGCCTTTGGCAACAGAAATTTACTCATAGGTACGGTTTATAACTACCTTAGCGAAGGTACGGTTAGATCTAAGCCGATTGGGATGTTGTTTTAGATAAAACAATTTTCACAAAGTAACTGTGCTTCTTTTGACCTTTAGTGTGCCGACGGCGCCTATGGGAACCTGGAATAATCAATCCATAGAGATATTTTGCATCGCGTTAACCTCGATATTAGTCGATTTGAAGTTTGCTTACGTGATATTACTGTTTGTATTTACAGAAAAACTAAATTTAGTTTAATTTTTACTTTAAACGAAATTTATTCAGCTACACGAAAATACAATAAAACAACAAAAAATCTTAAAATGTCTTAATCAAACGTTTTTAAGTGTTATGAAGGAGAAAAAAACCGATTCTCAGAATATAAGAAGCTTTTCCAGAAAAAAACAATTATTCCACTACCATACTTATTTTATATCTTAATGGCTTTCCAGAAAAAAGCAATTATACCAGTAACATAATTCTTTTATATCTTTATGGCTTTCCAGAAAAAAACAATTATACCACTAACATACTTCTTTTATATCTGTATGGCTTTCTAGAAAAAAAACAATTATACCACTAACATACTTCTTTTATATCTTTATGGCTATTACAGTCCGGTACGATGAAAATTGTTCATTGCAAGAAATCCGGCATTCCAGAGGTTAAAATCTGCGTCCACGATAAGTCAAAAACATGCTGTGAAGACGTTTTTTTCTGATTATTACATTGATTATCTGTTCAAATACATACTCGTATGTTTATTTAAAAGTGAATACCACACAAGAGTTTCAATAACTCCCAACCGTCTGGAGCCAGTGGGACTATTTGGAGTTTATTTTGAGGCCGTAGGTTGTAGAGAGTGGAAGGCTGGGAAGAACCTGGCTATATAGATCTGCTCACTAAACACGGCTAAAGCCATTTCAAGTAACATTTCGTTTCTGAATGTAATTTTACCAGAAAAATACTTAAACTTTCACGTACCGAAAATGAATGATTTACTATTTTATATTTAATTGTGACATAACATTTGGGACCACGGATACCGTCAATAGAGTTATCGAGTACGTTTCATCAAATTCACCTAATTTTGAAAACACAAACATGTACTTAAGGGTCAGCACCCAAAAATAGACACCTTTTGGCTTTCTAGTACAAGCAATACTACAAATGATTCATCTATTAATTCTATACGGGTAGTTAGAAAAACATCTGAGGTTTCCAGTAAATACAATTATTAAACAGTAATCTTTTAAATTCTTAATGAAAAGCGTACTCGAATTTTAGATAAAACGTTAAAAAATGCCTTTTCTAGTTTAAAAACTGCACCTTTTACCGACATTTAAGTATGTTTTTCATAGAATTTACAGGATTACAGTTGTAAAATTGAATTCACTTGAAACCTCAGACATTTTTTTAACTACCCATATAACATTTTCAGATACATCATTTGTAGGATTGCTTGTATTAGAATGCTAGAAAGTAACCTTCTGTGTCATTTTTGAGTGCTGACGCTTAAGATACAGTTATATCTGTCCACCTCTTCAGGGGGCCAGTAATAATACCTCGTTTGCTTTATATAGGTAAGCGGAATAACAGCACGACAATCCGTTAAGTATTTTATCTTACTGTCTCTCTACTTCTCATTGTGTTGCAACCTGCTCTGTGTACATTTAAACATTGTTTAGTCTCAACCCAGTTTCAGTGTTCGAATTCTGCCTCCATTTCAGGAGGTGCTTATTGTCGTCAACTCTTGAATGAAACATGGCCTACTCTGCGAGAGTTCTGCCTTCCTACCTCTAACTAGCAACTAACGGGCTGGCTCGTATTATGCTTCCATATTTTCCACGTTTTAAACACACACAATATCTTCACGTACCTGCGAGCGTACTTAACTTGCCCTGTATACTGCAGGATACCGTGCATAATAATAATACAGGTACTAAAGTATACTACTGTACTGAAAGTGGTGTTGACTGTGGGACCACGCGAAATGCGGGTAATAAGGAAATGATGCAGCGAATGAATTCTTTTCTAAAAATGAAGGGTTAAAAAATGGATGGTTATTTTTTTAAGTTTTGTCAGTATTTACTGCAGATACAAATGGTTTATTTTATTACTTTTTAGACAAATTCTTAATTTTACTTAGTTTCCTCTTCTTGTTTATTTATTTTTTGTGGGGCTATGGTATTTCCATTTGAGGCATGCAGTAAGGCTGTAAGGAGGAGAGAAGAGATGAATATGGTGAAGAGAAAAGTTGGAAAGTATCTGGTTATTCAGATCTGGCCAACAAGCATGGCTAAATCCATTTCAAGCAATGTTTCGATTCTGCATGGTGGTCTTTCACCAGGGCAATATTGATAGTATTTTCCACTCTGAATGGTTCCGCAAACGTATTATATGTTGTTTTATATTAATTCAATGTGAAATAACACAAATAAATTAAATTTATGTACGCAAGCCAGGATTAGAACCCGCGATCACTGAATTCGTAGTAAAGAATCTTGACCGCTCAGTTATGGAGTCGTGACGTATATAACACTAAAGATATTTACATTTTGAGTTATACACAAACATACTAGATTAACATTCTAGACCCGGTTTTGCCTAGCATTTAAGTCGTAAGAGCAGGAATAAAAAGTGACTTTATGTTTTATTTTTTTGACAAATAAATTAATATTTCAAATCTCCAGATAGAATTTTTTTTTCAAATTTCATAACTATTAAAGAGATATTGATGCTTTAGAAAACAGATTTCTGCTTTACGTGCAGTTTACGTTATATCAGGAGGAAGATAGAGAGATGGGTAAAAGCATTTATTATAGAGATAGGTAACGGGTGAGGAAAATGATAGAGGAAGAGAAAGGGATGAACAATTTCGATAGAACGTCATAAATCATGATTGTTACTTTACACGAATGCATACTTTGACTGCTCTTTTATCTTTATTTTCGTTTCATAGTAGTTCGAAGTGAGTGCTTTTCAAAAAGTCAGTTTTTTTGTGAAAATAGTAGACATATCTACTTGCAGGTTAATTAGAAAAGTAATGTTTGAATGAAATAAGTTTTTTGAGAATACTACCTTAATAAGCTGTGAATAAATATGTTATTTTTAAATTATTTATTAATTTAAAAAAATCTTTTTTTTTCTACTGTCTTGTTTTTGAGACAGGTCCGGTCTTAATAAAAAACAGTGGCAAAACTATTTTTTTAATTTATTAAATCATTAAAATGAAATTCCATTACGAATTAACAGTTGGAAAAATTAAAATAATAAAAAACCATGTGAAAAGACAAAGTTCTGCATTAAATAGTGTTATTTCAATTCGGATTATCATTATTAAATATCCAGTATATATTCAAAAACATTACATCTTTAAATTCATTTTATTTGCCCGATAGGTAAAAAATAGCTTAGAAATAAAACAATAATTTTGTTGCTAACTAATTTTATTTTATTATTAAACGAAGTGAGCAGTTTATTAAAACAAAAACATGGAATGAATACTTATTATATGTATGAGAAAAGCGAGGATGATACATAAAATAAATAAAAGAATAGTTAGATATTATTATTCTTTGATTTTTTGTTGTAAAGAAAGACAAACATTGCCGGGTTACGAATGACCTGACAATATTTGGAAAGTTCCTACTGCTATCACAATAAACGGAATATGTTGCTTGTGCAATTATGCAGGACTTTGATAATAATAGACATATATTTATTTAATAGTTAGATATGATTTCATGGGGAATAAACCTAATGTAGAACTATACGACATATTTATTTTTATTTTTGATAGCATTACTATAATTTTTAAGAATCCTAACTCCTGTAATATGATAACATGTGTGGACTTGATCATCTTAAATGTTTCAATAGCCACGGTTTCACCCACAAATGCTTAAACGAAATTAATGATACAATAGAGTTTGCGTGATTTAACTAGCTAGTGCACATTTTATAAAATATTTTTAAAAGCCGTCTGTGCCAATTTAAAGAAATGTCATTGGGAGTTTGTAAAAAAAAACGGCATATGATGTACGTTTTTTACGCATACTTTAAGCTTTAATCTGGGGACTGCAGTTTTCTTTTGAATAGTGCACTGAATAAGAAATACAATGTAGCTTTATGAATATATGAAAAAATAAAATAGGTTTTGAAAAATGAGTTAACACTGCTTATCCTGTTAAAGAACTCTATGTTTTTCCTTGAAATGTTAAAGAAACAAGTCTAACAGTAATAAAACTTAACGGTTGCTAATTGCATAATCTCGCTGTCACCGATGCAGAGCGGCGAGCGTATTTTTGGATGGCACTAGGTACACAAAAAGTCACGCCATTTATTTAAAAGAATAGCCTCCGCTAAGCAATGAACTATTTCATTGTGATCATGTCCAAAAAACCCCGAGATATATTGTTGTTTCCTATAATATCTTAAAACCAATATCAAGCAATACATCTCCAGAGATAAGCACAGAGGATGAAGAGTTATAAATATGACTTGTATCACCCAGCCCTTATTCAATCATTGAGATATTATCACTGGGAAGATCATTTGTAACAATAAGCAAGTCTGTTTTCTCCATTGCCTCGGATGTCGCAAATCCCATAGACCAGACAATCCTTTTCGGGGAAGGGTAAGTCATTCCTTTTCGTTTGGGGCTGAAAACACCCATTGATCAGACACGTCTGGAAGGCACAAAGGAAGCAAATCCCCCACTGGGCCTAGCACCCCCACCCCACCCGCCGTGCAGAGGGACTGATAACTTGTCTGCGCGGGGATAATTCTGCTCCGGAGACTCGGAGGCTTCCTAATACTTATCTCATAATGTACGCAACCACCTGAATCATATTGTAAGATCGTGCGTTGTTATAAAGCTGTCACTGGTAACATTATATTCTTCAAAACAGCTAAATTATTTTGTGGCACCATTTTATGAGAATAAATTAATTAACAAATATGATTTGATGTATTTTCGTAGAAAGCAATCACTTCGTGATTTGACATATTTAAAGACATGACAAAATAACTTTGTATCTGACTACGGATATCATTTCAATTTTTATGACCGACTAAAATTCTATTGTTTTCTCATTGTTCTTTCTTTTTTTTTTTTACTTAACTTCATGTTTATTTACAATATTTTATATACATTGTCCTTCACGCTAAAAGTTCACCTGTGATGTGGAGAATTCTATTGTTTTCTCATTGTTCTGTTATTTTATTTTATATTTTGTTCTTCCTTTGTATGGATATATAACCTAAAACTTTGTGTTTTGTTGTACCCTGGGGATGCTTAGGCTAAGCGAAACTGGTCGGTCATGAAAAAATAAATAATATCCGTAGTCTAATGATTTAATGTACTATGATGACGTCTGTCGTGATGGTGGACTCTACAAGGCCATCCGAAACGTTGGCTCAAGGATGAAAAAGCGCAACACGGCTTTCCCTCCCCCATCATTACTAAACATAATGAATAAACGCTTTGTTTTCTTACAATTATATAATTATATAAATATATCAAAAAACAATGTTATCTTCTTCACGATTCAACATAATATCGATACGATATTAAAATTGATCATATACATTGTTAATTTACTTATATTTTGTTGTGTTAAATTTCTGCACCTTTATTTTATTTTATTGTAACTTAATTTAATCAAATTTGTTATTTTTATTATGAAATTCCGCTAGTTTTAGTTTTTATTTTTAGTAGCAGCTTTTTCGTCGTTCAAAGTTATTATCAAACTGTGGCTAGGTCACATGGAAACGACTTATTTACATGATTTATGTTTACTGTTTAATTACCAATTTCGGAAAAAAAAAATTCTGTGAGATTCTTTACTTCGCATAACCTATTTCCCCCATTTTATAATTATAAATTATCGCCAACTAGAGGCAGGCTCTTTTGGAATGCTTTATATTATAAATTGCTATTATTTTTTCCCGTTTATCAAAACGAATTGTGCGAATGAAATTCAAGTATTTAAGTGCCTTTCTTGATTATTTTGTGAGTTATTATAAGAAATTAAATAGTGTATTATTATTATTCTTTGATATTTTAAATTTTAGTTTCCTATTGGGATTGGGAATGAGATTATTTTTGGTTGATTATTACTTAATGTTATGTTTGGATCATTTTTCTTTTGCGTATTTCTAATTGCTCAAGTAAATTTTAGGAACAATATTTGCTTTCAATATGTAAAGGCGTTAGCTCTTCACAGTAATTGATAATTATAATAGTAAATTTGATTATTTAAAAAAGAAAGGAAAAGAAAGTTTGTGTTCATTATTTTCGTGGTAATATTATGGTTAAACCCCTACCTTCAGTTTTCATGCTGTATATGAGAAATGCAAGCAAGAATCGTTGTTTAAGATCACTTCGATCTCCCGGATTTTTTTATAATTATTTAAATATATATTTCGGCATCAAACGTTTGCAACAGTGATTGATCGGTCTAAAAAATGGTTTTACGGATGAATGCTCGCACTTTGGACAAACATGTCAGTGTAATGATAACCGGCATTTTTCGAATAGGTTTTCACAAGAAATCAGAGATCAAAAGGTTAAAATACGAGATACATTTGATACTTGACAAATATTCAATAATACACATGAATAAATATTATCTGTTATTTAAAAAATAAATTTTTAACGTTTCGCCTCTTCAATTTCAAATTATCTGTCTCTTTCTTTCTGTCTCTTTGTTATAATTTGAAGTCATTCTTTTGTTTTCTTACTGTTTATTTTATATTAAGTTCTCCTTCTGTATGTATGAGTATATATTATAACGACACACTATGTATTTTTTGTAAAGTTAATTTTTGTACGCTGATGATGCTTACGCTAGGCGAAACCAGTTGTTCATAAAAATAAAAATAAAATCTGTGGTCTAATACAAAGTTATTATTTCATTTACATTAAATATTATCTGCATTAATTACAATAGATTTCAAAAAGTTTTATTTTGTGATTAGGGTAAGTTAAGCCAAATTACTTAGGAATCTCACCGCTTTTTTACGGTTGTAAGAAGGGGAATGAAGAAATAGAACGACACACACTTTAATAAAGAAAAATATTATAAAATTTATTATTATCCAAAATTAAAACTAAATACGTTAAAAGGGTACAGTACCTACGTCTACGTCATTTACCGTTTGTATGTAGGCGCAGGCAAAGGGAGGGAAGATGCCTAGTTTCCCACCAATCTCAGTATTGATTTTTCTGTATGTTCAATAAAATCCAATAATTATTATGCAAGCCTTTCAAAATAAAATTCTTTGTTCGCAGAAGCTGAGTCAGCTTTCTTCGCAGGAAAGGGACTTCTTTATAAGGTAAGCATTTTTTAACGGGCTTTTAGATGAAAAATATTAGATTATTGCCCGATTTTTTGGGTCGTAAATTAATTATCGAAGTTCATTTTTATATTATATTAACGTTTTGTAAAGTATAATATTGTTCGAATGCCCATTTAATAGAATTCATTTTTTTCTTAAGATCGTGCCCAGCCACAGGTAAAATATAACAAAATACATTATAAAAAATAAACGTTCAAATAAATTTGAAACCGAACAAATGATAAAAAAGTAGGATCGGTGGAGAGACGGGGCAAAATAAAGTCCGGAAATGAGGTTCCACAATCGAGGAAGATGCTTCCGGTGGTTGACAGGAGCAACCGCCTGTCCCGATCCAGTCACTTCTCCGCCCTCTTCGGCATAGCGTTTTTTCAAAAAGAATGCAAAAATACTTGCTTTCACACACACATCTATATAATATGCTCGTAATTTTTGCTAAGATTTTGAGATAGTTGTTTAAAACCACTTAATAAAAATATTAATTTAGTTCTTGTTTTTAATTCTTGCAATATGTTGTTCAAGTAATTGTTTAGTATTTAAAAATGAAATGCAATTTTTAGATATTTAAAAAAGAACCTTTTTTTTTCAAATTTATTTTAAAAACTTTTTTTTTCTTATAATACAGCAAAATTTTTTTACGCATCGAAGAAATGATACTTTTTAAGTAATTTCAAAAATACAATTATTGAAATAACGAAATGAATAAATAATACTGATGTGGTATTAATACTCTTATTTTTAGTCTCAAATCGTGGAAAAAAGCCAACTTTAGTCATCATAGTTCACATTAAACTTTTATAATTAACTTTATATGAGTAACTTTTCACGTGCAAAAATCTATGTGCTTTTAGAGCACGTCGTCCATAAAATATCGTGATCCGTGGATTTTGAAGCTTACAAATGCTTAAAATGTGATTCGCGATGTGTATGAGATGAAGAATTTGACTTTAAACTTTGATTAAACTTGACTTTTATAGCTAAAACTCTAGAAAATATTAATTAAATTTATGAGATGTAAGGTACTAGTAAGACCATCTTAAGAACCAAGAGTGAGAACCCATTAAAGCTCCTCATCTGTTCCGAACTAGTAGGGCTGACAGACTTCTGATATTGAGAAGTGCTAGGAGACCAGCCGATGAACTAGAGAGATTGAAAAGAGAAAAAGTGAATAGATATTTAGATCATACACTAAGTGTTGTGTGTAAATTGCTAAATATTAAACTTTTACACACTTAAACGGTAATCTTTTACAAATATCAATACCATTCTAAATTTTGGCAACCAGGAAAATATATTTTTAACCAAATAAATAAATAAAGGCAAGACTCAACATCGTTAGTTGAACTTTTTAGGGTAAAACCTTTCGTGAGCTTTCTAAAGTGAGAATAATAAAAATGTTCAAGCTATTAGTTTTTCTTTTCCAAATCTAGGAAGTTTAATACTAGATTTATTAAAAGTATATACTATACTATTAATTTATATTTATACTAGTTTACGATTTGCTCTAGATCAGGTTTAATACGTGATAGTGGAAGGATTTTACTTCTTTCAACCCTGGCGGAGAATGGGAGGGGGGGGGGAGAGTCAAGTGACCGCCTATTACTTTCTCGCTCGCAAAATGTAGGATGGGGGAATGTGGATGGGGGTTTGATATTGGTTTAATAATTGTTCGCTGACGGCGAGTTAAAAATGTGAAAAAAAAATCAAAATTTTTTGGGAAAATCGTAATCTGATTATAAATGACTTATTTAAGTAATTGTTTTCATACTCGAGACGAAACTTTGAAAATAAACGATATCTCCGAAACCAAGAATGATATGACAAGTACAATCCCACTGTTGGAATCAGGGTAACATAAATGAACACGACTAGTTCTCATTTCTACTGCTTAAAAAGATAAATAACTTTCAATGTAAATAGATTTTAACCGATCGAGTAAAATATAGAACTATTTACACATGACTAGTTCAGATGTGTATTTAAGAATATTAAGGGCTTACTTAAAATATTAATAAAATAGCGTATAGGTATTGCGTGATCTAGTAAATCGAATTGATATATTAAACATTCATAAAATAGCAATTCAAACCATTTTTTAAAGCTTTCTTCTTAATTAAGCTGTCTTCAATTCATACAAGCACCGACTCTTATGCGTTTTAATAGCCATACGGTTCATCTCAGCAACTCGCAAATATTATTGCATGCTACTGTAACCATCCCCTAACAGTAGTAGGTATTGACGAGTAAAGTATCCATTTTGCTTTTTTCTTCCATCTCCTTTGTTATCTCTTTTTCCACTGATTTATGGCTGATGTGTTCGGTCGCTTTATTTATGTACAAATGTAGAAAATAGTACTGGACATTGACGAGAATTCTAAACAACGCCACGGCCGTCATCGTTGGCAATTGTCAACTGTTGAATATAACCGTTGTAAATAACGCCGACTTTGACGCGACGATATATTGGAGGTGTTTTTTTACAACAGTTATATATTAAATTATCGAAGGAAGCAACTTAAAATTTTTAAGTGAAGCAATTTAAAAGTTATATATTACTTGCTATCGGTAAATTCACTTGACGCTGGTGCTACGTACCGTCCATTTCGGATAGGAAAATCCACAAAGACATCTAGTAAGGAGGTATACAACCAAAAGATCATTCAAAATTACACATAATATCGTTCACGAAGTAAACACTCTTACACCTTTTGTTTATTTGCCGCTAAAGCTAAAACAATAGGTACATACTCAGTGAGTGTTAAAACTTCGTTGCATTGAATTATATTTGTATGTAGCTATCAATATCCAACTGTTATATTTTGATGCAGTACTAGTAGAAAACACTGAACAACGTCTGGAAAACCTAATGTCGCCAGTTTATACAAAATATTTCGACTCTTAGGCCCCAGATAGGCTAATTGAATTGATTTTCTGTTCGAGAAATAATGTCGATATTTGAAAATGTATGATTATTTTAGCCAGAAATAAGTAAAAATTACGGCTTACTTCGACACGACAACGACTACACGATATATGTTAAATTTCAGTGGTGGAAAACGAAAACTGAAGACAAAAGCAGAACAGATTGGTGAAAAAACCATGAAACAAATAAAAAAATACAAAAGGTTCTCTTATAAAGGTTTCTGATTATATCATGCAGAGTAGATACGAGTTCAAAGAAAAATTGCTTTTGTAAGTAACAAGAGCAAATGTTCATATTTGTCAAGTTCTGAGTAGTACGCTATGATTTAAATTTCTCTTTAGTTCTTTGCAAACCCTCTTCCGATCATACGGCTTTAGGGCCCACAAGTGGCTCTCCTCCAGTATTTCGTATTCATAAATTCAATTTCTGCCAACAATTCATTTTTACATTTTCAATTTTCTAATTGGAAACCTAATTTAAAAGAGGATTAACATAGTAAAGGTTTTTAATTGATTGAGTTTTCGTGTCGCAGAACGCGAATGAATATGTATCGTGTACGGATTTATTTGTAAAGAAAAAAACGATTGTAATTAAATGTACGTTATCGATTGTGTGTCAACCAAATTTTTATTCCACAGAATACTTCTTATTAAAATGTTTTACTGTCTAATAATTTGACAGGTAGAAATTTTGCAGCCAGATTTGAGTCGAACACAGTACTAACACAGATGTATTGCTTGCATATACATAGTACGTTTTAAACTTGTTCTTTGACTTCTAAACAGAAAATTCAATTTAAATCGAAAAAAAGTTCATATAATTAACAATATAATTTTGGATGTGATGTAAGTACGCAACATTCTAAAATTTAAAAATACATAATACTTATTTTCAGAACATAAAATGAATTTATACCGCCATTCCCAGGGGTCCATATTACCAGCATCCTATAAAAATATTTAAAATATTCTTTTTCAAATAAATGCACTTGTTTCAGAAGAGCCTTAATTTGATTTTATTTAAATGTTTACTTTTCATCAAATATTAGTTTAGGAGCAACTTGAAATATACTTTGGAATATTTGAACATTTAGCTTGAGACCTACATTGAAAAAACAAATAGGGGGTCCATATTACCACCTCATCTTCCATTACATGAATAAATTAAACCGTCTGGCGTATTATGGAGTGTGATGCGGGGAACACGTGTAAAATTACACATCGCGATATGGCGAGGAAAAAATGTCTGAGCTGTCACTTGACGGGAGACCTGTCTTATTAATGATCCCTCCTCCAGCACGTGGGAATGCAAATGAGAACCAAATTACATCAACTTGTGTAATGAAGTGTATAATGTACCTTCATTATTCAAAGATTCCAATTTAAATTTTCCCCTCTATTAAGTTTTTTTGCACCCTTACGCAGCGATTTTTTATGTAGCAAAGAAATTTTAATTAACAGTAAATAAAAAATATTTTTCTACCGTTATTTAAAGCTTTTGATATTTTAATAAGGTTTCTGTTTACTTATTGTTACAGCGTAAAATAATATCTTTAAAATTGTTTTCGATGTAAATTAGATTAATGGTAACCTAGGTAACATATGAAATCATGAAAGAGTTATGATTTTTTTAATAGATACGAATGTTACTACTCGGTTTATTCATAATTTACATCGTCAATGAATAATTCAGAGCATCATAGCTCATGATTGAAAAAACGTTGCGAACTAAAAATAATTCTGACCATCTATAAATTTAAAAGAATAAAATCTTAAGACTTGCTTGTTGTATATTGTATGGAAATGGAATATTATATTATTTTCGCATATCTTAAATAATGTTAATATTTCTATCTTAAATCATACCTTGTAGCGCAGTCATCCTAGCATTTGAGGTGAAATTACGTGTGATCGTTTTAAAACTTGGCTCAACTTAAATTAATTTAAGAAATAAGAAAACCATGAGGAAAATATTTGCCAATTTTCAAAACTATCGCACTAAGTTTCACCTAAAGCCCCGTTTTGCTATAAGATGACTGGGCTGTTTTAAGTTTAAAGTTACCAGATTTCGTACAATGAATTTCATGACGATGATAGCAAAAAAATAGCTGATTTTACAAGTATTATATCAATGTTCTTTACATATTAATGTTCTTTACATATTAATATTCTTTACATATTAATGTTCTTTACATATTAATGTTCTTTATATATTAATGTTCTTTACATATTAATGTTCTTAACATCTACCACACGAGTCAGCCCGATTTAAAGGGAATAACCTGATATTGAACCTTCAATATAATTTTTTTAATTACACCAGAGAATTCTAAAAAAAAATACTGAAAACACTTATCTGACCAGATAACCTCTGTGACAGAGCGCCAAATTTAAATCCAACGATCTCTCTTTTGAAATTCCGTCATTCAAAATAAGTTTTGAATTATCCCTCATTTTCCAAAACTAAAACTTAGTGTATTTGTGTATTGCTTATTGTTCTACAGTGGATATCACTCTCGGTTTTGTACTTTTTAGATACCAGATCTGAATAGAGAAATTTTTTCGAACCTTCTTCTTCTACTCCGCTTTCCCCAAATCATTCAGCTTCACAACCTTCCCCCAAATTGGGGGAACTTAGAACAGTCGAAACTCTTGTGCGGTATCAGACAGAGAGTCCCGACAGTCCTGTACAAAGATAAAAATAAACCACGATTTGTAAGAACTCGCAATCAGCAAAAGAACATTACGACTTCTCCGTACTATTCCGCTAAGTGTTTCGCAAATACGTTTGCCTAGATTTTAATAATTTATTCCTTATTGGTGCTCGATTGAAAATGTTATCAAGCACATATATTCCTACGCCAATTTTACGGTTCAGTAAGTTCTGATTCGCTGCCAATAAGTAATTACAATTCAAAATAAATACCGAAAAGATATTCGTCTTTGTATTGGTACCGTCTGGAATATTTCTTTTTGAAATAAGTCGAATTGAAATCTTTTGATACTCCCTCGAATGCTTTAAATGTTTCAATTTATTTCGCTTTGTGGCACAATCACAATGCTTACGGTGATTTGTTTCATTTACATCAGCCTACTTGAAAAAACGTTTTTTTGTTCATATTAAATATAAACTTATCAAAAATATAATATATGTTTTTCAGACTAAAGCGGCGTAAATTATGGTTTTAACCATCTTATCGCACAGTCCATCTTATTTCTGATTGCTACATGGAACCCTAAGCTTAGTTAAAATAATGCAACTAGGTTTTATAAATTAAAAAGATTTAGCATAATAAACTAAATCAAAACGATCTCCACCACATTGAAATAAAAAATGCTTTTATTTTTAAATCCAGAAAAAAGACAAAACAATTATCTTTTATGGACAATCTCCTATCTTATTTGTTTAGTTGTTTTAACTTATATTATTGTTATTTTGCATATTATCACAAAAAAATGAAGTTTTATAAGGACAAAAATAGTTATTTAGTAACAAGTTTTTTATTTATTTAATTTTTTTCGTGCTCTTCTTCTGGATGAATCTAACTATGGCAACCCTCTAACAACCAAGTGAAATTAAATAAAACCCATTTGGGGTTGGTTAAAATGTTGAAACTGTCTTCGGAGAAAAATCATTCTACGTAAAAAAATCGATACCATCACATTTGACGTAAAAAACAACAATAAAATATTTAATTTTTATAGTCCAAAACAAAATTAATAAATAAAGGCATTTATTTATTTAAAATATTCTTGCGGCAGTTGAATGGCTATTTTTGTACGGTAAAATTAACCATTAAAACCAACAAAAAAAACATTCCTAAGTATGGATAAACACGAACTAAAAAAATATTGGTGACAACACCTGTTTGAGAACAGATATTTTAAAATATATTTTGATATACTTAATTACATATTTTTCTAGTGAGGTGGGTAATGAATATGTAAAAACTTAAATAATGAACGTGCGGGTTGCTGGCAATGAAATAATAAAATAAAATAAAAATGTTTTGTGGTGGTAATCGAACCACAATCCTCCCGCCTTCAAGTAACGTTTATAGAACGTTACGTTATGTAAGCCACAAAATATAATTTACCAAATTTGGAAGATATTTTAATATCCAATTTGATTTGATGATACCATTGAGATGATTTTTTAATGGATTTTTCAATTATCTTCCACGAATATATTTCCCAGTTGATTTGACATGAAATAACTTTTCCATATAAGATGACATAAAAAAGGA
The DNA here is from genome assembly GCA_022651775.1 of Drusus annulatus. Classification (NCBI taxonomy): domain Eukaryota; kingdom Metazoa; phylum Arthropoda; class Insecta; order Trichoptera; family Limnephilidae; genus Drusus; species Drusus annulatus. The sequence continues at coordinate 587,280 of JAGWCC010000445.1, read as the reverse complement.
ATGAGTTGGTATCGTGTTGCAAGCCTCACTGGCAGTGGCACCCTTCCCCCGTGTAGGCTGTATAACGGAGTCCTGACAATATGACAGCCGACATCCAGGGGTCGCTTTATGGTACAAATTTTATGTATGAACACTCTCCGCGCGTTTCAAAGTTGGTGATGTCAAATTCCGTAAATGCAACTTTCTGAAAATAACGTGTTAAATTTACAGAATTTAATATGAAGATCGGAGCAGCTCACTATACTCGTACCTATAAATTTATGATTAATCATAAAGGTATCTTATACATTACCCACAAGAATTACACATTCATTTATAAATACATTCAGACGACCTTTCTAGTAAAGCTTCTTGACCCTGGACCGAGAGGTCATGCCTGAGAACCCAGAAAAGGGCGATAAAAGATTTTACATTTTCCATATGATTTTTTACACATGGAAATAAAGTATTGTTGCTAGTGTAAGATTACAACTACGGCTGTTTATTATTTGGTTTTAAAACATTAAAATACTAAATATCGCTGGAAATGACTATAACATTGTCATGTGGCAAGATCTGAATAGGCATCATTCTTTTTATCCCTCTCCTCTCCCTAACTCCATTCTTCGTTACCCAATTTCATTCGTACTTATAATTTCCCCAAATAAGGGATACATAGTTAGAATCGCTTCTGACAGTTGGAACCCTTTTGCGGTATACAATTTTACAATCATAACATTATAGTTGTGATTCATAGTGTGATATTAAACATCTTCAACATTGTTTGTTAGCCTTGTTTTCATACAAAAATCTCTTAGATGACTTATCGAATGTTCTGTAAAATTCTTATCACAACAAGAATATTTTCAAGATCCAGGTAAACTCAGTAGTGAATACAATCTTATGAAATACTTCTGAAATGTCCGAAGCTTGAAAAACTGAAAGATATGATTATAAAGTGACCACTCTAAATTTGGAATGACGGGCTACTTTCTATTGAGTACTAAAGTAGCCCCTACTCTCCACTGCTCTCCTTGTAACGGCCTGTCATCGAGCGGAGGCCTGTCATCGAGCGGAAGTCACATTGAAAATTTGATCCGTCCAATGGAATCACTAGATATGCAGTGTGTGTATCCGTGACAGCTTTTTTATACCGATTTGGTAACCAGTGATGACACGAATGAATATATCTATTATTATTTAAACTCTTTATTTTGTCATGTTTTGAGTACTGTCTACAATATGTCAACGAATGATAAAATAATAATAAAAATAAATACAATTTTAGTTTTGAAGGGAATGCGGTTTTATTTAAAAGTTGTTATTGTCAATCCTTTCATGAATATTTCGGAGCAATGCGGTGCGGTGTTCTTTTACCACATTTTCCACTAATCTTTCCCTCAAAAGTTTTTTTAATAGTTTTATTTCATTTATTAGTTGTTAATAATGTTGTTATAATATTGTAGATTATTTTTTGCTCGCCATGCTAGGAGATGTTTGTGGTATGGCGGAAAAAATGATTTATTGGATAGATAACACCAAATTTGTAATATCGTAAAGAATATAGAGAAAAATAAACATAAATCAGAGCGATACAAATAACATATTCGAAAAAAATAAACGTTTAAAAAAAAATGTAAAGATATATATCTTAGCAGCGAAAAAAACCGATATTAAAAATCAGATAACATTCATCCAAAAAAAAGTATTAAAAATTTAAAGTAAAAATTAAAGTATATTGGGATAAATTGGTGGTAGATACTCTAAGTATCGCCCTTCTGAAAGACCACCATTCAGAATCGAAACGTTGCTTGAAATGGCTTTAACCGTCTTTGGTGACCAGATCTAAATAGCCAGGTACTTCCCAACCTTCCTCTTCTCAATCTCCTTCCCCTCTCCACTATCTTCAGCCTCACAACATACCCTATTTGGGGATGCCATAGTCTCACTGGCTCTAGACGGTTGGGAGCAGTTGAGACTCTTGTGCGGTATTCGTATAAAAAAATTATAAAAAATTCTTGCAATTTTCTTCTTTCATAGAATTATAGAAACGAAAAAATAGATATGAAATATAAGTAAAAAATAAAATAAGCAAGATATTGGTATTGTGCACGTGAAAGCTCTACAGTTTTATTTATTTCATTCTTTTTCTACCGACATACAGACTTAATAAGTAATAGAAGATGTTTATGTGGTTAATGCGTAGAAGGTATTGGTTATTTGTATTTTGAACGTATGTAGTTAAGTATGTAATGTAGGTACTCATCCACATTACCAGGGAATTTTATGTCGAGGGGAAAAGTAGTGTAATTACATACATTTTTTCAGTGAAAAATATCGCTTTTTCGAGTGTAATGTTTTAGGCTCTCTCCCTCCTTACCATTCATAATGAGCTGTTCAGTCGGAGATAGGTTCTTAAACATCAGAAATATTCGTAATAATTCAATACAAAAAAATGCTTGCGAATAAAATGATTGATCGGTAAATAACTTTGGTTTTTTGTGCCTGACAGTTCAATTTTCTGAGACATGAAATGAAATGAAATTCGAAGATAAATGTGAAAAATGAAATCAGAATTTCATTAATAAATTAACAAGACAATAAGTACGCGTAGATTATATTATGCAAAAAGTTAAAGTATTTTTTTTGTAAAAATAAATAATAACTTTGTATAAGATCACAGATTTAATTTTATTTTTTATGACCGACCGGTTTCACTTAGCCTTAGTATCATCAGGGTACAAAATTAAATTAAACAAAACATACAAAGTGTGCGGTTATATAAGTATACATACAGAGGGAGAACAAAATATAAAATAAAATAAGATAAAATAAAAATATGAGAAAACAATAGAATAACATTTAAAATTAAAACAACGGAACAGAGAGAAAGAGACAAACAATATTAAATGAAAGAGACAAAACGTCAAATGAGAAGGTGATTAAATAATAATGAGAAATATACCTAAAATTTAACTGATATAAACAAATTTAACTGATTATTAAGAATATGACCATTTAGTTTTCTTTATTTCTACTACTTCTAAATTATTCTGTTGCCATGACCATTTTTTTAATAAAATGAACACCGGTGCTTTTATTGAAAGTATGATAAATACCCGAGTGACTTAGTTTATCATCTTGATAATAATTGAAAATATTAATAATTCTTAATAATCAGTTGAATTTGTCCAGTAGTCCAATATTAGTTATATTTCCTGTAAACTCATAAAGCTTTTTGTAGGATTCAAGTTGTTCACTTTAATTCAATGTATATTTACAAAAATAATGCCTAGAAAGCAATTGTCTACAATATTAAAGAAAAAAAAAACAAACTAAAAAATGTTGTGATATCAAAAAACATTGTAGATTTCGAAGGAAGCAAACACTTTGTAGCTTGACATTATAATTTAAATAAAAAATAATTTTGTTTTAAGCCACTTTATTTATACACATATAACAATTCGACCGGTTTCGGTTAAACTTAACCTTCATCAGGAACGTATAAGTAATGCATATACGTTCCTGATGAAGGTTAAGTTTAACCGAAACCGGTCGAATTGTTATATGTGTATAAATAAAGTGGCTTAAAACAAAATTATTTTTTTATTTAAAAATTGTAGATTTCTATGGAACTGTCATTTTTACAGGTATAATCGCTGAAATCTGATTAAAAAAACCTTTCAACCGATAAAAAGTAGGTACTAACGTAAATAACACATCGTCGCTGGAAAATCAAAAAGGCTTAAGCGACACTTTTGTCAAAAATGAGTTAAATATGCAGTTTTAATCAGTTTTTTTCTGCATCGAATGCTCTGACTCTCATTTTCTTTAACTAATAGGAAATTTAAATAAGTTTTTAGTTTCGGAGTTTTAAAAACATTTAATACTAACCGCAAAATGTTTCATCAACGATATATTCTGATAGTATTAATACGCTAAGCCGTCTTCTGTACATGACTCGTTAGATCGTCGTGTGGGGCACTTATGTATGCAAAAACAGTACTGGTAATTTTTGTTCATACTTAAAAAGTTTGAAATCTTATTACGGTTACGCTACTTGACGATTTACTCACTATATCCTTTTTGACGTGTGTGTCAAGACTAAACCCTCCGAGCCTTCGGATTTATAGCTAAGGCGCTTAGCTCTACCACGGAAGCCGTTGATTTATCACTCAAAATTATTGTTAAAAGGTTTATTGGTTTGTAGTGTTTATCATTTGGATAAGGTATTATAATATGACTGTTATATCTCTTAAAAACCCCATATTATTGATATTTTTTTGTAGTCGTGGTAATTTTTCACTAATATGGCACTACAAAATATCATTTCAGTATAACTACCACCTTCAAATCACAAACATATTATATATGTTCATAAAACGCGACTATTTTGAATATGCGGGTAAAAAAAATCAGACCAGGAAAGCCCAGTCGGGCGTATATATGAATAAATAAAAAAAATTGAAAAAAAGTTTGTAAAAAAATTGTACATAAAATCAAAAAAGTGGTTGTAATCAGTAAAAAGCCTTTTAGTAGCATTAACAGTCTCTTGTCAAAAACTCAAAGAACTTCCTATCTATCTTATACTTGGCATATTTAAAATTAGCACATTTATCTCTCCTGACATCTTTCTCATTTACAAAAAAAGCCTACGTTAGTTGCATATTTCCGCAATGACAACACTCGTCCTGTTCCGTGAGAAAGAAATGATAAAACCGTCGTATATTTTGAGCTCACGTTCGGCGAGAATAATAATAATATTTCTTGCAGTTTTTTTATGTGACGTCACGTCTTACGGCGGGACAGGGGTGTCAAACTAGCGGCCGCAGCCCGTTGGTGTGGTGAGGCTCTCTGGGTTGGGACCTGCCGTTTTTGGCTCCTTTAAACCCATTTGAGATTAATTTTAAGTTTAGTGCAGATAATTGACAATGATTTTCCTTCTTGCCTGTAGATTTTCTATTTGTTGCAGTTTTGGTCGATTGTTATTGTAATTATTTAGAAGCGTATTAATACTATCAGATAATTCTTTGATAAACCCTTTTTTCTAAAAAGAAAGACAAAAATTAGCGGATTATATATGTTTACATATTTATTAGTGCGCTTGCACGTGCACAGCTCATCAAATGGAGTAATACATACAGCTTTTTTATACAGTGACTTGTTGTTACCCGCGAAAAATCACGGGATGTAACTTGACTTGTCAAGAAAAAAATTTGGTCACATTAATCCGCCCATTTCAAATATAGAATGATGTCTGCTTAAATACACTAAAGGAGTTACTTTATTAGAAGGTGGGAATTTCAAAAGATTCTATTTGAAATTTGATAATTTTACTTAGCAACAGTTCCAAATTTGAAAAGTTCACACTCGTACATGTACGTACTCATTTTATTATTAAATTATATAATGTTAATAAGAAATTTGCTCTATCCAGTGCGATTAGGTACTCGTCACCCTTTCATACTATTATATTTCCATATTAATTTTTACTATTCATTCCCTTGAAAATTAAAGTAGTCGTAATCTAACGCAGTGGCGTTACATATATTTTCTTTTATCCTTTGCCGGTTTTGAAATCATTTCCGAGGATCTAACCACTTTGGCACGTAGGTCGTTTAATTTGTATTTTTTTGAGGAACCCATATTTCATATGAACGCTTTTGTTTTATTAACAATGCATAATATTTTTTCAGTTTTAACCCTTTCAAACGTACTCATTCACCAACGCAGCCGCCACTGGCCAAAAGTCCCGTCGTTCCGGGGTGTTAATGGGCGACTAAGTGGCATTCGCTGTACTGCTGAATTATTTACCGCGATTATTTCGGGCTCGGCCGACAGTTTGCCAAACACTGGATAGACAGATACGCCACTGTGCCAGCTCGACTTTCTGACATTTTGATGTGCGAGTTGTGGCGGCGTGCATACCGGCCTGCCTTCGCATCTATGCAGCGGCCCGACGACGAAAGAACGACAGATGATTTGTCCCTTTTTATGTTTTTTTGTAGTATGGCTTCTCGGTGTGAATTTGTCGCATTATTGCGTGGTACGGCTTCATCGTATGTTTTCGTTTTGTGGCTTCTTGACGTGGCTCTGCTGTACGGTTGAAATGGTTACATGATGAAATTACACGTGCTAAACGTGGATTAAACAACACTAAGAGGTAAACCGACAGATGTGTGTTGTGGGCGTGTCCGTGTGCTCGAAGTAAACTAAATTTTTCATTTCTTTTGGTGAAATTATTCAAACATTTTCATAAATTGAAATTCTTTCTTAAACAGAAAATCAGTTTCATTGGACATGTCTAGGAGCTTTGCTTTCGAGTCCTTATACTTCACACTTCTTGGGAATATCTATTCATTGGTTTTATGGCTTCTAAACGTGGCTTTGTTGTATGGTTGAAATAGTTATATGATAAAAAATTGCACTGGTTAAAATTACACAACCCCTAAGACATGCGCTATGGGACAAGCACTGGGCTCTTTGCTTTCATAATTCGGATAAAACTTCTACAGTCCAAATATATCACCTAACAAGTAGGTACCCTGGCGATACTAGCGAAACTTACGGTGGAAAACAAAACCACGACTGAATTTAGAATGTTCTATTTTTGGTTTCTACAATTGAATTTTTTTTTTTGCATTTTTTTAAAATACCGAGAAGTGACGCATAACGCCGTGTCGAATACTAAGATAATAATAACCTTTTGTTAATTTAATTTTTCTCTTTTTGTTTGTTTTCTATATATTTTAATACATAAATAAGATTAATATTTTTTTGTAAAAGGACCATCACAAAATATCCCCTGCCTGTAGTGTGTGCCTATCCACCTATTTACATTTGGGCGATGAATTGAGGCGGGTTACAAAGGGGAAATGGGGGGGATTTTAAAATACTTGTACTCATACGGCCTACATCTGACGGCCTTTATGGTCGAGTAGTAAGACGCTCGACTTCGATTCCAAAAGTCGCGGGATCAAACCCGACGTGCGCCAATAACTTGTATTAATGAATATGTGTCATAACAAATTTAATTCATGTAAAATAATAAAAAAAGTTTTTTTCTTGCGACATGTTTAAGAGTGGTATCGCCCTGGTGAAATACCACCATTATGAATCGAAACTCTGCTTGAAATGGCTGTAGCCATGTTTGGTGATCAGATCTGAATAGACAGGTACTTCCCAACCTTCCTCTTTCCGCATCTCCTTCTCCTCCCCACTACCTTAAGCCTTACAAAATTCCCCAATTAGGGATGCCATAGTCTCACTGGCTCTAGACGGTTGGGAAGCAGTTGGGACTCTTGTGCGGTATTCACTTTAAAAAATAAATAAAAATTAAATAATGTGAACGGGTGTACCGTTCTTTGGTGGCCTATATTTTACAAAGAGCGAAAACAAAACACTCTCTATAACGTGCTAAATACTAGATTTATGTCAAATCTATTGATAAAACAAAACATTTTGTTTTATTTAAGGTATTTAAATCTTAAATTTAAAATCATTTTTTTGTTCATAACAAGAACCGTGGCCGTTCCTGTTAAGGCTCGAGTACAGATATTCGAAAACGACTGCAAGCTTATCGAGTCCTTAAACATCATTTGCACCCGCCAACTATAATGTATGTATATTGTTAGCTTCAACTGTTGTTAGGGAAATAATATTGGGCTTTGTGAATTAATCTCCAAAGTCTCCAACTAGTTATTCCATTGGTAAGATTGCCTTTAGAGACTTGGTTACTGTCAAAGCAATACGGTGAAACATGAAAGATAGTAAAATGGGCCTACGGCCTGAGTACTTACGGAGGCTATGCAGACCGTTTTCGAATAAGGTTTCTTTCTATATTATATGGAGCATTGTTTAGCGTTTCTGTTTTAGGTTTTTATTACCACTCTAAATATTCTAAACCCCCAGACAAAGACAAGAATAGATGCCAATTAGGTTATTTAAAAAATAATATTACAAGCTACAAACAATTGGATCCTACAACTTACCTATGGTTGTCTTTATGCTTTGTAGCTGCTTTATATATTTTTGTATACTTCATAGTTTTTTTTCTAATGAAATGCGAATTTTTGATGCAATGTTTTTATTTATCTTAATTTAGATCTCATCATTTGTGTCTTCTTATGTCAAAGATTACATATATTTTCAGGCACGGTTATCACAAACATATTTATCGAATAAAATTTTATAAATTTAACAATATTTGACTTAAAAAGTTAACATTCGTTGATGTAAAAGGCAAAGGGGGTTAAGCGACACTTTGATCAAAAATGAGTTAACTATGCAGATTCTATCAGTTCTTTTTTCTGCGTCGAATGTTCTGACTCTCATTTGATTCTGAAGACTTTTGTAGCCTTTCAGCAATCTAAAATATGTCTAACAATTTGAAGAAGGCTTGACTCAAGCGATACAATCTTTGGACTTTTTTTGACTATTTGTCGCTTAAGGTAACTCTTGGTAACTGAGATCATTGACTTACCTGAGTAAACTTTTTTGTTAAAATCCAACCAGGTACTGAAGACTTATGAATTTTATTTTAAAACAATCTAATGTGCTCTGGTTTAAATTTCCTAAAATGGCGCTTCAGACCTTTTGCCTATCCGGCGACGATATTAAAATACCAACATGGTTATGGCAAACGTTTTTGAAATTTAAGAATATTGTCTATTGCAGTAATTTCTGTAGAAATTTTATCGTATAGTTGAACTGCCCGGTACGTGAGAGATTTGTGTGCTTATTTTTTTACAGAAGTGAACTTTTTTGGGTTGTGATGGATTGTGTTAACAGTGTTAAAAGTTTATGTGATTTATTTGTTTTAGTGAAATCAGCACACATTGAAACTTCGAATAGTGTTGACTTTTCGTTACGACTCGGATGTCAGTGTGGTTAAATACAATAAAAATCTTCTTCGGAAAATCGATACAATTTTAAGCCTCAAAAACAAAGTTGGACGCCTTTGAGTTGGTTTAGCCCCTATTAAATGGAACTTTAAAATTAATTACAGATATTATTGAATTTGTATTAATTTACTAGACGATTGATTGCTTTGGCAACGACTTTGAGAAAATTGTGCGAATTGGCGAAGGCTTAAAAATTCTACGTCCTACTAACGATGTTTACAGTTCAGTCGTTTTGAATTCGATTGATTCAAAGTATCCGACTCTGAAAGAATTCCATCACTCGGAGTATCAATTGTGCTGGCGGAAGTTGCGTAGTTAAGCTGCCAGCCTAGCGGCGTGTTTGATTGTTCATTTTTAAATCGAATAGTTGAAATTCCCGTCTAAAGCGTTGTCTGACGATATGTTTAGCCGGAAACCTGGACGCTCTTACACGGAGCTTTATGGTAAATTTCAAACACTGAATTAACGTGAAATCATAGTGTTGTGCATGTATTATATAAACTAGTTGAATTTAGGTAGTTGAATAATATTTTATAATATTGTTGAAAAAATGTTTGTTACCGGTATATCGGTCAACTTATTTTATAAGTTTTGCAGGTATTTACATTTGAATGTGTTCACCACACACGAGTCCCAGGTACCTTGATCCAGTGGGACCATGGCATCCCCAATTTGGATATATTGTGAGGAGAATAAAGAGATGTGGAAGAGGAAGATTGGGAAGTACCTGGATTTGGTAATTTTAAGTAACGTGTCGTTTCTGAATGCTGGTATATCACCAGGGCGATACTGAGAGCATCTACCACTCTGTAATGTGCCGCAATTATAATAATATTATTTTGTTGTAGGTAATATTTTGTATGAAATAACACATTTTTTTTGCGTGTGAATGGTTTCGAATCCGTGATCTCTGGATTTCTAATTCCGTAAAAAAATATTTTCCGTAGTAACTACGTTGATCATTCCTGGTAATCATATTGAAAGTTAGGGGTCGATCACCTTTTTCCATTTATGTAAAAAGTAAATAGTTTTACACCAAGAACCAAAAGTATAACCGACTCCAGGACAACTAAAAATAATTGCCACTTTGTAATTGTGTTTCTCTACTTATGAAACGTCCAAACTTATAATTAATGAACCCAATTGATTGGTTTTGTTTGGTAAATGGGTGTAATTACAAAGACACTTGGTAAGTTATGACTGCCAAATTTGCCCTATTTTTTTTCAATGAAATCATTTTAGCTTCAATGTATCAAATGTATTGATTTACATTTCACTTGAATACATTTATAAAAACGGAAATTTAAAATGTTTAATTGGTTGCTTTGAATCATAAACTCACAAAAACGACGATTTTAAATGGCTTAAAATTAATGTATATTAGCTCATTTGGGAGAGTTTTTTTTCTGGTAATTTATTTATTTAAAAAAAAGTACATACATAAATAATATTACATATCGTCGCAGGAAAGGCAAAAGGGGTGAAGCGCCATTTTGAGAAGTTCATACCAGAGAACTTCAAAGTTTTTTTTTATTGTTTTACAGTAAAATTCATCAGTACCTGGTTGGATTTTTAAAAAAGTTAACTCGGGTAATTCAATGCCCTAACTAATAATAATAATAATAAATCTTTATTTAAATACAGTTTACAGTACTAACAGCAAAATAATAAAAATAAAAGAAGAATAATCATAAAAAATACATAGGGTGTATGAAGGTGTAGGTACATTTATATATTTCAACAAGAGATCTATACATTGTAAACAGTATATATGTATATATATTACAGAAACATTAATTAAATAGAAATATTGACCATTATCCGTATTTGCTTAATACATATAAACTTAGTTTTTGTATATTTGTATACAGTTATTACCTTTTGTTTTTCTCGTAATCTGCCTCACTGGGCAAGCCTGTGTTGAGGCAATAATATTTTCCGATTGTTTTGGTTACTTCAGATTAAATTAATCTACGGTTAATGTTATTTGAAAGTGTGAATTGATTATTAATATAGAAATAGTAACATAAAGTCGTACATAAATGAATAAGTAATTATTTGTTCTGTGATTGGTTTATTCAATGACTTCGAATTTGGGTGAGTGCACCGGTAAATGCTCTGTCTTTGCTATTAATCCAATTTTTTATGTTCTGTTTGAAATTATTTGATTAAGTTACCTAAAGCGACAAAAATCAAAAAAAAGTCCCAAACATGTGTTGCTTAAGTAAAACCTTTTCCCAAATGGTAAATATATTTTAGATGGCTTGGGGGCCACAAAAGTCTTCAGAATCAAACGAGATTTAAAGCATTCGATGCAGAAAAAAAGAACTGATCAAAACTGCATATTTAACTCATTTTTGACCAAAGTGTCGCTTAAGACCTTTTGATTTTTCAGCGACTATATGTTGTAATACAACCTCTAAATTAATATTCCTTGGCATAAATTTATTACATATTTTCTCAACTTTATTTTAATTTTCCTCTAATTTAATATCATTTGGTATTTCATCAAAAAATAACTTTATTGTTTCGAACATCAATGACTTTTGACTTTGACTTTTTTCTCAAAAGTAGTCTAATTTGGCTCTTATTCCTCGTCTCATGAATTTTATGAACTATTGTTTAGTATAATTGAATGTATTCAAAAGGTTAGAAAATAATTTTAATTATTTATCGAACTAAGTGGCACAAAGAAAAACAATTACTTTATTGACTACAATTTTTTGAAAATATACGACGAAAAAAATGGCGAATTGTCTTATTTAATGATTTAACTAATATATTAAAACCCGTCTTTGAAATGGTGATGAGAGCTGTATACAGTTGCATTAAATTCCAGACAAAAAAACCTAACACATTGTCATGAAACCAGAGCTCACCGTTTAAAAGCTTTTTTGTTTCATACTCACTGATTATCAACTTTATAGTTGAGATAATCATGAATAGTATTTCAAATATAGTATGGTTATATTGGTTATATATTGAGACATGAAATGGACGCCATTAAATTCTCTTTAATAGAACTACGTTGGATAAACTCTAAGGACCGTTGATGAGTCGTTAAAGCTAACCTAAATTCAATCGAACTTGCTATGCGAAAATCAAAAAAAGCTTCCAATCGTAAATTTTTTTTTTTTTGAATTTTTTAGTATTACTACGTTAATTTGGACTCACAGGCACACGGAAACCGCTAAATGCGGAGGCCACCATAAACTTTGAAGAATGGCGCAAAGTTACCGGGAATCATTATAACTGAATAATGTTTAAATATTTTTATTTGCTTAGAATTTTAACGACCATAGAAGAATTTGGTTTACTCCGCGCCTTAATTAAAAACTTGTATTTTAAACAAGCAGAAAACTGTCAAAAGTTTTCAAAGCAACTTTTTGCATCGGGGCGTCTCTGGAACGAATAAGTGTTTCGTGTAAATATACCCTGGCCCCGGGCAAGTCGAGTCTACCTGGGAGAAATGCCGAGTCTTCCCGGGAAGGTTGGGCTTCCCGGGAAGCCTCCTAGCCCCTCTTCTCGGTCAAATACACATCTTAACGGCCGAAAATGTAAATTAAACAAACCGTCGTATAATTGTTGTGCCATTCAAACTTTTTAATTTGAAGAAAGAATAAAAGGAGCCTATGTTTTATGTAAATTAGAAGACATTGTTCGCAATATTTGGGGCTTCACCTGATGACAGTTCTTAAGCATGATGGAACGTGTTATTTACTTGATAAATGTGTGCTTTTAGAAACACCGTTTTTTTTGCTAAGGATGGTTCATAACTGGAAGTTTATTTAATACTAATTTGACAATATATAATTAGTTATTATACTGTACAAATGTTTGTAATATTCCGGGATGAAATCGTTGAAAAAATCCGATAAACATCTTCCATTGCAAAACGAACCTATTTATTTAGTTCGACCAATAATTTGAATGTTTTTTGGTCCTTGAGCAACATTTGTATGTACAAAATTTCACATGACTAATTTTTTTGGACTTAAATCATTGTTTGGTATCTAATTTTAATTTATTAATTACAATATTTAGAAAAGCAATCACTTAATGAAATCTATGACTAACATATTAACTAAATCCTACTATCTTACAATTGGCCTGTGTTTAATTGTGTCAATAATACTAACTACAATAACACTTAACAAGAACCGATCTTTTGTCACTGGGATGATTATTCAAAAGCATTTTAAAACTGATTTTACAAGAAGTCAATATGCATAGTTATAATAATTACATTAGTTTTCGTGAAAAAAGCTGCCATAAGTGTACCTTAAAACTGTATTTTATCTCTCTTTAAATATGATCAAATACCTACTATCTTTTTGAAAACTGAACTCAAATAAAGGAAGAATCCAGTAGAGAACTTATATTATTCATTAAAACGATGTTTTTAGAACTGCCTTCTTACGTCGAGGATTTCTCATCAAATTATTCTTCATCATTCTTCATCTGTACATTATTCCTAAAAGGTTCTATAAGTGTATTGTTAATTGCGAGACGAAAAATTAACAAATAGGTATATTAAAAGAACGAACACACTACTATATTTAACGGTCTTTTTCGACGCAAGTAATTCGTCAAAAGTGTGTTACATTAAATATTTCACATTTTATTTGTGACAAAAAAATAGTACGAGATTTTTTCAATGAAATATTAGAATCAATCAAAGTTTTTGAAGTGATTTAGTAGAATCCCGAAAAAGACTGATACCTTTTAAGTTTTATGATGAAAACACGATTTTAACGAAAGTTTTATGGTGCGAAAAAGATAATGGAAAAACTAGCGTAATATTATCTGATCGGGGATTTGTGGATAATACGTCCTTTCAGATTTTCTTTCTTCCGAGATAAAAACGTATATTTCTTTACCAAGACATTACGCTCGTCAGAGTTTTGAGACTAAGCACATTAGAATATTAAAGCATTAGGTTAATCGATGTAATAAAATATCGTTGTGCGGAGCTGAAATAATATTTTTGTTTTAATTGTATTATGCTCTAGTTCAGTTAATTGAATTTTGAAATAGCGTTAGCAATAAAAAACATATATTTAAATGATGTATTCTAGATATTTGAAAAAAAAATCTGACTACCGCACAAAAGTACCAACGTTCCGAAGCCAGTGGGACTATAGATAGCATCCCCAATTGGGGTATGTTTTGAGAGGTTGTGAGTAGCAGGGGAAGGAGACGGGAAAGATGAAGGTTGGAAAGTACCTGGCTATTCAGATCTGGTCACCAAATACGTCTAAAGCCATTTTAAGCAATGTTTCGATTCTGAATGGTGGCCTTTCACCAGGGCGAGTATTTCTTCACTTAGGAATTTGCCGCATACATACTTAGTAGATTTTAATTATATTTTAAATAAAACGATGAGACGGCCTCTGTTATCGAGTGGTAAGACACTTGAATACGAATCCAGAGGTTGCAGGTTCAAACCCGCCATGCGCAACAACTTTTATTTAATTAATATGTGTCACAACACATTTAATTAATATAAAATATTATACAATTATTGAAAATGTCTTCATTAGAAAAGCGCAGGAAAGACTTCGATTTAATTTTCATTTACAAAATTATTAATTGTTTTATTGACTCACCTTCTCTGTTGCAACTTATCCAGTTCAACATTCCTTGCCGTAGACTCAGAAACAATGAATTGCTGTTCCTCAATCATCACAATACTAATTACGGGTATAATTCTCCAATGTCCAGAATGTCAAGACTTGTTAACTCAAGCCATGGTCTTGAAATTTTTGGTAGTAGTCTAAATGATTTTCGTCATTCTTTACGATTCTACCAAAACTTTGACTAAGACCATGGCTTGAATGTTCTCTCTTATGTTTATTTTGCCTTATTTTTGTCATCGCTTCATTTATCTCGATTTATATGCTATTTCTTCTCTGTTACTCTTTTTTATATTTCGTGTTTTATATGTATTTTTGTAATTGGACTTTAGTCCGTTAATTTATAAATAAATAAATATAGTGCCTATACTTGCGGCACGTTCCAGAGTGATAGATACTTTTAGTATCGTCCTGGTGAAAGACCACCATTACAAATAGAAACCTTGCTTGAAATGGCTTTAGCCGTGTTTGGTGACCAGATCTGGATAGTCAGGTACTTCTAAACATTCCCTATCTCCTTCCCCTCCCCATTATATTTAGCCTCACAACATACCCCACTTGGGGACGCGACAGCCCCACTGGATCTAGACGGTTGGGAGCAGTTGGGACTATTTTGCGGTATTCCTTGTAAAAAAATTTTTAAAAAAATCATTATTTATATATCTAACCATCACTTCTTGGGCCGAGTGGATGGACCGCACATACAACTCTGTTTTGGCAGACGCTGATTTTGACTGACCCTACCCAAGTATTTGATTCACTTGATCGTGCCTTGTCTTTTTCACGCGTCCCCAATTTTTTTCTACCATTCCCTTTCGCGTCAAATATTCTCCTGGCGCTTCTATAAAAATTGCCGGTTACGTGATTACAAATATGGTATTAGATATTAACCCAGCATCAATTATAATAAACTAGTCAACGATCCCCATTCTCAACTGGTAAATAATACTGATCACGGTGGGTAATTAATTAACAGGGCTTTAATTAATATTATCTTTCATAGGATGAGATCTCTTTGTTCCTTCGTCGGGGAGGAAGAAATTTCCTGTCAACATTGACACGGACAGGAGAGCCGAAGAAAGCCTACACCCGAATGCTGTAATCAATGGAAAGGAAATAATTATTGTTCTGATTTCGCTACTAAATAAACGCTTTATTGTTTACCGTTACCCAATCCCCTCCAAATGAATACATTAGTGCTGCGAATACTCATCGTAATAACGAATAGTTTTCCTTCGGTTTATTATCTGTAGTTCACTATCTTAATATTCTCAAATAGTGTTATAACTATTTGGATTCGGTCACGGATTTTTGTCGCAAAAACAGGGCCACACCTAGAAGAATAAAAATAAATAAAAAAATATTTAAAAAGAAAACCCTAATTTCAGATTAGTATATATCGTCGCTGGAGAGGCAAAAGGGCTTAAGCGACACTCTGGTCAAAAATGAGTCAGATATGCAGTTTTGATTTTAAAAATCTGCGTCGAAAGCTTTGACTCTCGTTTTATTCGGAAGACTTTTGTGGCCCTTCGGTCATCTTAAATATATGTACCATTTGTGAGAAGGCAAGCCTTGTGTCTCTTACGTCAAGACGCAAGCGAAACAATATTGAGACTTTCTTAGCTTTTTGTCGCTTCAGATAACTTAGTAAGAGCATTACGTTACCTGAGTCAACTTTTTTTTTCAAAATCCAACCAGGTACTGAAGACTTATGAATTTTATTGTAAAACAAACAAAAATTTTCTAAAATTTAAGTGCTCTTGTGTAAGCTTCCCAAAATGGCGCTTCAGACCTTTTGCCCTTTCGGCGACGAAATCATACTAAGGTTAATGGCTACACTTCCAAGATTTTCAACTTTTGTAATGTTAAGTAGCATATTTAAGAGGTCCATACTGTACATTGTAGAGTTGAGAGCTTTTTTAAATGTTTTTATTTTTAAAAAGTGCTTAGTAATTTATTTTTACATGTTGAAAAATTGATTTTGTCACAAGATTACGGGTTCTTTTTATTTTAAATTTAGTAAATAAATAAATTGTTTTAATTAATCAATCGCATATTCTACTCCGTATTCAAATGAATTCTTGCAAGCCCATTGGCAGTTTTTAAATTATACTTCTGCAGAAAGCTGGTGGTTTGGAGATGAAGATGTTGTCAAGCCAATTTTGAAAAACAGCGTCATTTGAGAAAGTGCGGAAAAGACGAATATCTTATGTGGCAAGATCAGGAGAATAATTCGGATGTGGAGACCTCCCAAGCGAGTTGTTGAATGTCGCTTTCGTAAAGTAAGTATTCCGATCGCGTACTTTTCTAAAATGAAATACACGATTCTAGCGGCTTCCAGTTCTTCAACTTCCTCAACTAATCTGTGAAACTAACAAAATTAGATTTTTCGATATTACATTAAAATTACGCAAATCTTTAAAGACGCAAATAGTTTGAGAAAATATTTTTTCTCCTAATAATTTGAGAATAGAGCGTCAAGTGGTAGATACTTTTAGTATCGCCCTGGTAAACGACTACCAATTAGAATTGAAACATTCCATGAAATGGATTTAGCCATGTTTGTTGACCAGATCTGAATACTCAGGTAGTTCCCCACTCTCCTCTACTTCATATCCTTCCTCACCCCACTCCTTTTGGCCTTAGAACATACTTGCCCATTTTGGGATTTCAAATTCCCAATGGCGCCGGGCAGTTGAGATTCATATGTGGTACTCACATAAAAAAGATTATTTTTCTTAAAAAAAAAACAGAAAAATAAAAACGGTAAATATAAAAAATATGGAACCCTGATCATAAATTGACTAGTTTCATTTCCCAGAATATTTTTTCTTTTTGAACATTAAAAAAATGTTGAAGAAGTATCGCGGTGTCTTAGATTTAAATTTTTACCGATTACCCAAGTGAATTTTTGAAAGCATCATAGCTTAAGGTGAAGCTTCCGTTGGCAGACTAAAACAGCAAAGATCTGTAAATTTCATGAAGTTTTTAACCGTTTTGTTGTCTACTTTACACTGACAGATATTCTTCTTTATAGTTACGGCTGTCATTCATCGGTTTTCTATTTAATATTTTTTTAACCTTATAACACACATCTCAATCATCACTCCACTAATTTTGAGTATCATTCTCCACTGTCCAGAATGTCGAGACTAAACTTACTAACTCAAGCCATGGTCTTGAAATTTCTATAAGAGTCTTAATGATTTTTGTCATTCTCTACGACTCTACCAAAACTTTGACTTGACCTTGGCTTTGATTTGAATGTTCTTTCTTTTGTTTATACTGTCCTATTTTTGTCATTGATTCATTTCATCACTTTTGCTCTTTTTCCCATTTCGTATTATGTATTTTTTTTGGTAATTGGACAGTAGTCCGTTAGTTTATAAATAAATGACCATTAGATTAATGCTATTATTTTTCGAGTGATAAAACTTTTTATGTTTTATAGGCTCTAAAGGCCGTTGATGAGTGTATTTTCTGTTTTATAGTCAAGACCTGGATACAGATTTAGTATAACATTTTTTTTAATACACTTACGTATTTATTATTCGTGTAAGGGCTTAAGTGTCTCTTTGGAGAGTGAGTAAGGTAATATAATAATAAGACCATACATAAGTAGACTTTGGATAGCCATTTCCATTGAGGGGAATCCCTAATCAATTAGTACAACTGACACTTCACATTAGTACTGATGCGTGGGAAAGGAGGTGGGTTGTGGGTACTTAAGGAATTCTCTAACGTGGATCATTTTCTATTTACTTAATTACCTTGTATTTGGGAATTATCGTTGTTTTACAATCATTAGTTTCTTGTTATTATAGATATTGATGGAATGCTGTGGAAATTTAATCACTGAGGCGTATGTGCGGTAAAACCATGCACGACCGTGTTCAAAATGTGGATATCCGGAAAGAATGCAAGGTTGATGTAAGCGTAATGAATAGGATCAAGAAAGGGACTCTTAGATGCTTTAGCCATGTAGAGCGAATGAACGAAGAAAGGGGTGAGAAAAGAATATATGATGCGAAAGTGAATGGAAGAAGAAGTCGGGGACGCCCGAGGAAGATATGGCACTATCGAGTGAATCAAATACTTGAATTGGGCCATGTGAAGAGTCCGAATAATAGAAGAGTATGTATGAGACGATGTATGAATGTGAATGAAACAAGCAGTGTGTGTCAAGACAGAGTTGTATGGCGGTCCTTCCCTTGCGGCGAAATGGCGTTATGGTTAGTTAGTTAGTTAGTTGGTTAGTTAGTTAGTTAGAGAGAATCTCTATGGTACATCATAGTATTATCTAGTGTTTAGAGCTTTCAAGAACTGTGTACATAGATAATATAAACAACTAAAACTGATTCTTAAAAGATTTCAAATCTATTATCCCAGTTTAAAAATGAAACGTTGCAGCAGTGCGACATGACATTTGACGGTCTCCGTAGTTGAGTGGTTAAGATGCTCAACTACGAATGCAGAGGTCACGGGCTCAAATCCTGGCGTGCACAAATAATTTTTATTTATATAATATGTAATGAAAAGGAAATAATAACTTTGTATGAGACCATTGATTTAAAATTTGTTTTTATGACCGACCGGTTTCGCTTAGCCCAAAGCATCATCAGGGTACAAAATGAAGGCTATATTTGAATGAAATAACTGTTTTAAATTCCTCATTTGTTCATATTTCATTACTGCACAAGAATCCCAACAGCCTAGAGGTAGCAGGAGGTAAATAGTATTTGTAAAAAAACTAGATTAAACTACTAAATAAACACAATATCTTTTTTGTATGTTTTTTTTATGATAATGTTCATGGATTACCAACTGTGGTAAAATATGGTAATGAATATTTTTTTACAGAAAAAATTCGAAATTGTTGATATGCGTAATGTTTTGCGCATCAGAGTGAATAAAAACCGCAATGTAAGCATCTGCTGGCGATTTCACATTTATTTTCAACCTAACCACAGCTTGTAAACCCAACAATTATTTTAAACTTTTAAGTTTGACTTTAATTGACGAGTTTTCACTTTATCATAAAAATAAACAGATTAAATAAATAAGTGAAATTAAGTTGTAGAAAAGTTCTTAATTATGAATTAATATTTACATGCATTAAAAATTTGATCGTGTAAAGTTTTGAAAAACCCATCTTAAACAAGGCCATTATATTATACGTAAAATAAGACCTTACCTAGAGCCTTTCTTTAAAGCCTCGCCAAAGATTTAACGAACTTTTCTCTAGTCTATTACCGCATATTTGTTTTTTTCAAATATTGCACCTCAAGGTGCTAAAGTTCTTCGTCAATAGAATTTAACATTATGGTTAAATATTTTTTAATTATTAGTAATACGTTATTAAATTACATCTGAGCTTATATTTATTTGATACTTCCTTCGTAGAGTGAAATCTCTCACGTGAAGAAAAATAATGCAAGCTAAGCAGATCTTAATAATGATAGGAATTATTATTGTAGTAGTGTGATTTTTTCAAATGAAACACGGATAATCAAAACCACCTTTGTAGGCATTTTTTCGAAGAGTGCCTAATACTTTTAAATTTGTACTTTTATGCTTTGATATCGGGAGAGTAGAAAAACGTGAATATTTCTCAAGAGCTACACCAGATATTTTTGGAATTCAGTAGAAAAGAAGCTGCGCTGTTCAAACCAGGTTCTTAACCCTCTCTAAACTCATCTACGTGTTGTTATAAAAAGCCGTAAATTACTCTATCATATTTTTGTAAATATTTCAGGAATATACCAAATAAATGAGAAAAGTCAAAACTCAAATTATTTAAAATAATTGCTACTTATAGTCAGTTACATTCATATATTTTTAGAGCATCCCGAGCGATATTGTAATTTGAACGGAAAGGCCCTACACAATAATGATACTGTATAAAAACTACCCTTTATTCAGAATAAAGGCTCATCTCAATTGATGTTCAAAGAAACAAAGACCCGGCTCCAACCTTTATTAGCAATAATGTGGGCTGGCAATGCCATATTATCTTCCAACAGTTGAAAAACTTCGATTCAAATTTTGAAAGATATTTTTAATGTGTTCATGAAATTCTTATTTCCATCTGTGATAGAAATAGAATGTGAAAGCAAATTACATTTTTTGCATAACTATTTTAGTTCCTTGTTTAACAAGTACTTTATCTGTATTCTCAAAATGTAAAAATTAATATAAACTTGACTTTTAAAGTGGTTTGAGATGATTTTTATCTATATTTTAAAAAATTGTCGATAAACACTTGAAAATAAAGTTTTTTTTGTAATCTTGATAATTGTCAATAACCTAGAAAGCGCTATGAATTTCAAGGACGCGAATGGTTCCTGTCGCACTCCAGAAGAAAAAAAAACATTGGAAATAAAAAAGTCCGGTTCGCAGAAAATAAGTTTGTTGTTGAAAGCTGAGTTCTAAGACGAAATTTCGATGGAGATTATAAGATATTGAATGAAGATTAATTTGAAAAACTTCGATTCAAATTTTGAAAGATATTTTAAATGTGTTCATGAAATTTTATATCCATCTGTATTGATCATTACCTAAATTGACATGTATACATACAATTCGTTTACAGGTACTTTAGAATATTTTCAAGATGTATATATAATTGACTGCCAAGTACCCTTGAGATGATTTGTACTAATGAAAAAAATCGAATGATTATTGAATATTCATAATGGTATCATATAATATATGAATTTGATCTTTTCAGAAAGCACTGAACAGAAAAAAACAACAAAAATAATGCTTACTATTATTTACATATATAGTAAATCAATCAATTTGTGCCCTTGTGTTAATTTCCATAATTTTAATTTAACTTCTTGTGGAATTATTTTTTTCTCGCATTCTTGGCCATTGAATTTTAGTCAAATATGTTGCATTTTTTATCGTTCAAGTAGATCTATTCAAAATGACTTTGGGTCGCATTTTTACATATCATATATTCATCATTATTGCTTGCGATGTTCCAACAAGGCTGCATGATTTAAATTACGCATCAATTCAAATTTATTAAACAAAGAGCGGTCATTTCATATTATGACAGCTGTTACATGAATTATAAACACAAGGACGTAAATTATAAAAGGAAAGGAAAGGTAAAAACGGACGAATGAGTAAATATAATTTTTTAAATGTTGAGGTACAAATTATCTTGTCGTGTTATCTCGGGAAATGGTGACATCAATTGGTCACCTAGATCGTGCGACATTGTGTGTTTTACGGTCGATAACGGGTAGTTGTCGTTAACGTCCAAGATTTTGCAACAGTGTAGTAATGTAACCATTCCATTCATAGTTGTTGTAGGCATGGTAGGGAACCTTACGAATTCACATCAATGTTTTTGTGTAAGTAAGAACTAAAAATATTCCCATGTTATTTAATAACGGAAATAAGTGACGATTGATGATATAAAATATTACATGGCTATTAGTTAAAATAATTATATTATTTTGCTACGGTAAAATTTTCAACATTGTGCTGTTTAATAAAAAAAGAATTATTTTCCGTGGATACAAACTAACGGTAATTTTCATTTCAAACACAATAGATTGTTGCGACGGATGAATAGGGTTGTTAACAAAATTGTATTCGCATTATTATAAAGCCGCATTGTTTGACGTTACGTGTTTATAAAAGATGCGAAATAAATAATATCCATGCGCCCTGAAAACAGAACAATAAAACAGAATAAGCTCACAGAGAGACAAGTAATGGCTTTTATAACATAAATAATTCTTTATACTGTTACTCAGAAATTGTGAACACAAATAATTATTTAATGTTACCCTGGAATCCCTGCTTAAACCGGGATATGGTATTATTTTTCGTGAAACATGAGAATTTTTTTCATATCTATGTAGAGCGTAGTGATGGGCATAAACCACTTCGAAATAATTGAAAAAACATATTTTTTAAAACATTGTTTCGACAAGGCTCCTCTAGGTTTGGTTTAGGGTGATTCTGGCATGACTGACTGAACGTTGCAATCGCCGATAGAATGTTGTTCTGTGGTCACCTTGTTTGCATCTCGAGCACATGTCTATGTTCAACTCCGCGTGGGTTAATATATTGGAGTTTTGATTCTAAAAAGTTGAGTTTCATATCAACAGTTCAGATTTCATGTTCATTAGTAAAGGCTGGACGATACTCGACTACAATTTAAGCACTGCTAACTCATTTTCGATTATTTTTATTTTTTATTGAGCTACACGAAAAATCAAAAAGTTTGGTTAGTAAATGGTCGAAATAATCGAAACTTTTATTTAAATTTTCTTATTTATATAAGTCGAGATACAGATTAATTTATGAATTACTAATGCATTTATGGTGAATAATAAATTGAACTATTTTTTTTACCACAATTTACTTTTTGTTTCGTTGCAATAAAGTCTGACTCAGTGAAAACTTCTGTGGCCAAGCGGTAAAGATCGGATACGAATGGAAAGGTCCGGGTTCGAGGCCCGGCATGAGTAAATACTTATTTTATATTCTATTGTGTTCTTTCACGTATTACTTTAATACAAACCTAAACAGTATATTTAATACTGTTTAGGTTTGTATTAAAGTAATTAATTGATACTCTAAGTATCACCCTGGTGAATTACCACCATTCAGGAAAAATGTTGCTTAAATTGGCATCAGTTGTGATTTGTGAATAGATTTAAATACCCAGCTACTTTATAACCTTCCTCTTCTTCTTCTCCTTTCCCTAGAGCCAGTCAGACATTCACTAATTAAATAAAAAATGTTTGGGCGTGCCGGGCTTAAACCCGGAAGTTCTGGATTTGCAGTCGAGGTCACCAAACATGACTAGAGCCACGAAGTCCGTCAACTATCTTGCACTACTTATTCTTCAAGAACGTGTCGAAAAATACTCTATTTGTATAGTGCCTTAATGACCACGGACAATTAACTACTTCCTACTTTCTTCAAGGTTTCTCTATTTGAAAATGGCTATGGACAATTAGACTCTTATGAGGTTTCCGAATTTAAAAAAAAAACGCTCTGAAATAATCGATATTTATTTATTAACTAACGGACTATTGTTCAATTACAAAAAAAATACATAACACGAAATAGGAAAAAAGAGCAACAGATAAAGAACAGTGCATACATAATATTAAATGAAGCAATGACAAAAATAGGACAAAATATGCATAAGAAAGAACATTCAAATCAAAGACAAGGTCAAGTCGATGTTTTAGTAGAGTCGTAAAGAATGACAAAAATCATTTAGACCTGTACCAAAAATGTCTAGACCATGGCTTGAATTCACAAGTCTCAACATTCTGGACAGTGGAAAATGATACCCTTAATAAGTAGAGTGATGATTGAGGAACAGCAATTCATTGTTTTTGAGTCTACGCAAGGAATGATGAGCTGGATTTGTTCCAACAAAGAAGGTGAATCTCACATAATTATGAAAATTAAAATTAAATCAAAGTCTTTCCTACGCTTTTCTAATGAAGAAATTTTCAATGATTGTTCTATTTCATCATATGAATAATCGCCTCTTTTTCGCTCTGATCTCCATGCAATTTCGCGTAAGAAACGATATTGTACGGATTTAATACGATGAATATGAACGGCTTAGAAAGAAGACAAAATGTCACTGCCTTATTCTAGATATACTATATATGTTGGGAAACACAATGTTATATTCAAAATAAAGGATGGTTATTTCGATAATTCGAAAAAAAAAACGTAATCGCAGTAGTCCACATTCGAGTAAACATTTCCAAATTTCGATTATTGTGTTTCGGAAATCGATAACTCGATTATTATTTTGCGTCAGTATGCCCATCTCTAGCGGGGAGTGTATGTAATATTGATTTACATGCATATTGGGGCTTCCCTAGATTGGTTAAGAAAGAAACTCACACACATACTCAGAGCTTAGAATTATTTGTGACTTCATAAGGTTTCCGGGAATTATGTGAAGAGTCGGAAAGGA
The DNA here is from genome assembly GCA_022651775.1 of Drusus annulatus. Classification (NCBI taxonomy): domain Eukaryota; kingdom Metazoa; phylum Arthropoda; class Insecta; order Trichoptera; family Limnephilidae; genus Drusus; species Drusus annulatus. The sequence goes on along the minus strand of JAGWCC010000445.1, from coordinate 562,786 downwards.
AAACGGAGTAATCTGCCGGATACAAGAATAATGGTCATTTGTACGATTTCACTTTATTATTATCGGCTATGTAATGTGCAGTTTGAACTCAGTCATACAAGTGCTGGCAAAACTTTTGTTAGAGGGTAAAGTTATGAGGTAGACACAGAAAACTTTTTTTTTTATATTACTTGTCATTTGAAGACAAGTTTTCCCATAAAAACCGTTAGCGGTTCTCAATACTAGCGGCGAAAACAATGCACAAGTCAAAATATATAAATTAAGATAAGATTTAATCGATAACTCGTTAAAAAATCTGATAAACAACTCTTTCACTCTAACATTGCTATTATTTTCTATTGATTTCTACGTTTTTATTTCTAATTTATATTTAATGAAAATGAAATAATAACTCTGCATAAGACCATAGATTTAATTTATTTTTTTTTATGACAGACTGGTTTCACTTAGCTTAAGCATCATCAAGGTTCAAAATAATAATAAAATTTGTGGTCTTACACAAAGTTATCATTTCATTTTCATTAAGTATGTCAAACCACAAAGTGATTGCTTTCTACGAAAATAATGAACATACTATAGTGTATTTAACGCATAAAATCAGAAATTATGAGACGGAGAACGGTAAAAAATATGTTTATATTAGGGTGGCAGAGTTATATTTTGGATTTTTTTTTTTGCCATTTGTAACCTAAATCTTCGATTGACACGTATATTGCGCAAGGATTTTACAGTGATTACGCCACTACTAAGAATGGGCGTTAAAATATATATTTTTTATTTTATACATGACGGCCTCCGTGGTCGAGTGGTCAAGACGGTCGACTACGAATTCAGATGTCGTGGGATTAAATCCTGGCGTGTTTAAATAAATTTTATTCAATGTGTTATTTCACATTTCACATAAAATAATAGATAATATATTGCTGTGCTAGTTTAACACTGTAAAGAGTCATTTTTTTTACTAATTTGTGTCTTTTGATTCCTTATGTTATAAGGAACCAAAAACATTAATATGTAAAAAAATATTTTTGACTTGTTATAGTATTGACGGCCTCCATGGTCGGAGTGGTAAGACGGTCGACTACGAATCCAAAGGTCGCGGGTTTAAACCCGGCGTGCGCCAATTACTTTTATTTAATGAATATGTGTCACATCGTATTTAATTCATATAAAAATAATAAAAAGTATATTTGCGGCATGTTCCAGAGTGGTGAAAAGATCACCGTTCAGAATCAAAACGTTGCTTGAAATGGCTTTAGCCGTGTTTGATGACCAGATCTGAACAGCCAGGTACTTTCCAACCTTCCTCTTACACGTCTCCTTTCCCTCTTCACCACATTCAACCTCAGAACATACCCTAATTGGGGATGTCATAGTTCAACTGGCTCCAGATAATTGGGAGTAGTTGGGACTCTTGTGCGATATTCACTTTAAAAATAAAATAACTGCTGAGATTTTTTTTGTAATGGTACTGATTAAAAAAAAAATGTTAGTTTTTTTTTTTTTTTTACATGAATACCGCACAAGAGTCTCAACTGCTCTCAAGCGTCTTGAGCCAGTGAGACTATGGCATCCCCAAATTGGGTATGTTGTGAGGCTGAAGGTAGTGGGAAGGGGAAGGAGATCGGGAAGAGGAAGGTTGGGAAGTACCTGGCTATTCAGATCTGGTCACCAAACACGGCTAAAGCCATTTCAAGCAACGTTTCGATTCTGAATGGTGGTCTTTCACCAGGGCGATACTTAGAGTATCTACCACTCTGGATGATGATGTTTTTCTCAAACTGCCCGACAAAATATATTCATATATTTGAATGCGCTGCTTCTACGTTTGTGTAGAGTATTGTTATCTGTTCACATGGATAAATAACTCCAGAGACTTGTTAGTAGTCACGATATAGCCAAGGACTCCGAAAAAAAAATTGTGTTGCCGAAGATCAAGAGATCTCCCAACAGCATAAAAATCAACTGTGTAGCATTGCAACCGTTAGCTTCGGTTCTCATATGTAGAGTAGGTGAAAATAAAAGTCTAGTAGTCTTGCCTTAATAGTCATGTTCTTAATAATCAGGTAAATTTGTCCAGCAGTTCAATATTGGGTATATTTCCTGTAAACTCATAAAATATATCATTATTCTTTAATCACCTTCTCAGTTGACGTTTTCTCTCTTTCAATTCATATTATCTGTCTCTTTCTATCTGTTAGTTTGTTATAATTCAATTGTTATTCTATTGTTTTCTCATTGTTCTGTTATTTTATTTTATATTTTGTTCTCCCTCTTGACGGCCTGCATGGTCGAGTGGTAAGACGCTCGACTACGAATCCAGAGGTCACGGGTTTGAGCTCGGCGTGCGCAAAAAAATGTTTTTAAATTAGTATGTGTCACAACACATTTAATTGAGATAAAATAAAATATAGTATATTTGTGGCACGTTCCAGAGTGGTGGATAAGTATCGCCCTGGTGAAAAACTATGATTCAGAATTGAAACGTTCCTTGAAATGGCTTTAGCCGTGTTTGGTGACCAGATCTGAATTGCCAGGTACTTCTCAATCTCCCCTTCCTCATCTCCTTCTCCTCCACACTACTTTCAGCCTCACAACATACCCCTATTGGGGATGCCATAGTCTCACTGGCTCTAAACGGTTGGGAGCAGATGAGACTCTTGTGCGGAATTCACGCAAAAAAATAATAAAAAAAATGTCTATATAACCGCACAAGACGGATTGAAAATTAAAACTAAAAAAGGAAATATGCATTGTTGATTTTACAACTGAATAATAAAAAAAGTACCACAAAAATACAGAATACCCTCCAGTTGCAATACAAGTCCTCTGCAAATAATTCGCGCCAAGTATTCATCGCTTCATTCGATTTAATCGGAATGAATTTAATACTTCTCACAATCACAAAATCTTTTAAACTTTTACGGCAGAATTCTATTCAAACAAACACTTACAACTGGTGAATTGTTCATAGGCGGAGTCGCCCAACGTGACCCGAATATATTGCGAGCATAATTCATGTACATTATTCATTTTCCACAAGTCTGATATTACAATTCCACTTAACCTTCGTGAATTTATTCGTGAATAAAGCGGTAAAGAAAAAAGGTTAATATCATGGAGGGATATCGCGAGAATGTAAATATCAATCGGGTCGATTGGAAAATAATTGAAAGAATTTTTTCGTCTTTGATGGCAAAGAGAGACAATCTCGATACGACAAAGCTCGCTTTTTAAAAACCTAAGTATTCAAAAGTTTTTCACTGTTTTATCAATTGATTTGGCAGTCCAAATTATCTGGTAATTCTTGATGTTGTGACACGTAATATATTAAAAAAATAATATAGGTACCAAAAGAGTCTTTTTGCATATTTAGTGATTACATTTCTTAAAGCTGGGTTTCTACGCTTAGGACAATTAACTTTTAAATAAGAATGTCATACACGGAATACTATTAGCTGTTAATATTATGAACATAGCTTAGACGGATGTCTTCTGACCTTCTAAAAATGAAGACGAACATCAAAGAGGATTTTTTTTTTTAATGAAAGACAAACATTCCCGGGTTACGAATAACCTGACAATATTTGAAAAACTCCCACTGCCATCATAATAGGCGGAAGATGTTGCTTGTGTAATGATGGAGGACTTAGCTAGCAGAGGAATTGAACGCACGACGCCCGGGTGGGAATCCAACGTCCACTCAGCTACCGACTGGTCGAAAATAGAATAAAGTTATAGTCTTAATATTATTAACCCTAGGAGAATAAAATCATGTCCTGATCAAATTGCTATCGATTCTTTCAATTTGGAATAGTTACCTATAGTTGAAATTGGAGAAGAAGTAATTGATAAAAAAATATAAAGGGAATATATTATTATCATTTCCACGTGGAACGCAGCCTCTATTGCTACTGAAGCTAGATTCAGTTTGCCAAGTTGAGCTATTTGAATAATGCTCTCCTTTAGAAAACCTAACTTCGAGGTCCGTTTTTATTTCCATTTGAACAAAAGGTCATATTCCATTGACTCCATTCATTTTCATAACGCTTTATCTGACAAGAGCAATGTTTTTATCATTCTGAGGTAATTCTAACTCCACTTTGAAAATGTTTAAAAATTAGTTTACTTTCAATCTATAAACCATTTAATTAATTAATTATTATTATAGACAGTGCGGGTTTTAAATCAGTTACCTCAGAGCCAATGCTATCACTTTGTAATGAGTAATTTCAACTATAGGTTAGTTTTCTGATGCGGTTCTTTACACAAAACACAGTGCATAATGCGAGTTCAACCGGCCTGAAAATTCCAATGAATATTCATTGATCACTTTATTCAATTTCTCTGTGTGTTCCACCGTGAGATGGGAATACCTCCAGGTAACCTTGTCTCTCATTTCGTTACTCTACATCGAATAATTTATTACATAAATTTACTCGCTTCAAAATGAGCGTGATTTCCACTGTATAGAACCTTAATTCAATTGCACGGTAAGGGATAGTCACAACCCCAGACCTTTTGTGCCCAAGGGCACCGGTAGGGTGGGTAAGGGGGCTACAAGGGCGATGGTTTTGATTTGACGAAGGGGGTACAAAGGGGGCGAAAAGGGGATGCAAATAAGATTTCCTGATCTCCGATTTGAAATTGAAATAATTGGAGCGCAGATTCATTTACGCAGATTTCATCAAATAAATCACAAAATAATTACAAGAAATACGCATTTACTCGTATAAACCGGCGAGAAATGAGAAACGCTTTTTTTAGTCCAATCAGACATTGCAGTAATTGACGACCTTTGTGGCTTTATGTGAAGTCGTAAGCTTTTTAGCTCTGAAACCAGATTTGCGGGTTCAATGCCAATGCCGGTAAAGTAAAACATATCACGTATCTAGTTGATTAATAAGCAAATTTGTTTAATCCACTTTATTTTTCAATATTTTTTTTTTGTAGTCTATCAGTTTCGTCACTATTGTCACATCTTCAGGACGCTTTTCAGGAATACAAATAAATATTCAAACAATAGTTTAATCTCTTGCAAATTATAAACTAATGAAAACATATTAGATGGTATTTATATTATATTATACTTGTGAAAGTAAAAAAAAAAAAAAAATAAATACTTAAGTATAAAGTATATTAGTTTTATCACAAATAGGAGACAAATAAATTACGTCAACGTATATTTGCACGTGTAAAGAGATAATATAATCTCATGGTGTACTAGTGAGAGACCCCCATTCAGAGCCGGAACGTTGTTGCCCGCAAACTATTTATTTTGTTACCACATCTGAATAGCCAACTCTCCAACCTCCAATGACAATCTGACCCACCTCTTTCTTTTATCTTCCTCAGTAAAATATTAGTAAAACAAAAACCTACCAAATATGTGAACATTCAATCAATGAATTCAAAGATCAGGAAGATTCTCACTAATAGAAACACGCGATCATTAGTGTTGAAAAATATTTACTGGATATAGGTAGATAGAGAAAAACGAATATTATATTATTTTGGGTTTAAGGGTCGATACAGCCATTAAAATAGTAAATTAATAATTTTCGAGAACCGATTATTCTGCTTTTAATGGTGTATATTTTCTTTTCGCTGTATTGAATTACTCGTCTCATGGTATAAAACTATTGACCCTTTCACTTTCACGATTTGACCACCGGATGAGGAGCATAATTATCCATCACCCACTTTTATGGAAGGCTTATAAACTTTCCGGGTAGCTTCCAACTATATAAATAGTTGTTTTGTGTTAAGGGTAGTTAGAGGCTGGAGGGATTCAATTTAATTGCATTTCTAGTTGTTCAAACTTCAAAAAGTTTATCTTGTTTTTCGTTGTGTTGGGCAGAGTAATTAATTATGTTTGAAAGAAAATTAATCAGGAATAAACGTTTGTTAAATCTGTTTTTTGAAAACGTTGGGACTAAACGGGTTGTTTTTGGTTAGTTCAATTGACCTTTTCGAGGATACTTTTTCAATGTTCCTCTGGAAACTTTTCTATCGATAACAGTATTAATTGATTCAGTTCTCGAAGGGATATTGCACTTTTACTTGTGGCCTATAAACTTCTAAACGGTGTCCTGAAGATGATATCCTTGCCGAGGTCGCCAACACAGGCTTTTGATACTTTCTTGGTGCAGAACCAACTTACCAATGTTGGTGCCCGTGGGAAAACTTACTTGGTTATTTAACTGCCCTGTAGCAAGTTTAAGTACAAACTCTCCATAAAATTTAAACTTTGTATGTGAGCTATATTATTTGCTCTTTGTTATCGCTTTTACAATGTTTTTGTAAAACAGATAAATTTCCTTATTTCTGAGTCACTCTGTACAAAAGATAGTGTCTTGCCACCGTACCACTGTCGGATATTATTTCTTCATTCTATCGAATATTTTTTCCTTCCGTTTTATTTTTATGTTGCAGACCTCTATTTCTCGCTCACCATTACATTATGATATGGCCAAAGTTTTCTGATTTCTTGTGTGAATGTGTTTCTTTTATAATCATATTGAATCCCCGATTTATCTTACGTCCGCGAGAAAACTTTATTGATTTGGTTCTTTCTACCCGCGATAAATTCGTATTTCGACGGGATAAGACAACATAACCACGCACTAACTATCATGCCTAAAGAGTATGTAAATTAAACCAGGAAGGTATTACTTAAATATGACATACATGGTGTGATTTCTCAAAAGTATTTTTGCTTCTTGCGTTTGTCCCATCGAGTATAATATCAGCGTGAAATAATCTTCACTTTAGAAATTGTTTCCAACTTTAATTTATTGTTAGGTTTTTCAAGCGTCTTAGAGCTCGGAAGCCCCATAGTACGCGTGTCTATAAATCTCAAATTAGAATTTTTTCACCGTCTTATATTATATTTTATGAATACATTATGCGTATATGTCGCTACAACTTCTTCAAGTTCTGGCTGTGTAATATGTAAAGTTTCTTTCATTGCCCGTGTACGGGAAACTTTTTGGTTTTGTCTTTAGCATTTTGCTCCTGAAACACTTTGCCGCCTTGAATAATTTACATAAAAATAAATTACAGCCGCCTTCAGAGATCACGTGGACTTAAAATGGAACCTTCTTTTCTAGGGTAACATACTCTCTTTTTCCTCGTGATGTGTGGATGTATTTGCATTAAAAATACGCATTAGAAATGGAATAAATGGGGTTGCTTTATTTTAGGCAACAGTAAGATACAGAATGAATTGCTTTTGGGTCTTGCTAAAGAAAGTAAGTTATCAAATAATATATTTTATTAAATGAATACTGCACTAGAATCTCTACTGCTTGAAGCCAGTGGGGCTACGGCATCTTCAATTAGGGTAAGCCATTTCAAGCAACTTTTCCATTCTGAATGGTAGTATTTCACTAGGATGATACCGAGGAGATTTACTACTTATTATCATGTGTTGATTACAAATGAAATAACACACATTCATTACATATAATTTATTTGCCCACGACGAAATTTAAGCCCGCGACCTCGGTTTTCGTAGTCGAGAATCTTAACCGATTTGAAACAAACGTATTTTTAATAAGATACATTGATAACATTGATTATTCATAGATACTTTCGTGACACCAGTTATCGCGTTAATCACCTCAAGGGCACTTTGCAATAATCAGTCTAACATCTGTTGCCACGTAAGTGATTGCGAAGCTAAATTATTTGTATTACGACTGACTTATTTCTTACTAATGACGACTGACTTATAGGCCTCACCCCCTAGAAAATGGGATTATTTTTCTTGAGTTATTTGTATTATATATACGTGACATTGTTCCAGAACGTATGGTTTTGAATATACTTTCTTCATTTTACTCCACTTTTGTAATGGATAACCCATAAGCTAGAAGTTATTAATTTAATTTATTCCTTACAACATACTACGATTAATACCTTATTGACATTTGTTGACCAAACAGCTCTTGTGGAAGAACATCAGCAAATTTGATGACCTTCCGCCATAAGAACCTTTTATTTTGGTGTCTATAATCCTTACGCCAGAAATACTTCTCTCCCACCTTCTCTGAGTCGGTCAGCACTTTGAACATGAAGTCCTCCTATAGTCTGCCTACAGGTATGCTACCAGATGACTAGGCTGTGTACAGTCTATACCCCGTCTTAATGTCTCTTTCTTCCCCCGTTTGGCATACGATGTATGTAGTTGACTCCTATCCTGCTACTTTGTTTATTGGGAAAAGTTTCAAGACAATCCCTATTTCGAAAAAAAAATTGACATAGTTAGAAAAAAAATTGTTCCTGAGCTATATTTAATTCATTGCCTATTAGTCAAAATATTGGGTGTAAAACTTTTTCCGAAATTCGAGGCTTTATTGTAAAAAAACTGATTATTCATTTACGATTCAAAGTATTTTCAATCGCTGGCCACTATTTTCTTCCATCTTTTGGGCAGCGTACAAATCCCGCCTTAATAAAACTAGTCATCTTTTGAAGCAATATACGAATCGATCCATTTTTTTTACTTCTTCATAAGACTGGAAAGGCTGGCCCGCCAGGTCGTGTGCCATTGATCGAAACAAGTCATAGTCGGAGGAAGTAACGTCTGGAGAATACGGCGGGTGGGGAAGGAGTTCCTATTTTACGTTTCCAAGTATGTCTTGGACACTTTCGCAACATGGGGTCAAGGATTGTCATGCTGCAAAATCACTTATCGTGTCTCTCGTTGTATTGCAGCCGTTTGTCTTTCAATGCTCGGTTCAATCGCAACAATCGCCTTTCAACCTTCAATTTTTTTAAGAACTCTTATTTAAAAACAATGTATTTTAGATTTCTTAAGGGATAAGTCTTGCTTGTTAAACACAAGGGAATTCCTACTACTGCCATAGTTATAAGAGGAAAATGCTAATGTGCAAAGGCAAAGGACAGATCTAGCAGAGGATTGAACCCGCGAGGTTTAGGTAAGAACCTGACGCTTTTGAACCAGCCGGCTACTAATCGCACTTATTACTAACGAATATTAAGGAATTATAACATCAATAGTTATTATTATTCGTTTCTAAAAGATGCTCTCCCTTTTTTTCATTTTCTTCAATCGCCCTTCAGATGATATTTCACATTATATAAATTAGCCAATATTAAATGAAGAATCACCATGACTAGCGTAAACGCCTCTCTATACTAGATAATAACAAGCAAACATATTTCGGATACAACTATACCCTCTTTGGGACGACGTAACAATAGTTAGCTATAGCGTTTCATTGAATTAAATTATTACTCAATTTGTCAGTATCTTTAAACGATAAGTCTCGACGCTTTACTTTTCTTTAAATGTTTAGAGAAATGTATTATTACTGAGTTATTCAACCCCAAACTGATTTGTTTGAATAAACAGCCATTTACATAGAGACGAGTTTATCAAACAATTAATTAAGAGCCTTAGATAAGATAAGAATCAACTTCCGAAACAACATTCAACTTGCCATAACTCTTCAATAATGGAGGTTCATAAAACGTTAGAAGAGTGTATTGATTTTTGGTCAATTTAGAGGGGAAATTTTAACACAAAGGCAATTTTCAAAAGGGATAATTTTATATGAAAGGGGCATTCTTTTTTGAATGAAATAATTTTTCGGGCATGAACGTTTTTTAACAATGTCAAAGCAAGATTAGCGTTTGCGCCTTCTAAAGATTTTGTTTCTAACTGACTTCGCAATATTTATATGTACCCAGAAACTGGAATAGTTTTTAAACGAAAAAGATATTTTACTTAATCTCAAGTCTATAATTATGTAATCTTTTTTATGTTAATTATTTTTATTGAATCGGTTTGCCCATACTACGCGCGTAGTCGGTCAATTTTCATATTTTTGTTGTATATGGTATTTTAAAGTTTATAATTGATTGTTAATAAACACCTTTGTTTTGTTTTTATTTTTAGGCAACTAAACAACAAAAAAAAAAAATAAACAGCAAAGATATTTATTAATAATCAACAAAACATAAAATTATTCGCAGAAGTCATTTTTGGAGATAGCCAAATTTATTTGTGACCAATCAAAAATAACGAAAAACTGTTTTCAGCACATATCTTTAAATTAAAAAAAAAATTAATGTGATTTAAATTTTAAAGTGATTGGTGACAAAATAATTGTATCACGTAAAAAGTGTTTTTCTCGTTTCACAACTATCTGTGTATGTACATAATAAATGGCTCCCTTGAGGTGATTTTTCCACGAAAACGGCGCTATAAAAGTTATCCATTTATTATTTGTATGAACGTGAGATTATATTGAAAATACATTTATTGAGCTCAAATTTATGGTGAAACATAATATTTATAAAGTGTTAAGATTCGTTATAATAAAAAGGAGGTCTTTAAATTAAATCACAAAAGCACTTTCTCGCTAGGCCCTTCACAAATAAAAAAAACCAAACCACTCCTATTTATTTTTAAAGTGTTCCGACATCCCCCCGATGATAATTTTATACAACCGCATAACCGTTGCTTAATTAACAAAAAAAAAAAACGTTTTACAATTTAAATTAAATTTACACAACCAATCTTTCTACAGTCTTTATTTAGAAGATTTGTTTTTCATTTGCATTTTCTTTTACATCCATGTTGTAAAGCTAAGAGGTTATTATTTTTTTCCTTTTGACAACCCTCCTTACACAATGAAAAATATCTCGAATAGTTGTCTTAACTTTTAAAACTCGTTTAAAAGAATTAGGCCTTTTACTTAGTGACAGGAATCTTTAGATCTATGTGGCCGCTTTTGTGCCGGATTCAATGTAACTCACTTTTAGTTACCCGTTGTGATATTAATTATTTCTTGTTTCAGCCAGGCTTTAATATATTTATATGTACATTTTATAAAACTAATCATAATAAATAGATTTAAAGCTCCGGGTTTTATTTTACAAATAGATTGAAAGAACACTTAGACCCATATATTGATCATACTTGGACGATAGTAAATAATCTTAGACAGCTTGCACGAGTCTCTAGGCTCAATATCTATATATCTGCAATTTGTAAAAAATCAGCTTAAAGACGTTTTAGAAGGCTAGAAAAAAACTTTAATTGAGGTGTTATAATATTTTCCTTGATTTGACTAATAGAATTGCGAGGAAGTTTTTACATATTTTACGATTTTTTAAGATATAACGGCTGACGCGTTAAGACTTTGGATGGTTCAGATTTATGACACGACAAGATGTTATAAATTGAAGAGAAACAACTATAACTTTACATAGATTAAATACAATTTAAATGAATGAAGACCTACGATATATTTTTTTGTTTTATGGAATTGTGAAATTTAGTTATTTTACTTTTATGTTCATGTGGGCACTGTCAGGTATAGATGCTGTTAATTATATTTTATGAATCTTTAACACATTGTTTTACAGCTGTGATAAGTATCAACAAAAAAATACATAACAGTTTAAAAAAATCAAAATAATTCACCCGAACGACATAATTTCTTTAAATAATTCGTTTGAATCGATTATTTCTAATTAGATATTTGGATTATACCCATGGATATTCTGAGCTCTTATCGAACATGGCGTTAGGACGTATGGTAGTCATTCATCGTAGAGGGTGGCTGAAATATTGAATTCCTGTTACAAACAATGTTTACGGAATAGCGGGCAGCTTTTTGCAAGAATAAAGCACTTCCTCCCGGCGCTCTACTCTACCTACAGAGAATATGGAGGGAGATAATGAAACAAGAAAGCTCCGCACCTAAAGTTATGGGCTGTGACCTATGAGAGTAAGTACTTGTCCCATTAGCTATCAATTTTAATCACAACCTTCCCCTAATGTATTATCTTGCTTAAACATTCTGCAAACTTGAAAGGGCCATACACTTTATAGACAGAATTGGCTAAAAGTGGTTTTGAATGGCAAATAATTTCAGCGAACTGGAAACGATCTTGGTTGAAATTTTGACGAAAATTCACTTTCCCGCTCGCTTTTTGATAGTCACAACGTTCAATATTTGATTACTGGTAAAACATATTTACAAAGTAAAAACATGAAGTGAATATTTTGAATATTACACGTGCCGAACAATAGCTACCCACGTAGCTTGTAGTGAATTGATTAATTTCTGATTACATTATTAATTGTGTCGCATTGGATTGGTCTTGCAAAGCGGAAAATATCCAACTGTCTGCACATATCATTTTAATTGTTCCCTTTTGCCAACATGATTCGTCGGTGATCACTTCCCCATGAATAAGGTTGTTTTCTTCACGAATAAATTAAAGACAGATATTTTTTGAAAAACACATTTGTTTGCCTTTGTCTTCCTCCTTTTAAATTGATTTTTTCTATGCAATTCTGGTTTAAAAGGTTTTTTGCGAAGCTCGTTTAACAATAATAAAAAAAACATCATTCTGTAGAAATAAATTAGTCACGTCTCGCTACGCCTACATATTTTGCTTTCATACATCAAATCTGTTATTTAAAAACCGATTCGATTTTTTACGTTACTCTTACTTTAGGTTAGGTTAGATGAAAAACACCTAGTTCTTCATCAAAATTCAACACAATAATTTGATTGACAATCCATACCTCCTGGAATGCTATAAATTGTTTGTGCCAAACAACTACTGCCAGGGGTGACACCACGGTCTGCTGTGCATTCCAAATGGCAGAACAGACGTGTTGACTCAGCACAGCATAATACGGGGTATGGTACTTCTATAAAAACATGTCTCTTGATATCTTCAACATAAACATTAGAGATTTCAAGAGACATGTTAACAATATCTCTTAATTTGCTTTTTTATGTTACTGTTCATGTGTATTATAAATGGACTCAGACAGTGATACACAAAAAACCCGCTTTACATTTCTTACAAAGCTTGCTATATACTAGCAGATACTTTGGAAAGAGATCTGATATTATGAGTAACATAAAAGTAAGAAATCAAGTTACAATGAAACCACAGGTGTCGGCTTTCAGCCGCCCACTGAACTATGAACACTCCGGACGATTCATAGCCACGTGAGTCAACCGCAAACGATATCATCAATATCCAGTGGAAAAGTATTTCTGCAAACTGAGGCCACCGAGGCCGCAGAGTTCTCACATCTCGCTCGTACCAGCAAACACGATTACTCACGACAAATAATACGAGTATTACATTATCATTATATTTTATACCTCGAGGTATGAAGTTTTGCGTGAATAAACGTAGCCATATCTTATTTCTGCATTGGTTTAAACCTTCCGTCAGTAATTGAGTTGTATCAAAGAGTAATTCAAAAATATAAAAAAAAGCTCATGAAATTTATCATTCTTTATGAACTTGCCAGTCCGACTGAGTTTTTAAAAATGATTGCAATTTAGTCAGATGATGATAGAATTGAAAAATAAAGAAAATAACATAAATTAAAACTAAATAACAAGTTTGTTTAAGACCACAGATTTTACTAAAAAAATTATGATCGACCGGTTTTGCTTAGCATAAGCATCATCAGTGTACAAAATTAAACTAAACAAAAAATACACAGTGTGTGGGTATATATACTTGTACATATAGAAAGAGGACACAATATAAAATAATAAAAAAGAGAACAGTCAGAAAAAAAGAATAACAATAACATATAGAAAGAGAAAGATAATATGAAATGAAAGAGGTAAAACGTCAACTGAGAAGTTAAAAGAATAGTGAGAAATTTCATGAGTTTACGGGAAGTATACGTAATATTGGACTACTAGACAAACTTAACTGATTGTCAAGAATATTACAATTAATTTTAGTGACTTCTTTTATTTCTAGTGCTTCTAAATTATTAAATCTGTTGCCATGACCATTTTTATGGAGAATGTGAGCACTGGTACTTTTATTGAAGATATAATCTTTTTTAATAAGACGATTTGTGAATTCTAAAAAATCATGTTTTTTTAAACATCTAAGATGTGCTTTGATTCTAACATTGTCATTACGGGTCGTTTTACCAATAAAAAATACAGAACAATCACTAAAATACATTTTTTTAAATACCCGTGGACTTGGTTTGTAATCTGTATCCTTAGAATTGATTAGAAATAGATAGAAATTTACCTAAATAATTGTTCCTTTCTACGAACATATATCCATACAACATTATAATGATGCAATATAGATAAACTGAACGACAATAGCAATATTGTGTTTATAGTTAAAGCCACCAAACCCTCAGAAACTTTGGACCAGTGCTACTTCATGGGCAACTTCAAAGATTCATCCCTCTCTTCCATCACATCAGCCTTGTTTCGCTTTATACCGACGATTGCAGGTCTGATGCGGTCAGACCAGCAGATATTTCTGGGTTTCTTCCGCTTGTTATCGGATCCCGTCGATGAACTCTGAGAAACTTTTGACATGCGCAAACTACGTTTGGGTCATTTTTTTTCATGTGTCGGTCTGTTTCTATATTTTCATAGTTTTCTCAGTTTCTGTAAGACTGCGCAATTTCCGAGATTTCGAAATAAGCGCTAGCGGGATGTCAAATGCATATTATTTTAGAGATATTGATATATATAGGCTCAAGTTCTGCTTTTGTTTGTATGTTTTCCGTTCCCAACTCGAGTAAATTTCCGTTCATAACCTTATCAATAATGATTAGAACAAACTTCAAATGCACTCGATTATTGTGCATTTTTTAAACATCGGAACTCCCTCAATACAATATAATCTTAACATGTTTTTTCGCGTTTGGAGATCACATCACATAACTTACTTTACTAGTATGTATTTTATGTTTATAAAAAAAAACTATTAAAAAAAATAGTTCCTTAGTTGGTTCATCCTTTGGCCGCCTGAAAAGTAAAGTATATCTAAATATAGGTCAATCTATTATGCAACCATTAACCAAACTTTTCAAACTCAATCTTATGATAACTCCCCGAAGAGTGCGTTAATTACGTTTCGAACGTTAAACTGCCTTTGAAATGAAGTCTTGGATTTTTTAACAGCAAAAAAACACCCCTTTCTCTGATAACTTTCTCTTAGCTTTTAAAGTATTTTATTCAGAGAATTTAAGTGACTGAATTTCTAGACCACGTTGATTTTGAGCGATTTTGCATAAGTATTTTAATACAATTTTTAAGGGATAGCCACAGTTCTGTAGGCAACAGATGGTAAATTTATGAGTTAAAAGATCTAAGCTAAGTGCAGATGCTACTTGCTTCTAAATTATAATAATAATGTAATTATCGCTTCTAGCCCAACTGCCAAGGTTTTCCTGCTCATATTTTATAATATCAATTACTAACTTTATTGAAACGTTG
Source organism: Drusus annulatus (assembly GCA_022651775.1). Taxonomy (NCBI): domain Eukaryota; kingdom Metazoa; phylum Arthropoda; class Insecta; order Trichoptera; family Limnephilidae; genus Drusus; species Drusus annulatus. The sequence goes on along the minus strand of JAGWCC010000445.1, from coordinate 547,505 downwards.
TTTTGTATACCAAACACAATAACCTCGAACAACTTTTTGATGGATGTCTTTGTTACTTTGTACCGGGTGGTAAAAAATACGTGTTTCAAACAATGGCTCACAAAACAAAGCGAACAGCTAAATATATTGTTGGGGGATGAACGTGATGGTTAATTACTAATGTGATATATATGTAGGGACGAACGAATAGCGGTGAAAAAAATTACACGTTTGCACCATCTGATTATGACTGTAAAATTGAATGGTTTCAATATGACTTATCGGTTCTTACCGTTATTTTTGAGACCCCAGAAAAACCACTATGGATTTCTATGGCTATATTTTGCACACAGTATTTTGTCCAATAATCCACAATAGCTCCAAGCTTGTCTTACAACATACAAATAACAGTTATTAAAACAGTTCTTACCCGATGAAATTGCTTTAAATGAATTTAAAGTTTATAAGTAACTTTTTATTTGTTTGACTTTTTAGCATAAAGCTAAATAATTAAGCTGAGAAGCAAGAAATATTCCAACGTTTACGGTAACGGTATATAGAATAAAAATATTTCAAATATTTTCTTAACGCATTAGAAAGGTACAAAGGGCTTTTTTTAATATGATTTAAAACACCTTAGTATAATGATTTTTAAATCAGTTCGTTGTGCCACTACGGCTTTAGCCGTATACATCCCGCTCCGTGCCTGAACGTTTTTTATATGTTATCGCAGGGTCAAAAGGCGGTGCGTTTTGTAGAAGCTTTTTTTACCATGAATTTAAAAACATCTTATTTGTTTTATGTATATTAAAAAATATTCTTTAAAAATCGATTTTTCGATACCTATATTTATTTTTCAATTTTTATCTAATAAAATTGGTAGGCGTTTTTAAATAAACATTTTAAGAAAAGTTTTTCTCACGCCAAATAAAATTATTGTGGATTTCTTAAAACTGTTTTATATTATATTTTTGTAACTAGACCTGAATTGTCAAAGTACTAACTCCTATCCTTCCCTTCCTGTTTATTTTCTACTTTATTCTGTTAATTCTCCTCTATTCATTAAAAATATATATTTAATATGGAAAATTTAAATTTATGCACATTTACGAATACGGTAAAACACATTTATATTTCTAACCAAGGGTTTATACATAGTTATTTACTATATGCTATTCACAAAGGTAAGCAATGGCCAACAACATTCCCACGTCAACTGTATTTGTTGAAAACAATTATGGATTATTTTAATTAAAACACTGTTCTGTCTCAAACCCACACAAATGCTAGTAATTTTGCCATTTCTACTTGGGACCTATATTATATTCTCTCATCCATCTAATATAAATTAAGGTGCTTCAAATTCCATTTCAATATGAAAATCAAGTATAATCTAACAATCTAATATTTTTTTTTTATTTGTTTGTTTTTGATAGAAATCTTTTTTTAGCTTCCAACAATATTTTTTCTTCGAATCTTGAAAATCTAATAATACCCACGTAAATATACAAATTTCATCGCTCACAACGAAAAAAAGCGTAACTCATATTTAGCAAGTTTTCAGGAGGGCCAACAAAGTTTTTTTGCCGTATACATTTTATTACATCTTTCGCTAATGGGTTCAAAAGACAAAACGAGGTTATTATTAAGCATGCGTTGTGAGCGAAGATTTGATGTATTACATAAGCATCTTATTAACTCGTCAATGATTATTATTTTTTTAATACGATATTTATAACTGAGAGTTTAAGCTCCCATCCATAGATTTATTTTTATTTTTAATGTTTGAAAAATATAGGATAAACAATATCGAGCTTTGTATAACCTTTTCACAGCTAAATGAAAGTTGCATAGCTCTATAGACAATGCTTGGAATGACGTTGAGAACTAAAAAAAATGCTAAAAAGATCGAACAAAAAAGCTTTTATTTTATTTTTTCGACGGTATAAGATTTTTTTTTTTCAGGGTTTTTCTGAATTTTCCAATCATTGTTGAAAAGCATCATACCTTCAATAAAAACACTGGTGCTCATATTCTCCATAAAAACGGTCATGGAAACAGATCAAATAATTTAGAAGTACTAAAAATAAAGAAAGTCATTAAAATTTTTAGTCATATTCTTATAATTAATTAAATATGTCCAGTAGTGCAAAATTAGGTATACTTCCCGTAAACTCATAAGATTTCTCACTATTTTTATCACGTTCTCAGTTGACGTTTTGCCTCTTTCTTTTCATATTATTTCTCTATTTCTCTTTGTTCCTTTGTAATAATTTAAATGTTGTTCTTTTGTTTTCTTACTGCTCTCTTTTTTTATTTTATTTTGCGTTCTCCCTCTATGTATCGGTATATGTAACCACAAACTATGTATTTTTTATTTAGTTTCTTTTTTACCCTGATGATGCTTAGGTTAAGCAAAACCTGTCAGTCATAAAAAATTAAAATAAAATCTGTGTTCTTTTCCAACGTTATTATTTCATTTTCATCAAAAAAAGCTTTGCTTTTGATTAAGTATGGAAAATAGGTTTCACTGTGAGGGCTAAACAATATTACATACTAATATTAGAATTCCTTTTAATAAAATAATACTTAACTTCCCGTCATAAAAATATTCATATTACCGACATAAATCAATGAAATGGAATATCGCCGACGCAAAGGGAATAAGTTTTTTCCCATATCAAAACTCGAGTGTGTTGCATACTCGTATCAACCATTATCTGATTGATGTATTTATTACCCAAAGGAATCGTTATTTGTGCATGCATCTTTTAATGAGAGTTGTTATTGAAATAAAACTCGGGGAAAATTAGTTTTTTCATAATCACTTCGGAAATAATTAAGCCCTTGGTTTCAGCCTCGGCTCGCCTTACTAACGAAATTTTCGCTAACTAAAAGTAGATGCTTGACATGGTGCTGAGGTAGTCTTGATTTTGTGTAATTTAATAGAAATACCGTGCATCTCCAACAACAGATATTAAATTTAAAGTAAAATGTTAGAAAAGTTGGTTAGTTGAGAACAAGATTTATGCATTTAACTTTAATGACCGAATCAAAATAAGTAATGAACTTTGACTATGCTAATCTTCTCAAGGTTACTTTTCGAATCACTCTCTCAGTGTAACAAGTAACTAATTAAAATACAAAATTATTGATTGATATCAAATTTAAAAAATATAATGCTAGATATTTTCAATTTACTAATGTGTCTTTAAGCATGCAAATGAAAATGAAAGTCTCCGTGGTCCAGTTGTTAAGACGCTTGACTACGAAACCGGTCGCAGGTGCAAATCCCGACGCGTGCACATAAATTTGATTGAATTCAAATGTGTTATTTCACATTTCACTTGCGGCACGTTCCAGGGTAGTGTCGATACTCTCAGTATCGCCCTGGTGAGAGACCACCATTCCGAATCGAAACTTAGCTTGAAATAGTCTAATCGTATTTGGTTACAAAATATGCAGCCAGGTACTTCCCAACCTTCCTCTTCCCCATCTCTTTTCCCTCTCCACTACCTTCAGCCTCAGAACATACCCTAATTGGGGATGCCGTAGTCCCACTGGTTCCATACAGTTGGGACTCTTGTTCGGTATTCACTATAAAAAAAAATTAAAAAAACATAAAAAATGTGCTAAAGATAAATATTTACTTCACGGGTTATTAAATATTCAAAATACATAAATAGTTCGGTATAACGAAACATTTATCTAGTATTTACTTTTTTGTAACGTTTATTTCCCATTTCATGTTATATGATGTACGCAGGTGCATATTATACGCGTCAACTTCTGAATTAAAACTAAAATAGCAAAAATATAATGTGTCGTTATTCGTTCATTTTTGTCACCATTTTTTCTTCAGCCACTGATTTCACCGTCAAAACTTGGCTTTTTACATGCATAGGTACTTTCGCACTGATTGAAAAACATTACAACCTCAATGGATATCCATTTTATAGGTTTTTGCAAACGTTGATCAGACAAAATATAAGTAAAATGTATCTAGATATGTAGTTGAATCATTTTACCAAGAACATATGATTCTGTCACTAGGCCAAAAACACATTTTGACTTTCTAAGCAGTTCAGTGAGGCTTTCACAATGTAATAATGACTACAACGGAGCGTTAAAAGTAACTGTCATAAGAATAAGCCTCCAAAGCTTCCGTTTGCATCACGGCACGAACGGGTAAAGTTTAAATTAAACGTGCGTTGAATCAGAATCAATATTAATATTCCTCCGATATGGCTTCCCAAATTACCGTCTATTCACTGACGTTTTATTTGTGTAAATATTTGTGGAATTAGTGTCCACTGTCACTTCATTATTGTGTTGATAACTCTGTATCCTAATCATCCCCGACATGATTTCTGTTGAAATTCCCGGAAGTTTCCGCCCCTACCACATTGTTCCTCCCCATCACTTTAGGTTCCTCTTTAACCACTTTGTCAGGGAATAAACAAGTGATAAATTGCTGACAGCAGCTTCCCCTTCTCCTCTCCTACCCGCTGTGCCCTTCCCAGATGAAGAGATGAAGTGCACTTGACTCGCTCACTCCGGACGGAATGAGACTTGAGCCTCCACTCGATGGTTGTAGACGACCCGAATACAAATACAATGAAACGCGAAGAAAATCAATCGAAATACCGAAAAATGTTTTTATTTTTTATTTCCCCATATTAACACAAATAATCTCCATGGCCGAGCGGTTAAAACCCTTGAATCCAGATCCAGAAGTCGCAATCTAGAAATCCGGTGGGAGGAAATGATTTGATTTAATTAATTTGTGTTTTCTCATTTGTTTATCATAGTAGAGAGAGTCCGTGTAGCCTGACCCCCAAGCTTTTAAATTAATACAAAATAATATTAACCAAATTAAAAAAAAAACAATACAAGAGTATTTTTTGCGTGGTGATTTCCCACGAAAACGGCGCACTATAAGTAATCCATTTATTATGATTACGTAAAGAAAACAAACATCTCTAAAAGTGACAATATCTGCTAATACGTCTCATGGCGCCGACCTCCATGATTTTATTTATATTAATCTACAGTGATCGCATTTTCTATAATACTCCAGAATATCAGGACATGCTTGATGTATTCATTGAGTGCACTTTATGGACTGTGTCCAATTATATTAAAATGTTTCAGGGCAAATAATGCACGTATTTAATACATAACAATTGAAAAATTGTCAACTTGCGGTTTATTCTCATCAATTATCGAGGGTCATTATTCACCACGTATTTTTATAAAATCACAGAAAAACTGCTTACCATCTTCCTTATTTGTTATTACAACGACAGAGTTAAAAAAAAATTGTAGATTTCTTTAATTAATTTATTTCATTTAAAAAAATATTAGGTGACAAATTGAAAAAAAATAAACCTACACGTGTATTATAAACATATATGATATAATATGACGGCATTAATTTGGTGGCACTTTATGATTTTTCATTTGAAATTTATTGACTCGTTCTGCGTTTTAAATTAAAATTGATAAAAGTCATATATTTAGCGTAGGAAAAACTTCACGAGAAGAGCATAATGAAAACTTTTTTAGACCGTTATCAACGCCAATTTATTTCAAAAATATATAATAACGACTTTTGTGGTGTTTTGACTTTCCACATCCAATTTCGCCACCGTAAAACTAACGTAAGTTTCTACCGCCAGAAACGCCGAGAAACCACCGAGCAAAGTATGAATGCTTCTACGAGTAGTTATATTATTTGAAAGCTTAAGTTAGTTAGTTAGTTAGGTATGTTGAACAAGCGTATTTTGACAATCTTCAAATAATGATGCTGACTTGCGACCTGAAATAGCTAAATTATTATTTCATTACTTAAGTTCAAACGGGAATTATCACAAATCTGCGCCATAGAAATAAAAATACAGTTATAATTGAATTCATTGTTAAATTATCCAGATACTGTTATAATATTCTAGACAAAAAGTTGTATTTTCACGAAAATGATTCAATTTGAATGCAACTCATATTCAAGTCAGTACAGCTAAATTTATATTGAATCAGTGTATAAAGTTGACTCTCTCGAAAGCGCGTGATTCTGCAGTTTCTGAGGGAGGGAGACCTCATCATTATCATTGCAAAGTATTGCTTAATTTTTTAGTTCAAAGTAAGGTAGTGAAAATGTGAAGAATCCTGAATCATAAACTGCTTAAAAGAAAGAACTAAACGCAATACATTTTTTTAATGCTAATTTACATAACGCAGCTGAAACGGTCTGCTGTGATTTTATGATGAAATATTGACAGCTTATTTATGTCTAAAATTGCTAGAGATGTGACCACTTTGAAATAACTACTTCAAAGAACTACTTCTTTTGGCAACAGTTCCTACTTCATTCGATTGCTCATTGAACTAATACTTCAATTGAAGTCGGTAGTTCATTTTAGCGTCCATTCATTTCAACAACATCGTTTTATTGAACAAATATTTTAATTGAAGTTGGTAGTTCATTTTAGCCTTCATTCATTTCATTAACTTCATTTCATTGAAAAAAAAAAAAACTTTAATTGTAGTCGGTAGTTCATCTTAGCGCTCATTCATTTTATGCGATTTTGGTTGGCGAGGAACCAGTTTCAGTTCCAGTTCTTTTCGTTCTCAAATCTAAACTCTACCGACTAGCATGTGCTTTTTCGGCGAAGAACCGGTTCCAAAAAGAACTGAAGAAATAAGCGGATAAATTCAAATCTCTTTTTTGCGAGTTCGACTTCAATTGAAGTGTTCACTTCGAAGGGTTCATTTTAAATAACTTACAATTCGTGAAGCATTCACAAAACATTGAAGTTTTTCCCAACGCTAAAAATTGCTATGTCAACGCAACTGCTTTCATTTCGAAATGTCATTTATATCACAAGCCTTAAAATATATATGTATCTTTCATAACATTAAGACAAAACGCAATATATCGTTAGTCAGTGGTTTCAGAATATGTTTTTTAAATACTGTGAAATTCTTATACTAACGCTCGATTGGGCTATTAAATAAATATAAATATAATATACATCTACAATATAATGCGCTATCTAAAAATTGATAAATAAGAAAATTTTGCATTGAAGCCAGGACGAATTCGGGTTGTTACTAGTGGGTCATGATATGCTATTGATTTTCAAAGACAGTAGGCTATTGTCACCCGATTTAATAGTAATTTTAGCAACTAACTATGCATCAAGTTTCCTGTTAACCCAAAGTCGTATTGTTTAGAAAAAGGGTATATAGCTAAATAAAAGTATAGTTTACCCAATGTTTTTATTAGTTTAATACGCGTGATTTAAATAACGAATTTAATTATTATTTTAAGTCCATATTGAAAACTATTAAGATTTTAATTACGATTATAAAACTGAAGACATTTTTTATTAATTAAATAAATAGATAAGTCATTATCTGAGATGTATAAAAACCAGTTAAACCTTTTTTCAACTATCGATCGTTAAAGTTTGACACTGCGAGCTATAAAATGTTTAATTGCCAACTCTTTTAACAGCATTATAGGCGGCATCCCCCCAGCTACCCCTAGGTATTCCATTTATTCGCAGAATTTAGTAGGGTAGGGTAGGTCGTTATTCAGCGGAATCTCCATTATTCTCACCGTACAAACAACTTGGTACGTAAACGCTGCTACGGTAAAAATATGATGTGACCATAAACGAGTGACTCATCGGGTAAACGAGTGTAATACTACTACTCGACTCGTACCTATGGGATATCATGAACAGGAATGTGCTAGAAACCAAATCAGTGTTTGAATGCACTCATGTTTGTTTATTTTATTATTTATTAAGTTAAAATATGTATGTATAATAATAAATACGTAAATACGGTCGAAGTTCCAATTGCGACCAACTTGGTTTGCAAGACGAGCAATTTTTTTTAGTAAACTTTAACTTGATAAACAAACTATGTCTTGTTATACAAGCAATGTTAAAATGTTGAAAAAATATTGTGTTCATCTGTATTACTCAATTTGTGCTTTGTACAGTAGTACAAACATGTTTAATTTAATTTATTGATACAGTTTTGCTGTGGGAGTATCTGGGTTATAATTAAAAAATATATTTGTAAAACTTTATTCTGTATTTTTTATGGATTGTTGAAGTATAAATGATGGGGGTATTTTCCTAAATCTCTATTAAATAGGCGGGACAGGATTAAACTGCATTATAAGCCCCTTTTACTTGTACTGATATGATAAGACCTATTCTACAAAATACGTTATTAAGGGCCTAATTTAATTTTTTATATGCTGCTCCGAAGACAAGTGTTGGTCATTGCGCAGATATGTGTATTTTTCACTGTCTTAAATTTTGTAGGTTTCTTTCTTCTATTTTATAACGTTCTTGGGATAGTTTTTTTTTCTTCTTTTTGGTGAACTTTCAAATCGTCTAAACAGTTTTTTCAACATTAATTCTTAGTATGTTTTTAAGTAAGCCAGTTGTATTCTGAATTATCTCCACTTTTTTTTTAAATATCGTCGCTGGCAAGGCAAAAGGGCTGAAGCGCCATTTTAGGAAATTTAGTTTTTTGTCTGTTTTACAATATAATTCTCAAGTCTCCAGTGCCTGGTTGGATTTCGTAAAAAAAAGTTGACTCAGGTAACTCAATGATTTTACTGAGTTACCCGAAGCGACAAAAAGTTTAAAAAGCCACAAGCTTGTGGTCGCTTGTGTCAATCCTTCTCCCAAATGATAAATATATTTTAGATGACTGTAGGGCCACGAAAGTCTTCGGAATCAAACGAGAGTCAAAGCGTTACGATGCAGAAAAAAAACGTGATTAAAACTGCTCATTTAATTCATTTTTGACTAAAGTGTCGCTTAAGCCTTTTTGCCTTTCCAGCGACGATATTTATACTTTACATATTTCGGTGGGCGAACATGGTTATATTAAAGTACTCAATAAAATCTCCAAAATCTGTTAAAATATAAATTTATCGACCCTTAAATAGAAAAGAAGCATAGATAAATATTCCGTCTTCGCTGTTCTAAGTAGAATTTTCCCACTCGACACTTGAACATAGCAAATTTGTGAAAAGGGGTGGTTGTAATGGAATTTTAATTTAATTTTACGAGATCTTACGGCCATGCTTTGTTCCGCTCAATTGTTGCACAGAAAGGCGCCGTGTAACATTCTTCGGTGTTCTTATTATTATATATAACTAGATGTTACCCGTGAAAAATCACAGGATGTAACTTGACTTACAAAGAAAAATCTTTAATCGGTTTATTTCACCTATTTCAAAATATAGAATAATGTCTGCCAAAATACATACAGGGTTTTTATTAGAAATTAGGATTTTGAAATATCGTTTTATAAACCCTAATAATTTCAATAAACATCAATTCCAAATTCGAAAAGTTCACACTCCTACGGTTGTAAGAACTCACAGAGGAAATGATTTTTAGTTAATTATTCTGCTTTAAGTTCGTGTAAGTGCCCTATTGCAGTAAGTGCAACGGCTTACTGCAATAATTGACAAGTTGAAAATCCTCACTATAAAGCAGAAAATCTGTGTGCGGAGGCAGCATAATTTCTCTAAAAGTGAGCTCAGGTGTCGTGAAATTCGCGCATAATTTTTTGTCCAATTTTTTAAATTAAATATTTTCAGTTTGCTACGTTATATCCATCATGAGATATGGAGCTTTCTAATATCGATTTATATGTTTGAAAAATATAAAAAGCTACATTGCTTGTTCCACGTTTTCAATAATTTATTATGAAAAAAAGAGTGTTGAAACTCGGATGAAGCCGGATATAAATTGACTACCAGTGTGTACAATATTTATATTGTATTTTTTTCGATGACCAACGATTAAATCGTCGACCCCTGTTGACCGCAGATTCTCGTCCCGCTTTGTCGTTTGGTAAAATTTAGATCAGCCGTCAAGGATTAATGGTCAAGATGTTATGCTTGACAGCTTACCTAAATTGATAGAACGCCAAAGTGGAGCGAATATAGACTGTTGCCATATTTTTATCATCGATCAAATGTAACGATTGTTCAAATTATCATCCCTGAGTTTCATATTTATTATTATTTTACATTTTTTTCTATGAAAGAAAAAACATTTCCGAGTTACGAATAACCTAACAATATATTTATAGTTTTTGTGTTCAATTTGTAGAACTCCATTTTATTTTTTTTTATATGATTCGATTGAATTAAATTTAATATCATTTGAGTTCTGCTATTTAAAGTTTTTTTTATTTTTGTTTTTAGTGATGTTTCGGCGTTTAAGGCCATTGTCAAACTGTGGTTAGGCCACATGGAAACGACTTATTTATACGATTTTGGTTTCTTATGTGATTACTAATTACGGTAAAAACCAAATTGATAATTACAGTATAAACCTAATTGTCTTGAATTATTCTGTGAGGTACTTAACTTAACAATCTGTTTTCCCCATTTTATTTTATTTTAACGGCAGGTTTTTCTTTATTGTTTAATAATGTGATTGACCATTGGTTTTTTCCCCCGTTTATGAATTGTGAATCTATTTGTTAAGTACCTTTCTTAATCATTCATTGTATTATTTTACGAAATTGCATTATTAAGCATGATATTATTATTATTAGGTATTTTTATTTTCTTGAACATATTTAGGAGTGGAGATGAAATTATTTTTGTTTGATTGTTGATTAATGTTATATTTGGATCATTTATTCTTTTGTTTATTTCTAATTGCTCAAGTAAATTTAATCTAAAACCTTTACTTTCAATGTGTAGAGGGACGTGGTTTTTGTTTTTAGTGACGCCGAAACAGCTGTCACTAAAAACAAAAATAAAAAAACTTAAAATAGCAGAACTCAACAATAATAATATTAAATTTAATTCAATTGAATTGTATAAAAAAATGAAATAAAAAAACCTAATAATAATTGAAAAACTCCAACTGCCATCATTATAAGCGGAAGGTGTTGCTTGTGCACCGATAGAGGACTTAGCTAGCAGAGGAATTGAACCCGCGAAGCCTGAGCGGGAATCCGACGCGTTTGTTCACTCAGCTACTAACCGGTCATATTTATTTTGTTTATTTATCTTAAGTTAGATCACATCATTGTGTGTTCCAATATAAAAGATTTAATGTATATACAGACATGATTTTTCCAAACATATTTTTCTGATGACATTTTATAAACTTAAAACTTTTAAAAAGAATATGTATTTATATATATCGGGTTACAACAAAATGAACATACAATATACCAACATTAATATTTATGGAAAACAAATTTTCTTTAAATGTATATCATTTATTTTTTATAGTGAATACTGCACTAGAGTCCCATCTGGTCTTTACCTTCTACAGCCAATGGAACAATTGCATCTTAAATTAAGGTATGTTGTGAGGCTGAAGGTAGTGAGGAGGGGAAGGAGATGGGGAAGAGGAAGATGGAGAAGTACCTGGCTAATTTGATCTGGTCACCAAACACGGCTAAAGCCATTTCAAGGAACGTTTCGATTCTGAATGGTGTTCTTTCACCAGGGCGGTACTAGTATTCAGTATCTATATTGTATTTTTATTTTTTATTTAGATGTGTGCAAATATATTTTTTTCACACATCTCGTAAGAAAAAACATTTTTACATTTCACAATTATAGAACAAAGCACAAATCCTCCGAAAAGTGCCAAGGCTTGAGGGTTCTTTTAGTGCATTTCGAAGACTATTAAAAGTATTATCTACCACTCTGGAACGTGCCGCAAATATACTTTATATTATTTTATATGAATCAAATGTGGAACGACACATATTAATTGAACGAAAGTTATTTGCGTACGCCGGGTTCGAACCCGCAACCTTTGGATTCGTAGTCGAGCGTCTTACCACTCGACCACGGAGGCCGTCATTAGGTAAATCGAATGACTTTTTTTAAAATTCTTATACAACAAAGATAAAATTGCGACAGCCAATTTATTTGATTAAATAATAATTTGGGTGTTTTGGAAGGGACTTTTCTTAAAATAAATACCTACCAGGGCAGAATGAAACCTCGGGGGTGGCGGTTATGATGCCATTGAGAAGGGGCCGGAGACTGCGGGATAGTAGATGTAAATTGACTGAAATTATCCATGCATATCTTCTCTGAAATAATCACGGAAATCCTGGAGCGTCACGTTTGGCCAAGGATCTGAAATACAGATCTCCTTGCTTGAATTTGAGCGAGGATTCCGCTCGGCTGGAAGTCGTCGCAACGATTCAATTTTTCAGCTATTTGAGACGGTTAATAACGAATATTGCTTAACCTGGGGGATTTAAATACTGTGGCACTAAATATAACTTATTTAAACTGTGCTTTTGAAAAATTAAATTAAACCTTGGAGTAAGAATATATATGGAGAGAGAGTTAAATATTTTTTACCAAACCCATACAAATTTACGATAAATCACTATCAACATTGAAATGTTAGATAATACAGGAAATACAACTATTTAAGAAAAAAAATACCTTGAAAGATTATAGATTACGTTTTTATAATTTATTATCATAAAGAAAAAAACACTTCACTTAACGAATGCCGTAATATGCTTTAGCACCGTCATATTTTCAAACGCCTTTTTCTCGGTTTCATCTTTTGGGTTAACTACGTCCAATTAAAACCAAATATTGAAATTGCTTAGTTAAGACTGTCGTAGTAAATTAAAGCAATGGACAGTATTTTATAAGGTTACGCGTAATCGTTTTAGTAATATTATCTTCAACGGTCTGACAATGTCCGTAGCCGGCTGAAACCAATACTATCGCAAACTAATACCCTTATATAAAAAAAAAAACAATTTTTTTTTTAATCATGGTCTCAATAAAAGTATATTTGTACATAATACAAATAAATAATAATACGCCATAGATTATAAAATGTAGTTAGTAATAAGATGGAACGTAGGAATTAATATTTGTACAGCGCCCCTGCTTAAATTGATTTTTTACTAAAACGACGCTATAAAAAATATCAAAATATCAAAATATCATTCTTATTTTATATATTATTATTTTTTCTTAAAAATTTCTGTTAATTTATATTTTTCTTTAATATTATTATTGTGTGTATTACAACTTTTGTGTTAATATTATTATTACCATGTATTAATATCAATTATGGAATGTATTGCATTGCACTAATCCTGCATAACTTCCGGAATAAAATGTTATTATTATATTATTTATATTATCTTATTTGTTTAAGCTTTTTTTTATTTTTGTTTGATTTTAAATGCCCTTAACCTAAAATATATCTATATTGAAAGCTTACTCACATTCATGTGGTAAAGTCTTGCAATGTTACCTTGCGAGACAATTTATATTGAAAGCTTACTCACATTCATGTGGTAAAGTCTTGCAATGTTACCTTGCGAGACAATTTATATTGAAAGCTTACTCACATTCATGTGGTAAAGTCTTGCAATGTTACCTTGCGAGACAATTTATACAGTGGCCTCACATTCATGTGGTAAAGTCTTGCAATGTTACCTTGAGACAATTTATATTGAAAGCTCATTCATGTGGTAAAGTCTTGCAATGTTACCTTGCAGACAATTTATATTGAAAGCTTACTCACATTCATGTGGTAAAGTCTTGCAATGTTACCTTGCGAGACAATTTATATTGAAAGCTTACTCACATTCATGTGGTAAAGTCTTGCAATGTTACCTTGCGAGACAATTTATATTGAAAGCTTACTCACATTCATGTGGTAAAGTCTTGCAATGTTACCTTGCGAGACAATTTATATTGAAAGCTTACTCACATTCATGTGGTAAAGTCTTGCAATGTTACCTTGCGAGACAATTAATAAATAAAACGTGTGCACGTGTGTAACTTGCAATATACCTCTTAAAACAGTGGGGTTCAAATCCACTTGTAGTTATATCTCTGACTAATCTCAGCTCCACGTGGATTAATAGGCCTTAACGGTATTTGTTACCCCTGCGAAAACAATGAAGAAGGATCGAGAGAAGGAATTAGGGGCGTGGAGGCTGTATGTGTGTTGTAATATGGATTTATACTGAAGGATAACGGAGTGAAGTGAGACACTTAATTTTGGCCATTCATCTCTTTGCGCAAAAGCCTTGAACCCGGCGAAAAATGTTTACTTCTCGTGAAAACATTTCAACCGTCTCGAATGCTTGTGACACATTAGCGTAATAAACTGTTAAGCATAAACCTCTTTTTGAAAGCAGCGAAGACTCTCGATTAGAGAGCTGTAGCATCATGAAAATTGCAAGGCTTATAGTTTAGGTCATCGTAATTATCTTCAGCTCGCAACATCGTGTCCATTACGAGCTGTGCAGTACTTCAAAAAATAAAATAAATAAATCTAAATGGTGGGAAGAGAGAGGCGAAAAACCGTCAGAAAGTAGGTACTTGGCTATTTATATCTGATTAACAAACATAGTTCAGTTTTAATTCATTTGAAAGAATGTTACACTTTTTATGGTAATCTCTCAACCGTTAAGATGAGGTGACTTGCTATACTCGTATGTAGGATGGTACTAATGAAAATATTTCTATTTGTGTGAAATTAAAAAATGATAACCAATTAAAATTATTTACCTGACTTCTCTCGGAAGCTTTGCGTTAAAATACAAAAATTGTGTGTTATAATCTATAATACTTTTTCTAGTATAATACCTACGTACATTTATGACGTTAATTTAAAGGGCCTTCTTGTGTGAAACCGCAAAAGAATTTCGTCAATTTTTTATTTTGCCCCATGTTTAAGCCCACATGAAACTCGATGGGTACGTATTTGTATCTAAAATCTACAAAATAAACTTTTAAATAATAAATCAATAAATTAAACGCTTTAGTCGTCATCATTTAAAAAAAATGCTGTAGCCACTTTTAACAAAAATCGTTTTCATTTATTTTATGCAATTCGAACAAATATAACGACTATTTTCAAGTAGGGAAGTGCTATGTCTTATGTACGGCGTTGTCAAACCCAAAGAGCTTTATTGATAGATTTTAAATAAATTTACATGTAGATAACTTTTTGTATTAAAACAGTATTCAAAGAGTGATTTGGTCGATATCCCGGTGGGTAGGGCGCTCGATTGCCAATCGGACGGATCAAATTCGATTCTTATGGCGGAATCCGACTTTCTCCTATTCCAAAATATTTTATGTTTCGTGAAAAAGATTACACCAAACAGTTATGAGTTCTAGTACTTATTCTTAATGAGGTTGTTAAAAAACATTTTCTCTAACACGCCTACCAAAAAAAAACAGTTTCAATAAGCTAAACATATTAAAGAATTGGAAATTAATGATTCATGTCGATGGCGATGTTTATTTAACTATTTTCACACTACATTAATCATTTTTTAAACAAGCCTGGAAGAAAATATAAGAAACTAAACTTATAACGATATATAAACGGTAACGATGTTTTAAAATAAAATATATTAAACATGAAACTTAATATTTTTAGATAAATTGATATTACATTATATAATATTCAGAGTTGTAGATACTTTCTCTTAAGATTCTGAGATTGTCTTTTAAAATTTGCCAACTGATTTATTGAGCGCAGTGTGTGGCATAAACTGAGAAACTTTATGGGAAGTTATTTGACTAAACGAGAAAATTAAGGGAATATTAAAATTAATTTATGGTCTGTAGATCACAGAACATAAATCAAACGATTATTAAGTAAGCACGTGTGGCAATATTAAAACGCGGTAGTACCGAAACGCGAATACAACGCAGATACGTAATTGCAAAATTTCCCTTCTCGTGGAGTATTTTTGAGATATTTACGGCGGTTTTAGTATAAATAATAATATAATACCCCCCGAAAATGGAAACACGTAGAACTACGATGATTTTTCACATCTTCAAAGCTTAAATTATTCTCTGATATAAAAAAAATACAAGGGGTTTTCATAAATAAGCAAATACTAGAATGCCAAGACTTTGCTTTGTGAAACTTTAAATGAAATCGCTGCCTGAAGCTGAGAATCTATTTTAAATGGCTCCACTCTATATACTTTCTCCGCCTCACTCTCCTTTCCCATATTCACTGCATTAAAACTTCGGTTTTCTCCGGAAACCATGACAACAGGTGTTGTAGAATACTGGATGGCTTCGTATAAATATATGTTTTATGCGGCTTGCGAAAGCCCTTCTTTATAGATTTAATTTACCATAAAATATTAAAACACGATGTATCTAGAGCTATACTTTTTATTTAAATAATTGTTTCGTCAAACCTTGTTCAGACAAGAAGTAATTTAATTCAATTTATTTTTTGCGGTGGAATCTAACAGAAGTACTGGCACGGCTGTATTAGTTTCCCGATTTTGCTTTGGGGGATACTAAAACTCTAGAGGCGGAAGTTAACGACATACTAAGGCATTTGAGGTGACATCTCACGAAAATTCCGCAAAATAAGTTATTCAAGTTTTATTATTATAATTCTAAAATTGACCATTTTTTTATAAGCGGGTCGTCAGTAGTTAATATGAAATTATTTATTTATTTATTAATAAACTAACGGGCTATTATCCAATTGCAACAAAAAAATACATAACGCGAAATGAAAAAAAAGAGTTACAGGGAAAGAACAACATATACATCATATTATAATGAAGCAATGACAAATATAGGACAAAATGTACATAACAAAGAACATTAAAATCAAAGACAAGTTTTGGTAGAGTCGTAAAGAATAACAAAAATCATTTAGATTGGTACCAAAATTTTCAAGACTTTGGCTTGAGTCAACAAGTCTGACATTCTGGACAGTGGAAAATGATATCCATAATTAATAGAGTGATTATTAAGAAACAGCAATTCATTGTTTCTGAGTTTACGGCAAGGAATGTTGAACTAAATGAGTTGCAACGAAGAAGATGAGTCAATGATACAACAAATAATTTTGAAAATGCAAATTGAATCAAAGTCGTTCCCACGTTTTTTTCATGAAGGATTTTTTAATGTTCGTTTAATTTCATCAAAAGAATAATCGCCTCTTTCTCGTCTCTAGTCTCCATTTAATTTTTTTTTTTTATCTATATACATAGTAATAAAGTTGGTGTAGAGGGTGAGATAAACGCATGAGTGAATTGCTGTAGATGTATTGTTTTGGGTATCAGAATGAAATTACATGGGCGAATTACATTCGGTAAAATTACACGTGCTAAAATTACACAGCAAAAAATACATAGCAAGCATTACACGTTGAAATATTTATATTTATAAATATAAATATATATATATTTTTTTGTGTGTATTTTTTTTCACGTGTAATTTCCTTTGCGTGTAATTTCCTTCGCGTGTACGAGTATTTTTGGCGTGTAATTTTAGCTCTTTTTTCCTCACGTAACCGTATTTTTGTTCAATGTTTCACAAAAACCTTACTGGCAGCGATCATACTGAACTATTCCATCACCACAAAAATGACGAGTAGCAAAATGTCGATAATTTTCCATTAATAATTTAATACCGAATAATTTTCCTAAATTCGTTGATCTTATATATTATTTTCACTAGATTAACCAAGAAACTGTGTAATTTGAATGCAAGTGAAACCTTGTCTTTATTTATACAGGATCTCAATAGTATTACAGTGATATTAATTGTGTAATCACATGCATGCAAAATGTTAATTTAAATTGGACGAGGGTCTAGCGGAAAATTATAAGGATAGCTGGAATAAAGTACAAATTTAAATTTTGTACTTAACGTATAAGACATAATGGAAACAAAATGGTGAATTCAAACTTTTCTGAGGCTGCACCGAAAAGGTAGTTAATTTAATTTTCCGGTTAATTTAATGTGTAACCTGAGAACTAATAGCATTATGGTTGAGAGGCTAGGATGTCCAGGAAGGCGACCTGTTTTAAGCAGGCTCTAATGTTTTAAATAATGTTATAAAAATAATTAGGTTATCGATGAAATTTCGGTAAAACATTTGAGGGGCGGAAACGGAGGTAAACAATGCAATAAGATCGTATAGGGATTAATTAATGTGGTACAAAAAGTTAACCAAAAATTTTTTTATTATTTTTTTCAGAACCCTAAAGTAACACTCTCAGTATAGCCCTGGTGAAAGGTCACCATTCAGTATCGAAATATTGCTTAAAATGGCTTTGACCGTGTTTGGTGACCAGATTTGATTAAGCAGGTACTGTACCTATAACCTTCTCCAATTGGAGATGCCATAATTCCACTGGATTCGGATAGTTGGAACTCTAGAAAACCGTCTCGCATAAAAAAAATGTCTATAATGTATGTTTAGCAATGAAGTATATTTATCACTGAAAAAATATTATTTGAAAAAAAAATGTTCAATTAACAAATGGAAAATATAAATAGTACAATATAAAAGTCTTGTGATTTATTTTACATTTAAATAAATATGTCAAAGCAGTGAAAAGACGTAAGCTATAATACATTATAATGCATTGTTTTAAACTGGTTAGTATCCTAATGAACAAACGCGTTGGGGGTGGTAGATTCAAGTCCTCCATCGTTACAAAAGCAACATTTTTCGCATACTATAATTTTTGGGTTAATTTAGGGGTTTTCAAATATTGTCATGTTATTTGTAACCCGGGAATAGAAAAAAAATGATGGTTAGTTTTTTAATACTTGTCTTATAATTAATTAGTAATTGTAATTTATCGAAATCATGAAATATCTTATAAAATATTAACACAACATTTTTCTTTATCTTTTCAGACACGAGCATTTTTCGAAACCAAAGGATAAAAGGTAAGCATATTTTTAAATCATTTTTTTTTAAAGTTTTTGTGTTGGGACAAAATTAGGTTATGATATGGCTTTTCCGCAGAAATAAGGAGAACTTTTAAAAATAACACTGTCTATGTCTGCATCATCTTTTTTCATCTTGAGGCTCGCAATTTGTCAAAAAATATCGCATATACGAAAAATACTCACATAAAATAAAAATAATTAAATAATGATAATAATAAATTGCAATTTTTAATAAAGTGTTCCATATACTTTTTTAATAAGATAATTTATTAATTAATGAGACGGTTGAGTTTGTTTTTTTTACATAAAAAGTTTTTTTATGCATGGATTGACATTTAAATCACACACAATTACATTATTTTCAAGTGATAAGGCCGATTTCTATATTTAGTTGTTAAAGCCACCATTTACGAGAAGCCTTTTTCGCACAAACGAGAAATGAAATCGTAAATGGCAAATTAGGTAAAACTTTGATAAACGTTAAATAAGTAATGAGGGGGTCGAAAGGTTTAAAACAATTTTTTAGCTTTTACAGGAATAATGTCTTTAAAAAAAGTTACTAAACGATAGTCTTTACCGTCAAAGGTAAAATCTGATCAAAATGGGGATTTAAAAAAATAATTTAATAAAAAAAAAAAAAACTACCTTAATAGTTATGAAAAAACATGGTTTTCAATTTGTTTTAGTAATTTAAATAGTTAACATACTTTGAAGTTTGTTTGCTGTTCTTGTGACATGTAATTTATGCGAATAGTGACGTTATATATGATTTTCCACAATGTTAATAGCCTCACCATCAATATTACAGTGTATTTAGTAATGAAAACGCGCACACTCACACAGTGCGGCAAAGTTCTAAATCTGTATGTCTTGGAGTTGCGGTGATATAGTATGAAAGTGAGTTGAAAATCTGCTACAAATTTGTCTGAAACTTTGCTGGAAACATCACGAGCTCCCCAAGTTTAACTACTTGAAACTTAACTGTAGTTGGGGCGTGTGCTGGGTGTTAATTTCTCATCTGAGTATGACGGAATGTCGGTGTACTGCGTAACGTGCCGGTGTACTGTTTGTGCCAACTACTCACCTGTTTATGGTGACAGGTCAGAAATTACCGTTATTCTGGTTACACTATATAATATAACTTTAAGTACCAATACAAAGACTAACTTTAACCGTATAAAAAAAATGTAGTATGTACCATACAATTTTTTTTATCTTTAGAATTCAATCACTTTGTGGTTTGACATATTTAAAGAAATGAGAAAAATATTTTGTATACGACGAATATTATTTAAATTTTTATTATTTAAAATTAAAAATAATATTCGTTGTCTAATACAAAGTTATATTTCATTTCTTTAATTTCATTTTATTTAGGAAAACATACAGCTTTATATAAATCGATTTCAAATTATTATTTTGCATTTACTAGTGAAGTTTCCGCTAGTAATTTATATTTTTAAACCAAAATTTAAAAAATACAAGATTAATTAAACAACATATTGAAAGTCAAGTTGATAAAGAAATTAATAAAATAAATGATCTATTTATTTAGTTTCAAAGGAACACTAAGTAAGACAATAAAAGTATGTACATACTAGATGAAGTTAAATAAAATTTTGCAAAATGAATACATCATAAAATTATGTTAAAAATACAAACAAAATATAATAAAAGACAACATTATAAAATTGAGAAAAATAAGCAAACTTTCCTTTACAAACATCTAAATACATTTAAAACCACACAGAATACTCGTAACACTAGAACAAAACATGTATATCCATTAAAAATACCTAAAAACAAACATATCATGTGGACAAAAACACTATAGATCCCAGACTACTAAGCTTTACAATTCACTTTCTACACAATTCAAAACATCTAGACTTGCACAATAAAAAAAAACATGTTTGGAACTGGTTGCAATTATCCTTTATCATAATTAAATATAAATATTTTTTGTTCTTTAATAACTTTTGTTTTCTTCTTATTTGGATGTTAATTTTGTTGTATTCAAATGGCTCAATTTGTTTTTGTACTTTAAAATTTAAATTGTTTTTATATTTTATTATTCAATATCTTTTTCTGTACCTGCCGTTGATAAATGTCCTCCACAACAAAGGTGAACTCCTAACGTGGAGGACAATATACATTATCTTGTGATAACAAAATATGTTAAGTACAAACAAAAATATATGAATACTTAAAAAATGCTTTACGTACAAGGTTTCAATATTTTTGCTTAAATTCAAAAATATAGGTTACTTTTTTTACTTTCCAGTTTTGCCAGGAATTCGGATTTTTGAATATCCGAGTAAGTAAGTTGATTATACTCCCATACATTTCAGTCAAATACTCTGAAGAATTGATGTAATTGATGATTATCTAATCTTACCACCATAATATTTCTTCCATTTTTAAATTATGTTCTTATCTCGTCTTGCCTCGGTTAGCAGTTGATCGGACTGACCTATTTCCTGCAGCGAGTACCGACTCATTCTCCTTTCAGAACAAATTATTATGCATGATAAAACATCTATTGGCAATAACGGTTTGTTTTCAATTTGCGCAATAGTGCATATTGATAATCATTTAATTGTATTGTCCCGATACCCTTAAATATACTTTCGAAAATAGTACATTTCCAAAAACTTATTAGTTAAATTTAAAAAATGCAGGAAAAACAATAGAGGATTATTAATGAAATTTCCTCAACACTGTTGAAGGCGGTGATCACTAATTTAATAAAACGAATCCACTCATTAGTGCACAATTGATAGATTACAAATTGGTTAGCAAAAAATAATCTAGAGGAAAAATATACGGAAGCCAGAAAAAACTTATTTTTAATAGCGGTGATTTCTTGAATGAACGCTAATTATTTTACGGTGGCTTATTCGTTCTTAGAAATAAAGAGACAAAGTAGCATTGTGGTGAATTTAATAAATTCAGCGAAGGCAGAATTCACGATGTTCATTTGTTTAAATTCATGATTTGATTTAAAATAACTAATTCACTCCAATATACTCCTATCAAGTCGAAAGATCCCGAAATAAGTTTAAATTAATAATTTATTCACACTGTGAAACACTTTATTATTCTCTGCAAGCACTGCCCACATTATAATAATACGCCAATTGGAGAAATAAAAAAAATGTCTTTGCGATAATTTTCCTTGTGAAGTCTGTTGGTAGACAAAATGGGGTGGGGGTTGGCCCCGGAATTCAGTGGCGTGGCGAGGAATAAATTGCCGGCATAAATCACATAATTATTCCCCCGGGCTTGCCATTCTCCATCCCTCTTTCTCGTCTCTCGTTGTGGAAAATATAAAAAAATGGTAAAACAGACTCCGCTAAGTGAATTTGTGCAAAAATCGCAAAAAAAACAATTATCCTACATAAATTGTTTAGTGTTCAAATGGATTTAAATACACAATACGCTGCTAGGATTTCTTCAACTTCTCTAAAAGAACATTTTCATTTTTTGATTTTCATCCATGAAAGCTTGCATTCAATATATAAAGCGGAAATCTTATTGAATGAAGCAGTATTTGAACGTAGTTTTAACTCGAACTATTTAAGACTCAGCACCCAAAATGACG
This sequence comes from Drusus annulatus, assembly GCA_022651775.1. Taxonomy (NCBI): domain Eukaryota; kingdom Metazoa; phylum Arthropoda; class Insecta; order Trichoptera; family Limnephilidae; genus Drusus; species Drusus annulatus. The sequence continues at coordinate 525,168 of JAGWCC010000445.1, read as the reverse complement.
CCAAACGTCGTAGCATTCTAATCTTGCATTTGATTTATATGTAAATACTATATGGGCAATTAGGAAAATGTCTAAGGTTTCCAGTGGATAAAATTTAAGATGTAATTTTGTTGATTCTATTAAAAATATACAAAAATTTGAAAAAAAAACCAGCGCAGCCATTTTCGAACATTTTACTCGTGATTTTTTAAAATATTACTGTTTAAAAATTGCAATACTTGGAAACCTTAGACATTTACTTTACTACCCGTATAGAATTAACACATCGATCGTTTGTAGTATTGCTTATATTAAAAAGCCAAAAAGGGAGTATTTTTGGGTGCTGACCCTTAATTCGCACGAAGTATTCGAACGATGAGTTATAGCATCATGCGATCTGGAATCAAAGGGTCCACGCAATTATTTGTAGGTCACAAAGTCATTTTAATAAATCTTTAACATTTGAAATTTCCAAAAAATGACAAAAATCAAGAAAAGGTACCATGTTGTTTGTTCCATATTTTTCATCAAAGGGTTTCTAGGAAGTGCAATGAAACTTTTCTCTAGTGCAAACCACAAAGGTTTGCGCGAATTCGAGCCCGCTGAGGATGCAGTAGATAGAGTCGAGTTTATACTGAGGATACCCGATACCACATACCGTATAAAAGGCGTACTTGCCTGAATATCCAGCCAAACGTTTACTTTGAATTTGGCTCGATAACGGGACCTTTCAGCACCTTATAGAAGTGCTCAAAGTGAAGAGCTCCTAGGAGGTAAAATATTAGTTACGGCCAGAATGGATTATCCGGATATTCGTAAAAACTCTTGTTTTATTATTATTAAAATTTATTACGTATTTTTATTAAAACATATATTTATTTCGTTTTATTTTTATTATTATTTTTGTTTTTTTTAAATATTTTATTTTTATTTATGTACGTCTATAGTTTAATTCCGCACTCTGACGATGCTTAGGCTAAGTGAAACCGGTCGATCATAAAATTAAAATAAAATCTGTGATCTAATAGAAAGTTATTATTTCATTTTCATTGCCTCACTTGTATTACTCGGTAATTGTTTATTAGTATGTACTTTCATGTAAATACTTATCGTAGCGTTTTTATAAAAACATCGAATATTTATTTACGGTCAATGACAACTTACAAACATACTTAATATATATCAGTACATTTACAAAAATCATTATTCTAGAACACACACAGAGACACAGTGATTTTCCAGCAAAACAAAGCAAAGAGTATGCAGATAATAACTTACAATACAAAACATAATAATAAAAGTTATTTACTTTTTAAAACATAATATAATTCAATTTATTAGTTTTTTCTTAATCCAGGGACAAGTGAAAATTAAAATTATGGGTGAATATTTTGTTTTAAAGTATTTTTTTTCAAACTATTTAAAGGTTTAAACCTCTTATTGATGGTTCAGTTTTGGTAAAAAAACAAACTCTTTAATTGTTTAAATGCTGCAATGATGATTCGGTCTTTAGTAAAAAAAATCGAACTATTTAAACGTCTCAACGATGATTCGATCTTTGGTAATTATTTTTCGTCTCTTAAATAATGAAATTTCAAGTTATCACATTATTTAAAAAAAATAACATAGACCCTGAAGGAAATCATTTTCATCAGGGCCTCATGTGTGGAGGTAAAAATATTCAATTAATGATATCTAGTAGAACTATGGCATCCCATTGTTTTGGTATGATGTAGGGATGTACGAAAAGGAAAGGGGAAGGTTAAAGCTTACTGTTCGGATTCAGACACAAACATAATTAGAGCCATTCAAAGAACCGAAAACAGTTTCGACTCTGACTGGTGTGGCAATGCTGAGTGTATCTTTCACTCTGTATTTATTGTAAAGTTCAATGAACAAGCGCCAATATATTATCTTCTTATTTTCATTTGACTATGGGCCCTACCGGTCGGCAATTAATAATATTTTTAGTTTATTGTGAGGATCATAAGATTAAATACATAAGCTTCATAAACTTCATTTTAATTGGTTACTAGATGTTAAATCCAAAGCTTCGATAAAATACCGAATGTGTTTTTAGCTTTAGATGAATTTGGAAAACAATGGACTGTAGATAAACTATACTACTTGATGGAAGTGTCTAATTATGGATGTGGAGAGATTATTGGAATGAAGGAAAAATGGGAAACCATTCACTCACCGATGAAGTTGAAGTCATAAGTTCTTGAAGTCTTCTTACAATTGTTTTATATTACCGAGGAAACAAATACATCACACTGATTTAAGTCGTCTTAATTCACAAAATCACACTGTTTTTTTAAATTATTTTGAGAACAACAAATAAACCGACGAACAAAAGCAACACGTTTTTCATACAAAACTCTTCTGTTTGATTGTCAATTGTTTCGAACACGGTGTTTTTGGATACGGAAATCGAATAGCAAAATGGTTGGATAGGTAGGAACTGGATGAAAAACATGAAGGTGATAACCTAACAAATTATCACTTTGACATCCAACACTATATAACTTTGTTTCATTAACGAAGTGAACAAAACAAAGTTATTTAGTAATCCATCATGTTATGAACTTGATCTGAACACTAAGCTAACAATATTTTTGTGTTTATCTAATGTTTCGCAAATGCGCCCACTTACAAAGTCAAATAATATTCCTCGCGTCCACTCGTGATATTTCACCGGCCTCCGGAGTGGAAGAAATATGTCTTTCGCCATCTTTTATTTCGCCCGGGGTCGCCACTTATCACTGCTGCGGCAATGCTTTTATGTCTGAGTATATTTTGGGTCAGTGTTGCGCAATAAATTTCCCGAAGAATTTATGGCATGCTGAGATGGGCCGCGAAAAGGTGTGGAAATTCGGTAAAAGCCGGAAAATGGCAACTCGCGTGTCGGATGATTATCATTCCCTTATTTTATCGTTCTTATAATTTTAGATTCAATCATTTGAACATTTCTGTATTTCATAATTGTTTATTCCATTATTTCCATATCACCGTTTCATCATTTTATCATTATTTTTATATGAATTGAATACCGCACAAGAGCTCCAACTGTCAAGAGTCAGAGAGAATATGACATCCTTAAATGGAGTATGTTGCGTGGTTGAAGGGGGTGAGGAAAGGAAGGAGATGAGGAAAGGAAGGAGATGAGGAAGAAGAAGGTTGGAATTTACCTAGTTATTCAGATATGGTCACCATTTTTGAATGGTGGTCTTTTACCAAGGCGATACTGAGAGAAATATTACACTGGAATGTGCCACAAATATACTATATATTATTTTCCACTAGTTTTTCGCCGCTAAATATCACGGGATGTAACTTGACTTGCCAAGAATAAATATTAGCTGCTTTAATACACCCATTTTAAATGTAGAATAATGTCTGCTTAAATATGTTATAAGTGGGTAGATTTCAACTAACATCAGTTTTAAATTTGAAAGTTCACACTCGTACGTACGAGTACGTACCTGTATGTACTCACAAAGGAAATTATTATGCTATGTCATTCATAAACTGTGAAATACGACAAATTAATTGAATTACAATTTATTTGCGTACACCGGGATTTAAACCTCTGACCTCTGGTTTCTTGATCGAGGATATTAACCGTTCAACCAGTCATTTCTGTATTCCTTTATTTGATATGGTTATGTGGGTTGTGTTTTACACACCCCACATAAGCATCCTGAAATTTAAAAAAAGTAAAACAAAAACATAATTTACGTCGATCAGCAACTTCATATTTTTTAGGTCATATTAATTATGTAATACAGAATAACAAAAATAGGACATTATTTAAAAACAGAAGTTCTTTGAGCAAAAAAATGTCAATGACGGCATACAGCTTTAATAACAAAAAAAGCACATTTTCAAACATCTTTTTGTTGGTATTTGGTCAAATTTAAATTTTCATTACTGTTGATAAAAAAATGTTTCAATACAAGTATGTGGAGGATACTTTATGTTTTGGATATTTTTAGTAAAAAATTGTGGTGAGAAAATCATGCTAAAACTACGTTCCCAAATTTTAATAGCCGTAAAATCGTGTGTTCATAACATAATTATTTCCAAGTGCAGAAGATTTAGCATGTAATTAAATACGGCTTTAATTTATTTATTCCATCTCTCTTTTATTTTATAATATTCATATTTCATAAGTCTCTAGTTTTCATTATTCTTTTACTAAATCATTTCACTGTTCATCTAACATTTTTTTTCTGTATTTTTCGTCAATTATTTATTTGATTTTTAGAATTTAGTGCTCCGCGCGCTGTTATAAAACTTGAATTTTAGAATGTAATATTTTGTATTCCCCGCGAGATATTTTGAAATCTATAGTGCTGGTGATTGTTTGAATATTCCGCATTTCTAAGTTAATTTTGTATAATTATTCATATTAAATGCGTTCATTTTGTTAAATTAAGTTTCATTTTGTATTGTCATGTACGTCAACTATGATATTTCTCACATAATGTTTACACACAATACCGGGCGGGCAAACTAAAGTAATAAATACTCCGCGTAACAATGATAATTCATCCTTCATCATCAACTTGTTTCAGTCCGCTTATCTATTAAACTAAATTTAATCCGTATTCAAAGAGAAAATGTTAAATTTTGAACAGCATTTCACCGTTTTTGGTGTTATTTTGAAAAGGCTGGGCTTATGAAATTATCTGAATACAATAAAAAGCAGTAGTTTTTGTTTAACACGAATAAATTACGAATTAATAAAATTTTGCATAATTTTCCTGTAATCTAATTTCACTCCAAAACAGATAATTAAATAGCAAACAAAAAAATTACATTTCAGTAAACTACTTTAATAATTTATTTCCTACTTGCCTGCTACTATACCTCCAGTCGTATTATAACGGTAACTCCACCGTAACTGATAAGTGTGTTATAATTTCTTAAGTCTGTTTTTCAAAATGTTTTATTGTAATTACTAAAAATTAAAAAAAAAACGAGCGAAAATATTTTTCTACCAAGATTCTTATAATATTCTTGTGTAGGATATTCTGATAATATTTTTATTTAAATTAACCCCTAGAAAAAGTTATTTATATTTTCCATCACAATATCAATATGATTATAAAGGACACATACCGTATAGTCCATTATTCTACTTTTGTACAGTTTAAAAGAATCTGGTATAATCCTTTATCTCCTTAAAAATAGAATCTTAAAAGATAATTGAAAAAAATCATAAATAATTGTTTTAATAAGCACAAAGCTTATGAAAACTTTACTCGTTTTAATAAATAAAAATCTTAAGTGATTCTGAACTGATTCTGAATAATTTTATGATTTTAACTGAATTGTACAAGTCATCGGTTTAGTGCAAGAAGTCATTAATTGACAAATGCAAATAAAAGCCAATGAGTAACTTGATTATATTTTGTTTAATAAAATGACATTTTGGACAAATAAAGATTAATTCAACACCTGAAACAACAATTCTATTGCACGGCGTTCATTTACAATTTTTGCTTTTGCAGTTTATATTAAAAACAGCACAAATAAAATAAAATTTTATTCCTGTTAATTACTTCTTACGCTAAGCCAACTAAATATGTAATGGTTGCAAGTAATTTACAAAAAAGAGAACTTCGAAACAGGGTATTAAATTTGTCAGTCAACTGTTGTTAGCAATCGTTCTTGAATCATTTTCAAGGGTTATTAATCAACTGTTATTCATTACTGTTTAAAGCATTAGCTTTGAAATAGTTTAAATAAGGAAGTAGAAGATTATTTTAATTTAAATGCTTAAGAACTTTTCTAGAAACCTTATATTTGTTTATAAAAGAAAACATATTTACTGTTTGGTATCGAGAACACTAAAAAGTAGAAACTTAAATAAATTTTATATTTTTGAAAAAAAATAACTCAATCGCAATGGTTACGTTTGTAAAATGATTTACTACCATATGGGTTAAAATCTAAATTTTAATTGTCGGCATTGTTTTTTTGTAAAACAGTTACAAGTAAACTATGTAAGATAGTTTTAGATTAAAGCCAAATATTTTCGGGTGTGAGGAAAATGTACTGTTTTTTTTTTTTTTTTACATGAATACCGCACAAGAGTCTCAACTGCTCTCAACCGTCTAGAGCCAGTGAGACTATGGCATCCCCAAATAAGTAAATAGTGCACAGAAAAAAAATTGAGTGCGACCGAGAAACGATTTTGAAACCTCTCGCTCGTTGGGTGAGCGCATTACCGATCACGCCACAAAACCCTTTGACGTATATGGCTGTATATTTTTTGAGTAATTAAACAAAATTGTTTTTCATTAAAAAGGTATATTATCGGCTCCTCATCGTAGAGTTGAAATTCTTTGAGTAGCACCCAGTGAGAGAGTAGGTAAACTCAGGTTCTTTGCATGAGAGTTGTTTAAAGTTGCTGTTATATAATTTACAAGGAAATAAATAAGGATTGATGCAAAATATTAAAATAATCTTGTATTATTTGCTCTCGAAAACAGTGAAAATGTGGACAAGAAACGTAAAATATATAATATATAGAAATGAATCTTTAAACAGCTCTTATTAAAAGTTACCATTTTGCACATCCGACATTGTTTGTTGGGACCGTAGAAATATTCTACATTGTTTTTAAAAGTGATAAAACCTATCCAAAAGTAGTTACAAACCCAAGACTGTTAATTCTTATATTTTATACCAATCAGATTATTTTCTTTCTAAATATTCATATTATTATAAATAACCAAATCACTTTGTTTTACCCACTTTTTTAATACTCATTATGCGTACTAGTTTTTTTTAAATATTTATTAGGAAGCTGTTGTTGAAAGTATTTAATCGTGTGAGTGTCCGAAGAAGTTATTGTTATTTAATAAAACTTGTCAGAATTTCATACATTGAAAAAAAAAAACAATGATTTCGTAATTTGCATATATTTTATTTTTGTCCACAGTCCTGTGGAAGAGGTTCTTCTTACACATTATTTGGTAACTAATAACTCATTAATTAGGGTATACGAGTATAATATGAACTAGAGAAAAATAAAAATATGAGTTAATGCAATTATACATTGTACATTTTAGTATTTAAAATTGTTCTTAACCTCGTGTTTACTACAACTTCTTCTTGCTTTACTCGTTCTGTTGAGTAAGTCAATTAACATAAATATTCAAGGTAACACGCTGACAATTTATCATGGGTATTCCTATATACACGAGGCAGGACAAAAGGGTCTAGTTCACACCGTCGCGGCGTCGCGCTTCGGCGTCGAGGCTGTTTAATTTTCATGTCGCTAAGAAACTAGGGAGTATTCCTACGGTAGGTTGAATTATAATTAACTGTGGGATGTGTAGGGTCCTTGCCGCTCGGGGCAAGAGTTGTTAGGAGACCCTGATCATGAAATATATTACCCAGTGCGCCGTCTTGCTTCGACCGCCCTACCCTACACATTATTTCTAATAATGGCCTAATATTGCGTCTCCTCGGGAAATAATTAATTTTATTAATTAGCTTATAATAAATGGGAGTGTTCCTAGAGGAAATTGAGAGAAAATTAATTAATTGATATGGTACTAATAGCGTCGATTTGTTACAATTTGGGAATCTATTGTCGTCGATTTCGCAGTCAATCTAAAACAGAGAAACTCGCTGCCTAGTTCAGATGAAAACACATTCATTGACGTAGATCGTGAATCTATAATCATGCTTCTGGCACAATTTTCTTTTGCTTTGTGCGATATTTGGGAATGAAGAAGGATTGAGAATTTCAATAATATTTAACCATTAATGTTATCTAGAGATGTCACTTTATGAACCTCGGATTTTTTTCAATTAAGTTATGTATCTCATGCATTTAATCGAATATTTTAATTTATCATTGTTTAAATTTAAAATAATTAAAAACAATGTTTTCTTGCGAAATACGTTGCGAAATACGTTTTAGTATTTAAAAATCAAGGATCTATTGATTATACCACCTAAGTGAAAAAAACCCTTATCTATTGAATTATTCGTTTCATTAGACTTTGATTAATAAAACAATTTTTTTTGCAGTGTATTTTAATATAAATGTAGTTTTCGGCTACAAAATATCGACAACGTCTTGTTTTTCAATATTATCACTTTATTACATTCAAAAGTAATGAGGCGTCACTGCTAGTAATTTTAGCAACAATGATAAATGTAAAATAATATAAGTAATTTATTATTTTAATTCAGAAAAAAATATTAAGGTTTTATCGTTTTGTACTTTCTTTTCCTTGAGCCAACGTTCTGAACAGCCTTGCAGTGTTCATCATTAGGGCAGATCAGTAGATTATGGTGAAGAGTGAGAATATGTGTAGAAATGATACCGTGTTGTGCGCGTTAATCCTCTGATGTGACTTTAATTTCTTTTGAAATCATTTTAGCCTGAAATTCCTCAATGTGGTTTTTGGCGCTTGGTTTTTGGTGTAGCTGTTTAATACCAGATATCAAGAGCTATTGAGTTAAGCTCCGTTATTCCCAGTGATATTGATTGGGTTTTTATAATAGTAAGCATAATAAACAATTATGAATACCTGAATATACATAAAATATATTGTTTAATATTAATATACAACGTGAATTTTAAAATGTACCTTTCACACCAACATTATGCACATACACAATTAGGTAAAATGTTTGTGTTTTCCGTAAGCATTTAGCGATACGATATAGAAGCAACTGAGTCTCTGCAGACCTTTTGATCCCAGCCCCTGTGACCCGTGACACTGCCCTTTCAACATATTTATGCAAATTTAAGCAAATTAATCAATTTGTATGCTGATGGCTTGTTTACTAACTTGCCGGCAGGCGGTTGTTGGATTTTGTCTGCGACTTGTCGACGTTTTGCCAATTCACACCCAATGGCTTATCTGCCGAGGGGTGAGAATACCTAGACTTAGTGAACACTAAACCACCAGAACTAAAGGGTGTTCGGATCATTAATTACAAGTATTCTTGTCACGAATTTCGATTCGAACTTTTCACGGTGTTTAGTTTTATTTTCAGGAACACCCTATGTTTAATGCTTTCGATTTTATCCACCATTTAAAAATCTTATTGTGACATTACGATAGTTTCTTTGAAAAATTAGTTTAGATCGCAGTTTTTTTTTTCGTTGACGTCATATGTAATGAGGAAAACATGAATTAATTCAAATGGTGGCGAGGAAAATACCAGAATATAATCAGCCAGAATAGAAAAAAATGAGAGATCATTTAATAATTATTTTTGTCATGAATTTTAATTTAAACCATTATTTTTTTTTCTGGAACAGCCTGTGTTTAAGGCCTTAAATTTATCTGCCATTTAAAAATCTTTTTGTAACATTTTGATTTTTCTTGTGCAATTAAAAAATCTGTTCTCATCACGGTTTAAAAAAAAAAACAAATCGTATTAATTAAAAAAAAATGTATATTAGGAAACACGAATTCATTTAAATAACGGTGAAAAATTTCAGTAAAGTAATCAGCCAGTACAGAAAAAAATATAAAAGAGGAATCATTTAATAATTATTCCTCGTTCTAAGAAACAACATTGACAAATCAGTATGCGGTGGCACGGTTTGTACAACCCAGAGAGGCATATTTTTTCTGGTCTCCTGATCCGAATTTTCTTTAAAACAATTTTTAAGACGCCCGATTGGGAATCAATTTCCAAAACAGATACGATAAAATCACATTATAAAACAATCAAAAAAAGTTTATCTCTCCGGAAAAAAAACATCTTTTCATTTTGGGAAAATTGGATACCGAAGCTGGGCTTACCGCGGAAATGATTTATGAACATTTTTTATTTTTATTTTAAATAGGTTCAAGATAAATTATATTTGACAGAAAGTGACGCAGAAACTTGGCCTTAGAAAATAATAAAAAAAACGCATTTTTAATCGTCCAGCGGATTTTTTTGCCTAGCCTCATATCATCTGAGTGTACAAAAAACAAAGTTTCCCGATGTCAATAGTTTATATATTTTTTTGGTAGTGTATTAATAAATTTACGATGATCACACGATTGTCCCTCCAAAAGTGAAATGAATGATAAGTTGAACCATGAAATATTGTGTCACCCAACATGCGCACCAGATGTCTCGCCGAAAGTTTGCACATTCTTTAAGCATAAGTTCTTACAAAGTAAAATTTCAACAAACGAATCGCTCTAGAAAGTGCATTTTGAGGCATTATCAACTTAAAAACTTCTAATTTACCTAAAACCATAAAAATAATGTTGTAATTATTCTTCATTAAATATCTTATTTACCTAAAACCATATGAATAATATTAGTAATTACACTTAATTAAAGATCTAATTTAATTGCAGGTAACAGTTAAAAATTAAATGTGAAAAATGTATCTTAAAATAAGCGTCACAAACCAAAATTATTTTCGTAGCAAACATTGATATTTTTTTTTCGTAGAAAGCAATCACTTTGTGGTTTGACATATTTAATGAAAATTAAATTTAAAAACCTAAAAAAACCTTTTCTTTGGAAATACGATCGTCCTTTTATACAAAAAACAATCATTTAGGTAATTTTTTTATTGGGTATATTTCCTGTAAACTCATGAAACATCTCATTATTCTTCTAATAACTTCTCAGTTGGCTTTTCCATTTTGTAGTATCTATCTCTTTCTGTCTGTTCCTTCGCTTTTATTTAAATGGTATTTTGTTTTCTTACTGTTCTCTTATTTTATTTTATATTGTGTTTTCCCTCTGTATGTAAAAGTATATATAACATGTATTTTTTGTTTAGTTTCCTTGTTTAACCTGATGTTGCTTAGGCTAAGCAGATCCGGTCGGTCATAAAACTAAAAGCTGTGGTCTGATACAAAGTAATTATTATCTTTTTATTACACATTATACTATTTTAGTGTTTTATTCAAAATTTATTTCCGACTACTTACCCTTAAGGCCGACTGGATTAAGATAGCCAGTAAAGTTGTTTTAGAGAAAGAAAATTAGAAATAAAAACATTGAAATCGATCGAAGAATGTCTGTATGTAAAGGTAGCAAACCTGCTTTTTAATATTAATTGCTAAGATTTTTGTTTAAATCTTATAATTCGTAATGCTTTTATAAAAAAAATGATCACTAGTATAAAGGGTTGTTTGAGGGTAGGTGAAATGTGTTATTATTCTTTCAATAAAAAAATGGTAAGATTAATTCGTTCACGTGTTTTGCCTGTTCGGAAGTTTTTATTGAATAAATACGCTTTGAGTTTTTTTTAAATATTTATCTCAATAGAAAGAAAACCAATCAGATTATAGAATCTTTTCATCAAAAAATTCATCTTTATCTGCTTAGGCTCACATAAGGCCAAAGAGCCTTAAGAACTGTTAGAGTAGTTCTGAGTAGAGAAGCTTCAGAGATTTGTTGGAAATACCCATGTATTAACAAAAATAATATTTTACCTTCTTTGGCCAAATTCAGTGTAAAATCCTGAAATATCTAGATACAATATGTTTTTTTTTGTTAATCTGCCATAAAACATAATTGATCGGTTCATCGAACTACTTGTATAAATAAAGTGCTTATCAAATTATGAAAAAAGTATAGTAAGAAATATAATCTGGTTTACTTATACTAACGAAAATGAAATAATAGCTTTGCATAAGACCACAATTTTTTTTTTATGACCGACCGGTTTAGTTTAGCCTAAGCATCACCAGAATACAAAATTAAACCAAAACAAATACAAAATGCGCGGTTATATATACATACAGAGAGAGAACACAATATAAAATAAAATAAAAGAACAGTGAAAAACCAAAAGAATAACATTCAAATTATAACAAAGGAACAAAGAGAAAGAGACACATAATATGATATGAAAGTGACAAAACGTCAACTGAGAAGGTGATTAAGTAATAATGAGAAATATTATGAGTTTACAGGAAATATATCCAATGTTGAACTACTGGAAAAAATTAACTGATGATAAAAAATAAGACTATTAATTTTAGTGGTTTTTTTCCATTTCTAGTGCTTCTTAATTACTTAATCTGTTACCATAACCATTTTTGTGAAGAATATGAGCACCGGTGCTTTTATTGAAGGTATGATCTTTTTCTATAAGATGATTGGCGAATTATGAAAAACTGTGGCTATTTAAACATCTAAAATGTTCTTTGATTCTAACATTTAGAAGTTTAATGTACCTAATGCATTTTACCCGATTTATTTCAATATTCGTGATTGTTTTATTTCAATTTATCTTTAATTAACTGTAGAATTTGAATGTCTACATAAAAAATTTAAAAAAATGATAGGTGATTTTCTTATCGGTGGTTGGATAGCATCATAACACTCGAATGAACCGAGCTAAGTATGATATTTCTGGTTGTAGGCAGTACTGACTTTCATCACGCCAATTTACTACAGATTCTATTTGTGATGGATAAGATTCAAAGAACGAAACCACAAAAAGACAAAGGAACGATTGTAAAGCCTTATTGATCCCGAGCACTTCTCAAGTGGGTATTTGTATCCTAAAATAAGACAAACAGCTCCGTATCCTGGAAATTTGGCTGTTACTACTAACTCAAAATTGAGGAATCCGGTGGGATTTTTTTATTGAACAAATTCCCTTATAATACAGGTTGATTTATTCAAGCGCGATATTTCCTCTTGGGGATTGAATTTGTGCCAAATGCTCGTGAAAGTATACAAAATGCGCTGTAAAAGTCGGTACGTGATTTTATTAGATTATTAGGGGCGCGCCCCTCTTATAGCCCTCTCGCGGGAAAGAGTATCCCGTATTGTGGTTACATCACGTAGATACTTGACAATGAACATACGGATACGCAGGGCTTACCGTCTCTAGTTTCTACCTCGTTATGCCTAATAATGAATCCATGCCTTAAAAGGTATTATTATTGATATTTAAAGTGTGAAAAAGGACTTAGTATCCAATTTTCCCATTCATGCCTAGGACAGAAATAAAGCTTTTTTTAACTAATGTTTTACTTAATAGGCAGATGAAATTACGAATTTGCGCCGTGAAGCATCTATTGTGTTATTGAAACGTTTTTATTTCAACTCAAACTCTTACGTTTTTGCAGAAAGATCGGCCAAAACTAGGTATATAAGTAATATAAATGAAGTAATAACTATTTATAAGACCACAGATTTGAAAATCTGTGGTCTTATGCAAAGCTTTTATTTCTTTTTTTATATATTTTTTTATAGTGAATACCACACAAGAGTCTCAACTGCTCCCAACCGTCTAGAGCCAGTAAGACTGGAATCCCCAATTGGGGTATTTTGTGAGGCTAAAGGTAGTGGGGAGGAGAAGGAGATGGTAAAGAGGAAGGTTGGGAAGTACTTGGCTATTCAGATCTTGGTTACCAAACACGGTTAAAGCCATTTCAAGCAGCATTTTCGATTATGAATGGTTGGTTTCACCAGGGCGATACTTGATGAATTAAATGTTGACACATATTAATTAAATAAAAGTTATTGGCGCACGTCAGGTTTGAACCCGCGACCTTTGGATTCGAAGTCGAGCGTCTTACCACTCGATCATGGAGGCCGTCGAAATTTTCAAACCACAAAGTGATTGCTTTCGACGAAAATAAAGGTTTAATCCATACAAAAAATGCATTAACATGAAACTAGGCTTAGCTAGGCGGAACCTTTAAATATACATCACTACCATACGACCGGAGCATCGCAAAAAGATTAAGCACGAAGCTTCCAAAAGCCCATTAACCCATACATATGTACCTGTTCTTTGTATCTTGGAATATGTAAAATGTGGTTCAAAGACATCAACCGACGTAATGTGGTCTAAGCCAAGCCTAACCTAACCTAACCTCACACCTAACGATTCATTAAGTTACGCGAACTCTGACGCAAATGTGTTTTATGAAAACGCCATGAGATTATTCCCATTTGTAAAAATATGCAGTGCGTAGGTTTCCCGAGCCAGCCGACTATGTGAGCGTTTGCGAAAGGTATTTTTAAATTACCCAGGAAAATGTATGTTTCGGGGGCTTTAAACCAAATTCATGTTTCATCAAATAACATGTTTGACTTTAATGAAACAATTCCAACGTTTTTTCGTAAAAATTGCAACTTTTTTCGCACCGTAGAACGTTTACATATAATGCCTCAAAAAGTGTCGAGTGGTGGCGCGATTTAAAGCAAATTTATATTAGTATACGATTTTATGAGGTCTAAGAAGAGTGGGAAGTCTCTCGGTTAAGAAATCCGCGATAATAAAATTAATTTTGCATCCTTTCTATTTATTTTTTTTAAATTTCGTCTCCTGACGCTTTTTAATATTGGACGTTTACGATCATCAGGAAAATTGTTACCCAGCAGGTTGCAACTTGGAGCACCTCTGCAGAACTAAACTCGTACAACACTCTTTTGTTTTTTACCCATTTTTAATGGGAATTTTTTAGTTTTTTTTTAGTTAAATACTATTCGCTGGTATCTAGTTACTTAGTTTTAGCTTTCTTAGTAAATGGAGTAGGTAGATAAATAGTAAATACACAACAGAATATAAAAATGTTAAAACCTAAAGATAACACGCCTTTTTTACATAGCTGTATCCCACTACAATTTATTCAAAACATTAACCGAGAGAACATTGCGGTATTGTGTATGACTGGATTCATGAACCACTTAACAAAAATAGCGGTGCTTCCCAAATCTGATCCACTTTTACTAAAATAGAAAAGCATCATCATTTTGATTGCTTTAAACCATATTTTGAATATTTTAGTTTATAATTCGATTACGTGAATATAGTATTTATTTTTTTGCTGGTGTTTAATTTAGAATTTTAATGCCAACAAATGTGACACCCTTTTAGTTTAAATCAAATATTATTTTCACACGTTACCTATTTTATTTATATAAAATATGTTCTCAACTGTACGGAGTATGGTGGAACTATGGTATCTCCCTATAATGATATGCTTTGAGACGAAAAAATAAGAAAGAGAAGAAGACGAAGAAGAGGATAGTTGAAAAGTACCCGGCTAATCAGATCTGGTTACCCAACACAGTTAAAACCATTGCAAGCAGCGTTTTGATTTTGAATGGTGACCAGGGTGATTCTGAAAGTATTTACTAATTTGGAACGTGCCGCGAATATATATTATGTATTATTTTATTATGTAAAATAACAAAAATTGATTAAATAAAATTTATGTGCGCACGCTGGGATTTGAGCCTACGACCTCTGGATTTGTTGTCAAGGATCTTCACCCCTTGACTACGAAGGTTGCTAAGCATCTTGCACATGTATACAGTATATGGAGGGTTTAAACAGATGAATTGTATTGGGTAACTGTTATACATTATGTCATCAAATGTAGATAATTATTTCAATAAAATCAAAATGAAATTTGTTTAAGTAGTTATGACGTGGCGGGTATAAAACATCATGTAATGGGAATATTACTTTTTTGGTCTAAGTAAAATAATTTATAAATGAATTTGAAATTTTCAATTTCCAATAACGGTGTACTTAGAATCGGGCTAAACCTAAGGCTAAAAAGACGGATCTCGAAAATGTTAGCCTTATTTTTTTCTTCAGCCATTTGATTAAAGCAGTAAAAAAATACTCTGAATAAACCCATTTCAATTCGTCACGCACCACCTTTCTAAAAAAACCGACATTTGGCAGTATTTACACTGCCGTTCAGAAGGGGGGGGGGGGTTGTAATGTAACCCCAAACGATAGTTTTGTGCAATATCGATAAAGATTACTGAAATATTATGAATATATTTCTCTCTAAGTATTTCCAAAAGCATATTATCTAAGTTTATGTTATGAAAAGGCTTTTAAGCGAGATCAAATGGGGTAACTATGTCACCCCCTTTTGGATCGTACGTTCGATTTCAACTTTCAGGTATGGAAGGGTTAACATCCCTTTGCTTAGCTAAATATTACATATTCCAAGTTTGTTTAGCCATCTTGGGTCAGCTAAAATATTAATGAAGAGCGAAACTCATCACTGCCATACATGGCCGACTTGGGGATGTGATGTTACGGATACTTTGGATGTTGGGGCGTATCCATTATGAAAATGGTAATATCTAATAATGCGAATGGGCGGGGTATCAGGGCAGCATATCCCTCGGTGGGTCATACGGTATGACTAGATGACCGAAATGTTACCGCAATGGCCCTTTGGAACCCACAGCGGCTATTAACGCGGGTGGACACTATTAAACAATGCCGTTCTTACTCAGGGATGGACAACCTGAATCATTCATTATATTAAAGTAAATATTTAGTCATATGAAAATCAAAATCGTAAACCGTTATAGTAACTTTTGTTTCATTTTTTTTTTTAATATTCCTTGTATTTTTAATGAACTTTTTCATATTTGATTTATTAACTGTTTACGCCGCCCAAATTTAAGTACCACCAAACGATTTTGCTTTTGAAAACGTTGCCAAAGTGGTTAATTTTCAAGTGAAGGTTCCTCGATTGAATCCAGATGACGTCAAGTTGGATCGCATTTTTCCAAAATTTTCATGCAAAGCCGCAATAATTCCGCACAGAAAAAGACCTTTCGAGTGCACCAATATTTGATAGTCTAAGAACAGACATTTTTCAGTCAGGCGGATAAGTATACCAATAAAAAATGATACAGCAAACTCCTTACCGCGGCAAAATAAATCAATCTACTGTACGGATAATTACATATAATAAAATTTTTATAAATGAAAATGAAATAACGACGCAACAATAACTTTGTATAATTCCAAAGATTTTTATTCTTATTTTTGTATGACCAACCGGTTTCGCTTAGCCGAAGCTTCATCAGGGTACAATTTGAAACTGTTTTCATTTAAGTCAAACCACAAAGTGATTGCTTTCTACGAATAAAAAAAAATAATAGAACAAACCATTTGCTTTTTATTTTCTGAATTTTTCTGTTTCATATTCGTGTTTCAGATTTTTGATATTATTTAAATATGTAAAAAAACATAAGCATTAATGCTTGAAAGTTATTTCAATTTTCAATAAAAAAATTATGTTCACAAAAAACGTTTGTTGTTCTATTTGGATTTGAGAGAAATCAGAAAACCATTGTAGATGTCCTTTTTTCACAAAATGAGTTAGTGAAATTTAATATTATTATCCATCTATTTAATCCGTTAAATGTACTCATTTACTACTTGCACCAATTCAGATCCTCTGTGACAACTCCATTGTTTATAAAGCGGGGCCCTGCAAGAAGTCCAGTGCTACCATCACAAGAGTGTTTTCCCTCGTGCCTATTCTTTTTCTGTAGTTGGCGATACGTCTTCTTATTAAAGCTCTGAACCCAAAAACTCGCTCTTTCTGCGAACATTTCTGAGGCACTGCAGTACCATGACAGCCCGAAAAGCATCCGGTACGAGTTGTTATATTGCACCTCCATTCTTTTGAAAATGGCTTGGTTGAAATTTGTCCACACCTCCGGTGTATACAGACTGGTACAAATATTGCTGGTACTAATGCATTATCGAAACCGTAAACCAAAACAACCCTTGATGTTTTTTTCATAAGGGGTGGCTTTATTAAAGAACGATGTTTTTCTGCAAAATTTTAATTATAATTTCCTAACTGGCACCCACGGTTCGTCTGGCCTCCAAGTTTGTAGTTTGCAGTCGGTTTGCTAAAGTTCCGATAGGAAGGGGCGGTTCGGGGTTAATTGGTGTTTTACGGCTGTTAAGGCTCGCGTACGATTATCTGGGTGATAATGCGCCCACCTCTCCACTTATGGGACGTAATAACCTGTCGAGGGGTTAGGCTTACTCTCCCCACCACTATGGAGAGTGAGCTTTATGTATGTTACACGTCTCGTTAAAAAATATATTTGTAAATGTTTTTTTTTATTGTTGTGTTGACTGACATCAATAAAAAATACTGTTTAATTAGTCTGTTGTGCTGTTGGATTTTCCATAAGCCATTTCTATGATTTTTTTATTTCCCTTCCCGGTTGACAAAAATTATGACTTCTGACTATTGATGCGGTAAATTAATACGCGGTTGATTTGCGTGAGTGATAACGAGATTAAGTGATCAAATAATGAACAAACAGTTTTTTTTTTTGAAAATACATCATACTCCCGCAACTCGACTCCTATAAGTCAGCGTACATAATAATTTATGTCAAACTGGTATAATGGATTTTAAAGCCTTTTTAGACGTAGGTATTATTTGGTAGTTTGAATTCTGCTAAAATGTCATAGCGCACAGTTATTTAGCTCTAAACACAAGATAACATTAGCATTATGTTTATACATCCATATACTCGTACATTGTGAAGATGTAAAACTTCAAAGTCCACTATCCCAGTTTGACTTATGTGTCCTTACGGCAGTGTAGTTTCGGGTGTGCAATATGTGAGTTACCTACCTTTTACATGGTGAATTTCCCAACTAACTAACATCACGCCGTTTCTCCGCAAGGGTAGGTAGAGAGGACGGACCGCCATACCGCTTTGTCTTGGCACACACTTCTAGCTTCATTCACATTCAAACATCGTCTTAATACATACTATTCTATTATTCTGACTGTTCACATGGGCCGATTGAAGTATTTGATTCACTTGATCATGCCATGTCTTCCTCGGGCGTCCTCGACTTCTTCCATTCACTTTCGCATCATATATTCTTTTCACACCTTTCTCCGTTCATTCGATTTACGTCCCCAAACCATCTAAGCGTTAATTTCTTGATTCTATTCATTACGCTTACATCAGCCTTGCATTCTTTCTAGATATCCACATTTTGAACACGGTCATGCATGGTTTTACCGCACATACGCCTCAGGAACATTTACTTGACAAGTTAATTTTTGTAACTTGTCGGTTCCTGTCAATGCGGTATGATTGTAGATTTTTCAAATGTCACATTCGATATTAGAGTATTTTTTTATGATTTTTTAGGATTAAAATGTATTACAGTTTCACACAATTAATTCAAATAAAATCCATTCTAAACTAACCAGAATTAATTTGAAATAATCACGAAAGGCTTATTGCTACCGCATAATCCGTCTTCCCATTCTTGATAGCTACAATTATTATTGCGAAGTTACCCGAAGCAAATCCATTTACCGAGGGGGAACGTAGTATAATTCTATCAGCTACAGTCCGGATTGTGATATACGTAGTTACGGTTTCACCAAACTCCGAGATAATAATTCCATTTCACCAAACTTACTGTTGCCGTTCTGTAGATAGATAATACTAGCTAGTTCGTCGCGCTCAACCTCCGTCGGTACAGCTTTACACCTTTGTAGTGCAAACAGTTTGCTCTGTGAATTCATTGCAAACATAAGTCAAATATTTACTTATTGACGTGATTTTTTTAAAATGTCAGTGATACGCGCTATATTAACATAACAACTCGAAATTTACTAAAAATGCTTAATTAATTGATAATAAACTCAAGAGCTATTTAAAAACATCTAATTATTTAATATATTCATAACAGAACTATATAAACATAGTATTAATAAAAAACGCTTTATATCTGGGCATGCAGAGCAAACGAACAAAGAAAGGAGTGGGAAAAGAATATATGATATGAGAGTGAATGGAGAAAAAAATTAGAGACGCCCGAGGAAGACATGGCATGATCAAGTGAATCAATTTTTTTGATCGGGCCATGTTAAGAGTCAGAATAACAGAAGAATATCTATGATATGATGTATGAATGTGAACGAAGCAAGGAGTGTGTGCCAAGATAGAGTTGTATGGCGGTCCGTCCTCTCTGCCCACCTCTGCAGTGAATTGTGCGATGGTTAGTTAGTTAGTCAGCTTCTACTTTTACTAACGCTATCAAATACTTTATTTTCATTTTCAGCATTGTATAATGCATGGTTTTTATGGTTTTATTGACTATCGAACAGAACAAATAAATCATGAAATCAAAATTCAACATAAAATAAAATCTTACAATTGTTGAGTAAAATAAATTGCCTTTTATTATTTTTAAGAATAAAAAACATTGTACCTCAAAACTTTGTTATTGACACAACGAATATGTCGACTTAAAAAAATATTGCAAACAGAAGGACATGAATCTTTGCCCATATTCTCTAAATTCCATTAAAACCTCAAGTCGACAGAGTAAAGAAATTCACAATTGTTTGAAAACAACAACTGCTTTAAAAATTGAAAATTAAAGTTGTATAAAAAAATATATATATTATTTCGGAAAATGTGGAAAATATTTTCAACCAAGAGAATCATTAAACGAGTTTAAAAATTATGCATGCTCCCTAAATGTTATCACAAATATAATTTTTTTATGGGCATTAAGTGATTTCCATGTTTTTAATATTTTGGCACCTGGTACTTACCGTATCTTTGCGTTAATGATGTGTTCTTCAAATTTTGTTTATTATCGTCATTATATAATATAAATTAAGAGTTAATATTATAACATAAAATAACATTTAATAAAGTTACCTGGGAGCGTGTTATATTATTAATTGAATGTTTAATTGGTAGTTCTAAAACTCGTCATTAATTGATGACATTTCATGCTGGGGATGTGGGAGTTTTGGTTGAGTTGTGATTTGTTATTCTAAAGTCACAAAATTTAAAACTAAAACCATGAAATATATAACCATAACATGTCATTAATTGAAGACATTTCATGCTGGGGATGTGGGAGTTTTGGTTGAGTTGTCATTTGTTATTCTAAAGTCACAAAATTTAAAACTAAAACCATGAAATATATAACCATAACATGTCATTAATTGAAGACATTTCATGCTGGGGATGTGGGAGTTTTGTCATTTGTTATTCTAAAGTCACAAAATTTAAAACTAAAACCATGAAATATATAACCATAACATGTCATTAATTGAAGACATTTCATGCTGGGGATGTGGGAGTTTTGGTTGAGTTGTCGATTTGTTATTCTAAAGTCACAAAATTTAAAACTAAAACCATGAAATATATAACCATAACATGAATTATATTAATGTTTTCTCGAAGATTTACGTATTTTTTTAGGAAGTAAGAAGAACAAATGCTTTTTTTTAGTAAAGGTGTAACGTATCACCTCTTATCAACTCTTTTCAAAAATTTGTTTCTCAATAAATGAACTACAAACATATTCTCAAAAATAGTCAATTATAACAAGTTTTTACAGTGTGTACCTACGTGCTAAGATTTTTCGTATTTGATTTTTTGTAATTAGAACTCTGTTAGTGGCTTCAATGTCTTGACAAAAAAGTTCTCACGCCTAAAAAAAATTACAGATCTCATTCTTATTTTTGACAAATTATTAAAGATTTTCACATTAGTTAAAGGCTTTTTTCAATTTTTTTTTTTTATAACAATATATTTATAAGCAGTGCAAACATATTTTACAAGAAAGAAAAAGTAGTATTGAATAACAGGTACATCCAAGGTTAAATAGTTTCATCAAATAAATTAGCTCTACTAGATGAAAAAAGCTGTACTAAGGTACGCTTATATATATGCAATAGTGATGTTTGTACTCGTATATTTATTTAATTTGCAGCCTATCTTTCTTCTAATGTTTCTCCACTTTTTCCCCCAATAAATTGGCAAAAATCGCTTTTCTTGAAGAATTAACATTTATTGACATGAGCACTTTTACCATCAACCCCCGGGTTTATATTTAAGTAATTGATAATTTGCCTAAGTAAACCAAATATACGAAATTGTGGGTAAATCACTGAACAAGTATTCCCAAGAAGAGTTGTATTTACTGACACTATTTATATTACTTTTCTTTGTGTATGAAGACTATTTATTGATACTACTTATACCGATATCAATCGATTTGAAATTAAAATGATTTCTCCGATCAGCATAAGACCTTTCGCTGTCTAGGTTTCAGCGAGACCAGCAAAGTTGATTAATTGATTAAGACGGGATTCGATATTTGCAAACGTTTGATCAAATTAATTTGAAGTGAGGATAAATTAATCTTAATCCAGGCACACGGACACGACCACAATACAACTCTCTTCAGCGAGGTACATATTTCGTTTAGAGGGAATCAAAGTTCAGAGGGGATTTTTCCGGTGAGAAAGTTCGAAGCTCTAACTGCGGGTTAACATTTAATTATAAGATAATCAAAGCAAACCAAATACGTTGCATTTGTTCGCGGGAGGAAGAGGTGTCGCAGCGGAAGATGGAAGGTACGAGAAACGAGGCGGAACCGAGAGAAACTTTCCAGACCTTTGTGTGGGTAATATCATTGTTTAATAAACAAACCTCGGTGTACAAAGAACGTTTCGGGTAATGAGTGAAAACACCTTATTATGTTTCTGTAGCATTTAACCAGTTAAATCGTCATATCTTCGGGTACAGGGTGGTAAATATAATAAACGAAGAAGATTGTTTTGGTTGCTTACATTAAATTCAAAACCACAATATTATTTTGATTACATTGGTATAACTATGTTAAATGAGCCTCGTTGTGAAGCGAGATTTTAAAAAGCATTATGGTGAACGGAGAAGTAAAAAAGTAAAAACATGTAATAGTGTTTGAAATGAAAATTAAATAATTATTTTGTAAAATACCACATATTTTATTTTAATTTTTATGACCGACTGGTTTCGCTTAGCCTAAGCATCATTAGGGTACAAAATTAAACTAAACAAAAAATATAAAGTGCGCGGTAGTATATACATACAGAAATAGAACACAATATTATATAAAACAATATAACAGTGAGAGAATAACAGAATAACATTTAAATTATAACAAAGGTACAAAGAGAAATAGACAGATAACATGAAATGAAAAAGGCAAAATTGGGTATATTTCCTGTAAACTCATAAAATTACTGTTCTCTTAATTTTATTTTGTATTGTGTTCTACCTCTGTATGTGTGAGTATGTATAACCACACACTACGTATTTTTTGTAAAGTTTAATGTTGTACCCTGATGATGCTTAGGTTAAGCGAAACCGGTCGGTCATAAAAAATAAAATTAATTCTGTGGTCTCATACAATGTTATTATTGAGGTGATGCATGAATGTGAATGAAGCAAATAGTATGTTGTTAGACAGAGTTATATGGCGGTCCATCTCCTCTGTCAACCCTTGTGGGGAAACGGCGTGATGGTTAGCTTGTGAGTTAGTCAGTTAGTGATATTAACAATGAAAATATTTAAATTAGTTTCGCTAGCTCAATTGACAAGAAATGTTACTCCCGTGTTGTAGGAAGGAAGAAATACAGAGGTCGAAAAAACATTCCACAGCCGAGCTGTTGAGCATAAGAACGAGTCGTAGAAGCAACCCGTTCTCATGTGTCGAATATATGTTAAACACGCGTTTGGCAAGTTTCCTTACTGCGCACCGGTGCCGGAGGGATCAATGACGCATGTTTCATGAAGCATCTTCCATTGAAATACCGGTAGGACAAGGACAGCATTCCCACCTGATGTGTGTGCTCCAAAGATATTTTTATTTATTTATTTTGGGAAAATTAACAGCATATCAACGTTCATTAGTACATATATAATAATACAAATAATAAATGATGCCAATTACAAATTTTCCTCAGCTGATGACAAATACTATAAATAAAGTGTGACAATGTATTTACAGTTTTAATTTAGAAACTTAACTTCAGTGGGGGGAGAGGAAGGTGGAACGGAACATGGGAATGGAATAAAGGAAGAAAGACGGGAGCTGATGGGAGGTTAGTTTTAATAATCTAGTTTGGGTGCAGTTGAATCATGGAATTTTGTTTTATATTATACATAGCCTGTTCAAAAGAAAAGTGTAAATTTTGAATTTTTGCGGGCTGTGTACATTCGATTATCGATTTTTTTTGTTGTTTCGAAAAAAATGGATCAAAGAATAAAATCCATGATTTGTTTTTCCACAACTCCAGGACACTCATCGTCATTAACATCTTTTCGGCCTTCTGTAAATCGCTTGTAGCACTAATAAACACTTTTTTGAGACAAAGTAGACTCGCCGAATGCCACAGTCAATATTTTAAGTGCGTTGGAGCACTTTATTCCATTTTAAACGCAAAATTTAATACATATTCTTTGATGCATTTTTTTTCAAAAGTAAAAAATCGAAGAACACACAAAAATGTGACAAACCTTTCCAGTTGTCAAAAACAAACCACTAATCCAAAATGGATGATAATACTAACATATGATAAACATATGTTCAACAGCTAGGTACATCCTAACCTTCCTCTTCTTTACCTCCTTCCCTTCCCCACCACCTCCAGCCTCACAACATACCCAATTTTTTTCAATAGTAAAAAATCGAAGAACACACAAAAACGTGACTAACCTTTCCAGTTGTCAAAAACAAACCACTAATCCAAAATGGCTGATAATGCTAACATATGATACAATAAAAAAAAAAAATCGATAATCGAATGTACACAGCCCGCGAAAATTCAAAATTCATCTTTTATTTTGAACAGGCCTCGAATATAGTTGAGTTAAAGATGTCGATTTGGTGAGATTGCAATTCGTTTGTTAAGATAGGGAAATCTGTGTAGCGAACCGAAATAAAATGGTGGCTAAAATACTTGGAAGCTGAAATAATAACATAAAATAATTACTAGCTCAAAGATGACGCCCTTTAAATAATATTGAATTTTGCATACGGTTCCGTGAGTCAAAGTTTTAGAACGTTGCTCTGAAAAATCTAATCAATCTGAAAGACTTGACATGCGGGAGAAATCCACAAGTAAAATTGCAACCCTTTTCAAAAATACGCTCTTTGAAACGAAATGGGATTTTGCTTCCGCAAAATATCCAAATACTCCTGACAACAAAAGTTTGCAAGAATAGGATCACAAATAGCTACGTATACGTTTACGTTTTTACCCATACGTTTTCAAAGAAGTTTACGATGTCATCTTTGACCGGATGGTAACTGAGCTGACAAACGCGTCGGGTTCTCATCCGGGCATCGTTGGTTCAATTCCTTGGCTAGCTAAGTCCTCCATGATGGTAGTAGGAGTTTTTGAAATATTGTCATGTTATCCGTAACCCGGAAATGATTTTTTTTCTTTTAAATATTTTGTTTAACATAACTCCAACTAAACCGTCCTTAGCATTCCAGAGGTTTGGTGACAACCATTTAGAATCGAGACTTTGGGCGTGTTTGGTGACTAGGTCCCAACTGCTAGGTACATCTTTACCTTCCTCTTTTACACCTCCTTCTCTTCCCCACTACTTCCAGCCTCACAACATACCCAATTGGTAATCCCATAGTAATAATTGCCTACAGACGGTGAGGAGCTCTTGAAGCATTATACCAAAGCTGCTTTTTTTATTTATTGAATATTTATTTGTAATTTTAATTGGACGTAGTTATGTAGAAAGCGTCCAACCCACAATTTGTAAAAAAACGAGTTTTACATGTCTTCCAATAGATACATTTAAGATTAATATCTGCTGAAAACATTCAAGCTCCAAATGCAATAGATTTTTGGTAATATTTTTTTTTACCAACGCACACTGAAGATATTTTACTTAAATTGAAGTTTAAAACCATTATAAAATGTAGGATAACATAAGAAATATATATTTTTTTTAATACACGCATTAATAGATTATAAATGACGTATTTATAATTATGCTCATAAAGAAAAAAAAACAATGATATTCACTTTAAATATGCCGATTACGCATATTAATGCTTTTTATCGCCATATTTTCAAACACCCTTTTCTCAGTATCATCTTTTTTGTGGTTGGATGCTTTCTTCATAACTACGTTCAATTTAAACTATGCCTAAAATTGGTGAGCTTTAATACAAATAAAAAACTACTTCCAACTAATTTTTAGGTTATTTATGTTTCGAATTCTGGTATTCGGTTATTATTATTATTGTTAACTTGTGAAAATCAAATACAAGAAACGATTTTCTTTAAAGAAAACGGCGCTATAAGAAATATCCAATTATTATTATTATTATAAAGAGCTGAAGATACCCGACGTTCCGGATGCCTGTTATATTTTATCAGTTCAAAGCATCGGTAATCTTCTTCTGCTCCTCCTTCCTCAGTATAAAAATTGAAAAATATTTGAGTTCAAAATTAAAAAGTTTCATTTTTAAATGACATCCCGCAAGGATGAATTTAATTTTCATTCTGAATTGATACGAAAAGAACTCTTCCTTTATCGAAAGCCGCTCGATTTTACTAAGTTAGGAACTCTAAGCAATAAAAGTCTCAAACGATTTGTTAGAGTTGTGTAAAAAAACCCATGTGATTAAATTACTCGAACTTCGCTTAAAAGTGAGATATTCACCCTTGATTCTTTGTTACGAAAGTTTCAAAGATTTACCTGAAAACCTTTGTCAGATGAAACCCAGACCTGGAAACAAAGCCTTGGAACATGAAAGGGCATTCTGACCTTTCGACCGGCTTTTGGAATGTAGGTGGGTAACCTACCGAAAGAAAAAGTTTAGCTTTATAAAGCTTTTGATTGGTAAACGGATTAAAATATCAATACATATTGTACTTACGTTTTACACCCGCTCAATAAAAAAATCTTAAAGCCCATAATTTATCGTCGTTTTATTTCTATCTCTCTGGTTTGTTAGGGGGGGGCTCGGTCCATTGTCTATCTTTACACTTGGGCATACGATTTTTTTAAACTTTGTTTGAAACCAAATTAGATGTATTTTGATTAAGTAACTAGATATATATACCTACTTCTGTTTAGTCGTGCATCTTCCACCTTATTACGAATGCTGATTTTTTTAGCCTCACAACATAATCTAATATTTGAGCTTGCCGTAGACTCGTTGGTTCTAAGGCGTGACACTCCCTCTTCTATTAAGAAATATAAAAAAGCTAACCGAAATTTGATTTTAAAAGAAAATATAAAGTTCTTACAAAAAACGCGATGGATATCATTTCGAAATGTTTTATCGAAAGGTTTTTCCTCTTTTGATCTTTTTGAAGGAGCAATCACTTCCCAATTTCGTGGGAGTATCTCTCAGTAACATTATGTATATATATTTAATGAGATGTGTACTAACTCGCTGTGCTTTTGAAATAGCTCAAACTGAGTGATGTTTCTTGTGTTTCCGCTGCCACATTACCCACCCCTGATTGTTTCAATGAATCAACAAATATTTTTCTTCCCCAATCATGTTTATTTAAGAATTGTTTTTTTTTTACATTAACTCCACGCAAAAGGCCTTGAGGGAAATAATTACCCTCAGAGCCTTTGTCATCTTTGAGGATGCTGTGTGGAGTGTGTTAATCAATTGTTTGTGTAATATAATATCTTGTATTTAAATTCTTTTGATTCACGCGAAAATCAATAAATTGGCAGTATTTCGATTGAACTATGTATTTATGTTATGATTTCATGACATTAATATTTTTTCAATAATTGTCGGAAACTATTTCGACAACTTTTTACTACGATTTATATAGATTATTCAAATTCCTGTTTATTTAAAAGCTATCATAAGTATTTGGATGGGGGTTGTAATTTTTTTTGCTAACCAAGTACATATGAAGTTATTCTTAAGTTTCAAGAAGATCATATCAGACCTTTTAAGCAGCCTTATAAGTCGGTTAATCATTTCAATCAAGAGAATAATTATATATTCGTAAAATATATTTATATATATTATACGAATATTAATAATTATTTTATTTCAATATTTTTCCAATAAACCGCTCGGTTATTCCTATAATCTCCTCAATTACTCCTTCTCCTTCCAACTCCTAAATATGTTTATTTATCTCAGTATTTTGTATTTCAGATTAATTTAATATTGTCCTGATGATGGAAGGGTACTTCCGAAACCGGTAGACAAAATATTAAATAAAAAGTGGTTAAAA
Organism: Drusus annulatus; assembly: GCA_022651775.1. Classification (NCBI taxonomy): domain Eukaryota; kingdom Metazoa; phylum Arthropoda; class Insecta; order Trichoptera; family Limnephilidae; genus Drusus; species Drusus annulatus. The sequence continues at coordinate 497,365 of JAGWCC010000445.1, read as the reverse complement.
ACAAAGTGTATGTGTTCTATTTAAGAGAATAATTATTTGTTAATTTGATTATTTATAGAAACATTCCACTAAACAAATTTCAACATTTTGTTATTGATATTATCCGTATCTATAAATTTTAACGTCTTGTAAAAGTATTTGTAGCTTAAATCTCCGTAACTAAGCTTTTGTACTTTAACTCAATTGCTTTAAAATCTCTCAAATAAACACGTATTTATCAAGCCACTTCCGATACTCTAATAATTTGTTTGTATTAAGGAAAAGAAACAGTATCTAAAATACAATTTGTCCAAGCACTTAAATAAATTGACACACATCGGTGTTCCGCAAGGATCAGAAGTTGGTCCAGTAAAACTAGTGCCTCGTAGCATGGGGGGGGCTGTCCAAACACCAGAGTGATCACGCGACCCTTAAAGCCTGCTTAAATGGCAGTGGGGTTGGGGTGGGTGGTGCGCCTCAAATGTCCCGCGGCAAGTCCGGGTAGGTTCCAACTGCCCCGGACATCCACGCTGCTTTATTAATGATTCATCACGTCAGTCATTTTGATTGCTTTTGACTTGATCGGTGAAATTTGGCAAAAGGGAACCGTTAACTGATAATTTGATAATGATAAATTACTGCAGACAAATAAAATTACTTCAATCTATTTTCGTGAAAATTTTTCTTTCAGCGCGTTTGCATGATGTTAAAATATTTCAACAAAATAGAATTAATTAAAGTGCCTAACGATTTCAAAAGGAAGTTCAATTAACACACAAGTCATATATTAAAATACAACTTCACATTAATGATATTGATGTTTGAACCAGCCTAAAGATGTTTTTCATTTATAACAAAGGAATAAGGAACATTCAACACATATTCATGACAATTCAAAACTTTTCGCTCAAGGCAACATGGACATATTGTGTACATGCAAAAATATTTACATAGATAGTCATATATTATACCACAGTGTTTTATGGTATGAGTAGTGGAAGTATATATAGGTGGCTTGAGCAGGATACTCTGAAACTGGAGAAACTTTAAAGTGCTAAGAAGTAAAAATTTCGTAAATGGAATATCTTTTAGTATTCGGTATCTGAGAGGTCATTTATGCAATATTACGATTTGACTCGACACCAAATAGATGCAGTTAAATAATACCCATAGTAAATTATTTGCACGATGGTAACAAGTCGACTGGGTGAATGAGTTTTAGATCGATTTCAACTGAGAAGTTTCACTTTTTACAAGAACCGTCACGAACAACAAAACTTTTTACAAAATACGGGATAATGTGGCATTCATTCGATACAACGATCGTTGCGAGTCCTTACTCTCCAGTCTGTCTTTTACTGGCTAAAATTGTTATCTCTATGGTTAGGAAGTTGACTAGGAGCATTTTGGGCGGTCGATTCATTGCCTTTTATTGGCATCAAAATGAGCATGCTATGTTTGAAATGCCTTATTATTATTACTTTTCAATAGTAAATATTGCACAAGGGTCCCAACTGCTCCCAACCATCTTGAGCCAGTGAGATTATGACATCCCCGATCAGGGTATGCTGTGACGTTGAAAGTAATGGGGAGGGGAAGGAGATGGAGAAGAGAAAGGTTGGAAAGTACCTGGCCATTCAAATTTTGTCACCAAACACGGTAAAAGCCTTTTCAAGCAACGTTTCAATTCTATGGTCTATTGAGATGGAAATGATATAGGAAACGAAAATTCCGCTGATTCGATTGTGTATTGGTATATGTTGGAACACAAATAGAGCATATTGATTTTCCAGTTACTTCTCTTCGGGAAAGATTTTTAGATTTTTGTTCAACTTAAATTTTATTAGACTTGCCCTTTGACTTGAAAACATGAAACATCATTGAACGTAATATGTAATGTGTCAAATTTACTCTATTCATTAGAAAAAATGACACAAACAGTGACAAAATGTTGATTTGACGTACAAAATTAGCGTACAAATGAAATTTATGAAATTGTCTACAGGGTACCTATTGTATTACATTATTTATTTATTTATTTTATTGCATACGCCTGAGAGGGCTTTTACATTAAAGGTTTATAATTGACAGTGAAAATATGAGAATTATATGCACAAACAAAATAAGGAATAGTTGTAGAGTAGTAAAAAATAGTGTTTGAATACAAAAAAATATTATTGATTAAAGATGAATGATGTTATAGCCTTCTTGTATCTACATTCCGTACAGTTAAATACATCAGCCACCTTTGCGTATTACCAACTACATGCAATCTACGTACAAACGAGTATCTGAAAGACCCAGTCCTGATGTTATTGTTACAACTAAATAATATGGTCACGTGTTTCATGAACAGCTCCCTCGAAAAACATGTACCGAAGTAAAAAAGTATTTTTTTTGTGAGAATGATGTTTGTTTTATTGTTTTTTTTATTTTTATAAGAACACAGAGGGTCTACAAATTTTCGCGATGGGTTTAGGCATTGAAACAATTCTTCGTATTTTTGTGACTCGTGAGAATTTAAACAATACCCGTTAAGGGATCTAACAATCTTGTTGGTGAAAATGAGCAATAACATACAGAAGGGAGCGCTTCTGTAGTCAGTATTGATGATTTTTGCCCGACTCGGGCGAGGCTAGGACTAGGGTTAGGGTATTCATACATCCATTCATAGCACATGTCGACATAATGTTTTTGTTTATTTGTATACACATTTTTAAACAGTATTGTTTTAAACAAAAATATAGGATATAACCTAAAAAGCCGTTGAGTTATGTCCTGTTATGTCGCATAACGAAACGTAGAGGATGCAGTCACCGGAGATGGACAAAACATGCTTACATACCGAAAAGTGGTGCGATATTATGTGACAGCTTGTCTTATCTCTTTCTCTCTCACGGTTTACGACGTAAAAACCCGTAGAAAATGATTTATCATAAATTTGTATAGGTTGGGTAAAAATATTTAGCTCTCTCTCCATATATATTCTTGCATAGAGGTTCGAAGCGTAGACAAATAGTGATACAAGCACCATTCTCTGCATTTACAAAACAAAACGTAGTGGACGGAGTCGCCCGAGAACATGCTTACATACCTAATGGTGGTGCTATATTATGTGAGAACTTGTCTTGTCTCTTTCTATCTCACGATGTACGACGTGAAAACCCGGAGAAAGTGATTCATCGTAAATTTGTATAGGTTGCGTTAAAATTTTAGCTGTCTCTCCATATAGTATATTGTTGCTCTGAGTTCTTTCTGTTATTATTTGTGATTTTTTTATTTGTAACATTTCTTGTTATGTGATTAAATATAAATATATGTGTTTTTTAATTATTAATCGAAATGGCGATACTTTGTCTGATACTATATACCTCAAAGGACAATAAAACCAGTAATTGCCACCTTTTAGTAATATCATTTTTTGGCAACTACCTTTGCCGAGTAGTTAGACGCTGAATTTCGAATCCAAAGGTCACGGGTTCAAATCCTGCGTGCCATAAAACATTAACTTAATATAAAACAATAAAAAGCATATTTGCGGCACGTTACGTAGATTCTCTCAGTATCACCCTGGTGAAAGACCACCATCCAGAATCGAAACGTTGCTTGAAATGGCTTTAACCGTGTTTGGTGACCAAATCTGAAGAGCCAGGTACTTCCCGACCTTTCTCATCTCCTTCCCCCTCCAACTACTCTACTCTCAGCCTCACAACATACCCCAGTTGGGGATGCTATTGTCTCACTTGATCTAGACGGTTGGGAGCAGTTAGGACTCTTGTGCGGTATTCACTATAAAAATAAATTAAAATCATTTTTTTAAATCCACGGTATGGACCAAAGAGCTTTACGATCTCCCAGCTATGGCGGAGAAATTGGAGATGCAGCGGTTTCCATCCAGAATCCTGCTTGATCACGCAGCCCAACCGCCGCACGAGGAGAATAGTCAGTCTCGCTGAAACCACACAAATAAATAAAGGAAAAAAATTGCATAGTGCACACGTAATTCATCCCGCATATGTGAGGCTGTGTCCCGCTGGAGGCACTAGCTACTCCGGCAGCGGCTTGCGGAGGAGCAATGGGAATTCAGCCACCATTATTCCTGATTAGTCACTCTGTGGGGTAGGATGCTGGGCCAGGAGGCTGTACCATTTCAAATATTAACGGCTCCGCTGCGCTGGCGCGGAGCGTTGCTCTCAGGCTATTCACCTGAGCGCGGCATTACTAATCATCTTATTATGGTTTACTGAGGAGTAGAGAATAGCAACATAATACCATGGTATAATGTCTCGATACTTTAAAATTTCGAATGTGAGAGCGTGATGCGTGAGTTCGTTTATTAATTTATTCGTCCCGTGTTTTATTTTTCAAATTTTTACTCACATTTTATTTATAATTTTTTTTTACGCTCTTGTGAGCTTTTACAACAAATTTGTACTAAATAATTATCTTGACAGAGATAGAGCGTTATGATATGATGGTACACGATAGATTAAAAAAATAAAACAAAATAGGACATTCTTCTTTAAAACTAAATATATAACCAGTGGTAAACACAAAATGCAATATAAAAAATGACAATTATAATACATTTAGTAGTATAAAAGAGAAAAAATTAATAATTATAAGTATGTGAACCTGTCAAATAGAGCCCTTGTATATATTTTTATTTAATGTTAAACAGATATCAAATCTAATGACAGTACGATGGAAAAAAAAACAAAAATGCATTTTTACATTTAAACATTTTTCAATAATACCATCTTTAAATTTATAAGATTTTTAAACATTGCTAAATTTAACTATATTTATACATGACTTATTCTATAGAATTATGCCTCTTGTCATGATCTTTGCCAAAACATCTGTCCGACCATGGGGTATGCTAAACATGACATGGTTTCTGCCGCGGTAGTATTTCTCAAGCACAAACAAGCGGTAGCATGTCAAGAGGTATGGACATTCAATTTAGTGGTTTATAATTTAAAGCCTATTGTCATGAGACCAGCATTAGGCCTAGTCTCTAAGCTTTGATAATTTGTCTCTTCGAGTAGTTCCATGTGATGCATGAACATAGGGTATGTTCCGTGCGAACACATGTACACATACCTGAAGAATTAATAAGAAATCTGTTCCAACATATTTATATGTTTGGTCTGATGTGGAGCCCAGACAGTACTAGCGTATTCCAACTTGCTTCTGATGACTCCACTAAAGAGGGCTGTCATCGCATTTATGCTATCAAACTATTTGCACCTTCTGATTGTAAAATTGGTAATATTTGTGTTGAATTTCAAATAGATAATTTGTTAGTTTCTCACCTTTTTGTTTGTCATCCAGTTCCTACCTATCCCGCCTTTTCGCCATTCGATTTTGTATTCAACAACACTGTGATCGAAACAAATGACAATAGAAGAAGAAGAGTTTTGAGTGAACAACGTGTTGCTTGTTGGTGCTCTCGCTTCTTCGTCGGTTTTGTTGTTGCTCTTAAAATAATTTTAAAATAAATGTGGTTTCGTAAATCAAGAAGACTTAAGTCAGTGTGGTATATTCGTGTTCATCAATAATACAAGTAATAATCATGTATTGTTTCGTAGTGTTTTCACACAAACGAAGTATTGAATTCCGTAAGTCTAATAATACAAGTGTTTAAGTAGATTTCAAGAATTCCAAACATAACTTCATTGGTGAGTGAATTGGCTTAGTGAATCCTTAATCTACCCCCATCTATAATCACACTTCTGTCAAGTAGTATTTTAGTTTATCGCTTTATAGTCCATTATTCAAAATTCATCCGAAGCTAAAAACACATTCTGTGTTTTATCGCAGCTTCAGATGCAACAATTTGCTAGTATTAATATTTTATACCCCCACAGATAGACTGCCGTAAGTATGCCAAACTAAGGTTATGGATATTTTCGTAGAAAGCAATCACTTTGTGGTTTGGCATATTTAATGAAAAATTATTAATAACTTTGTTTGAGACCACACATTTATTTTAATTAGAATTCGCCAATCATCTTATTGAAAAATACTATTCCTGAAAGAGTAATTAAAGTAAAATTAATTAAGTTACTAAAAACCATAAAATGGTCATGGTAACAGATTAAATAATTTAGAAGCACTGCAGATAAAGAAAACCTTTAAAATTAATAGTCTTAATAATTAGTTAAATTAGTCCAGTAGTCCAATATTTGGTATATTTACCGTCATCTCATAAAATTTCTCATTGTTCTTTATTGCCTTAGTTGACGTTTTGCCTCTTTTATTTCCATTGTTATAATTTAAATGTCATTTTTTTGTTTTCTTACTGTTTTTATTTTATATTGTGTTCTCCCTCTGTATGTACGAGTATATATAACCACACACTATGTATTTCTTGTTTAGTTATTTTTTCCCCCTGATGATGCTTAGGCTAAGCGAAACCGGTCGGTCATAAAAAATAAAATAATATCTGTGCTCTTATACAAAGTTATTAATCCATTTTGATTAAGATTTTAGAGTTTTGTATGTTGACTGTGTATAATAAATATATTAAAACTTGAACCAAGAGTTTTAATTGCATTTTAAATTTTGAAAGTATTAATACTTATTAGTGTGTAGAGCTAATCTGATAATTAACTTACATCCAACTGAAAACGTTCACAGTTCAGTAGAATTCAAACAAAAATACAAAGTTAGTCCATTTATTTATTAGTACATTTTTGCTTGTTGTTTTTTTGTAATTATTGTTTTTAACACTGACGAATAATATGACAAAAAAAATCTATTACGTTTAAAATCTAACTAAATATTTCTCAACGATGATTTAAAATCATTATCAGGTGAAAAAAAACCCTTTGAACGAAAATAAAATCATTGTTCTGGTCTAAAACCACGAGCTAAAAAAAGCGCGTGGCTTAACATCAGACGGCCGTTTCTTATTTTCGCCTCTCTCCCACTTTATTCTTTTATTGCGATTAATGAATTTTCCCTCCGAGCTATTTATTATCGCCAGTCGCTAATGGATGGGGCGATGCCAGTTTTCGTAGCCGAGTCCCAATTCAATCTATTTAGTTTGCGGAAGGTTTTTTTAATCGTTTACGCAGTTTTTCGCTAATCTTCCTTATCCTTGATCTGAAAACTCACTTTCAATTTACAAGCGTAGAACATCAGCGGCTTTTATAACAACTTTCATAGTCATTTTTATCGAACAGTAAGAAAACAAAAATACTGAGGAAATCATTTTTTAAGTATATTTTATTTTTTAAGAATATTTTATTAAAAATACGCTAATTTTCTGGAAAATGGTTACTTGATCTTTTCGTAACAGGCCTTCTGCACTGCATCACCAAATATGATACAGGCTTTGAGGGAAATTTTTAGATCTTGAGTTATTTAAAATATACTAGAAAATCGGCACTTATGACACTTTCTCTGTTTAAAACCTTTAAATCTAGAGTTATTTACAATATACAAAAATGGCGTTTATGATACTCTTTGTGTAAAACATTTAAATCTAGGGTTTTTTACAATATATAACGAAAATGGCACTTATGACACTATTTTTGTAAAGCTTTTAGATCTAGAGTTATTTACCATATATCAGAAAATTGGCACTTATGACATTCTTTGTGTGAAACCTAATCCAGAGTTATTAACTACATATAAAAAAAATTGACGCTTATGACACTCTTTGTGTGAAAACTTAAGATATATAGATATTTACAATATATTAGAAAATCGGCACTTATGACACCCTTTGTCTTGTGTAGTTGTGGATACACGAAAACTATAGATTATAAATAAAAATTGTCCACTGCACAAGTTCTCCAGATTCACACCCACGCTGGGCAAAGCGACGCCCGTGATAAGCAATGGCTGACAAATCTCAATATCCCAATCTAGCTGCCACAAAATCTCTCCATGTTTTCAATGTAGCTTTGAAAAACTATAATAATGTCAACGGAATATTGACACCTGTTTTATTAACTACTCGCCTACAAACAGTGGAATCGGATGAGATGAATTAAATAATTAACTGAATGTGGCCCATTACAAATAGTTGATAAAAATTGAGAAAAAAATTGTAATGACTCGAATTTTATTAAAGGAAGCTTTTCGAATAATAATTTGGTGAATAATATTTTCTTGAATGACAATGAATTTGAGAATGTTTCTGTTAAAGTGCACAAGAATTTTTAGTACCACTGAAGAGAAAAAGTGTGCGGTGGGCGTGTCAGTTTGCCAGAAGTAATGTCAATTTAATGTTACTTCGGGTGAACTTGGTTAAACATTTTTAACTATAGATATTCCTTTTCCTGAACGGGAAGGCATATCCTAGAAGTATATGAACCCATAGGGCTAGAAGTTGAAAGATATTAAGCAAATGGTGACATAAGTTTAAACAAAAGTGTATTTTTTTTAAATACTAACGGACTATTATCCAAATATCAAAATAAATACATAACATGAAATGAGAAGAAAAAGCAACAAAGAAAAAAATCACATATATATACTGAAGCAATGACAAAAACGTACTTTTGAAAGAACATTCAAGTCAAAGTGTGAGCAAGGTTTTGGTAGAGTCGCAAAGAATGACAAAAACCATTTAGACTGGTACCAAACATTTCAAGACCATGGCTTGAGTTAACAAGTCTCGACATTCTGACAGTAGAGAATGATAACCATTATTAGTATAGTGATGATTGAGGAACAGCAATTCATTGTTTCTAAATCTACGGCAAGGAATTTCGAACTGGATGAATTGCAACAAAGAAGGTGAGTCTTTCCAACGCTTTTCTAATAAATAAATTATTCATATTTGTTCAATTTTATCATATAAATAATCTCTTCTTTCTCGCCCTAATCTCCATGCAATTCCGCGTAAGAAGCGATGTTGTACGGATTCAATATGATGAATATGAACAGTACCTATAGAAAAGAGACCAAATAACACTGGCATATTCTAAATGACATGGATCACAATTCTATTGAGTTTCTGTTAGTGTTTATGTTACTTGCTCTATAAACACATTTCATATCATCCGTTCTTCGTTGGCATTACACACGACAGCAAAATTATTTTACAAATGCCTCATTTTGTTCAAATTATTTAAGTTTACTTTGATTTTTATGAATGAAATCGAAATCCATGAACAAATTCAAAACTCCCATAAAACTGTCAATAGACAGTGCTACTCCGAGCGCTGTGCACTTTCCGAGTTTAATTAAAACTTCTGCCTCGTGTCAAATATCGCACAATTAAAAGGGGTCAATTGAAAAATCGGAAATTAATTTCCATCAGCCATTGTGTGGATTAATGAATGGATCTGATCGCTGAAAGAACGGATTGCTCCGTCGCGCGTCGTCAAAGGCCGCGGTCCAATGTGTGTTGGGAGTCCCACAGAATATTCAAATGGGAAAACTTCGATTATAAAACGCGGCCCGCGGACAAAAGAAGGCCGTAATTGAATGTTTGATTGAAGGTTGCCGAAGGATGCGGTCGCCGAAAAATCTATTTGAAGTGCATTTTTTCGGTAAGCTAGTTCGGGAGGCTTACTTTATCGCTGGGTTTTGAAATTCACGTAACTCTACAAACCACGAGGAAATTGCCTTTTTGATTAAACCTCTTTGATATTCTAACACCGGAAAATGTTATAAGTACCAACATTTGAAAATATTATATTATTAATAAAACGAAAACCATAACTTTTTACTATTCTTTAATGCACAATTGAGTATTAAATTTACCTAGAAGCTTTTTGTTGTAAAATTTTATTTTGTAAGAAAAGATTTTTTTTTGCGTAACCCAACTTTGTGAAAATATTAAACTATCGCATTACATTGAAGTGATGATAATTTTATTTACGAAATACGTAGATAATATCAATTGACTTTTTTTAAATTTACGTTGTTAAAACAAACATGTTGAAATACCATGAACGCAGGCCCGACCCTGAACCAGACGGTGGTTAGCGCAGGTCACATTTGTCAAAACCTAAAATTACAACATTTAAAATTTGTTTCTACGTCTAGTAAAATAGCTTAATGTGTAATTATTATATAATAATAGATATTCTTGCTATATTCTACGTCGACCTATGAAGATTATGTACAAAAGCATAACTTTTATATAAAATACCATTACTGTTAACCACTCGTTTTTAGCAGGTTTCCCCTCTGAAAGTAACTAAATATAAACAGATCTAACAAATTATTTAAAGTGTACACGTTTTGTTCTGTTAAATTTGCAAAGTAATATTATGATTCGTGTATTGTTGACAAAAAAATCTATGCCTTAGAAATTCGCTGCCTGGAGCCAACTGCTCCAATTGCGCCTGCACAAGACCGGCCCTGCATGAACGCAATTTAGGACTTGCATTAAACTAAATGAAATTTCTGTCATAAAAATGGCACGTGCATTTACAAGTACAGTATCTATGGTGGTGCTAGTAACAAACTTTAAAAAAAAATGCGTGAATGCAAAATATTACATTTTAAATAAAAGTAACTTTACATATTCGTAAAAAGCGTTTACTTTGTGGCTTGAAATATTTATAAATAAAACACATAAACTTTGTTTATAACCACTTTATTATTTAATATTATGTCTACCGGTTTCGGAAGTACCCTTCCATCATCAGGACAATATTAGAATTTTAATATTGTATTCCATCATCAGGATAATATTAAAATTTGAATATTGTCCTGATGATGGAAGGGTGCTTCCGAAACCGGTAGACTTAATATTAAATAATAAAGTGGTTATAAACAAAGTTTTTGTGTTTTATTTATAAAAATAACATTGTTTTGACACCACTTTATTAGATACATATACCAACCGGTTTCGGCTCTACCTGAACTTTTAAAGTGGTGTCAAAACAAAGTTACTTTTATTTAAAATTTAATTATGTCTTACCACAAAGTGAGTGCTTCGTGTCAAAGTTCAAAATATTACATTTAAATTTTAAATAAAAGTAATTAAGTTTTAACACCACTTTATTGGATACATATATACATAAACCAACCGGTTTCGGCTCTACCTGAACCTTCTTCAGGGCTGACCAAATATGTATTGAATCAAAACAGAATTATAACACTTGGGGAAAAAACATGGGCACATCAACTTAGGTGGGGGTTAAGTAAGGGAGAGGTGGTAGGAGCAGGGGTAGGGGGGTGGAAGGGGAACAAATTTAAAATCGGACTGCTGGATAAATCTAGTTGCTTATTAAGTAAATTATTTTTATTTATTTTTAGAGATTTTTTAATTTCGAGTGCTAATAAATTATTTAGGCGTAGACCTATCCCATTTCTATGAAGTACGTCTATTACAGACGATTTGAAAAAAGAGTGACATTACAGTGATATTACATTTACTTCACAAATACTACAGCCGTGAACTTGGATAATTATTGTCTTTTACCATAAAATACTGTAGGTCTATTTGCCAGTTCGCAAACCTGGTACTAAAACAGATATATATATATAATATGTATCTTTTTTTTCAAAAATGTGTTTGTAAGGATCCAAGAATTTAATGATTTCACGTCCATTTCAGGTTCATAGCATTTGTGTTACGGAGCCTTTCTACTATTTGATACATAATTTTACATAATAATAACAAAAATATATTTGTACTTGCAAACGTATTTCTAATCTTCATACGCACTGTACGTTTCAGCTCCCATGAAGGTATTCAACATTTAGTAAAAGCTCTTTCATGTAGGTTATGCAATAAACCTTATATTTAACCTTCCTTAAGTATTTCCTACGCGCTGTTTTCACATTTAGGGACCCTTATTATTAAGCTGGTTTGTCATATTATAACACGCATAATCTCGCGCCATTAGTGACGTCAGTAAACCCCAAAGGGGTGGAGAGGGTGTGCCAATAGGCAGGCGTTCACGCGTACCCAAGAAGTGTGTATTTTTACTCTTGTCATCAAAATAAAACCCTAAAATTTAAGCTAAATATTAATTATTCCATTTCAGTAATCGATTTAAGAAGATGTCGAAAGAAAACCTTTAACTTGTGGGAAAAAAGGCACAATAGAACCTGGTCTTTATCGGCAGTTTTTATATCGAATGGCCGAAAATTATGAAAGTGCGGGTACTCTTATACAACAAAAGGATACTGCAATATCTTGGCCACATCACGAGAAGCGACAAATATAAGATAACCTTATGCCTCAGCACTCAAAATGGCGCTAAACGTCACCTTTTAGCATTTTAATACAAGCAATTCTACAAAAAATAATGTGTCTGTAAATTTTCTGTAGGTAGTTAGGAAAATGTCTAAGGTTTTTCAGTGAATAAAATGTGATCTTTCAAATTCTACAAACATACTAAAATGTAGCTTAAAGGTGCAGTTTGAAAACTTGTGATGGAATTTTTGAACATTTTACCTAAATTCCAGAAAACATTTCATAAATAATTTTACAAATTACCGTTTAAAAATTGTTTTGCTGGAAACCTTAGAAACATTCTTAACTACTTATAAATAATTAACAGATACATCATTCATAGTATTGCTTGTATTAGAAAACCAAAAGGTATGTATTTTTGGGCGCTGACCCTTAATTTGTTAACTTAATTGGTGAAGTTTTTTGGGGAATTTCAGCCATGGTTTTTAGTTATTTTATAGTTTTGGTTAAGAATTACGAAAGTTATTTAAGCTATATTTTTGAGCTCATTTCTGTTATTTGTAAGCTTCCTCGAGGTAAAGCTTCACAATAAATTATTCTATATTGACTGATTTAGAGCATAAATGATATAATACCTACGTAGTATAGGAAATCGCAGCATCTCTTAGCTTAAACCCACGTGCTTTATACGAGTGCAGTTCTTCGAGTTGTTCCGGACTGGAACCTGTGAAGATTTCGTTTTATTACTACTATATTAATGATGAATCAAAATGTTATATTTTATCAATGTTAATCGCATTTCAAAGGAAATTTACACTTTTTTCATCGGTAGGTTTTCATTAGTTTTCTTAAATTTTCATCTGTTTCTTTGTTAATGTCTGAAATTTTTAGGTTAGCAAAATTATTTTCAACTTATAATCGGGTAGTAGGTATGCACAGTACCGAATTTTTTTTAAATCTTAAAAATAACAATTTTAAAATTATTACTTTCATTCATACAATTAAATCAAAAAACACACAAGGTTTTAGTTAACACTCGACTTGAATCCAGATCTAATGCTTGCCAAGCTCTCGTGCTCTCCATTACACTACGTTACTTCTTTTCCTTAAGAAAAATAAAATTTTCACCTAAATCACTGTATAAAATCAATATAAATTTTAATTTCTGGAATAGTCAGGTCCTTCCCCACCATCCTCTTTCTCATCTATTTCTCCTCCCCACTACCTTTAACTTCACAACATACCCCAATTGGAGATACCATAGTCCCATAGGTTCCAAACGTTGAGGAGTAGCTAGGAGTGTTAGGACTCTAGCACTGTATTCACATTTTAAAAAATCCACAAAAAGTTAGAAAGAAAATGCGTTTATAAAATTAACCGAACAATTAAGATTTTTTCTATTTATGTGAACCAAAAAGGTTAACGGGTAAAAGGGACCCCGTCGGCTATTTTAGGGTGAAACGATGGTGAAAATTGCTGCTAATATTATCATTGTCTAACCACACAGTTAGTCTTTACTGAAAAGACCATAAAGAAACGGTTATCTTGTGAATATCCGTTATCTGGTTAAGTAACTTTGCGTTTACGCTCTCTTAGTAATTAGTATGCATTGTTAAGGCGATGCTTTTATAAACTTTTAAAAGCTAAACTCCATATATTTACAAACCCAATTTTGCCAAAAATCTGGTTATTTTAAACATTTTAGCATAATATCATGGCCTCTTAATGGAACTCCATTATTCCCATGTGGTATTTTTTAAAGATAAACACGAAAAAAATTCTCAGCGTAGATAATTTCGTGAAAACTTTCTTTTCACGTAAATGTATTTTTCAACAGTTTTATCAAAGTATTAAATAACGTGGTAGCTGTGGGGATATATTAAGAGCACCTGCTTTTTACGAGATTAACGTAACTTATCGTTGTAGTGATGCAACACCAGGACAGCTGGTAAAATTATTTTTGACATTATTCGGAAATGTCATTTGCATTTCTGAAGAAGCAAAATAGAAAAATTATGTTGGAATGTAAGAACGAATATTATTTTATCCACTGGGAGATAAATCAGAAACTTATTTATTTTCTGACTCTCGAACGCCTCTCTAATCGGAGGTCAGCTACCGTCAAAAAAATCATTACCCAGCAAACTGTGGTCCGGAATAACTAGCATTAAAGCACGAATATTGTTTGTGTCTTTTGGGTGGTTTCAATAATTTGTAAATATATTATATAACATATATTTATTTTTATTGTGAATACTGTACAAAAGTACCAACTAGCCGGGTGAGGAGTGTGTTATCTCAAAATGGGATATTTTGTAAGGTTGAAGAAAGTGGAAAGGGCAAGGAATGCGAATTAGTAAGTCTGGCAGGTATCTGAATATTCAGATCTGGTCACAAAACACGACTATTGCCATTTGAAGCGATGACTGGATTCTTTTTTTTCTGTGTGGTGGTCTTTCACCAGGGTGACACTGGAAGTATTTACTACTCCAACCGATAATATTATCACTTGTGACGTATTTAGGCAGTCCTATACATTAAATGGCCCGGGATTTTGAAATTTTTTATTTGTTACTTAATTTTATCATAAGATTTTAAGCATTTTTTTTTAATATAAATTAAATAAAAATAAAAATGAATTTCTGGTTTGACTATCACTTTTTTCTGCTGGTTATAATAAAAATATAAAATCAAACACATTAATTTATCTTTTATGACTTATTTTCAAAAGATATTTGGTATTGTAGTAATGTAGCGATATGTTGGTCAACATAATAAATCTTGTGTTTACGACTTTTTGCCGGAATTAAAGATAAATATTTTCAAACAATCCATTTTAAAAAGATTTGGGTATTATTATTTAGAAAATTACTCAAGACTTCCTAGTATCTAATATTCTTACAAAAAAAATCTAAACGAAAAGTTTTACTTACAATATTAACTAATTCCTACATAAAAAAACTGAATGAACAATGGTACCTAATTTGATGTTTTCAGTAGACTCTTAAAAGTATCGTAGCTCGAAATAGAAATTAAAATTAGATTTTAAAATATTCACCACAGAACGCTCTAAAAAATCAATATCAAGCTAACGTGTTAGCTTGTTTTTAGTAGAAGTAGGTTAGAAGATTATTATTTTGAGATTACCAAAAATGGAAAATGCGGTTTATTTTGCTTTTAGAAATAATTATAATTAAGTACGTCTAATTGAAACAATGCTTCATTGTACAACAGCGAATCGAAGTTACCATGTTAATAAACAACATATACGAATTATAAGTACAAGGTCCATGACATAATTATTCACAGTCATATATTGGAAACTGCAGACGGTTGACCACAGTTATCCTTAAATTTAACCAATTATTGAAAACTTACCCTCTTTGTTGTAAAAAAGACATGAGTTGTAAGCGCAAAGCAAATAAGAACTCTTTAGCGTTAACAATATACTTTAATGAAAATGAAATAATAACTTTGTGTAGGACCACTGATTTTATCTTAATTTTTATAACCAACCAATTTTTCTGAGCATAATCTGGGAACAAAATGAAACTAACCAAAAAATACGCAGTGCGTAGTTGTATATACTCGTACATACAGAAGGAACACAATGTTAAATAAAATAAGAGAACCGTAAGAAAAAAATAATAACATTTAAAAATTAAATATTTATATCATATATTTTTTAATAAAATCTGTGGTCTTATACAAAGTTATTATTTCATTTTCATTAAATATGTCAAACCAAAAAGTGGTTGCTTTCTACAAAAATAGAAAAAATAAAATACTTTTTATTTACTTACTTGGTAGCTTGTATTTTTAACATGACGGGAAATATAAATTTACTTGAATATTCAGTGTGAATAACCGTAGCACGCACTCAATAAACCGTAATGTATTTTGATGAATGGTTACGACTTGTTTATTAGGTTGACAATATGTTTTATTTCTGTCCCACTAAGCTTTTCGTGCTTAAAAATTAATACTTGAAAGAGGGGTTGTATTTTCAACGACTCAGCGAAAAATCCTTTGTACGGTGTTTCATATACATTTAAAAACATAAATATGCCCAGTCAGGGGAATATTCTCGGCGGGCCTCACCGGGACCTCCCCAACCCTCTCGCCTTACAACGGGCGTCCTATAGCCAATATGGGTGCATTGCTGGGATGTTTAGGCAAAGGGGGCTCGTTTGAGCAAAGCGCCCACTTTTATTTTGAAGCCGTTCTCGGGTGAAATTAAAAATAGCAGGACATTTCATTTATAAACTTACTTCTCTGTATCTTGGATCACGTGAATACACATTGAAAACTTCATCAGTATACAGTATTTACTACCGAATTATATTATTTAACCACATTACTAGTATTCATATTAAAACAAGCCAAGGGTAGTTAACCCATATGTGACTACATTTCTAAAATTGGTATGAAGGTTTCTTTACGACGTAATATATTTCGACTCAGTTCAATTCTTGGGGAAGTGGATAGAATTTCACTCAGTAGCATCTTTTCTTGGGGGTTTTAATTAAATAGGTGATTAAAAGTAGTATATTGGATACAGGTGATGTACTTTGAACATAACAGTACATTATTTTTATCATTTAAAATAAGATAAAAATGATTAATTAATACGGAAAAATTTCAAATACCATACAAAACACATGAGGGTACCCGGGTACTCTTTCAGTTATAAAAAGTTGTAAATTATACTTATGCGTTTTCCGCTAACATACCACCCTCCATATATCCAACGGTTATGTTCAATTGTTCATTTTCACTATTGTGGAGAAGTCAGGAAGTTTCAGCCGGTTATCTTTACTGGAACATTAACAAAATCTATGTTGAAAACAGAAAAGGGTACCCAGGTACCCTTTCAGTTACATAAAGGTTAATATGTACGATGGAGATACCGAAAATAGAGATTTTCGAAAATGACTACTAATTACAGTTAAACACACCACGCAGAAGTTGTTTCATTCGAAACGTTAAATAGCTATTTAACTTATTGATTAACCGGTTAGTAGCTGAGTGGAAAAACGCGTCGGATTCCCTCCCAGGCGTCGTATCGTGAGTTCAATTCCTCTGCTAGCTAATTCCTCCATCATTGTACAAGCACCATATTCCGCTTATTGTGATGGCAGTATGAGTTTTTTTTTAATTATTGTCAGGTTATCCGTAACCCAGGAATGTAAGTTATTCTCTTTTTAAATAAATAAAAAAGGGTAAAAAATATCATTTTATATTTAGCTCAAATTGTTTTGTAAAAAGGTGCCTTATTTAAGGTAATTCATATAATTTATGTTTCAAATAAATATTTATGTTCCTTATGAGTAACTTTTTTATTTTTAATATAATTATCTAATTGAAGTTTTTACGCTTCATTGTGATTTTTTTATTGAAAGAAAATTAATGACACTCGTAACAACCAAATCTTCTTTATTTGTCTTTTTCTATTTCATATTCCAAGAATACTATTTATATTCTTTCATTTATTATAACCACAATGAAGCTCAAATATTCGATAAAAAACAATATTCTTAGGCATTGCGAAAATTCAAAGATCCCCCGTAGATAAAAGTGGATATTCCTATCCATGACGCCATTTATGTTTGAAATTGTGTTCGGATATAACTTTTATCACGAATATAAAGATAGATGCATTGATACAAACGACAGCGAGTAAATTGTTTGAGATTTTACAGTTCTTTATTACTTTATTTTCGGATAGAGTAGAGTTCCCGAATTCGAGTCTCGATCACGACCCAATATTCTTCAACTTTCTTTCGATCTTATATTCTTTCAAAAGTTTTTTAATTAATTTATTTGTTTTGTTATTTTAACAACTCTCATTGCTTAAAACATATTTTTTTTATTTTCCACGTGCCCAAACTTATCACTCAAACAAATTCTGTGTCGGCATTAGTCGGTATTGAAAATCTATTTGACCGTCCGTCAACCGAGCATCATTAGTATCAATATATCTTCCTCTGTGATGCGCACTGTGAAATCGACCGCTTCCAAATAATCATTATTGACGAATTATTGGTGAATTTGACCTGATACGCCTGATAATATTTGCACAAGGTCTCGCTTCCCAATGATCATTGTTTATCAATGTGAGTTACAGACGTAACGATGAATTGAAGGATTATCCAAACACATAATTACATTCATACACCAGTTTTAATAAACTTCCAAGCACTGATTATTGATTTAACAATTTAAAATAAATGTCGATTCCACCAAAACTTTTTAATAATCTTAACATAACGACACT
The DNA here is from genome assembly GCA_022651775.1 of Drusus annulatus. Lineage (NCBI taxonomy): Eukaryota > Metazoa > Arthropoda > Insecta > Trichoptera > Limnephilidae > Drusus > Drusus annulatus. The sequence goes on along the minus strand of JAGWCC010000445.1, from coordinate 478,988 downwards.
TAATGAACTTTATTCCAAAACGATATACTTACGTAATTATAAACCAACTATATGATTTAATTGATCTTATAATCACAAAAATTGTCTTATGCTTAAAGTATAATAAACACATAATATTTATAGGTTGGTCGACATAGGCCTCAAGCCAAATTATGCCTGGAGCAGCATGAGTTTTTGAATTATTAAAAGGAAGTAATAATACCTTCCCTATTTTCCATGAGCTGTGAAGAAAAGCTTTCCCTAGCGGTGTCATTTTACAAACTGTCTGATGGTACCCTTTGTTAAATATTCCATTAAATAATACCGTACTACAATTCTATTCGCGCGATAGGTATTTTATATACTCGTACCTCTAGGCGCTGAGGCACTCACTAGTTCCGCCAAATCCTCGGTCATGGCCTTCGTGGCGTGGTGATTTAAGCATTTTACTTCGAGTTTTGAAGCTTAGGGTTCGATTTTCGCATTGCATATATATTTTTTAAGGATTACCCTTTCTTATTAACAAACTAACCAGCTGAGAAATGTAGTGAGATGACAAAACACATATAAGTCCTCAGCAATACGCCTCCCGGCATGTCTTGTTCCAATGATACCTGCATTAGGTCGTACTTGCGGGTGACATTATGTTATTTTTTTCATTATTAAGAAAGTTTTGTTCACCTTACTAGTTTTTTTTGGGTTGAACGATGGATTTCTGGCGACGCATTGCGCTCCTCTAACATAAAAGTGAGTACGAAAAGATAAAAAACAAACAGGTTTCTGGGAATTTTATTTCATAACAATGGTAAAAACTGTTTCCCTCTTTTATTTTGTTATTTGTTTTCAGTATTTGAAGATACAAAAACATATTTACTGTTCGAAGGACTTTTAATTTTCTTCCCTTCGCCTCTGTGGACTGGATTTTTTTTCTTAAATTATAACAGGTTCATTGTTTTGAAGATTTCTTTTGCCTAAGGGTATGGAGTTAAGATATCGGCATGTTCAAATAAGAAATAAGGGTATTCACGCGGTATACTCAGGATTCAACGCGTTTTTTCTCAATATTTGCTATTTAAACAGTTTGGAAAGTTGGTATTTTTAATATAATTATAGTATACCAAAAATCCTTGAAAATGTTCTTTGTACGATGATTTGTTATTTTTAACATAGCATACAAAGTTGTAATTTCTGGTCAGTCATGCATTCCATCCAGGCGTGTTGTAAAGATCTCGAATGTATGGTGCTTCTTTTAATATCGTTAGTAAAACCATCAATCTTGGATCTAATCTAACAATAAAAAAATGATTATGCCTTGTAATATACGCGAAACCATTTTAGTATGGTTATTAACACCTAATTTCTTCTCTTTTTTATTTTCATTAATTACTCTTTTTTTCTTTCCATTGTATTATTTTGTATATTTATTTTGAAAATCATACTCTTTGTGTATGTCATTACTTGTAATTGGACATTCGAAAAAAGTCGACGTTGACGCGACGATATCGATTTTATTAATAATAATCCTCTGTTGGGAGAGTTGAAATAGTTAGATCGTTGGTGCCGTTGAGGGCGTTATTTTATAACAAATATATTTTACTTGCCATGGATAGAAAAATCGATAAAGACGTCTAGAAGGTAGGTGCACAGTCAACAGATCATTCCAAATTACGCATAATATCGTTCACGAAGTATTCACTCTTACACTTTTTGTTTATTTGGTGCTAAAGCTAAAACAACAGGTGCATACTCAGTGAGTGCACTCGGACCCGGTTCCTTTTGATTTTTTTTAATCATAGTCCTCGATGAACCGATTGTTTTCATCAGATTTTTTAGCTGATCACCCCTTTACCCTCTACGGAACCGGTTTTTATTGTATTGGGCATATTTTGTCATTGTGATAGTGCATTTAATCCGATGTTTACAAATAATTAACTACTTTTCTCTCGAACTGCTTACTTATGTAATATTTATCCATTTTTTAACTGAGCTTCTACATTTGTACTGTTCTCGTTTGCATGTGAACCAAATGTTAATATTTGGTATTAAGAGATCTATCTTATTATGTGATATTTGTACTGCGCCCACGCCTGGAAATAAAACCGCAACCTCCCGACTGAAACTAAATGCGTTAACCATTTCACCACTGAGACGACTCACCCTTTCTTTCTCTTTCAATGCCCTTCTTATTGTTCTGATTCATCTATGGAAACTATTGATTATTTTATCAATTATGTAACCACAAACTTCAAACAAATAAGACATAGTTGGATGCACTCGACTGGGCTCCTACCCTTGCTACTTAAGATTAGGCGTTTGAACATGGCGGAAGTTCAATAGGTACTCGTATTTCCTAATACTGTATCTTCAGTTGATTAAGATATGTCTATTGGATTTAGAATTAATTGGTTGTGAATCAGTATTAATTGTGTATTTGTTTGATGATGCTTCGGAATGTAATGATTGTACGCGGTGGACTGTTGTTCATCATCTTTTAAAATATAGATCCATTTATAATTAATAATCACTCATTAGTTAAAGTAATGTTTAGTGTTCCAAAACCTATCATAAGATCAATACATTTTAGTTATTGAAAACTTAAATAAATTTGTTGTTTATACTTGGAACTTTTTGTTTGTTAAAGTAAATGTGTTTATACACACAATTGTGCTAATAGTCACAAAAGCAATAATTACGAATGATGAATATAAATAATAATGAAAAAATATTTTTAAAGTTTACCTAAATCAACCTAGTCTTACAATTATCATAAATCTATCCGATTTTATATTGGGTATAAATGACTTAAGAACAATGGTCAAGACCGAAACTCGAACTCAAAACCTCTACTCTATCCGGGAGTAACACTTTGTCAATTAAGCCATCAAAATCTTATTAGTAAGCGGCATTTTAAATGATCTCATACTTCTATTGAAAATTGTTTTTTCTGAATGTAGGCAACCATCTTTTGATGATATTCAAAGTTTTATATATTTTTTTAGTTACTGGCTTTTTCTGTTTCATATTTGTGATTTAGATTATTGATATTATTTAAATATTTCATAATAAATAGGCACTGATGTTTCAAAGCTTATTCTAATTTTAATAATTGTTGACAATTCCGGAATTTCGGGTTGTTGATTTATTAAATTTTTTTTTTTTAATTTGGGCTTATGAATATAGGCCTTTCTAATTATTTTTATTTAAATATTTCATTAGTAAAAGTTTAATAAGCTCAGTCTCTCGTATTCATGAAACGCGTGTACCATGCATGGCTTTGTAAAGTTACTCGCAGATTCACGTGTTTATATTTTATTGTTGTTAGTTTTGTCGGCTACTAAGTAACTTACGATGCACGATCAGATGGCGAATGGAAAAAATGAAGTGGTAGCCTCCGGAGAAATCGCAATATGGTTGGTGTTTATTAACAATACACTGAATATAATATTTGTGTAATAAGTAGTGTCAGCACTATGGAAAGAGTAGTTAAAAGCTGTTTGTTTTGACTAAATACCACCACCTAAAGGGCCGAAGATCGAGAGATTTCCCAGCCCCGATAGGGTAGCTGCATACAACGTTCAAATCCATGCGTGTTCTGACCGTGCAGAATTTACATGCCCTGCAAAAGTTTGGATTCGATATCTTCTATATGCATATTAACCATAATTTTTTTTTTTTTTTTAAATGTGTAAAATATTTTACTTCCATCGAATTATTTATTTATCGCATTTCTTTTAGCTTTCTACAATATTTTAATTAATATTTAAAATAACATGGCATATTTATGATGAATGCATCAGTTGTGATTCTATATTCTGAACAGTTCAAATATAAGGCTGGTACTGTGTAAGGATAGAGAGATATGAACGATTAGAGAAACTGAATAACATCCATTTCCACATTGGATACGGGAAGGTTAACTCTTCACTGCATAACTTTTTTTGTTTTAGAAAAACAAAAATTACATCGTAATTATAAATTTAAAAGAGAGGATTTTTTTCCATAAATTCAATTGATTTTGAGAAAAACGTTATTACATCATAAAAATGTGAAACAATTTTCATCCATGCCATTAAAATGTACTTTCATAGTAATATTCAAATGGAATAAAACAAACTATCTTACAATATTCTTTATGAAATAGTGTAATAACGGCTTATCCAAAAAACACTATATACTGAATGAAAAGATGCACATAAAACGTAACCTCAATCTGTAATATGTAAAATTAAATTATATTTATATATCCCACCTTTTTAATTCTTCGGTGTAATTAAAATGTAGAGATAGTGTAAAAAACTTACCGTGTTATCAAAACTGACCCACAGATATCAGCATAATAAAAAAATAGTTCATTATATCAGATATGTTACCGTATTGCTGTTTTCAAATATAATTAGGATAGTTTTGTAATTGAAATTAATTAGATGTGAAATAGTGGCAGCACGTGAAGTTGAACTGAGCACGCGGGATTCAATAATACGGTGGACAGTTTCCGGTTCCAGCACTCGGACGCGGGATGTTGTAATTTCCGGATTGTGGTTAATAAAGCGGTCGCCAGGAAGCGCGAACTTCATTAATTTCTACCCAACCCAAATACTACATAGTAGTGGTGTTATTTCAAATATGTGCTCGTCCTTTTGGATCATAATATTCGGCCAATATACCGACTTGACAGCTTGACACAAATAACCAAAATAACCCGATGAGGCGGCCAAAAGAGGAATTAACGTTTAATTCTATATTTTAAGTTCGCTGATTTTTTGTACTCACAAATCTACACTAGCGATGCCACCAACTGCAAAGTTATTTAAGTTAAGCTAAAGTTTAGTAGTAGGAAAAAGAAGTCGAGGACGCCCGAGAAAGACATAGCACCATCAAGTAAATCAAATACTTGAATCGGGTCATGTGAAGAGTCAGGATAACAGAAGAGTATGTATGAGACGATGTATGAATGTGAATGAAGCAAGAAGTGTGTGCCAAGACAGAGTTATAGGGCGGTCCGTTCTCTCTGCCTACTCCTGCGGAGAAACGGCGTGATGGTTTGTTAGTTAGTTAAGTTTAGTCGTGAAACCCGAAAATGTACACATGTTTTGTAAAGAATAAGTTTTGTTTAAAAAAAACACAGATCAAATTTATTTACTAAAATGATAGGATAGTACAAAAATACATTCTCTGGTATATTATTTACAAGGAGTTAAAAAAAACTCATTCCGGGAAGGACAAAATTATATATTTTTTAAATACATGCAAATTTTAAAAGTGAGTACAAAAGAAGAAGGAAAAAACGAGTAGAAAAAAGACTTGTAAGAGTAGAGGTTATTACATAAACATCATAAATACAATGAGAAAGATGATCACAGGTTTTACAGAAAGAATGTATCACTAAATTATTAAAAAAATTGTTACTTTGTTGCAGATTCCATTGAAAGCGAGAACGCAAATAGGTACGTAAATGTGAAATTATTCAAATACTAACTTGACGTAATATTTTTACTGTAGCTAAAATGTTTTTTTGTATTAACAAAAACTTTTATATAATTTAAAAATGTTTGTAAAAATCAGTTAAATTCCATAATACCACCATTAGATTAAATGAAACAAATATTACACCATGGTTTCAAAAATAAAAATCACTATAAATTTCATCCAGACGAAGGAGAGGTTCATCCGAAACCAATCGACAGTGAAAATAAGAAATAAAAAAAGTTATAATTTAAGTAATTTAATTTCTCCATACGTGCAGTAATCTTCAATCGGTGTTCCACCCCGCTCCTGCCCAATTAATAGAAAACGACGAGAGTTTTATTTTAATTAATTAAAACACGATTTAATTAAAATAACACAAACATTTGACACGAACAAGAAGGGGTAACATGTTTCGCGTTAAATTAACCATCGTTTTTAACAGACTCAGTAAATATCTCCAGAAATCCATTTCAGTAACTTCCATCCTTTTGAAATTATCCCTAGGTGACAGTTCAATGAACAAACGATTGAATATTTTAACATCCTCAAAATTAATTAAAACAATGTAGGTAAGTATATAAATTTTAATACATAGACAATTGCCCTTCTAAGTGTGAAATTTCACCGATTATGAAACCTTTGAAGGCATTCGGTAGTTATTTTTAAACCTCTAGGTAAATGATCACATATTATCACAGCTGAACGGTGTAATGTGATTTGTTGGGCTCACAGAGATGATGGGATGATCAGCTATTCGCCTTTGATGTATTACCACAACAGTGACCCGTCGAGATCCTTTGATGGGCTGGAACCCGCTCCCGCTCAGTGGCCACGGCCAGGCTAAAGTGGCATGTGATCTGTTTTAACATCGCATTATGCACGCTCTGTGGGTTGTCAGTTGAACAGGAGGTGTCTTTATTCCACCCATTTTGGAACATCTCTTTTATATGCCTTTCAAAGCGTTACCATAAGGTTTAAAACAGTATTTGCATAAATAACAACTCACCACATCGCTTCACACGTATTTATTTCGATATTGGTAGCCTACAAATGTCAAAATATATATTTATTGAATTGTCTTACTGGCTTGTTTGAATAATTGATATTTGTTATGAACCTAAAGCCTTGCATACTCGTAGTTATATAAAACTAAAAAAACAAAACAACTCATCAAAGACAATATTTGAATAATTCCTACCGCCATCATACTAAGCATAAGATGTTGCTTGTGCAACGATGGAGGACTTAGCTAGCAGAGGAATTGAACCCACGATGCCCGGGTGGGAATCCGACGCGTTTGTTCACTCAGCTACTAACCGGTCGAACAGAAACAAAATTACAACGTTTGCCAAATTGTATTATAAAGACCTTAAATCATTTATCAGATACCTTCGATGGACTTTGTATATCTTTAAATAGCGCTTAGACTCTTAAGATATTTATAAAAATAGTAAAATAGCGTGTTATGAGAGTACTGATGATTTGGGAAGAACCTCGAGAGCAATTTATTTTCAATCCCATGAAGGTAAAGGGCACTTTACTAAAAGTCAAAATCCTTTGTTAAAAATAAAGATCAATCAGCTCAGCTACTGAGCTACCTATTTCCCTTGTTCATTAAGCAAACAATTTATCAATATAAGATTAACTCAATATCTTTGCTCACGTCACAAAATTCACTGTTTATTTTTGTTATAGAACCTTATTTAGAGCAGAAAGCATAATATATTACACTTTTCTAAATTAGTTTTTAGACTGGCAAGTACCCATATGCTTATATTTTTTTAAATATTTTTGTTAGGCAGTCTAGTGAGTGGAAGCATGAGAAGGCCTATGTATTTACGTATTATTTTAACTGTTGACTCATGACTGAGTATCATGATCACAGTCCTTCTACTATTTCAACGAAATTCCTCCATGTCTCCCGATACTTGTTTCCACCCTTCTGAGAGCTAACATCACTGCCGTGCCTGTTGCGGCTATGGCCTGGTCTCTCCAGTACCCAGTCCCTGTATCCTCGGACTCCTCCCACCACAACATGTTTCTCCAGGCTGTTAGGACCTCTCAAAATGGGGTGCATTTGACTAATGTGCATATTTTAATCTACAATACTTCTTATATAAGGCATACATGTATTTGACTAAGAAAATTTCTGATTTCAGATATTCTATTTGTATCACTTATTATATAGAATTATTAAGAGTTGATTTTAGGAGATTGTCTACACTGTGAGTAATTACCGGACGATGCAAACTTTGAAATGAGTATACGAGTACACAAGTATACCAACCAACAATATTGTGCATAAACGAGCTTTCAACAGCTGCATGTATCTTGTACTTTATACAACGAGTATAAACTTGAGCTGAAGAGATTAATATAATATGCTCTTAACATGGAATTCATCACGTAGATTGTATTAAATATATAAAGCGAAGAAAAAAAAGTACGATATTAATGAAAAAAAGTCTCTGTTTAATTACTCAATGAAAAAGGGTATTAAATACACTCTGATAAAATATTTAATCTAAAAACCCTTTTTCATTTTGTGTTTACATTTTTTCCAATGTTTTAAAATATCAATTGATTTAACAAATATTTTTAGATGAAACAATTAATTTGTTTAATAAATTTATGTTAACTGTCTACCGGTTTCCGAAGTATCCAAGCTTCGTTATGGCAAAAGTTAAACCATCAACAAATGCAGAAAGTATTAGTGTACATTCGTCAAAGTGTAAGAATAGGAGGTTGTACAGCAAATAAGGGTGTGTAGGGGTTTGTGGAGGAAGCAGAGCGATTTATCGTATTTTTTAGAATGAAAAATAAGGAAAGACGGAGGTGTACCGAATGCAGTAGAGAAGAGGCCTATGTGTTGTAAAAACGCACAAAAGGATGAAGACCTATGTACTCGTATATGTAAGCGTGATGAATAGAAAATAGTTTTAAAAGGGGACGCTAAGATGCTGGGGATACGTAAACCGCATAGAAATGAGTTTCAGGGATTTATATTTATAAAAGCGCAGATGGGTGGAAGAACGAATCAGGGCGTCCCAGGAAGACATTAGACGATCTTGTAAATTCATTTAGTTAAGTAAGAAGTTAGAATAATGGTCTTGTATGCAATAGAATAGTTTTGTAGGTTTGCGTTGGAAGCACGTATAATGTGTCATTTTTTATTATTTATAATTTTAAAACTGTTAATTCATCGTGGAATTACTTTTTAATGATTTAATAATACCATTTAAAAAAAATTATTCCACCTTTTATTAAAACCGAACCGTTTTCAGATGTGACGGACGTCTTCAGACTAGTACAATTTGAAGTGAATCTATGTTATATATATTTTATGTTCCAAATGAGCGCTATTGGCTCTTTACTTTGCTCTGACTTAGTATTTTGTTTTATTGCTGACAAAAGCAACTTCACAATTACATTCGAATATACCTTCGGGCAGTTTTAGTAACCTCTGAAATAGGGGTTACACAGTGAATCTGTGGGTTTTTTGCATATACAAAATCTATTGTTATCAGTTTTATTTTGAACAGTTCGCTATTTTTTTTAATTTTCTCTTTTTTTTCCCGTCTCGGTTGAATTTTATAGCAGGTATATTCACAAGGGTCGATTGGTAAAATATATTATTATGATAGGTACATATTAGGTCTTAATGAAAAACAGTGGAATAAAGTTACAAACTTGGTATAATTAAATCATTAGTATGCATTAGTTGTGTGTGGTTGTTAGTTGTGTAAAAAAAAAAACAAAAGGCTATCGCATAATCTTTGCATTTTGAAAACACACTTCAAAGTTTTTTTAGGGGATACTACAAGTCGGTGGTTGGACCAAATTATAAAAATAGTCACGTTCCAGCTTAAGGGTGAATGTTAAGACCACATCCCCTAACAATATACTCGAGAAACACTCCACAATAGCTATTCACCCCATCTTTCAATTCCCTTCCAAATCTCCTCATTATTTCACATAGAACACTTGCCAAAATACCTTCACCCTAGTGTTTTCTGTGCTCCCATGAAACGCAAACTGAGAATGATAGCACAAATGCTTATTTTGTAATTTTATGCGAAAATAATGGCTTGCATCATTTTCACGGGTAGAAAATTATTCAAAATACAAGGCAATCTTCGCTATTTGGGTTAAATTTGTATTAAAAATAAAAATACAAGTCCTAATGAAGCAAAGGACTTTTCTCAAAAAAAAGTTCTGGAAAGGGAGTAAATCGGTACCTATTTGAAATTCGACCACCTAATTGCTAGCCGAACGCCCCACCCATTAAGTAAATATTATACTGTCTCAATTTTGCATTTATAGTTGATGTTTGAAGAACTGTTTACTTTAGCAATAAGCCATTAAAAATAATTTTTAAAAAAAACGCCCAACAGTTTACGGTAGACTCTTATATTTTTGCTAAAGCAGCCATCTTTGTTTTTTTAAATTACATTTACCCAAAACTTTTTCATCATTTAGAAATTTGCCACTTGGTGATGAAAAATTTCTTAGACGACTGTGCCAACTTGCCTCTCCCCAACAAAGCAATAGATCGATCCGTATTGCGGAGTATAATTTAAAAAGATATACATTCCGAAAACATTTATTTGTTCCGTTGATTTTCTACTCGTCAATTGGTACTATTTTATATAATTGTGTTAATCAACTCTCCTTGTTAAGTCTTACCCTTTATTCTAGGCCCGTAATCATCGCTCTCGTTCATCTTATTGTCTATCATTCCTCCATTTCTCGTTCTAGTTTTGTCGGGATGTTTTGCTCCCCCGTCCGCGGTCATCCATTTCCTTCCGGCAGAATGGCGAAGCGATCGAATCACAATGTTGTTAGGGCGCTATTAGCCACGTTTCTCCACAAGTCTCCTCCCTAATGCGGCTGTATACCATACTCTACGCCGTACAGTGGGGTTGGGATGCGAAGCAACATGTTTTGTTTGATCCACTCGAAAATTCACGAAGTAATAATTTAACCTTTGCTCATTCCTGTAAGTTTATTTTTAGTCTGGAGTTTTTACAAATGTGACCTCCACACCCCACTGAGGAAAATATTTTCTCTCGGGGCCTATGCCATCTTTGAGGATGCTGTTTAGAAAGTCTTTTTGAGGAAAGGAAAGAGTGTAACTGGGTCTTGGAGAGACCTTTGTTGTAGGAGGGAAGAAAAATAGAGGTTGGAATATCATTCCACAGCCTAGATGTTGAACACAAAAACGAGTCGTAGAAGCGACACGTTCTCACGTGACGAATTTCAACCGTGTATAAATATTTGGCGCGCGTTTGGCGTATTTCCCGCCTGTGCATTCGTGCCGAAGAAATCAATGACGCAATTTCCTCGGAGCATATTCCAACTAAATACGGGTAGAGCAAGGATTAAGTTTCTATAAGATGTGCGATTGATCATCGAAAAATTGACAAATATTAGTATTTTGTGTTTCATGAATCTTTTGATAAAGTTCATATAAATATGGCGAAAATTTCGCCCAATCTCATCAACTTCGCAAATTATTATTTTAGCTAATGTTTCTGTAAATGTCGTGCCGAGGGTTTTCTAGGAAGTAAACCTGTAAGCTAGGTCTGAGCAAGACCCGCGTTGTAATTGGGTACACGCGACAAACGCCGAGTTCGCTGGGCATCCATTTCCCTTGTATCCCGATTTCGCTTAGTATCAAATAGATCAATGATGTATCTCCTTAAGCTTTCGAATCAGCTGGGGTTCTAAAATATTTAATCTTTTGTTATATTAGGATTGAATATAACCTGGCAATAATCAGTAGTAGAAATGTACAGATATGACTGAATATTATTCATGAACTCATCGTAAAAACAATGCATACGTTGTTTATTTCGTATGGCATATTGACTATAAATGATTTCTTTTGTGAGTACGTAGGTACGTACAAATGAACATATCAAATTTTAAAACTAACAGATGTGTTTAGAAAATTAACAAATTAAAAAAAAGTTTAATATTTGGAATGGGTGGATTAAAGCATCCAAATGTTTTCTTGGTAAACCAATTTAAATCCGTGATTTTCACGGGTAAGTAATTAATTATAATTATATGTTCATGTCAAGTCTGCTGGAGCAAACCAAGTCTGTTGTTGGTGTCATGGAGAAAAAATTGACTCAAAAATCTCGATCGATTTACTGTTCTTTTACATCAGGTCCATTGAATTAGTTATTTTGCTACTAGCTTTTATTTACCACCTAAATATCTGGAATAAGCTATGAACAAATAGTTTTTTTATGAAATTTAACACAACTGTGTTTAACTGCTAAGCTTTCAAAATTTAAGGTGTAAAATAAATATTATAAAATTAATTTGATTTATAAACGCGGATAAATTATTAAAATTTAAATCACATATTTTACAGAATAACACTTAGATTGGGATGTTTCACACTTTCGTCACATTTGACGTCCTTACAATTCCACAAAGAGTGCCATTTTTACATTTTAATAGTCTCCGTCAATCGTTGATACTCGCTCGTTTCAGTTTTGGACCAATTGTGATAAACTGACACGCACAACATGACCGTTGTGCTTTTAATCTGATCCCAATTTATTAAATGCTAAAACGGACCGACATTTGGCAAGTAACGGGATCGTTCAAATGTTAAAAAAAAACAATATGGCGCTTCAATATCGAATCGTACGTAAATTTGAAACAACCCGTAATCATTATCATTCAAAATATTTATGACGGTAGAAAATAAACATTCATAAAACTATCTTCTATTTTGAGAACACGTGTGACACAAATTAAATCAATTCTACGCTGGACGAGATATCAATGAATCACCTTTGGTTTATTTATCTCAGATAAGTATTTTCCTGTCTTGCTTATTTTGGGTATTAATTTTTTAGGGTCGCTTAGAAAAGTGATTTGTTTATTGAAGAACTAACTGAATATTTTGTTGGTCGAAAATGGAACAGTTAAATTTAGAAAATGCACACATTATTATTAAAATGAAAGAAATGTTTCTTTCTTTATAAGTGTGTGTTCCTGTCACAAGATAAAAACCATTACAAAAATTCGACCAAGTTCGATCAAGACTTTATTTTAGTCCTATTAAAACTATTTCGTTGAAGATCAAACGTGCACCGGTCCTAATATAATAAAATTTACATTAATTTAGGATAATTGAGACGAATGACTATTTCCAGGAGGCTGGCATTTTGAATTCAAGCTGGGATACGCATACCTGATCGCAGATGCCTTATGGACGCAATAGACCTCATCCTTCTAATAACGGGTTTCGAAAGAGTTCAAATCATAGTTTTTAGATTGTTTTTCCAACAAACGAAATTGCGTCTTTTATATATATTTTTCTTATTTTGAATAATATTTTTTGTACAATACAATAGGTCTCTGTTAATCTGTAAGTATTTTGTCAGCAGGCATCGCGTGACATAATATAACATACTCGTATATATAGTCTACATTAATAAGTAAATAGTGTACATTAAGAATAATAACACCAAAAGACATGGCACGATCAAGTAATTCAAATACTTGAATCGGTTAATGTGAAGAGTCAGAATAACAGAAGAGTATGTATGAGACGATGTATGAATGTGAATAAAGCAAGGAGTGTGTTCCAAGACAGAGTTTAATGGCGGTCCGTTCTCTTTGCCTACTCCTTCAGAGAAACGGCGGGATGGTTAGTTAGTTAGTTAGTTTTAACACCAAAAGATGGGTTATGAAGACGATTTTTTAAAAAATATATAAGGTAGGTATATCAGTGATAACAGAATAAAAAATTGACAGAATAATACTACATGAACCACCGTGGAAATGAGATTGTAAATTAAAAATAAATGCGTTCACTTGAAAATTTTACCTTGACAAACATTGTGTTGATTTCATGACACCGGAGGTCGCTGTTCGAGAGTTTTTGTTTCTTCAAAACATACCAACATATTTTCTGCTTGGAGTAAAGATGCGCTAACCCCTAAAGTTCGATTTAATTACAAAATTCAAATCTAAATGTCAAATAGCATCTTAACTATTAATTTAATCACGGAGATCCCTACGAAATATTTTGCGATTTCGTATGTATAGACCTATATTTATTTAAAACTCTGCTAACGTTATAAAATATTTACATTTCTTAAATGAAGTTGAGACGAATGACAGCAGTCCAAGATTTGAAAAAAAAACGGAAGAGAGATGAGATTACAAAAGAAAATTGAAGAAGAATGGAAACAAAGGAAATAAGGAAAAAATGTATTTTAATGAACCTCTAAACGAAATTCTTTTGTTTCTATTGGTAACTCATTTTTTTTTAAATAACGTAGCAACCAGGTGCGGCTCGTGAATTTTTAGTTAGCTAGAGTGCTGAGATTGAAAAAAAAGACGTTATTGATTTTGTTGTAGCCGAAAACGATTTTTTTTTTCTTAGAAAAGTTTTTTTTTGTCTGAAAAAATCGTGATAATCTTACAAAAAAAAAGTTGAAAAAAAACTATTTGGCTACAACGACATCAATCATGACGTTTTTTTCAGATCTTAGCATTATCGCACACTAAAAACTAAAACCACTGGTAGCAACCTTTAACAGAAAAATAAATCAAAAATATGAAATCAATGTTAAAGAGATTCTTCTCATCTTATCTTCTTCTCCCTGATCTATTTGGATCAGAGACCCATCGCCTCGATAAGGCGCTTCCAGGCGTCCCTGTCTTGCCCTTCTTCCGCGCTTTCCACCTGCAGTCGGTCAAGCCTCTCCTCGCATGACCCCTTGAGTCTCTTTTTTCAACTTTGCCTGGGGCAGCCCACTGAATATTTTACTCCTCTAATAACCGCCGGTATTTTATACGAACGTCGGCTTTCTTTCATGTTTAGCACATGTCCAAATGCAATAAGACTGCATGATAGCCAAATCCGGATGATGAAGGAAATACTACGTTCCAGGGTTCAAGCTGCCGGAATGAGCTTTTTGAGAGGAGTGGCTGGGGTCCCAAAATCGGATCAAGTGAAAATCTCGACTCTCCGAGATGTGCTTAGCATTGAACTACAACTACTTTTTATGAAAATTGACAATTTTATAATATTAAACCCCAATCTTCTCAGTCTTGATGCTAGTTTAAATGTGAATCATATTTCTTATCGTTTTTAAAAATCCGCTTTTTAAAATCCACTCGAGTGCTACCGCGTGTATCAAATCAACCAACTGTTATATTAAACATATTTGGAATGAGATCCCTGAGACGTATGTGCGATAAAACCACGTATGAGAACAAAAAAGTTAAAAGATAATAAAAAAAATGACCGTATAAAAATGTAAATATCCGTAAGGAATGTAAGACTGATGAAAGCGTAATGAATAGAATCAAAAAAGGGACGCTTACATTGTTTGGGCTTGTAGAGCGAATGGACAAAGAAAGGAGTGTGAAAAAAATATATATGATGCGAAAGTGAATGGAAGAAGTAGTCGAGGACGCCCGAGGAAAACGTTGCGTGAATCAAATGAATTGAATCAGGCTATGTGAAGAGTCAGAATAACAGAAGAGTATGTATGATACGATGTATTAATGGTAATGAAGCAAGAAATGTGTGCCAAGATAGTTGTATGGCAGTCCGTCCTCTCTGCCTACCCCTGCGGTGAAATGGCAGGATGGTTAGTTAGTTATATTACACGTTTAGTACATTTGACTGAAATTGAAAAGTTTTAGTCAAGTACTCAATTAAAGGGGATAAAAACCGCGGGAAGCTATAAACATAGAGGCATATAAACCTTCACTGAATGCTGGTTCTCAGAACTTTACCTCAAATTAGTGCTCGCATATTTCAAGGGAATATGGTTGTACTGCGTTACCACAGTGAAATTATTCCAATCTCTATTGAATGTAATTTTTCAACACAGTTGTATTTTAAGGTATTAGCATAACCGGCTGAAAAGTAAAAGAAATATTATTTACATAATCCTGCTGTTTGAAGTAGGGGATGATGAACAGAGTAAATGTAATGTAAATATTACACAATGTAACTCTCAATTCACATCACTGAGTGTCTAAAGATATGCCTTGCTTTAAATTGTATCTACGTCCCGGTTCCTGATTCCAGTTTTACAAAATATTCGTTTGTTCGTTGCCGCCTCGACACACTGTGGAGCTAATAAGGGTTTGTTCTGCATTATGACATCGTCGCATACTGAAGGCTTCTGGGATTGTTATTAATATTGAGCTTAATTCAAAAATGTTTTTAAAAATGCTAAATTGTACACGTAACACAATTTTCTGACAATTTTATGGTACCTCTGCGCTATACCAATCGATATGTTTTTTTATAGCGAATCCCGCAAAAGAGTCCTAACTGCTTTTAACCGTCTAGAGCCAGTGAAACCATGGCATCCTTAATTGGGGTATATTGTGAGGATAATGGTAGTGAGGAGAGAAAGGTCAGAATGTCCTGGCTATTCAAATCTGGTCACCGAACACGGCTAAAGCCATTTCATGCAAAGTTTCGATTCTGAATGGTGGTCTTTCACCAGGGCAATACTTATGATATCTACCACTGCGTAACGTGCCACAAATATACTATATATTATTTTATATTAATTAAATGTGTTATAAGACATATTAATTAAATGAAAATTATTTTCGCACGCCGGGTTTGAACCCGTGACCCTGGATTCATAGGCGACTACTCGACCACGGAGATCGTTTTGTTTATGCATTGTTTTGTAGGAATAACTCTAAGACAGACTATCACATTATGCATGCGCTTATCCCCGCTTACGCACGCTCAGAAATGAGTAATTCTACCTCAAATACAGATTTTTTTATGCAAAATAAAGTGCATTTAAATTATGTACATTTTATTTCATATTGATTCCGTTGAAATTTCCAAATCACATTTTTTTAGTGTTATTGCTTTATTATTGTTCAATATTTAACTTCAATATTTTAATGTAAAAGCATCATGGCGTATATTTATTGAAAATCTTATTTTAATTTAACTTTTTAAACATTTTCCACACAGTAGGCTACGAGGGAAATGATTTCCTTCAAAGCTTTCGTCATCTTGAGGGATGCTGTGTGGAAGGAAATAGTTGGGATATTTAATGAAAAAATAAGGTTTTAGAAACATGAAATGCTGGCAGATGGCGAACCTTCAAGGCTGAAGAATCTTAGAAAGAGCTTTTTCCTTAGGAAAATGCCGCTTTCTTAGCTTTAATGACTCAGTTGGGGCCATGTGTCAATATTATAGATAAGAATAAAAAACACAAACAAACAAAAAAATCCAACATGTATCCGGAAAATCGAACTTATTAACCTAATAACTAATAAGCACATATGTGGTTTATTAAATTATTCACTGAATAAATCATCAGCAAAAGGGGAACAAAGATGAATTTTTGTAAGATCCTAAAACATATATAATCATGCCTGAAATTCAATAAGCTTTAGGAGACCAGTTTTTTGTAATAAAAAAACCAAAATGTTTATTTGATGTTATTAAGAAGATTTAACAGTATAAAACAGAAAATCAATACTAACAACCAAAGAGTCAATTAAACCTTTGATGTTACGAGTTCAAAAAAAAAAACTAAATTAGGGTTTGGTTTTTTCGGCAAATTGCCATTTTTCATCTATGCTTGTTTTTAAATATGAATCAACGTTTTCTTCTTTAGATTCATTAATTTTTGTTAATTACGACGCCTTTAGAATTTTTAAATTACTTTGTTAAATATAATAAAAACGATTCCACGAAATTAGTACGAATTTGCCTTTGAAAAGAAAAAATACTTGGAGTGTAGGTAACATCAAAAAAATCACGACGTTTCTGTATCCACATAAATTCTGATTCTTTTTTCAAACACAATTTTTTATAATATATTAATGACATGATGAAAAAAAATCAGAAGTCCGGGTGTATCAATAAAATCACTAATCATTTTCTGACGCAGCTATTGTATTGAAATCCTATTCTGCCTGTTTTCGCTAATATATATTATGTATTGTATTCACACTAACAAAATCCAGACTATTTGATGTTTATGTCACGTTAAAACAGACTATAAAATGCATTTTGACATTTTTATCTTTCATTTCACAGTTGTTTTTAATCTTTATAAAAAATCAAAATTAAATTAATTGTTTATGCGTATGTTGAAACTTATTTTACTACTTGAATCGATATGAAATCGAAAACTTTTACCTATTTCGCTGTAAATCAAAACTACAAACGATGCTAAGCCGATTCCCCTAAAATGTTCACCCCCTCCATAGCTACAAAATCGCTTACTTTCGGAAATGGTAAAAAACATATCTCTTAGAATTGAACGCATTTCCGAGTCCGCTCACTCGATGCTAACAGAATTATAACAAAAAGTGATTTCATCTCCCAAAGGTTGACTGAAATCCCTACTCTGTGTTGGGTCCAGCAGATGAAAGGGTCCAGAGGCTTTGTATGACGTTATCTAGAGGTTGAAGGAAGGGAATTGAACCAGGGCCGCTGGCCACAGAATATAACCACTAGACCAAAAGCAAAAGGGCGCTGTGACATTATCCCTCGACAGTGCCGGATCAGGCCCTGCGCAGGCCTCTAGGCAGCCAAGCCTCCCCCCCTTCAATTAAATCGTTATTATTACCATCGACCAGAAAATTCAAACATTATGACGAAGGGTCAGCTTATGTTTTCAAAAGCATTTGTGGAAAATTGTATGGCTTAAAATTCTTCTAGATTGGTCAATTAAATACTGCGAGTGGAAAACATCTCGGCCTAAAGGTTTACCCAGCAGTTTTTTACAGAACTAGAATAATATACGTATTAGCACCGTTGAAAACGCTTTGAATATCTTTGAATCTCCTGCTCACGAACATTGTTTTTTTAAATCATGTGTTTAAAAGTATGATCAGAAAATACCTTTATATTTATGCTCGAGCTTCACAAAATACAAAAAAACACGCTGTTTGCAATGTTTTTTTTTGCAACAGGCGACTAACATTAAGTGGCAATTACATATTTATCGTCATTAGCGCAAGGAGTGTGTAATTTTGTTTGATTTCCATGGTCGTTTAGGAAGTGCTTCGCCTTAGCTTAGCTAAGCATTAAGTAATCTTGGAGTAAACATCGCGGGCCCCTTATAGGAGCAGGCTCACTGGCAAACGCCTACTTTGCCTTATAGATAATCCGACACTGTGACTCCCACCCAATCTAATCAATTTGCAGATATTTCGAAAAAGGGTTTTAATATCGATAATGACGTCAACTTCAGACATTTTATTCTGAAATAAGTAAGGAAGCTTTTTTCATCAATCCTTCATAATATATATATTTATTTTTTTTTGTTGTTGTTTTTATTTATAACTTTTTCCCCATTCTTAGACCGTCTCTTAATAATGTGAGCATCTCAAATTGAATCATTCGATGAACATTAATGACTTCCTCGAAGGATCTGTTATAAAAAGCTGCATTATTATTTTTATCATTATTATTTATTTTTTATTTGTTTGGGAGACCAACAGTTTACATACATACTAGGTAAAATATTATATAAGTAGTATTAATATGACAATTTATAGGTTTCCACTAAAGTGTTTGTATATACAGGTGAACTGATACTGTAAGTGAATCTAATTTTAAAAATTAAACAAAAAAAAAAGATATAATTTAAAAGAAATACATATCAAATAAAAAATAAGAAACATAAATTTAAAATTTTCATATCAGTATGTTTAAAGGGTTGAGGAAAAGGAAGGACATGAGGGGGGATCGATCTAGATGTAGTAAATATGTATAATGATATGTGTGATTTAAAAGTTTTTGTTTATTTTTTAAATATATGTATTTAAAGAAATAAAGTTAAAGTCAAAAGAATTGGAGGTACTGTGGAATGAGTAGTTATCTGTAGTTATAAAGGCTCGTGAGATCGTCGGTGTGATTTCATAGAGTGAGTTGCAGAGTTAAAAACGTCAAATTGTGAGTAGTGTGTGTTAAAAGTGCGTGAGGCCCGATAGAAGAAGGAGTTTTGTTTAGAATTAGTGTTGCATCGAGGGAGACTAAGAAATTGGTCAGATCTGGTTAGTCTATTGGGAACTCGTAATTGGATCCGTTGAAGGAGTTCCGGGCAACCTACGGTGGATAGTTCATCAGCCCTGTTAACTAACAAATTTGACAAAAATGAGTTAGTATTCTCACTAAACTAATTCTGGTACGCTCTATACAATGAACACACTTTCAGATCATGAAAATGGCACGAACATGGAAAATCAAAGTGTTCAACATGTTAACTGCAAATTTTGTTATAACTGAAATATTTTTTGATGGCAAGAACATGTTATCTACAATAATAACATTGTATTGCAGAAAAACATTAATATGCTAAATAATATATTAAAATTTAGTATTTTAGCTATAACATTTATGAAAAATAGTTTGTGGATTTGTGATGGTACCTTGCAGTAACGATATATATATAGCTAATATTTTTACCCAACCTATACAAATTTGCGATAGATAACTTTCTCCGGGTTTTTACGTCGTATACCATGAGAGAGAAAAGAGACAAAAAAAGTCATAATAATAATAATAACAGTGAACTTATATAGCGCAGTTTTGTGATATTTCACCTCAAGTGCGCTTCATGCTAAATAAATTATGCTAATAAGATTAACTAACAAGGAGAAAATAATACATAATGTGTATACAAATTAAAACTATCTAAAATAATGATCGTTATCATAAATTGAGAGAAAAGGTTCAGATATGGGTATGGGATTCTTCGATCTTCCAACGACAGCATATTAAAGAACGCGGCCGACTCTTGGTGATTTACATGGGGACGATAACTACCAAAATCTAGGTATCGAAGGAAATGATTTTGAACACGTTCCAAGTTGTACACATATATTTTGTATTGTGGGTTCCATACTTGTGACGCGTATTCCAGTAAGCTACGGACGTAAGCAAAATACAAGATTTTCATTGTTTTAAGATTATTGAATTTTTTACATGTTGTAAGAATGAATTTTTAATTGCTTAAAGTGCAATAACTGTTTGCTGTCATTAATATGTGTAATGTAGGTATCATTAATTACGTAGGTGTCAATCTGCAGCTAGGGAACTGGTTTCGATTCAGACCGTTTCACTAACAATTTGTTTCTTTAATATATGCGCTTTAATAAGGTGCGTATACAAATTAAAACGAGTTGAATTCATGCATATTTTAAATGCTGAAACTATATATGAATATTACGCATATGGGTATAGCTCCAAGTATACGGCGATGCATTTTCGTTGTATTTTCGTCTGTTGGACTGATAACTTTTACTTTTATTATTCCTAAGAGTCCCAACAGCTCCCAAACATCTGGAGCCAGTGAGACTATGGCATCCTCAATCGGGGTATGTTGTGAGGCTGAAGGCCTGGGGAGGGAAAGAGATAGAGAAGATGAAGGTCGGAAAATACCTGACTATTCAGATCTGATTACCAAACACGACTTTTGATTCTAAACGGTGGTCTTTCACCAGGGCGATACTTAAAGTATCTACCGCTCTGGAACGTGCCGCAAAAATACTATAATATGTATTATTGAAGGTGAATTACGCATAATTATTAAATAAAGAATATTTTCGCACGCCGGGTTTGAACCCGCGACCTCTTAATTTGTAGTCGAACGTCTTACCACTTGACCACGAATGTCGTTGAAAGAACTCGAAAACTTGAGCGGAATACTATTTTTGTCAGTCACCTGCGAATGTGTAGGTAAATGAAAATTAGTTTTTGCACAAAATGCCTTTTTGCAAGTATTCAATAATTATTTGAAAGTTAAATATTTACGTTAAAAAAGTAATGCGTTAATTTTATCTTAATATGAAATTTGTTTTCGAAAAGCGGCTCAACTTGATGGTAATTTAATGTTTCACTTATTGTTAATTACGTGTAGTAATCTGAATGTAACAATAAACAAAACGCTGACGAAATTAATAATGAAAGCTGGGCAATCAATCAAATTATGGGGAATCTTGTTTTGTTGTAGATATTTAATTTATATATCGTTTTGTAGAAATGTTGATAAGAGCTAGGGAATTTATTTTTCCCTCTTCCTGTGTCAACTGTGCTTAGAGGTGCATAAACAAAGAGATAATCTTTTCTACCCGGTGAGCGGTGAGCGGGCTGCCTTTTGCTAATGTAAGGCTTTTTGTATTTATGTATATACGAGTATACGTATACTTAGAGTGGTATTTTGCAGACTGTGTTTTGTGTGCTTATAGCAATATTTTATTTAAGCCCACTCAATAAGGTTAGGGAGAGAATAAGATGGAATTTGGACGGAGACGATGGTGGTCCGCAATGGGGGTCCAGCGGCCAAGGTTAGAAATGGAAGGATTCGGGTTTGAATCTAATTTGGGTCAAAATGTTTTGACTAAATCTATGATGTGTTTTCAGAGTGGGAAATTTTAGAGCCCGTGTTAATTTTGCTATTCCTGACGAACAATAATTTCGCATCAATGAATCGATAATTTTGTATTTAATAAAAAACGTATTTTTCCTAGGACATTAAAAAAACAGCTTTGAGAATTCAAAGACAAAATATGTTCATGTATTGGAGTATTTGGCGGAAAATCTCACGTTTTCGAGCATATTTAAAAGGGGATTATGTTTAAGATTACTTTTATTGGCTCTATGGGACTTTAATCCCAGTAAGTATTTAAAATATAAAATTGTATATTTGTTGGATTATTATAAATGAATATTCGTCATTTAACGTTAATTAATACGTAATTAAAAATTACAAAATTTGTACCTATAATTTTAGTGTTTTTAAAACTTATTAATTTTACATTTACCATGGCCATGTGTTAAAATGTAACGTTACACAAAAGTAGGTCGACGTTTCTATAGTAACAAGCAGACATCTAACATCTACATTTAAACATCAAACTACTTTTCTTGACGCTCTTTATTACATTGACACAAAACAACAACAAAAAACCGTTTAAAATGGATATGAACATTGCTAATAAGACCACGAAAAATACCTTCGTGGGTAAGTATACCAATGTATTTATCAAAAATTAAGGCTTTTATTATGAGAAGCTTCAGCCGAGAGCTGAAAAACTCTAATAAAAAATCTCTCAAAGGCGCATGGCCACACAATCGCATTCATGCACCAACACAGAGAAAAAGGCTTCGGTTAAAAAGAACGGAAAACAAACGGGAAATGCGCTGACTTCATTGAAATTAATTTTGAATCCCGCAACGTGCAAGTGAAAAATCAAACCTTTTCATTAAAAAGCCACTCGTTTGCAGGTAATTTTCAAAATTTTGGAGTAAATTAATGTGGTCGACTGCCGCAAGGTATTCAGTAAGGCAAGGGTAAGAATAATATACACATTTTGGTCAATTTATTAATGCTTCTTACCGTACCTCTAATTGCTTGTTTGTCCGGTTCAAAAACCAAAATATCGACAGCAAAGCAATTAACAAATTTGACCCTTGTACCATTTGGGGTAGTGCAAAAAAAAAAAAAGCAAATTTCAGAAAGATATGAATTGATAACAAAATATACTCACGATATTGACGACCTTCGTGGTCAAGCGGTTAAGATCCTCGTCTACGAATCCAATGGTTGCTGGTTCGAATCCAGGCGTGTTATTTCCAATTTGATCAATAATAATAATATTTGGATGATTTGTACAGCGCCGTTTTTGTGAAAAATCACCTCAAGGGCGCTGTACAGATCTTATTTTTTATTATTACGTATTAATTCCTAGTTAAAATAAGAAAATATACAGGAACATACTTACCTGACAGGTCCCATCAGATAGACACCCTTATTAACTTAAAATTATAATTGTGATTTTTATTTTTTATTTATTTATTTTTATTTTATTTTATTTTTCCGATTCAGGGCATGGGAGCGAAATTAAAAAATTTGAAATGATGTTAAATAATAAATTATATATTTGCGGCATGTTCCATTGCGGTAAATACCTTTAGTATCGCCCTGGTGTAAGACCACCATTCAGATTCTAAACGTTAATTGAAATGGCTTTACCCGTGTTTGGTGACCAGATCTTAATAATCAGGTACTTCCCAACCTTCCTCTTCCCAATCTCCTTTCCCTCTCATACACCGATTGGGGATGCCGTAGTCTCACTGGCTGTGTGACAGTTGGGAGCAAATGGGACAAAGAAAGCTTTATTAAGTAAATAGCCAAATTATTTCCAACCTTTCTTTTCCTGCCTCTTCTCTTATCGGTCCTCTATTTTAAACCGCTCAGCAATATTTCACTTACGTCTACGAGCAGGTGTACTAACCTTTACTTTAATATGAGTACCTTCAAGCTGGATTAAGGCATTGAATATTGTGAATATTTAAAAAATAATTTCCTTAATTTCCCGCGAAAATAAGAGACATCAGAAGTACGTCTTAAAACTCGGGCCTTGCATTCACCGGCGATAAATATACCGTGTTACACGCCCATTCTGCGAAAATACGTTTTCACAAAAACCTCTAGAGCAGCGCACTCGGGCCTGATTCATACAATATTTTGTTTTAGGATGTAAGCCTAAAATATCAAACCAAACCGAATGATCTTATTTTAAAGAATTGGAAAAATATGTATCTACATATTCGAAAACTGTTCGAATTCTATAAAATAAGATTTTTTTCTCTTCAAGACTGGGAACAAATAATGTTAAATAATAACTTTGTATGAGACCACGGATTTTATTTTAATTTTTATGACCGACTGGTTTCGCTTAGCCAAAGTATCATCAAGGTACGAAACGATTGATGTTTTGTCGCTTTCAATTCGTATTATCTGTCTCTTTCTCTTAGTTTGTTTGTAGTAATTTAACAAGTATTCTATTGTTTTCTCATTATTCGGTTATTTTATTTTAAATTTTCTTCTCCCTCTGTATGTTTATATAACAGCACATTTTGTATTTTTTGTTTAGTTTAATTTTGTAACCTGATGATGCTTAGGCTAAGCGAAACTGGTTGATCATAAAAAAATATGTATATTCGTGGTCTCATACGTCTCGTTGTCAAACCACGAAGTGATTACTTTCTGCGTAAATATAAAAAAAAAAAGTTTTAAAGTTTTATTTCATTTTGTACGCTTTATAGCTATTTTTGTTTAATTTAAAAAAAATGATAAAAAATAATAATGATGATTTAAAACAGGCCCCGAGTGCATTGTTTGCCATATTAGCATATAGGACGTTGTATAATCAAAGATTCTTAAATAATTTGTACATTTTTTTCGTTCATTTGAATAACAGTCGTTAGCTGAATAGTTTTGTCCAGGCTCAGTAACAGCTTTTTTACGTGGGAAACCTATTTTTCTTTTAAATATGTAGGCAATTAAAAATGTGATTCTAAAAGCAAACCCTTCGTCAAAATTCGCCAGTGAAAATGATTCTTATAAAATTGAAAAAATAATTGAATCATATCATATTCTTGTCGAAAAAAAACATTATAAAACTTCGTCGTGTAATTTTTCAGGGACACACAATTTTAAAAATAAAACGAGCCTCTTGCAAATAAAGCTTATCACATTGTCAAAAAAATTAGGCAAAGTATTTTCTCTCAACAACCAAAACAAAACAAAACAGCTTTACTTTAAAAAATGTTGAAGATTTTTCATTTACATTTCCGTGACAATATGTTATATCCTTCACAAAGGGATGCTGTGCTCGCCATTGTCTGTATTATGTTCTCTGTCTGAATCCATGATACTCCGTTTTGTCTAATGGAAAATGCGAGTCCCTGTAAGGATTACACGCTTATACAAATTTTACAAAACTTTCTTCTCCGCCTTAGAGTCTTCGAGACTAATGATACTGCATTGAGGATTCTTTGAAACATTAACTGCGGACTTCATGACCACTTTGTGTTTCTGTACTCCCGTTTTTTTTTAATAAGGTACGAGGTGCATTACGGAAAGTATTTTATGATTCAATTTGAATACTGGAAGGAAAGAACTCAATGGAAGATAGTGAGAAAAGTGGAACGAATTAAAATAGAAAAGAAATTCAAATACCGCAACACGCGCGAGCTTTACTCTTATAGAATAAAAAACAAAAGAAAAATCGTTTTGTTTGTTTTCTGATTTAGCAAAATCACGCGCCTTGGTTAGTCTTAATTAACCTTCTACTTTCAATTAATTTCTGGTAGATTATTTTTTTTACGTGAATGATTGATGAATTTAGACTTTTAATATTGTTTTTTAATATCTAATTTTATTTTAATTTTTATATGAATACCGCACAAGAGTCTCAACTGCTCCTAACCGCCTAGAGCGAGTGAGACTATGGCATCCCCAAATAAGGGTATGTTGTGAGGCTGAAGGTAGTGGGGGGAAGGAGATTTGGAAGAGGAAGGTTGGAAAGTACCTGGCTGCTCAGATCTGGTCACCAAACGCGGCTAAAGCCATTTCAAGCAACGTTTCGATTCTGAATGGTGGTCTTTCACCAGGGCGATACTTTGAGTATCTACCACTCTGATGAAACTGATACCTCGCAATGTTATTACATTGTAACATAGTGATTAATAATTGTCGTTATATAACATAATTTTTTTCTCTTATGACAAATAAGAGAAAATAAATTATGTATAAAGCCACATGATTATTTTACTATGTGTTTATGTTTGACTCTACCTGTTACGTATTTTGGTATTAAATTAAAGGTATATTTAAAATAAGTCATGGGTTAAAAGCGATGATTTTTTAAAAATAGGTAGGTACTGTATAAGTAATGTTTACCGTGAAAATTTAAATTGTACATTTTTTGTGTAATTTGGAACAAGAGTCAAAATTATTTTTTAATAAAAATATTTTGCTGATTGTGATTTGAAAAAGTGAATTCATAACAGTATTTTTTTTAAATAATTGCTTTCTGTTATTTAACAAAATAAAATTAAATTTCACTCGCCGATCAGGACTAATTTTGCCTTGGATTGAAAACTTAATACAATATTATACCATACTACTATAAAAACGGAAAACTATTTTTTGTAATGCATCAGCCGAAAGACTTTACCTTATAAAGTGTTCTTCGACATTTTTGTTAGATAAATAGTTTTAAATTTTAGTAAGCACAGTAAATAAGTCAAGAAAAAAACTCAGTTTATGTAAATTTGTTAAAAAAATTGTCAGCAACCTTGCACACTATGTCATCGGTATGTAGTAGAGATGATCAATAGATGGTCACTGGAACAGTCGAAATTATTTCTTCGAGGAACCGGTTCAAAATTTTCGCAAATAGAAATATCGATCCGTTCTTTTTAAAAAGTTTTTTTGGGCGAGGAACTGGTTCCAGTTCCTCTTGTTCTCAGAATTTTAGCACCCCCCCTCCCATCCCCCAAAAAATTCTATCCATTTTTAAATCTCTACGGACTGGACTTTTTTTGGCGAGCTTTTGTCGATTTGCAAGTACTTTTCAAAATTCCAAAAAGAACTTGAGAAATAACCGGCTCGTCGCCGGTCACCCAATTCTGATTACGACCATCTCTAGTATGTAGGCCTCGCGTGTAGGTATAATTAAGACCCAAAGTACTTTAATAATACTATCGTTGTGACCTCTCTGAAAGAACTACTTCAAAGAGCTACTTATTTTGGAAGCAGTTCCTTCTTCATTCATTGTTCATTGAACAAATACTTCAATTGAAGTTGGTATTTCATTTTAGCATTCTGACTGCTCCGTGTGAACTATTTTATTTTGCGGTAGCTCAAACTTCATTCATTTCATTTCATCGAACAAATGCTTCAATGGAAGTTCTAGTTCTTTTCGTTTTCAAATCCCTACCGATTAATACTTTTGTTTTGGCGAGGAATATCAAGGAACCGGTTCCAAAAATAACTGAACAAATAACCGGAAAAATTCAAAACTTTTTTTGCGAGTTCGACTTCAATTGAAGTGGTCACTGCGTAAAATACTCATTTTCGGCTTTCTAATACATCAATACTACAAATGATTTATCTTTTAATTCTATACACACTATACTAGATTTGTACTAAATACATTTTTTTTTACTGTTATCTTTTAAATTCTACATGAAATTACTCAGAGCAATTTTATGCATTGGGCTTCTGTAGTCAGTATTGATGATTTTCGCCTGACTCGGCTAGACCTGGGCATGGCTGGGACTAGGGCTAGGGTATTTATATATCCATTAATAGCAAATGTCGACATAATGTTTTTGTTTATTTGTATGACCACTTTTTCACAGTATTGTTATAAACAAAAATAAAGCATATAACCTCAAAAACTGTTACAAAACGTGTGGGCGGAGTAACCGGAGACGCGGGAGACGGAGAACATTATTACATACCTAAAAGCGGTGTGATATTTTGCGAAATTTGTATGTTTCTTTCTCTCTACTACGTAAAAACCCATTTTTATCAATTTATCCCAAACTATACTTGAGTAAAAAGAATTAGCCCTCTCTCCATATATTGTTACTTCCAAGTGAAATTCATACTGGAACATTAGGTAAAACGTTCTAAAATGGCTGCGCTTGTTTTCAAACTGCACTCTTTACTGACATTTTAGTGTGTTTTTTATTGAATTTAAAAGATAACAGATTTTTTTTTATTAATTGTATACATTAGACATTTTCCTAACTACCCATGTAGAATTTACATATAAATCATATATAGTATTGGTTGTATTAGAATACTACAAAGTGACGTTTAGCGCCATTTTGGGTGCTGACCCTTAAATATTTCTAAGATGCACTTTATACTACAGATTACAATAAAAACAAAAATTGTTTTTGGCATATTTCCTTTCAAAACTGGAATATTTTTTTCAAATATTATGGCTCTATTCATTAAGCACGACGAAAATTTAAATGGAATTGAATTGGTTTTATTTTAATAGCATATATATTGACAAAATATTAATTCTATCGTTTCGCAAGTAAAGTATACCTTTTAACTTGAGGGTGAGGATAATTATGAAGCAAATTATTTAATAAATAATGTTATAGAATTAATTAGCCTTGGTTTGTGATGGGAAGGGTCTGATTTGAAGAAAACTTACAGCAGATACCACCTTACTCTTATTTCAAAGATATATCTGGGAGATCAATTGTATAAACCAATTTCATTTATATTTAAGCTTAGTATTTTAAATTCAACCTTTCCCCAATCTTGGAAACTTACTAGGGTAAACCCAATACACAAATCAGGCAGTAAAACAGATACGCAAAACTATAGGCCAGTGGCGGTATTGTCATTACTTCCAAAGGTCTTTGAATCTATCATTTGTGAAAAATTAAAATATCAAGTAAATCCGTTTCTTGGCGGAAATCAACATGGTTTTTTGCCGAAAAAATTCTACCGTGTCTAACCTACTTGAGCTCTCACAAAGAGTGGCAAGAGGACTAGATGCGAAATACCAAACAGATGTGATCTACACAGATTTTGCTAAGGCATTTGACCGAGTCGATCACGATGTACTAAAAAGATGCACAAAATCGGGTTTGACGAACCTCTCATATATTTTTTTGTGTCCTATTTTAGAAACAGACGACAATATGTTTGCATCGATAGTTATGAGTCTAGAGAATTCACTGCATTCTCCAGAATACTACAGGGATCAAATCTAGAGCCTCTTCTGTTCTTGATATTAATCGATGACCTACAAGAATGCATCGAACATGCCACTTGCCTGCTTTTTGCCGACGATCTGAAGTTTCTCATGAGGATTTGCACCGGCGAAGATTGTATTAAATTACCACTAGACTTACTAGATGCAATAACTGCGTGGGCTGACGAAAATAAATTATATTTTAACACAAAAAATGTGTATTTATGACATATACGCGCTCGAAAAACCCTATCAAATTTAACTATAAAATAGGGAATGATTTTTTGTCATCTATAAGGTCGATCAAAGACCTGGGAGTAGTCTTTGATCCCAAACTTACGTTATCAGACCATAAATTGCAGTTATCCACATCGTGCTACAGACTGTTAGGGTTTGTTATAAGGTCTAGCAAACAATTTACCAAACCTGCAGCGATGACTTCTATGTTCAACTGCATTGTAAGGTCCAAACTAGAGTACGCCTCTGCTGTATGGGCCTCATACCAAAATAAATATATACAATTATTAGAACAGATCCAAACAAAGTTTCTCAGATATTTGTATATGAGAATCCACGGCGAGTACCCAAGATTTATGCATCATAAAGATTTGCTCTCCGATACGCTTTATCAAAGTCTCCAGTCGAGAAGGAGTGGGGCCCTTGCAGTAACAGCGTATACCTCCTGGAATGTTATAAGTTGTTTGTGCCAAACAACTACTGCCAGGGGCGACATCACGATCTGCTGTGCATTCCACATGGCAGAACAGACGTGTTGGCTCAGTACAGCATGACATGGGGTATGGACTACTAAATAACATGTCTCTTGATATCTTCAACGTAAACCTTGAATTTTTTAAATTTATTTATAGTTTTTGTGTTCAATTTGTAGAACTCCATTTTAATTTTAATATAATTTAATTGAATTAAATTTAATATTATGATTATTGAGTTCTGCTATTTTCAGTTTTTATTTTTATTGACAGCTGTTTCGGCGTTTAAGGCCAATCAAATTATATAAAAATTAAACCTTGAAGATTTCAAGAGACATGTTAAAAATATCTCTTAATTTACTTTTGTTATTTTCTGGTATTTTGTAGACTGACATATACAGTCTGTAATACAAATAAATATATATGTATATAAATATATATATATATATATTATATATATATATATTATATATATATATATATATAATAAGTGAAAAGGTTTGCGCTATAAATATAAAAGTTTGTATCGTCGTTTTTATAAACGAAAATAACGTGGTTAAATTAATAAGACTTTAAATATCAATTTAACCATTGCTTTTCCGATTTTACAAATTACTGTTTTCAGTTTATTGCTTTTGTAACGTAGCTTTTAACAACGTACCTAACTAATTAATTTCAAGATATAAACGCCTTGTGTTCTTAACACATATTTTTCATTTTAAAAATACCATAAATAGTTGTATTTCAAATGTCTAAAGAAGACACCTAAACTGTTTAAATTTAAGTTGACTCTTGTGAAAAAAATTCACGAAGAGCAAGTTTTTTGGCAGCTTATGATAATAGTGTCATAAGTGTTAAACTTACAAAAAGAAAAATTCAGCTTTCTAGAACAAATTTGATACGCAGTTATCGTAGCTTACTTTTGATGTGTTAAAAGAAACACGGTACATAAAAGATGCAAAATAGATATAAAAGATATACAAAGAGTCACAAATAGATATAAAAATATCCAAAAGAGATAAGAAATATAGCAGAAGGTAATTCAAGAAATCAGAAGAGAGTACAAAAAATAGCAGAAGAGAATGTAAGCAAATATGAAGATATTGTATACTCGTACGTATGTGTAAATTCGTTCATGTGAGTGCATTTCTCTGATTTCCGGGGAAATATCTCACAGAAAAGCTTTTATGGAATGGTGGAAGTATAAAATGAAGAGTGACATTGTGTGCTCCAAACACAGCAACTTCCGAGAGTAAATATTGTATGCCGCACATCTCCTGTTTATCTAATATGTATCCCTAGATTTTCTACAGTGAAACAATTTACAACTAAACTGTATGTTCATATTTTAGGGTCAATTAAAGATCATAAAAAATGGCAATTTTCATTGTAACTCTTGAAAAAAAAATCATTGAATATTATACTATCCATTTTAATTCCAACTGCATTCAGTTTTTAAAACTGTAAAAACAATCTCCGTGGAAGAGCGATTAGATTATTGACTCTTGTTCCAGAGTTCAAAGATCCAAAGCACGAAGAATTTAATGTAGCATTTTTTGCGCCTTGTTCCTGAAAGGGAAGATACCCTTAGTATCGTCTTGGTCAAGTTTATAAAATTTTCATAATAATAAACTTTTTATTTTATTTAATACTATTATTAAATATTCTTAGTGTTTTTAATGGTTAACTATTTGATTTTGTATATTTTTCCTTGTACTTATTTAATTTGACGTTGCAACAAAAACAGAAGATGATTATGATGATTATTATGATGATAATAATAATTATTAAGACAAGTTGTGCAAATCAAACCAATCCGCGTATATTTGAATTTTCCCTTTGAAACTAAAATCTTGTAAAGCGGTAAAGCTATTTCGTGTGTTTCGTTTTTTTTTTTTTTTTCATTCAACGCCACGACCCACAATACTGTAGGGTCGGGATTTTAGAACTTTTGTTTTTATTTTTATTGTTTTTTAATCCATTTATTGATCCATTTTTTTAAAAACGTGACTAACCCTCCAGTTGTCGAAAACAAACCACTAATCCAAAATGGCTGATAATGCTAACATATGATAAACATATGTGTACCAACATAACAAAAAAAAATCGATAATCGAATGTACACAGCCCGCGAAAATTTAAAATTCACCTTTCTTTTGAACAGGCTATGTATATCTGATTTTTGATTTTAAAATTTCGATTTTTGAATTTTCAACATTTTAATGGTTCCCTACTACCGTCGATTCTCGGCTCGTTTCCGCATATGATACAATTTTGATCAGCCTTGTTAAAATTGAAATATAAATATTGTTTCAAATGCTCAAACGGGCCGAGTATCGGTATTTAACGAGGAATCAATCGTAAATCAAATGTAATGAGGTGTTAAACACCACAACCTTAGTGTTCATAAATATTTCCCGCCACTAAAACAAACTCAAAAATTACTGTGCCACGAAGGTCGCCATAAATACAAAAGTTTTTAATGCAGATAATATTATCGTTTGTGTTATTTTCTTTTCATCGTTGAACTGAAGTTTTTTCTACAGTTCGAACGACCATTCTAAATTCTATTGCATAAAATCTCAAAAGGTCAGCTGTCCTGCAACAACGCGTAACGAAAATAGGAGATCTTAAAAGGTCAAGTTTTCCTGGAGTGTTAAGTTAAATTTGTTTGCTGAACCAACACGTGAATTAAATTGGCAACGTTGAAAGTGCACTGCGGACAATTGATGTTGTTATAAGGAATTCACAGTACACATTTAATCCTTTAATGTGATCCAAAACAGAAAGATTACATTTCAAATACCTTGTCTCCTGAACAATGAAATGAATCATACTTTAAGCTATAAACCCAAAGATTTATAGAACAGACCTCTTTACTAAGCACAACTAATGTTCAAAATGAATTGAGTTGATTTTTCCTGGTGTGGGTATCGGTATTTTGCCTTTCTAACTGCTAGCCAAGCGTCCTACAATTGAAAGTTGAGTACTAAAGTACAAAGACATATTTTTTTTAGATTACTTTATAACAGAGGCGTGCACTCCGTAAATGCATATAGGCACTGCCTATCCTGCGGTAGTCGCATAAAAATATGTGAAATATAGATATAGATTAAATAGCTTGTAATTATTGCAAAAAAAATATTTGTAGTCAAGAATGTGCGCGAAATTTAGCTAATCGCACTACCCAAGCGCCCTACCGACCTTCTTACCATAACGTGTCAAAAGCAGTAACTACATAATATGCTCAAACGCCACCATCGTCAGAGAAGAATATTCTCTGGTCACTAGACCACATAAAATATATATGCTGTGAGCTGTTGGGCGTTGCAGTGGGTCGTTTTTGTTAGTATCTAAGGCAGTGCTTTAACAGAATAAATCCAATAGCAATCAGTGACATTTGAAGACCCCTCGGCAAGAACCTGTTAACTAATATTTTTGACAAAAATGAGTTAGTATTCTCTCTAAACTAATTCTGGTACGCTCTATACAATGAACACACTTTCAGATCACGAAAATGGCACGAACATGAAAAATCAAAGAGTTGAACATGTTTACTGCAAATTTTGTTATAACTGAAACATGGCAACATGTTATATTATGCAATAATAACATTGTATGGCAGAGATGCATTAAACTGTTAAATACTACAGGTATATTAAATTTAGTATGTTAGCTATAACATTCATGACAAATAATTAGTGGATTTGTGAGAGTACACACATTTTTTTAACAAAACGCAAAAGGCTTAATATCTCAGAATGACTCGACAGAAAGTTAAAAGGTTATTGCTGTGGGGTCTTTATTTGTTATACCTATCCCTATTATTAATTAATCCGCTGTTTTTCTAGTCCCTACCTTGATCAAAAACTCTGTGGACGCCACAGCTTTATAAAGTACCAATCAGTTGTTGCTACCTAGCTTCACCTGAGATAAGAAACTTTTTTTAAAATCGTCTTACTAATTTAACCCTTCTGAATAAGGAAGAAACAGTATGACATTTTGTATAATTTTTAAACATTTTAACCGTTTTTTTTTCAAAATTTTGTTGCCTTCGATAGAGATTGATTTTTGAGCTGAAAATAATTTTGCTGATCGTGAAATCTTTATGTCATTTTTTTGTCAATTTTTCATGATGCCAAAGCTCACCATTCCAAAAATGTATTAGTTCAAATGTACAGATTTCCGCTTAATGGTTAAGATTGTAGCAACGGACGAAAAAAGGCATCACTGCTGGAAATAATCGAGAAGAAAGTACTTATCTACTACTAATTAGTATAAAAAAGGGCGAAAAGAGAGACCGGGGATTAAGCCTCAACAACAATACAGCAGCCAGACGGCGGGGCTGTGTCCCAAGTAGGAACCTTCCTTTTCCCCTTTCCCTAGAACCTACTTCTGAACCTACCCCTAAAAGCTTCCCTGTAAAATCTTCCCTAGGCTTTCACGAGAGGTTAGATTCACAAACACCCCCGTGCAATATCCGCGGGAGTGATTCACGTTTCGACGAAATGAATTAAGCGCAATGAAAGTAAGTTTAAAACAAATTATGTATTTAGTGCAATCTTACTGTGTAGAGTAATAATTTGTACGATGTATATGCATTTTATTACTGGGCTTATTTTGAACAATTATTAAACAATGTACTTTCGGATGTGATGTGATGTGAGTACGCAACATTTTAAAATTATACATATTTCTTATTTTTAGTTCTTTATTCCTCATTTTTTATATATATTTAAAAAAATATCCATTCCATCATTGCTTGAGCAATGATGGAAGACTAAGCTATACAGAGGATTGAAACTGTGACGCTTGGGTGGTTACCTAACGCTTTGAACCACTCCACCAACTAACCGTTCATAAGCTGATATACTTGTATATATTTGCATATTTCTTATTTTATTTTTATCAAAAACTCTCTAACGGTGAGCACTGATTTTAGCTTGCAAACTAATTTTCATCGTCAGTTATGGAGTTTTGAAATATCGTTTATCTATCAACAAGTAAGACTCAATGATATTTTGTTGCATAATTTTAAATTTGTTCGATTGTAATAAGGTTTCCAAAATTATTTAGTTTAGTGACAAAAGTAGTTTTTTATGAATAGAAATAATAACAAAAGTAATTTTATTTGAAAAACATATTTTTATATTTACAAATACAACAAATGGCAAACGTGCGTATTGGCGCACAGTAATATAAATCAGAATATAAAAAGTTTATCCTTTGATAAGTTAGTCATATGCGTAATATAGGTACAAACGAGTTGAATGTAAATAGTTATGGTCGCTTTGACCAATCATATCTGAGTTGACCTTAAGGTAAGAAGAAATGTACCCTTGCCTGAAGACGAAGTTAAAAATTATTTTTTACGTTATTTTTCAAAGATTTTTTTTTATGGATAGTTCTCGAAGTTTCAATAGACGTAAAAAATATCCAACTAACTAAAATTAACATTCATTATATTATATAAAAATACGTTCTTTTATTTCACGTGAATTGAAAAAAAAACTTTTATTATCAGTTGTAAATATTTGAAATTTAAAGAGACACATTTTTTGACAGATCACCACGTAGTATAGAAAATATATACAAATAAATGTCATTTGAATAGCGCGCGTGTAAACTGGGCTCCTAAAGTATAAGTCAAGACTCACGTATTTCAATACTTCCTTTGAGTTTAATTACCCTATATATAATATAAATTACCTCAAGTATAGTTAATAAATCAATAATCACACTTTCCTTATTTCTAAAAAGCACCGATATTATTATTTAAGGGTTGTTTTATGTCTTTGAGATATATTGACATTTGTACGAGTATGTAAAATTTAAAAACAAATAAAGAAATTGTTGAGTATTTGAATTCAATGCTGCCATTTTTAGACTTATTACTTGAGAGAAAAGTTAATTTCACCGCGTTGGTGATTTTGAAAATAAGCGTTGTTTTTTAACTTAGCTTACTTCAACTTCACTTATCTTATCCTACCTTTTCTAAACATTCCCCTATCATTGGTGTTGCCATGTGCCATAACAGCTAGTAAGTAATTTATGTTGTGATGTAGTAATTTCCTAGGTAACTACAAAAAAATATGTTATCCAATGAATGCTTTTCATTCTACCTCATTTAGAAGGATGATTGTTTTAGAAAAGTTTTTTTTTTCAGTTACTCTATATTATTTTACATTGTATTTATTTACTGTGGATGTTTCGTATATCACTCATGAGAATGCACTATCCTTCTAGAGATCTATTATAGAATAAAATGTTTAAAAAATTATTTAATGAAAGAAACAATAACTTTGTTAAATACAACAGATTTTATTAAAATTTGTATGACCGACCGGTTTCGCTTAGCTTAAGCATCACCAGGATACAAAATTAAACCAAGCAAAAATACTTAGTGTGCGGTTATATATATATACATACAGAGGGAGAACACAATATAAAATAAAATAAGAGAACAGTGAGAAAAAGTAAAATGACATTTAAATTATAACAAAGGAAAAGAGAGGAAGAGAGAGACAATAAAGGCAAAATGTCAACTGCGAAGGTGATTAAAGAATAATTAGAAATTTTACGAGTGTACGGGAAATATACCTTATATTAAATTACTGGACAAATTTAACTGATTATTAAGAATATGGCAATTAACTTTCATGGCTTTTTTTATTTTTAGTGCTTCTAAATTATTTTATCTGTTGCCATGACCATTTTTGTGGATAATATGATAAAAAATATTTATATAAAAAAATATAAAATTATATTTTCAAGGAGGTATTTTAGATTGAGTTTTGTAATGATTATAAAAATTAAGCCCATTTACACTCACGTGATGTCTCTGTATTGATAGGCAGAGAAGATGGAATACCATACACATTGTTCTACTACATGCTTTATTTCATTCCATCTATTTGCATTTATCCCAATTCATATTTCTTCTCATACATTCTTCTCAACCGTAATATGTAAATATTACTCGGCTTAGGTATTTGGTTCAATTAGCGGTGCCGTCTATTCCTGAAACGTCTCCAACTTGTTCTTACATATATTTCCAGGTCATATGTCATTATTATTTTATATTATGTATTGCGCAGTTATGTAAAAGCCCATAAGGGCGTACGTAATTAAATAAATAAAACCTTCTGCAACACATTTTTCTCCTATCTACGCGTCTCTGTCTTAATCTTATATGATCTCCTTATTATAAAATTCGTTCGTTTAATAGTTTTGCCAAACTTACACCTCAGATTGAATGCGACCATTTTAAATTATAAATTATTTCAAGTTAGTAAACTTGTTATCCCATAGTCCCACAGCATTTATTTACTTTATTTAAAAAAACACTGTTTTTAGGATTTGTTCTAAAGCGCTCTCCGAACACTCACTGTCACTTTTTATCAAATTTATCTCATTAAACTCATCCCACGGCGCATGGAAAAGCGAGAAAATATTACTCTTGATTTAAAAGGGTTGTAAAAGCATCGGCTATGCGTACAAACGTCTGCTAGGTGAGTTCAGTTAAGGGGGCGAGAATCAGTCAGCGTAAAACATTCAGAGGAGGAAGGGGTAGTTCTGGAAAGGGTAAGGGTGTACCTTCCACACCCGTTCGCTCCAACCACCCACTGATCACCACCTCCCTTTCCAAACTGCAAAGATTAAACAAAACTTTTGTTTTAAAATTCAATATTCTGCTATTGAATTTTATCGTGTTTTGTTGCGCGTTTTTTACTCTGCAGAGGAGCAATTTTTAAGCCGGAATTGAAATTTTACAGCAGCGAAACACTGAATTACATACGGTTTCTCTGCTTTCTGTGTAGGCATGTTTTTAATTGGGATTTTAGACTTGCAAATATAAATTTCATTTCGTAAGCAAAATAATGCCAGATGTGTTTTATAAATGGTAGGAAAGTAGGAAATCATAAGAATATCCTAAATATATTTCACCCGTGAAAAATGTGTTTTTTAATTCGCAAAAAGCATTTATTTTGTGACTTACCATAATTATAACGCATTCAACCACCTCAACCATTTAATTATATTTGTCGACAGGTTTGAGAAGCACTATTCCATCTTTAGGACAATATCAAAACTTGTATCAAACGAAATATAAATACTGACAGCAATATTAAGGTATTGGAGTGGGAGGTTAACCAAGAAGGATAGGTAAGGAGCAAACGGGATGAACAGAAAGTGATCGGCTGGGGATGTACTGGACTGATCAAGTCTCACAAACGGTCGGAAATTGTACGTCCATAACTCTGAATGCAACTCAGAATCGTTAGGAGTAGAGGATCCTGAATCATCGGAGCTATTGGCGCGAGGTTAAGGTTCATATAAATAACGCAACGAAAAAAAAATTATGTCAATTTCATTCGTTTTACAAATATCGACCTTTCGCTCTAAAGCAATAACCAGGTCACTTTAATATTTAACTACAGAACGTGCAACTCAAACTTAACTTGTTATTTTAATACAATTAGTTTGAAACTCAACAACTTGATAAATCGGATAAGATTTTGATTTGATTGATCTCATACCGTGATGGCATGATTATAATTATATCAAAAAACGTCACAAAATATCAGCCAAAAAAGCAAACATCTTTTAATACTACGATCATGAACAATCTACCAGTAAATACCGTGAAGACGTATCGGTAATGTATTAAATTTGCCAGATTTTTAAACATGTTGAGTTAAGGAAATTTGTGAGACCGCTAAATAAACTTCCTTTGTCAGAAAATAAATTTGATGA
Organism: Drusus annulatus; assembly: GCA_022651775.1. Taxonomy (NCBI): domain Eukaryota; kingdom Metazoa; phylum Arthropoda; class Insecta; order Trichoptera; family Limnephilidae; genus Drusus; species Drusus annulatus. The sequence goes on along the minus strand of JAGWCC010000445.1, from coordinate 440,511 downwards.
GGAAATACTTGAAAAAATAATAATAATTCTTGGATAATTTATGTGGACCATTTTTGTGAAATATCAGCAGAAGGACACATAAACTTATAACTCATCATTTGCAAAATGACGAGACTAAAAGCGTTTTGTTATAATTCTATGTTGGCTTTGACAGGGAGAAAGTTTTCTAGCGATAGCTCTAATACAAGACTGCCAGGTGGCTTACTTAAAATGATTAAATGCATCGTAACTTTCGAAACTCCCGAGAGCATTTCCTCGGGAACAACAAAGCTGCTTGCAGCGCAGTGTTGCTGCATATGGGTACTGGATTATTTCAATACTTTAAGATTGTCTTGCGAAATTCACGATTTACTAAAGAGGTAAAGAGAAGCATTCTCTAGTACAGGAACTTATTTGTTATACCGGAAATGTTTGGAAATAGGATCCAAGAGGTCGTTTAATTATAAAATGAACGTTAGCTAAATTTATTTATTCTTGTCAAAATATAAAAACATGGCTATGGTCCATGTTTATCTCACTAAGTTAATCAATATTTATAAAAAATAAAAAAAAAAATAATAAAAAGGAAAAAGAAGAAAAAAAATGAAAGATGAAATTAAATGAAAATTAGATCAAAGTTACATTACATGGAGGCAGCATTTTATAGATATTGCTTAGGTTGTGCACAAAAAATAAAAGTAATAAAAAGGAAGATGAAATAAGAGGGATAAAGAAAAGAAATATGATATTAAATGAATAAGAATAATATTATTACGTGGAGGTAACATTTCATAGAATTTTTTTAGGAGTTATTAATATTTTGTGAATTATATTAGTCCAGAAAAAAATGTTGCGTAGTGAATGAATTTGGTTTGCGGAAGTTCCCTATTTCTTCAAAAAGATATCACGTAAGTACGTAAGATTATTATTTAATAATGAAAATTTGTGAAGACTTATTCTATACCTTATTTAAATAAATGCATCACTGAAAGACCACCATCCAAAATAGAAAGCTTACTTGAATTGGTATTATCTTAACAAGATCTGAACAGTCACATACTTTCTCCGGATTATCGTCCTCTCATTCCTTTCCCTCCCTTTTTTTAAACCACTTCATTTCCTGATTGGGTGGCCTTAGTTAAAATTTGCTGCGGTCAGGAGAACTTGGTGTACGATACTCGCGATAAAAAAATCTATAATCACCACCAGTGGCGGCCGCCCCTTAGGGTCATTTGGACATTGACCCCCCAAAAATATGCAACGACAATTATCAATAAAAAATCTGATTTAAAACAAACCTACTGATGGTTGATCATTATTATAAGTCGAAAATTTTGAAAATCGCGGGTATTAGTACCATCTAGCGTCCAAAAATCAAACTTATCTGCTTATGTGTCGTGGCCAAAATAAAAATTGACCCAAGAGGCACTCATTCGATATAATACATAGAATAAACACTAACATGTCTCATGTATGCAAAATTTCATAATCCGCTGCTATCTGATGAGAAACGGGCCATGACCCAGCAGAGATGGACATACAATTATGAAAGATGCTTGAAAGAGATGTCGATAAAATTTTTAATACGGTTGAAAGGTTGAAAGCGAAACAATGGCCATTTTGAACATGTGTATATTGTGGCATGTTGGTTTTGTTTACCTTTTGCTGATGTACGTAATTTGCATTTTTAATAATTAAATATGTATATCTGATTTCATATTAAAAGCAGTCGCGAGCAGTTCATTAAACCAATGAAAAGCGTGTTGAAATCATGTATATTGGCCGGCCACAAATGCAAATAATCTCATCGAAAGAAAAATAAAGACATTAAACGATAATCTCAAAAGCGACTGGATTTGTGGGTGTGAAAAAGGAACGTATATTTTGTTTTCATTGTTTACTTTCGACTCTAAAACTGAAAAGCAATGGACTGAAATTAAAAAAGCACTCTAACCTCGACATTGCATATTAATAATTCAATTTAGGAACCATTGATATTCGGATTCAATTAGATAGGTCAAATTGTTCACAATGAAAAAAGTAGATAAAATATTATTTTAACAAAAATATTGAAGTGTATCCAGTTTTTGTGGAAAATTTGAGCTTATTCTTGAGTCAATAATCCAGGTATAAAATCCAGGAAATAGATATTGTATTGAAAGAACATTTAGAAAGTTCTTCGAGTTTTAAAGGTTTATCTAAAAACGATTCAAAAAATGATTTGCTGGACTCAATTTTAGCAGTATCCAAGAAGAAATAAAACTAGATATACAAAATCTGAGTACGTCGCAATACAGGTAGACGAGACAACAGACAGTTCAACTAAAAACTCAAATGGTATTTGTAATTAGATATTTGAAAGAAAAATCTTGCATGCGAACGTTTTTGAAATTTGTAAGCCCAGGGGTTTGCAATGGCAGGATTGACCGAAGAGATATTAACTGTTAAGAATCTTGGGAGTTAACAGCTGATAGGCACGACATGTTCAAACTAGAATCAGAGAAACTTTCCCCTCGTGCTCACGTTCATTGTTATGCTCACCAATTAAACCTTATTAAAAGGCATCTACGATAACGACGGAGTGAAGGTTTTCTTTGCAAACTGTTCAATCATTTTCCGTTTTTTTTCAAGATCTCCAAAGGAATTTGACGAAACCATTAAAGCTCGTCTACCAAAAAGCATGGTGTTTCAATGCTAAATGACAATGACTGTCTCACTTCTTAATTTTGGAAAAAGGAAAATGATCAAAACACTATAAGTCTCATACAATTTGATAAATAACCTAGAAAAAGAGTTTTTTTATTTACTGGTTAACATTCTTTAAAATACCGTGAAATTTTATTTAAGCAAATGCAAAAAAGAAATTTTGCGTAGGGAATTTAGAATCATATTTGGTTTGCGAGCAGAATTAAGTTCCAATCCCGCAGATTCAATCAGAAGGCGAATGTAAGAAAAGGCGTGTTGATGAAAACAGTCACTTGGTAGCGATAGAAGTTTGTGATACTATTCTAGTGGAAATGGAAAAGTAGGTTCAAATATAGCGATTCTATTTTATCGAATTTATTTTAATTAGAGATAACTGAATTTAATGTTGTTTTCAACAACACATATAAGTTTATTGAATTTGATGAAATTGATTCATCAAAGTTAAAAACGAGTTAATTACCAACGCGTGAATGCTGTATCGCTTTTACCTTTTAATGAGCAATAATTTCCAGGAGATTTTTTCTGAAACCATTAAAGTACTTGAAATAATTTGTGTGAGACTACAGTCGAAAGTGAAAGGTGTTTTTCAACTCTAAAACGCATTAAAAACATTTTTAAGAAATACAATGAGTCAAGACAGACTTAGCTCGCTTGCAATGCTTAGTATCGAAAAAAATGTTCTAAAATAGATAAATTCCACAGCCGTGTTATTGATCATTTTGCAACGGCCAAAAGAAAGAAGGGTGGATTTAATATACAAGAAATGTTATTTGCTTTTTTTATTAGAACTGTGTACAAAAGATGGATTTTTGTAGAAATTTTCAATTTCAGCGGAGCTGCATTCATAGTAATTACTGCTCAATCGATGTCGTTATTTATAAATAATAGAAAAACACTCAAGTTTTTATGTGTTAATTAGTGATAAGATAAATAACAATATTGTGTTACCGGTCTCGGATATTGTGAGTACCGACTAATTCATTATTTTGGTATTTTGTATTATATTTATTTTATGCCGCTACAAATCCGAGGTGAACACCGTCAACATCACGAATTCAGAAATTATGAGTTAAGGTTCTAAAAAAAAAATGCCGCATATGGATGTAAGATGTAATATTGTTTACATAAGACGTAAAGGTTGGATTAGCTAATATTTATGTTTTATTAATAATAGTAACACTTTGAAACCACAGAATTTATTATAATTTTTGTTATGATTCAGGGCACATAAATAACTGACAGCTATTATATGTGCCCCTGACGAAACTTGATCTAAGCGAAACCGGTTGACCTTCATTATAATAAATTCTGTGGTTTAAAACAAAGCTTTTTATTATAATGTCTAACCACCATGTGATTGCTTCTTACGAAAAAAATTATGATTTTCTTTCAATTGACCTTCCACTTCTGAACCCCCAGAGCCGCCTCTGATCACCACAGATCTAGTGAGTCTAGAATTAATCCTTTTTACGTTATGATTCATATATAAAAGCTAATATACCCTCGGTTATATATACAACCTGGGAAAACTAAATAGCAGGGTTTGCCATCAATGGATGGAGCTCTCGTATTACTATTTAAATGGACGATTAGAGTGATATTGCAAAAGATGTTTTCCACGTCTCAGCTCAATATCTCAGATTGCCGTCGAGAACCAAAGGTCCTAAGTACTACAAATGACATAGAACTAAACAAATTTAGGTAAGTCCTGTTTATGGAGAGTGTTAAACATATCATAAATGAAGTTTTTTTCCGTAAATAATTAATGAAATTTAATGTAATAAAACGAGTAAGCATAAATTCCGTTACAGTCCTATAATCTGGAAATTTCAATACCCTGGTTTACTCCTTTTCAAACAAATACTTCTAATAGCATCCCCAATTATGACATGTCGAGGGATAGCTTATGGCCTCCAGTGTATTGATATTTAAAAAAACGTAATATTATTCTATCAATTTTCATATTTAACTGAGTGACGAGTGAAAATAATCAAATGTGAAGATATGCTCCTTCAAACCTATCAATAGCACGCATTCAAGAACAGACAGCGAAGAGTGTTCAATACAAGCTCGAGTGTGTAGATATTCGCGCGGTTGCAACGCCGTTCGCCCGCCGTCGTGTAGAAAGATTATTTGAATATTTCAATAATATTTGTGGAATTCATGATTTACTGAAGTGATTTCTTCTCCAGAGAGCACTGGACCGTTTCACAAGTGGGTATCACGGTCGGGTGTATTACGTATTCAGTGAGTGATTTAAAATTTACCGAACTTTGCGGACCGACGGATTTATTTAAAACGATTTAATTCGGGCCCCAATTTCAGTTTCCATTTCGGTATTTATTATTGATGAATATAAAACACATTAATAACAAGATTAAGCTTCTTTAGTGGGCTTAAATATTGACGATCTAGGGAGAATCATCGAAAAAAACTTTGTTTTCCATCTTTAGACTTTGTTGCACAAAAGGGGATAACATTTTAAACAACCTTTTTATTTGGCAATAATCATAGACTAAATAAAGCAGTTTGATAACTAGTCCAAGCTTTTGAATTAAGTGGGCTTAAATAATTAATGACTAAAAAGTAAAATAAAAAAATGGGTAAATGGGACATTATTTCGTAGCAGAGGCTTAAATTTTGTGTAAAATTATTTATATCACATCAAAAATGTATTTTTTAATCTTATAGTGAGATGGAAAATTAAAATCGCATAGACCACAACATAACAGAGGTGGTCAAAATGAATATACAGCACAAATAGCATTTTATGTGTTTACTTACACTTGAATTTAATAAAACATTGCTAGTAATTTCTCCTAGTTTGTATATTGATTTTTAAAAATAGACGAATTCATAAAAAAAAAAGTTTATAAATATTTTATACTGATATTTTTACATTTGATTTCTAATTTCGATACACAAAGTGTTTTTTTCTATGATCATATTGACATTTGTACAGCATTTCACGTAAATCACCGACTCATTGTGTTGAAATGGCTAAATTTATTTTTATATTTTTAACCTTTTTTTCCCTAAAAATACAGGTAAGCTCTTAGCGTAGAGGAAAATATACTTCAAGTAAAGAGTTTACTGAGTAATTTATATTTTAACAATCTAAAATCAGTGTTCAAAGTATATTGCGTGTTTAGGAGAACTCAGATGTTCAATAAATTGAGTACGGTTGAAAAATCAGAGACTTTTACGAACAATAAATAATATCTTCGCTTCCCTCCCCTTCTGTGAATAAGGGTTTGGAGGAAAATTATTTGAGAGGGTTGAAAAAGATGGGCAAAAACCGTTTTTAATTTAATAATCTCAGATTTTAACAAGAATTTAAGACCCACTTAAGAAAATAAAAATGTGAACACCGCACTAAAGTCCCAACTCCTCTCAAATGTCTGGAACCAGTGGGACTATGGCATCCCTAAATAAGATATATTCCGAGGATGAAGAAGTGGGGAAGGGCAGAATGATGAAAGTTGAAGAGTACCTGGCTATTCAGATTTGATCACCATTTCTGAAAGGTAATCTTTCACTACAGCGATACTGATGATATTATTACTAGCTGACTTGCTCGTCGTTGCTCGGAGTTTTGGATGGTTAGACTTTCAAGTAACTGAATCCGAATGTTACATTTGTTGCCAGTACGTTTTAACCCTGTTTTATGTAACTTGTGCCTTTAGCGGCCTCCAACCACCTCGGAGGTCAAATCGAATATTGTATGGTATATTTTTTATTTAAAAAACTTCCCTATATTAACTTTAATTAAACCCCGTATCTCATTTCAGTGTTGAGATACTTTAAAAGAAAGAAAGATACATCCAAATTTGTATATAAGATGGAAAGGCCAAAGATGGATACCCATTGTGTTAAAGATATTTAAAGTACATGAGTGACCACCAGTCATCGACTGGACTGCATCCCGCAATATCGATATACGAGTATGCCTAGAGCGTTTTGGCAAAGATAGATAGTCGTCAATCATCCATTGTACTGCATCCTAAAAAAATATATTTAAAGCATTAAGGTAAGAGTTGGCAGTCTTCAGTCATCGAGTGTACTGCATCCCGCAATAATGACGACATCCGTGCAGCCCCTAGCTAGTAAAAGCGCCGCCAGCGCCGCGACGCTGATGAATGAAAGCTCGACGCCGCTTGAAATGCCCAGACTTCTTTCAGATAAACACTCCGCCACCCCTACCTCCACCACCCTTTTCAACGAGAGCTTTCAGGAATGAGCGTTTTAAAATGCTTGTTGTTCGAGCTTTGGGGAAAAGAATGATTATACAGTAATCATTCGGGGAATAAAGTTTATTTCTACGCCGTAAATTTCACGGGCTATTTTCTGAGGTGTAATTGTATTTAGTTTAATGCTTGTTCAATTAACTTTGTTAGAGGTAATGACAACTATTTACAGATTAGCAAAGAATTTATTGCAATGGTTTAGTTTAATGAAATAAATTTAAACCACGAAAAGTAACTATCAAACGTAGAAAGCGCCCTTGAGGTGATTTTCCCACAAAAACGGCGCTATAAAAGTTATACATTTATTATTATTATTACGATTGACACTATGTTAGGTTACCATTTTAGGTGAATTTAAATAAATAGTCATGATTTTTCAAATTTTTTTTGACAGTTTTGTAGTAGTGCTCTGAAACTTCGGGTTCGTATCCAGGCGTCGCAGGTTAAATTCTTCCATCAGATAAGTCCTTCATTATTGCACAAGGATCAATTTTAGCTTTTGTATCATTTAAAAAAAAATTTTTTTGTGAATACCGCACAAGAGTCCCAACCACTCCCAACCGTCCAGAGCTAGTGAGATTATCAAATCCTCAATTGGGGTATGTTGTGAGGTTTAACGTAGTGAGGAGGGGAAAGAGATGGGAAAGAGGAAAGTTGGGAAGTACCTGACTATTCAGATCTGGTCACCAACCACGGCTAAACCATTTCAAGCAACGTTTCAATTCTGAATAGTGGTCTTTCACCAGGGCGATACTTAGAGTATATACCACTCTAGAACGTGCTGAAAATATACTTTATATTACTTTATATGAAGTTAATGTGTTCCGAAACAAATAAATTAAATAAAATTTTTTGCACGCCGAGCTTGAACCCGCAACCTCTGGATTTGTAGTCGAGCGTCTTACCACTCGACCACACAGGCCGTCAAGTTTGTGTTTGAAGTAGGGAGAATTTAAGGATTGTCAGGTTATTCGTAACCCGGAAATGTGCGTTGTTTTTTTTTAAACTTATATGCGAGTACTCTTTTCTCCCTGAAAGATTTGCAAAGCAAATATATAATGCATATTTTAATTATTGATTTTTTTCCCCTTCAGACGTGTTCACTCCGAGCGAATAAAAAAAATCAGGCGATCGCAACCAGCTTCGTCAGATATGTTTAATATATACTATCTATCCTCCAAGCGACGCGTGCAATCTCTTACCAACTAATTTATTTTCCGTATATATTTATGCCAATGGTCTCAGATGGGCAAAAACCGCCGAGAATCTTCAAAATTGGAGAGAAGCTTTTCTACAAAGTTGGATGCCAGAAGTCCTCTGAAAAGAAAGTTGAAGAATATGTATTTAATTCGGCTACTTTTGATTGCTTCTTTACCCTTGGTTTGTTTTCCGAGTTCTTTGGTTGACACCGAGCGTTCATCTATTTTTCCGCTCCGTTGCGTTTACTTTCAGTTTTTGCACAATTTTGCATGTATCTGTCAAGCATTATTGAGTCTCAGATGATCTCACTAACTCATATAATGTGGATGTGACGGTAGATTAAAATACATTTTATTTTTATCTCCGTCTGGTGAATACTGCCAATAAAATCGGTGTATAAAATAAATTTACGCGAAGCGCTAGTCAAATAGAAATTGTTTTCCAATTTGACCGCACTGTACACAGAATTCAATCCTTAAATTTTAGCAAATGTTTTTTTGATAGCCTGGATATAAAAGAGGCTGAAATTCATAACCATTAACTTTGGTTTGGTTTGTAACTCAAAAAAGGTTCTGCACTTATAGTTGCCACCGCGCTGCCGTATTGTAGGCCTTTAGGGCTCTTTAAGGCTCTCGTGCTTCATCTACATATTCTGAAAGAAAGTTCTGATTTGTGAAAAACATATTATAATGACTTGGCTTCGATATAAACCTCTTAACCCAACCCATTCCCCGAAACTCCGCAAAATTCGGAATGATCCTCTTCAACTGAGAGATTTTAATGTTTTTTTTTTTATTATTTACACGAAACTTTTCCAGTCAAACTTTTCTTTTGGATTTTATTTCATTTAAAATTTAAAATGAATAAGTACTTCGAAATTTTTTGAACTTCAAAGATTTGCTCATTCATTTGAATGTTTTGTTTGCTTTTGCTCTAAATACGACCAAATAATTTTACAATAATTGAAATAGATACATATGTTTCATTGAATTTGTACATGTATGGTAATATTTTGTATGCACATTAATGGAAGACAGCTGCCGTGTGGTTAATTGATATGTGAATTGTACTCTTATATAATCGTTGTAAAAACTTTACTTTTTAATTAAAACCTACTGACTTCGTAAATAATGACGATATTTAAAGCCAACCAACAACAACCACAAATTAGGCGGTGTTTATATTATATTCGATTTTTTATCAATATCTCACTACCGAGTAACTAATCATTAAGAAAATGAGATTTTTTTTATAGTAAATGCTTTGAGAGTGTTTTTAAATTTCTTCTTTTAATCAAACTATTTGATGTTTTGATATTGTACCTATACCATGTCGCTTAAGAAAGCAGTGTTTGGAAAATATAATTAAACAAATATGAAAATATAATGCGTAGAAAATAGGAAAATTAGTTGGATTCTTCCTAGGAAGGTATTGTACAATCAGGTGTATCAAAAACTTAATTCAGGCCTTTTTACCAATGTGTAAATGAAAATGAAAGGTGTTTACGAGAATAAGTGAATGTGATGTTTTGTATAAAGGAATTTGAGGTAACGACTAGGTAATTCGTTAGTTTTAATTATGGTGTAAAATTCTTAAAATTGATATCTACCACCTAAAGAATCCAATGAAATTAGTAAAAAAATATCAAAAAAGATAGCACTGCGCAAAATCCTTATAGAGTCTATAGAAAACACGGAAAATATAATATTCTTTTTATTAAAGTAAAATCGTGGCGAGATCAGGCTTTTTAAATTCCTTACTCCATAAAAGCGTGGAATTATTTTATGAGGCGCGGTGAAGGTAAAAAAATGTTATTAAAAATCCCTTGTAAGTAATACAAAGAAAGCAGCGGAAGGAAATTCTTCAAATGAATAATATGGTCTCTGCCATGTTCATCGAAATGTTCGTAAAAAAATATTACGACGCTCCAAGACCCGAAAAATCATGGCAGACTAAAGGTTTAAGACTAGTAATAACACGCCTTTATAATATCACAAATAGACGATAAATACTCACGTCGTTCAGAGAATGTACTTACACAGATGAGACAGCGTTACATCCTTAAGTATTTCTTTGTAAATGTAAACTGTCTTTAGGTGTTACGTATTAATGGCCCTCCATACTAGCAATCAGATTATAACAAAACCAAAAATTAAATTGAAAATCTAAGCAATGAATCGCAAAAAATAAAATACCATATTAGTTAAATTTGTCCAGTAGTCCAAGACGTATATTCTTTAAGTACATGATAAATGCGCACCTCAATTCTTCCGGATCTCCGAGATAGCCAGAAAATGTTAAGTTATTTATTATTACGTGTTTAGTGAAGGTGAATTGGAAAATAAAATATGAAGTCGAAAGACATTTTTTTATATCTCCAGAACAGACTCACGTTGCGTCTGTGTATAAGGTCCTCTGGACACTCAAAATAAACTGATCACGGACGCAAATTACTAACCAATCCGCGATGAGTTTGAACCTTTGTAATTAAACGAGACACCGTCCACGGTACTACCGATACTAAACAGTCATTGACGCTTAAGTAACCAGTTGGTAGCGAACTCGACCTATCAACTCGTTTTCGACTTAAGTCTTCAGTCGCCTAGTTTTTGGTCCCATTAAATACATTTCTGTTCACATCATTTTATTTTATAACATTATCGTATCTATTAATTTTAAGTAAATGTTTTATAGTTTTTATATCATTTCATTGTATATATTTTATTTTATATTTATTTATTTTTTATTCACAAAAATGAACGACCAACAAGTGAATACAAAATTAGTGGGAGAAGTAGAAAAATATCCCGTTTTATATCACTTCACCACCTTACACACCACACAGTAAACTACTGATTTGGATCACTTCCGAGAAGCCCGCATGTGCGGAGTTGCGTCACTAAAGAGTTAGTAACCGGCTAGTAATTTCAATCACAAACCAGTTCAGTTTATTTCGAGTATCTCCCTGTGCATCGGTCTGTAAACGACGGATTGTCAATCAGACAAATCGCTCTTCTGTAATTTTTTAAATCATAAATCTTATTCTCTGATGTCAATTTGATCAAAAACCATTTTCAACTTCTCGAAAAGAGCACTTTTTTTATAATTTAGACCACCGCAGCGCCCTTGAGGTGATTTTTCACAAAAACGGCGCTATACAAATTATCCAAATATTATTATTATTCTGTTAAATCTAAAAATTGAAACAGTATAATGTAACCTGCATCAAAACCACAACGTAAGAAGATTTGCAGATTCTATTTGTGATTACTATCTGTACCTTATACAAACTAATTGTGTATTTTTATTTTACTAATTAGTTTACAACGAATTTTTACTGTTGACTGTAACTAAATACATTTAGTCATTTGAAAAAGTTCAAAATTAAAAAAAAAAACACGCCTTAAAAGAAAAACATAAAGCTAACTTCCGTGTATGTAATCACACCGTAGTAAAATGATTTCAAAAACATTTCAGGTAAATGGAGACAAAGAAGTGAAATAATAGATGTTTTAATATTAAAACATGTTTTGAAGCCACCTCGGTGGGACGCGTTTCTAAAATTAGGTTATTCAATCGATTAGGCCGTTTTTTAAGCAATAGCACGTATTTTGAATGTCTTTTTCTTTGTAAATAAATTTAAATTGTTTACCTCTTTATTGAACAAATAAAACAAAATGGTTTTAAGCTAAAACACCTAGAGTTTACCTGTTGTTTTTACAAGAAAATAATATATATAAATAGATAAGAACGTACGTATACAGAAAAATATGAAATTGTAATAGGTTAGTCAAAATATGAATATACTAGGAGAACAGAAATCCCGTGTTTGTATTACGTTTATACGGAACTTACACGGGATTTATCTAGAAATACACAGACTCCCGACACAACAACACGATCCCTCCTCCCGCTTTCCCGTTGTTTGCACATCAAACAAAGCGTCTGGACCGGCCGACATGGGTAGGGAACATTGATTCACCGAGTGTTTCATATGCTTTCAGTCTGGGAACCTTTTTTCTTTGAATTTACATTTCCGTGAAGTTGTTTGGCTCAACTGGATCAAATTTTGCTGCGGATTGTTACATTGCATTTTTATTTTATTCTATAGAGGCCATTGGTTTGAATTTGTTTGTGGCACATGGATATGAATACTTAGATATTGTATAAGTATATGACAAACGAATATCACATATTGAATCCGAAGCTGCGATGAAACCCAGCTTTAAATACATTTGTAAAAAAGTGGACTGTAAAAGATAAACTATAATACTTGGTGAAAATGTCTAGGTATGGATATGGAACGAATTATGGTTTGAAGGAAAAATGGGAAACCATTTACTCACCGATTAAGTTGAAGTTCTTGACTCTTTTTGCACAATTTTACTACGGACTCAATTTTAAAAAAACATACTAATTTAAGTTTTCTTATTCACAAAACACCACATTTATTTTATATTTTTAAAACATCAACCAACGAACCATCAAAACAAAAGATCAAGCACGTTTTTTTTCATAAAAAACTCTTCTGTTCGATTGTTAACTGTTTTGAACGGTCGCCGTTTTATTTAAAGCAGCGATCAATTGAATGGGCAGGTGAGGATTTATATGAAAAACATGAAGGAAATAACCTAATAAATTATCACTTGAAAATCCATCATCATATTATAATTACGAAAAATATATTTACAACGTTGCTTTTCATTACTATGTTTTCAAGTTCTAAAATATAATTGAAAAATTAATATGGCTAGTCTAAAAATGCTTGTTGTCAGCTAAAACCAATCCGATCAAAAATAATTAAGTAGAATTAATGTATTAAAGTTTTTAATTGTAAGTCCATATTAAAGTGAAATTCCACCAAAAAATATTAAATTCAGCAATTAAGAATAAGCAAATTAATACTTAAGAGTAAAACAGTAACATCAATCCATACGTTTGGATACAGTAAAATGATGAGACAGACAAAGAGGTAAAAATTGACATACGTAGAAAACTAATTTCGTGTGTTTTCTGGCTCATAGATGGACAATAAGTTTGCGAGCCATCAAAAGCCCTACCTACAACCTAGCTTTAAAGCAAAAAAAATATGATTGATTATTACAAAACCGAGAGTGCGTTATCTTTACTTAAAAAAAACCATAAAAGTACACTACCTAACTTTAAAAGGAATTGTGTTAACTAAAAAATGTATTGCCTGTGCCGTGACTGAGAAATTTTTTAAAATTTTAATTTAAGTAACGGACTTTGTCCAACTACAAAAAAAAACATTACACAAGGTAAGAAAAAAGAGCCACAGAGAAAAAAATAGCACAAGCATAATATTAAATAAAACAAAAATATGACAAAATATAAATAAGACAGAATATTCAAATCAAAACCAAGGTCAAGTCAAAGTTTTGTTAGAGTCGTAAAAAATACAAAAATCATTTTGACGGAAAAATGCCCTCATTAAAAAAACATTTTCAGCCGCTAACTAAAAGTTCATTTTTAGTTCCTGAAGCGACAAAGTTAATTTTGGATTGTGTAAAAAGCACAAGGGCCTAAATTCAAGCATGCACAAACAGAAAAAAATAACTGTTTCCTGTATCAATGTTTGAAACCACTGAATTATGAAATGTTCTAGGGGATGCACGACACATGCTCACGAAGTACTTATCGTAGGAACAATATTCTGCAAGTGGGAGATTTACACAAGATTATCGAAAACTCAGTTTGTTGGGAGCTTTTCTGCACCGGTGTGCTTAAAAAATTATATCGGGACTTTGCGGGGTTGTTTCTTGAAATTGAAAACATATTTTTTAAGCCCAAGTGTGAGAATTTTAGGGACAAGGTAGTATAAACGATACCCTGAAAGTATTTATATTTTATTCGTATATATATTACACACATACAAAAATGGGAATTAACTAAAAACAAAAACATTAATAAATACATATATTCAAATTAACACTCTAAAAAACAGACAAACATTTCCGGGTTACAAAAAACCTAAAAATATTTGAAAAACTTCTACAATCATCATAACCATCATGTACTATCATATTATGCTCTACCTGTCAACATAAATATACTGTACAAATTTGTTGTAAAAACCCACTAGGCCGTAAATAAATAAATAATAAGCGGATGTTGTTGTTTATGCAATGTTGGAAGACTAAGCTAACAGAGGAATTGAACCAACGACTCCCGGATGGAAATCCGACCCGTTTGTCCACTCAGCTACTAAATAATTATATCGCTGTGCTAGTTCAATACTATGGGTGTCTTTTGATTCTTTGTGTTTTAGTAGTATTAAACTAGTACAGTGATATGCATATGTGATTTACATGAAGTTATCGTTTTATTACATATTATATTAACTAGAGGTTAACTGTGAAAAATCACGGAATGTTACTTGACTTGCCAAGAAAAACTATTAGTTGCTTTAATCCACCTTTTTCAAATATGGAATAATGTCTGTCAAAATACATTATAGTTAGGTAAGAGTTAGATTTTTTTAAATTCAATATTTTCAACTAACAGCAGTTCCAAATTTTAAAAGTTTTTATTCATAGTTAATATTATTAAATTCACACTTCGTTTTAGGAAATACTGAGTAAAACGTGTAAACATCTTTACTCCTGGCAACATTTCTTAGTTAGGGGTCATAGTGCGACTGACTTCGGATAGTTGGACTAATACATTGCATCGACTTCATGATTCAATTTTTGTTTTAGCACAAAAATTAGACATTATTCTAAAACTTTAATTTATTTAGAAATAGACCGCAGTCATGTCATCATGAAAATACAATTCCTAAATAATATAAAATATTGAAAGACCTGCATTGAAACTCAGCGGAAATTTACAAAGTAATTCTCACTAATAATTCCTAACAAGTTTGTTGGAAAACTTACAGACAAACAATGATGGATCGAAGTGTGATTATATCCGGATGCACAAACTGCACCGGGGAAGTGAACTATTCATTTGAAAGTATAGCTCGGATCCCAACTGCTAATCCTGCCAGCTAGATTACTTTTAAACTATGTTGGAAGACCTTGCTTCAATCAGGGCTTAAGCCGGAGTTAACGAGTTAAATCTCCAAACAAAAAACAACAGTTCGAAGACAGAGGTTCAGTGAGGCTTTCGGTACATACGTTAACTTCGCGTGGTACATATTCAGGTCGAATTTCAGTGAGGCAAGAAAGTTTTAGTGTCAGTTGGAGTTTAACAGGGATAAAATTAAGTAAAAACTTTCCCATTTTACTCATCGCCTATACAATGAGATCATTAATTTATATTAACTCTCTCTCATACAATGCATTCTTTCAATATACAATGTACATATATCAAAGAGTTGAATTAAAAGATTACATATGTTAAGAGTTAAACTTTGAATGCTTGTGGAATTATATATGTTTTGATACCGATTTTTTCAGTTCCATTGCTGGCAACCTGGGGTTTCTATTTTGTTTCCTTATAAATGTACGTTACCCGCCTCACTAGACAATTTATTCATTTAACAGAGATCTCAAAAAAACAGTTGTTCACCAAATGCATTAAGAGATGAATCATATAAAAATATTCTGCATGCATAGTGTAATAAAAGAAACTAAACATTTGTTTTCACCCCACATATAGACAAGCTATTATATATCTGAAGGAGTTATATGAGTACAAACTGAAGTAGTGTGACGCATTTTATATGAAATAATAATACAAATAATGTGAGGAATGAAAAAATAAATAAAATATATAAGAGAGATTCACTCTTGTACTCATGTTATGAGATAATCGTTGAATTTGCGAGTGTAAAAATGTGTGTATTTTTTTTAAAGTATGTAGATCGTTATGCAGCTAACGGTCACTCTTGTACGTACATCAAGAGATAGCGACAGAACTCCATATATGTGCATCTAAATATAAAAACAATGTTTGTTTTGAGACGGATGGCAAATATTGAATAAATTAAACAAAAAAATATATAATTAACGAATATTGTCACGCATTCATTGGTTGAAATGGCTTTAGCCGTGTTTGGTCTAGATCTGAATAGCCAGGTACTCATCAACCTTCCTCTTTCCAATCTCCTTCCCCTCCCCACTACCTTCAGCCTCACAGCATACCCTATTTGACTGACTCTAGACGGTTGGGAGCAGCTTAGACTCTTGTGCGGTTCATATAAAAAAAGCATTAAAATATATATTGTCACCGATGCAGCTCATTAAAAAAAAGCTCATTAAATCAAATAAATCGTCATTTAGACGATTTATTTGGGGTTGCCATTGAATTGTGTTTCATATCTTTCAGGTATAATCAGTATTGTTTTTCTATTGGTTTATGAAAGAGACTAGTGGAATGTCACAAAACAGCAATATACAAATGCCATTTTATTTTATATATTATTACACAAAACATAACCATCCGGAGTCAGTGAAAGTAAGCCGTTCACAATTTCAGAAGAATTTTGTGAGGATGAAAGAAATTAAAGAGTTTTTTTATTTGTATTTTTCTTATTTGAAATCCTCGGGGCCTATAGGCAAAGCAAATACGAAAGACACAGTGTGTTAGGTTCAATTGTATTACGGTGGATTTATATAAATGTAAAAAAAACATATTATAATCTGTTTTTCTATTTTTCACAGACCTTTTGAAGAGGATCAAGAGATACACGATCCACCCACCGACCAAAAATAATCTTGTTTACTTACGAGGTAAGATAAAACGATATTTATATTTATACTGCAAACTTATTAACAAGGACCAAAATATGTTTTCTTGTTTGATTTCCGGCTCCGTACATTTGAAAGGTTGTGAAGTATTAGCAAACAACAAAAAAACCTAAAAATACAGCTTAGTATGATGACAAGAATGAAACACACGTAATACGTATTACAGTTAATATATTTGGTTTACACAATTGAAAATTTATTCTGCCGATTAAATTATGATGGTGCGATGGCCGTCTTCTACTCGTTCAAGGTCTACGTGTGTGCATTAAACAAATATTAACCTCCAAAGTAGGAGTTTTTTCTTAAATTAGGTAAAAATATGAATATTGAAATTAATTTTAATGCATTATTGATTATTTTTTTAAATATTAAAAAAATATCAATAATCAACAACACGAATATGAAACAGAAAATAAAAAGACAATGGTCACAACCGAAACTCGAATTTGGATCCTAAGAAGGTAATAAGGTCCCAAAGGCTGAATTGGTTGAAACGTTACTCCCAGATAGAGTAGAAGACCTGAGTTCGAGTCTAGCTTGTGATTATTGTCATTGTATTTTCTGGCTTTTTCTGTTTCATATTTTTATTATTGATATTATTTAAATATTAAGTTTTTTTAAATGATGTGGCTTATATGAAATTAATCATATTTATTTTACAGAAATTTATCTAGATCACATATAATTAATTAATATATCGAGAGGATTGCCAACCTTTCAGTACAATCATCATTTAGAAAAACACCTAATTTGTTTTTTTTGCAAATAAAATAAATCACATTAAGCTAAAATCTGAAAATTTCTGGCCATTTACAAAAGTATACACGTTTGGTCAATCGATTATTCGACTGTATGTTTTATAATTTTACATCCTGTATAAAGCGAGTACAGAACTTGGCGGTCCTTTCAGCAAATATTTAAATGTTATTTCATATTGACTTCCCTTGTTTCCGTTCCCGCAAGCGAAAACTTTATCAATTGAAAATTGAAAGAGGATATATATTTTGAATAACTCTGCTCTGCTTTGCTCGTATTCAGCAAATGTTGTGCATTCGGTTTATTTTGTGTTGGAGTAATATGTTTGGTCGTGTGTGGGGAAGTTCAACAGTAGTTTTATGAATTCATATCTCAAAAATTGCATTTCATATCATATTTATTCGGTTACCTAGTGCTATATTAGTATTTTTATTTTGGTGATACTGGGTGTATATTATGCAAATCAAACTATTTTTTTTTTTTTTTTTAATTTTGAAATACTCCAATTCTTCCATAAGAAGTTAATGTTTTCAATATACCTACATCTCAGCAATTAGTATCTTTGAATAAACTGGTGTATTACCTACCTACAAAAGAGACGTAAGTTATCACCTTAGTAGACGTTATTTATGTGAACGAATACGTATGGTTTTATTTGTCAGTGATTCAAGTAATCATACAACGAGACAAACTTGATAGGTCGGGTGTACTGATGATGTATTTCTTTATTTATATACTAAAGGACCATTGTCCAATTACAAAAAAAAGATAACACGAAATGGTGAAAAAATCAACAGAGAAAGAACAACACATACATAATGAAGCAATGACATAAATATTCACTTGAAAGAACATTTAAGTCTAAGCAAGGTTTTAGTAGAGTCGTAAGGAATGACAAAAATCATTTAGACTGGTACCAAACATTTCAAGACCATGGCTTGAGTTAACAAATCTCGACATTCTGGACAGTGGAGAATGATACCCATAGTTATTAAAATGATGATTGAGGAACAGCAATAAAATAAGTTAAATGAATATCTGATATATGGTTAAATGAGTCATAAATAAATGAAATAATCATATACATCAACCTCTTGAGGCGAGTTACGTCAGGAGTCGAAAAGTTGAAAACAAATATAATACTTAGGAAAAAGCAAAGGGTGGGTGCTGGGACAGAGATGTGTGACCTCCCATCCTAACCTAACCTAATAATATTGTTGTGCTTTGTTTAGTTTATTCAAGGGACAAAATATTCAACACAAACAAAAAAACTTTATCCTAAAGTAGTGTTGTAGGTAGATA
Organism: Drusus annulatus; assembly: GCA_022651775.1. Lineage (NCBI taxonomy): Eukaryota > Metazoa > Arthropoda > Insecta > Trichoptera > Limnephilidae > Drusus > Drusus annulatus. The sequence continues at coordinate 421,604 of JAGWCC010000445.1, read as the reverse complement.
TTCCCATCCAATTTAAATGTATTTATTCAAACTATACCATTTGTCTCATTGGTACAGATTCTGCCTGAAAAAAATTTATATTATAAGCTTTTCAAAATTTGTCAAGCGCAAAGTGGAAAATATCGATTTCTGATTGAAATTCGTCTAGCGAGATTATCTATCTTCCGGAAAGAGCCACTAATGAAACCTTCTGTTCCAAGTTAAATTGATTATTTTTAAAGCGAAAATAGATCATAAATTGTCGAGGAGTGTATTTTATCTGAAATTTGTTGAATACAAACCGAGCTCAGTTCGAATGTGACTATTTTTCCACGAAACGGATTTTGTTAAACCTCCTTCTGTTTCTCTGCTGCTTCCGTTTTCCCTAACTTATATAGCCATTCAATTTGCATGCAATAACATTTATTTTGGAACACAATATTTCATATGAATGTGAAGGTAGCAGCAACCCTCGAATGCGGGAGTGTATTTCGGTGTTTTTCTCGCATTATTCCAGACTTTGCGAGCCGCACGCAAACACGTTAGGTACGTTACTTAACGCTGAAATGTGTTCATGTAAACACGTACAAATACGCTTGAATTATTACATACCAAGATGATTAATTTCATTACGGTAGAGTGTCTCATAAGAGCACGTTAGCGTTGGTCCATATTGGAGTATTGACGTCAGTTTCGTTATGTAGGAGAAATAATTAAATGAAGTGACGGTAAACATGATGAAATTATGAACTTTCAATATTGTTTATACGCACAGTATAAACCATTAACTCTGCGAACATGAAAAAAAAAAGATTTCGAATGCCAAAATGATTTATAAAAATTGACATTTTTCTTTTTTTTTATAGTGAGGGTAATTTGGCTCCCTTCTAAAATCGTAAGAAAACTATTTTTATGCAAAAAGAAAAAACATAATTACTAGACGTAAATCGTTATAATATTATAAAACAGTGGGCCTCTTGTCTGAAAACAGCATTCAATTTTTAGTAAAACAATTTACTTGTGGCACTTTAGGTGCATATCATAAGGGGGCCTAATTGTCAACAAACAAGGTTATATTATTACTTTAATATATTGAATTGTGCAAACTTACTTGCAAATACCTATTCCACGGCCATTGGTCAAAAGATGTATTGCTGCAACATACACCTAATGTTTTTGATTCCGTAGAAATGATTGATAGCTGTGCCGACCGGTCCACACTTGTTCCTCTGGAATCCTCCTCATAGGGTACGTAATACACATAATAATTTCTAGATGGCGTTGTTAGAAGAACAAAATTTTCTGGGGGGCCACATTATCAACAGGGGGCCATGATACCACCTTCTCCTCTAAGTATTAATATAAATTCTGCTTTCTCGATTTGAAAAATAGTGGCTATATTTTTTCTTGGGTCTTGACATGTTCGTTCTTTTTTGTATGAAATACGTTTACTAAGTTAATTTAAACGCCCCTTTGATTTCAACATTGATGAATTTTTTTTGGATTTACTATTAAATCTGGAAATGATACTGATCATTCAAAAAGAATTACGCCGATACACATAAAAATTCAATAAAATTCATCTTTCGGGTCTTTTGAATATTTGAGAGTGCCTAGCAAAATTCTTTTGAATTGCAAAGAAACTACGGGTAAATAGTCACCGAATCTGACAAAGCTAATATTCTTTTAATATTTGTTTCAAATAACGTTCCTAGTTAAAGTTGCCCCTCGCCTTTCTGCTCCCTGGAGAACTCAGGCTGTACCTTCTTGCCAGTGCAAAATATTTTTATGCAGTGGTTGGCTCTGTTCGGCGGAGGGAGAACCGACTGTGAAATTCAATAAAGCGCAGATATTACAAGTACATAGAATCATGTCTCCCTTACATTATGTTTCCGCGAATTCTCGTACTTTGGGGAGTAATACTGGTGAACAAACCCATTCGGAAGAAACTCAAACCGAGAGGCAATATATTCAAAACCAGCGGTGCGGTGACAATCTTCTGGGCCTCAATAGAAAATTTTTTTTAAATATTAATTTATCAATATATCTTATGAGAAATATTTTTGTAAAGCTCGTGAAACTTTAAAATCAACATTCCAATACCCACACCTTAAAATTCCATCAATGGAGCACGTAACCTATTTATTTTTAAGATTTGTAGAAAAACTCCTTATTTATACCACGGGTTAGCAAATATACCCATGATTTTTGTTTTTTTGTTTTTTTTTATAAACGCTTGAAAATTATTTTTTTGTTCTGATTCAGTGGGGCCCTAGAATCAAACTAGTTAGGGTTTTTTTTAATTGAATATCTTTCAGAAATCCTGCTGGTTCAAACGATTACTACCACACTTTGCGTAGCATTAAGCAAACAACATCACATGAGATTATAATGGTCGTAATACATAACACTTATTTAAGGTTGTTTTTGGTTCGTTCAAGCCGGTAATTAAGTTATTTAAAAAAATGCACACTGAAAGCATGACAATAAATAAACATTCCTGCCAATAATATTATATACGCATTTGCTTGAAAAAATTAACTTTATTTATTATAAATAGTCTGTAGAATCATTTAAAAAAAAAAAAATACTATATATTATACAAAGAACTTTTAAAAAAAAATTATTAGAATAACTTTAAATATTTTATGCTTATTATTTTTATATTTATTATTGAAATAATATCAATAATCTGAAATGAACTAACTAACTAACCATCACGCCGTTTCCCCGCATAGGTTGACAGAGTGGACGAACCGCCATACAACTCTGTCTTGGCACACACTCTTTGCTTCGCTCACATTCATACATCGTCTCAAACATACTGTTCTGTTATTCTGACTCTTCACGTAGCCTGATTCAAGTATTTGATTTACTCAATCGTGCCATGTCTTTCTAGGGTGTCCCCAACTTTTTTTTCCATTCACTTTCACTACATATGTTATTTTCATACTCCTTTCTTCGTTCATTCGCTCTACATGCTTAAATCATCTATGCGTCCCTTTCTTACGCTTACATCAGCCTTGCAATCTTGCCGGATATCCACATTTTTAACACGGATATACATGGTTTTACGCATATACGCCTCAGGGATCTCATTTCCACAGTATTCACTCTACTTTTATCCTTACTCTGCCAGTTCCATACCTCGCTCTCATACATCAGGGTCGGTATAAGCACTCCATTGTGGACTGCTAGCTTCATTCCTTTGGACATTTTTTTTATTTGCACCAACAGCGTTCAGTCCTCCATTAATGGAGTTTCTTGCATTCACCCTTCTTTCAAGATCATTATCAGCCTTTCCGTCTCTCGTAAACATACTTCTCAAATACACAAACTCATCCACTTGCTCCAAGTATTCATCATTCACAGCTATATTGCACGCTGTTCTCGTACTCTCTCTTTCAACCATCATGACTTTGAATAATTAAAAAATATATTTTTAGTGAGATAATCTCACACTGAAAAGGTTCTTCACCGAAATTTGAACTTGGCAACACCTGGACATTTCACTTATTGTGCGGCTAAACTTTTATAGTTCAGCTGTCCAACTTTCGCCACCATTTTATTTATTAAAAAAACAAGTTCTTTCCGCAAGATGCCGACATACAGGAACATAAGAACAGGAACAAAGCACAACCAAATCAAGTAGCCCATAATCTATAACAAAGATGCATTTCATTCAAAACGGTTTGTAGTACAGATATTTTCACTGAGCCTAACTTGGGTTCAAAAGTCAATAAAATTATGATTAATCACATAACCTCTGTTACCTATAAAGTAAAATTAAATGCCTAAATAGGAATGTTATATTATTGAATTAATAATTTATTTGCAACCTACGCTCAGTTAATTAAATTAAATAGCTAATTTATAGTAGTCCCTGTGAGATAAATATTAGCTCTCGATTCAAATTATTTATTAATGATTAGCCATGATTCGATTTAGTTATTAATGATTAGCCATGATTTGATGTAGTTAATAAAATATTAGCTTAACCATTTCCGGAAATGCGCGGTTTGTTAATTTCCGATAGTGATTATCTCCTCTGTGTTTTGACCTGATAACAAAACGCAGCACACTCAGTAGATTTAAGGTGGCTTGTATTTTCGATTTCAATGTGTTAATTATTTTTCATTTAATTGCCAATTTGAAAATAATTGAATGTAAATATTGTATTAGGATTAACGAATCGAAGTATGTACAAATAATTTACTAATGAATGAAAACGTTAGTTATTTTACCCAAAGTTGGCTTTATAAATTTGAATAATAGCTCTTTAAATTGAATAGGTTAAAAACAACTGTAAAAGTTTCCAATTTTGGTCTAGAATTCTTCTTCAATTCAATTTATTTTATGTATCGTTTTTTTTTTTTTAATTAATTGTTTTTCGTCATTGTAAAAATAACCCGCTAAAACTTGCCAGCAAGTTAATTTAACATAGGTTAATACCTATGTTAAATTAACTTGCTGGCAAGTTTTAGCGGGTTATTTTTACAATGACGAAAAACAATTAATTTAACATATTCAAAATAATATTACATTGATAGTAAATAGAGGTAGAATAATAATACGCAAGGAACTACCTATAAAAAAATGATACCCAAATAAATCAATAATAGTAGATACATAAATAAAAATTATACAAAAATTTCAGGTAGTAATATGTACTCTTGTGAACATAAAGACAATGGTAAAAAAGCTAATAACTACTTTTTCAACATTGATTCGTGTTTTTAAGCACTGGCATCAATGTTGTTGGTACAAGAAAAGAGAATTTTCGTTGTCCGAATTCATTTCTAATTTTGGGAATTATGATGCCTTCATTTTGATTAAATCTAGTGTTGTGTTAACGATCTACTTATTCTTTACACATGGGATAAGTCAGTGGATTTTGGTAATAATTTACAACCATAATATCCCCCTAACGAGCAATATATTAGCGGACTTATATAATATTTTAACGATTTGTTGTTCATCAATATTTTTTATACACCAAAATCATTCGAACGGTAATTTCTGGCGTTATGAAATTTTCACAACATCTGAATTATCTAGGTCAACGCAACTATTTAACCAAACAAATGAGACATTTTTTAATCCAATTTTCAGGCAATCCGAGTTTAGTGGAGTGAGTTAGAGATACTTGTTGATAATTTTATTAGAACGTGAGAACCAGATTACATGCATTGATCTATATACAGCTTTTGTAATGTTCATTTTCAGTTCCTTGTTAAGGCATAGGTAATTATTTTATTCGATATTTCGAAATGCGCAATGCTTTGAGAGAAACGTTCCGACGAATGAGATCAAAGATGCATTGTAAAAAATATTTAGATAGTTTGTATAGCGCCGTTTTTTTGTCCATAATCAATTCAAGCGCCTCTGAGGTAGCATTTCACAAAAAATACACAAAAGTTAGACCAATAAATGGTTCAAGTTTTTTTTAACGAAAAACATGCAATGAAGTTTTAATCTTGAAAAGAAATAATATTTGTTACGCTATGAGAAAAATCAATATTAGCAAAATTATTCGTTCTGAATATTATTCGTTCTGAAGAAAGTATCAAAATACTAATGATAAGTATATGGCAGGGGATTGTATGTCCAATTATTGTAAAACACGGAGCTGGGAGCGTATCCTACCTAAAAGCGCCTTTAAAGAGTTGCGGAGATGTTTTCATCGACTATTAAATTTCATACAGGCGAACAGGAATGAGAATGTTTCAAAGCACTTTTAGAAGATTTTATAACATTTTTAAGTAACTTTAAAAAGTCGAATCTCTTGGTTATTTTTAATTTTTGTTTTATTTTGTGGTGGAGTAATATACTCGTATATATATGTTTATTTTAAGACCTAGATCTTTATACTGTGCAATTATTTATTTGACTTTATTTAAACTAGTTTCGGACTTAAATTGATGACGTTAGACTTAATTTGGTGATATCATTTTATACTTTATACATCGCTAAAAAAAATATCAGATTTTTTTGTGTAAGAATTGTAAAATGATAAATAACTTACAATAAACTTGAAACATTGAACGGTGAGCTTTAACACCATTGAATTTGCGCTCCTTTTTCTGTCAATTTCTTGGTTAACGCAACTTTTTTCCACTCGCACAATAATTTCAATCGTGAGCTCTGGAGCTTTGAAATTACCAATTAACTTTTTTTAATACCTGTAAGAAAGGGCATATTTTTCTTATTAAAAAATATTTCAATAGAAAAAAAAATGATAATTTTTATGAGTTTACAGGAAATATACCTAATATTGGACTACTGGACAAATTTACCTGATTATTATAAATATGACCATTAATTTTAATGGATTTCTTTATTTATCGAAATTGGTCGGTCATAAAAATTAAAATAATATCCGTGGTCTTAAACACAGTTATATTTTCATTTATTTAAATAGGTCAAACCACAAAGTGATTGCTTTCTACGAAAATATAATAATTCTCTAAGTTAATTAGTTGACACTGGTAGGTAATTAAATTGTTTGGCTTCGTGTAACGTGAGTTGGCATTAGTTCAGACGCATATTTTGTCGAAGAAATGCCTGAAAATACGGCGAATCCCATAGTACAAACACGACACGAGATGTGCCTTGAACAAATCTCCAAATTGAAACATTTTTCCAATTTATGTAGCAGCGCCTCCTGATTTGAGACAAAATTCAAGCAAATAGATACATACAGATGTTTTTTCAGATTTTCCGAAGGAGTAATTTCAAATGCCAAAACATTCTGATGTTTGCTTTCAATTTATCAGAACTTTTGACAGAAATGGCATTTCGCGTTACATCGCAAGGATTTTTTTATTTCATTTGCGTATGCAATTTTCCTATACCGTGTTTGATTTTAAAAAGAAAATTTTATTACGGACTGATAGAATTTTTAATTCAGTATTCGTTTTAAAAAAAATCATGAATTAAACTCTAAATTGCGGTAAAACTTTTTTATTTATCGATTTATGTTTTTTTTAACAAATAGTTTTGAATTAATTTTAAATCAAATGTGATAGGTTTTTGCGCAAATAATAATCTAGTTAGCTCAAATATGACTTTGATATTATTGACGATGATTAATCGAAAAAATAAAAACAGTGGAAGCTCATGTCAGATACATAAGTTTTAGTCGGGATATAAGAATTATTTAAGTTTTGTGTTAAATTTGTAGAACTTCATTTTTTATATGAAATTCATTATTATTGTTATACAGTTCTTATTCTCCTAGTTGTAATTTTATTTTTTAGTAACAGCTGTTTCGGCGTTTAAGGTCATTATAAAACTGCGATAAAGCCACAAGAAAACGACTTATTTATATGATTTTAGTTCACTGTTAAATTCGTTCTTTCAAGAATAAGTGGTTTCCATGTAGCTTAACCACAATTAAAAAAAAATCGCAAAGGCTGAAATGACAGTCATGATTAAAAAAACGAAAACAAGTATAACTAAATACATTATAATAATATTAAATTTGATAAGAATCAATATGTTTTCATAAGGAATCAGATTAATATCCAAATTTCCCGAAGCCTATTAGAATATGGCAACCTCAAATTTCAGATTTTGTTTTGATTCTGAAGTATGTGGAGGAAGGGAATGAGTGCCTAACTATTTAGATCTTTTATTTTGCCTAATGCGATATCCTATCAGGAGGGTACTGTTTTATTTTTTCAATTTGGGATAAAACCAATCCAAATCAAGTAATGTTTTTGTCATCGACAATGATCTTACCACTCTGTCATAAATGTCACTAGACACTACTTATTTTTTTATGTGAAAATCACACAAAATTCATAATGTGAGTGGGACCATGGCATCCTCAATCGGAGTATGTTGTGAGATTGAAGAGAGTGGAGGGAAGATGGAGATGGGTAAGTGGAATGTTAATAAGTACCTCCCTATTGAGATCTGATATCTTACACGACTGAAACCGTTTCAAGTAACGTTTTGATTCTGAATTATGCTCTTTCGCCAGGGCAATACTGATAGAATCTACATTATAGCAACAAAACGACAACTTATTGTGCAAAAACCTGAACACTTTAATTTTTTTATTTAACAGAGATCTCAAAAAAACAGTTGTCTGCAAAAAAACATTAAGAAATCAATATAATAAAAATATTGTAGATACATGCAAAGAGTAATAAAATAAACTAAACATTTATTTACACCCTTCATATAGACAAGGTATTATATATCCGAAGGAGTTATATCAGTACAAAATAAAGTAGTGTGACGCATTATAAATTATATAATATTGTGAGTAATAAATAATTTTTTTTTTATAAAAGTGAGGTTCACTCTTGTTTGTATACATTTTATGAGATAATTGTTGAATTAGCAAGGGTAAAAATGTGGGTACAAAAATAATTTATTTTAAAGTATGTAGATCGTTATGCACCTAACGGTCGTTCTTGTACGTACTTCAAAAGATAGTGACAGAACTATATATATGTGCATCTTCATATATCCAAGGTAGATGCAGCTTCATGAAATAGTTCCATCGCTTTATAAATTGGCAAAAATACCCTAAAACAAAAGTACCGTAAAATAATAAGCCCACTTCAACTTTATCAAATGTTTATTGAGGAATTCAAAAAGCTCCAAGGTGATAAAATCCTTTCTCACTTATTTCTATTTTCCATCTAAAAGACTGGTCGCTCTTAAGCCAGTAAATCTGCATAACAAATGCTTGCTCCATTATCCCTTTTAAATCTGATACTCTCCCAATTTCCCGGAACAGAGTTCTTTGTTCGGCGCGAGGTCGGGCGACGAGCTCCGGCTGCGGACGGCAACTCGCCGAGGAAATAAATAATGCTACGAGGAGAAAATCAATGAGTTTTTTACTTCCCATCATCTTGCTTTGATGACTTTTTGGCGAAGTTGTTAAAACATGTGACTAATTTTGTGATTTTGGCTTAAGTAACTTTGTTTTTGAGGTATAGTATATAGTGTAAGGAGGAGAATATTAAAGAATCTCTTATTTTACATAATTTTGTTTTAATGCCTTTTTGGGGTGTAGTAGTTAAGGCAGTTGACTAATTTTGTGTAAATTTTAAAAGCCTGGTGACCTTTAGCAGCATGCGTTTCAACGTTTTCAGTGGTTCATACAAGTTTCTAAATAACATTGATTTGGTTTTGATTCAGTTTCCTCAATTAAAATTATCAAAAACAGGCTGTTCCCAAAAGTTCGTTTTGGGAGATTATCACTTCCAGAAATTAAAGCAAGGCCAGAAAAAAATCTAATTTGAAAGTATTTTGAAATAAATATGACAATTTCAACAATGTTTAGTGTGTCGATTAATAATTTTAATTAAAAACTAAAAAAATATGCATTTGAATTTAAACGACACAAACCGAAATTATTTATACGAACATATTCGTAAAAAGCATTAACTTTGTGGCTTGCCATATTTATTATTAAAACATATAAAATTTGTTTAAAATTATTAAATATTTTGTCGACCGGTTTCGGAAGCACCCGTCCATCTTCAGGACAATATTAAAAATTTTATATAATTTTATTTTTATATTTTCCTGAAGATGGAACGGTGCTTTCGAAACCAGTCGGCAAAATATCAAATAATAAAGTGGTTTTATACAAATTTTATCTGTTTTCAAAACAAAATTATTTTCCCAGCATCCTAATATTTAACGTTACCTCTGTTAACTCGGTTAACTTGGCTAACGCGGTACAGCTCATCAGGTTGCTAGTTGACGATTCTGATTCCCAATTTCTTCGTAAGAGCAGTTTGCCAAACACCGACAGTGCCGTTGCAATAAAACGACATCTACCGCCATCTACTGCCAATTGGAGCCAGGGGCGCCGATCAAACAGGGGCGACATTATTGTAGTCTAAGCACACAACACTTTAGCGAGGCGCCACTGAGTTGAACAGCGTTTATTGAAAGTGCACCAATTTGTAGCTGTTGGCCTACGCTGTCAAAGGGCGCTAAGTAAACGACAAATATATCAGAAACTAATACATTATTAATGCAAACTCTCTTTAATCTAAATATATATGATAATATGAAACAAACTGAATCATTAAAAAAATTCAAACATTAATTTATAAATTTTTGATTAAAAGTAGGTAATGATAGAGCTTTTGCCGGTACACTCATCCAAATTCGATTTTATTGATTAAACTAACCGCAGAACAAGCAATTATCTATTGGTACACACCAATTACTATTCCAACTTACTGTTTCTAAATACAATAATTATTTCGCAAACTGCAATAAACAGCAACAATAGACATAATTAAAATAACACAAACAATTTGCAAAAAATACTGCCCCAACACAGGCTTGCCTAGTGAGAAAGGTTATTAAAAGCCCAAACTAATAAATAATTTGTGCATTTTTTTATATAAATGAAGTGAATACGCAAAATAGTCCATACTTGTTTTTAATTACTGTGTATATATATTTTGTTTCTATTGTATCGATCTTAAGATTAAATTTATTCATCATTGTACACCTTTGTACAACCTTATATAAGTTCTTAGTTATTATTAGTGATGTATGGCAGTGAGGCGTAAAAATGACAGAAGAAAGGATGAAAGTAGACTGAATGCTGTGAAAATGAAATCCCTGAGGCGTATATGCGGTAAAACCACGTATGACCGTGTTAAAAATGTGGATATCCGGAAAGAATGCAGAGCTGATGTAAGCGTAATGAATAGTATCAAGAAAGGGAGGCTTATTTGATTTCAGCATGTAGAGCAAATGAACGAAGAAAGGAGTATGAAAATAATATATGTTGTGAAAGTGAATGGAAAAAGAAGTTGGGGATACCCGAGAAAGACATGGCACGATCGAGTAATTCAAATACTTGAATCGGGCCATGTGAAGAGTCAGAATAACAGAAGAGCATGTACCATATGAGACGATGTATGAATGTGAATGAAGCAAGGAGTGTGTGCCAAGACAGAGTCGTAAAGCGGTCCATTCTTTCTGCCTACTCTTGTGGCGAAACGGCGTGATGGTTAGTTAGTTAGTTACCATTGAAAACTGCATTTTAATAAAGATTAAAAGAAAACTCTTTTTTTTGCATTCTCAAATGCTTTTTCAACCTTTTTAAATACTTAATAAGGTAATTGTATGTACTTTATTTTGGTCTCTTTGTTTGAACATTTATTTTTTTAAGTTGTGTATTTTAAAAATCTATTTTTAAACCTTTTTTTATCTAATCCAAAGATTTTTTTTTATTGCTTTCCGTTTCAGAACAGACATCGTCCACTGATCCGAGTTAAGTACATGTATAATATTTGTAACAACCGATTTGATGCCAATACACGCCCGGGTTGCCAGTAATGAAAGAATGAATTACGAAGTGCTCCTTTCCCTGGCTAGGGTGATGGCATTCATTAAAAATATATTTCAAAACAATTTATTTATTTTTATTTACTCTTCGTTAAAGAAACCATTAACACTTCTTTTATTTTAAGTTCACGACTTCTGTTAAATAAATTCCATTGAAAAGTTTTATAACACAGACTTTTTAAGTGAGTATGGATTTTCACTTAATTCATCCAATTCAAGCCGAGCGCTGAATCCATAAAACTATCGTCTATCATAACTCTTACCTTATACCTAAGAGGGTCTCCCTATCATACCATATTATCGTACCTATTCATAAACTCCATATAATATTTACTTCAATTTATCTGAAATCGCACGTTCACATCGATACCTATATAGCACGGAATTGTCTATTCAATTGCCATTAATCCAGACTATCAATTTCATCCTCGTATTATTATCAAATAATTGTTCCAAAGGTTTAGTGCCACGCTCCCTCTTCCGACGACTGTTATCCCCATTGTAAAATTTGAGTATTGTTGTGAACCCAATCATGGTACAATCCACCAAAGGGGTAGGAGGGGCAGAACGGATAAATAATTTCGGAATATTACATTTGTTTTCTGGTTTGATATTCCGCGAAGGACGATTATTTAGGCTAACTCGATATCCGGTACTTTAGGATTTATGTGTGCTTTTGTTCGCTATTACTATAACAATGGGAGTTAAATACGTTTTATAAATGTTTTACTTTTATATATTTTCTATAACTCGAATCATACTTCGTAGCTTTTTTACATCACTTTGCTTGTTTTTTGTATCCCTTTCATATCGTGCCTTAAGTATTTGAGTATTGATGATGATATTTGTGAAATAAATTTCATCTGCCGGTGTACATAGGTGTTTTTGTGCACTTGCACTTTCCAATAAAAATATCCACATGATAATTTTAAATAAGCAAGTGACATAATTTCTATCAGTGGTATCAACAGGAAAATTCATGCAGGTTATTTACCTACGATTTTTTGTTATTCTTTTTTCCATTTTTTTATTTATTTTGTTTTTACTGTCATTATAGTAATAACATCCTGAAAAAAGTAAAATAGTACAAAATACCGTTTTTAAATAACATAATGTCGTCGTCGGAAAGGCAAAAGGGCTGAAGCGCCATTTTGGGAAGCTTACACCAAAGCACCTTCAAGTTTTTTTTTTGTTTTACAATTAAATTCATAAGTCTTCAGTACCTGGTTGGATTACACAAAAAAAGTTGATTCAGGTAACTCAATGCTCTCACTGTTACCTGAAGCGATAAAAAAACTTTAAAAATGTCCAAAACTATGTCGCTTGAGTCAAGCCTTCTCTTAAATGGTAAATATATTTTAGATGGCTGAAAGGCCACAGAAGTCTTCACAATCAAACGAGAGTCAGAGTATTCGATGCAGAAAAAAAACTGATCAAAAATGTCGCTTAAGACCTTTTGCCTTTCCAGCGACGATATGTACTTTTTTTTTAAATAGAAAAAATAAACAACAAGTGTTCAAGGACACAGTGTCAACTGGGTTTCTGAGTACAAAACCTAATTATGAAATAGAAATAGTTTCCTTTGTAAGTACATACGTACGAGTGTGAACTTTTCGAATTTGAAACTAATGTTAACTGTAATTATCAAATTTGAAAAATAATATTTAAAAAAAATCCCTTCCTACCCAATAAAATGCCTTCCTATAGTATATTTTAATAGACATTATTTTATATTTGAAATCAGTGAATCGAAGCAGCTAATTTTTTTTCTTGGCAAATCAAATTATATCCCGTGATTGTTCACCAGTACAAATATAAATTAAAACAAACGAATTATTCAGAAAAATAAATATTGGAAATTTAATGTAATTAAGGTCCTTAAAAGTTAGCGGACCGAGCACTTCTCAGAAACGTCCGATTCAAATTTTAATTTCAATATTGAGCGGACGTCCGGTTACAAATTAATTCACCGGATATTCTGATGTCCGTCTCCTTTCCTCGAACATCTTTATCGCTCTACTCATCTCCTTCCCACTTTTATCCATTGAGGCTTCAATTATCATCCTCCGTTAATTTGAGTCGACACTTTTCAATTAAATAATTTCATTCACACTTAAGGAACCAAAGTCTCCCTAATCCCGGACTTTTATTTGATTTTGTTTGAAGCAATTGTAAGCGAATTTTAATCTCCCCTCGAAAGTCCCGACTTAAACCTTCGGTAAATAGAATTTTAATGTTCAGGCGTCGATATTATTAATCGTAGAATGGACAAGATGAAGCCTCCAACAAATAAGTAATAAAGAACAAAATATTCTTGAATAGTGTTTCGAGATTAAAATTAATTATTATTTTGAACGCAGCTTTCTGTTGAACAGTCATGTAAACAATAGCTGTCATGCCAAAACATAACAAAACTTATTTATCTAGTGGTAAGACGCTCGACTACGAATCCAAAGGTCGCGGGTTCAAACCCGGTGTGCGCAAATAACTTCTATTTAATTAATATGTGTCATAACTCATAACACATTTAATTCGCATAAAATAATATATATTATATTTGCGACACGTTCCAGAGTGGTAAATACTCTTAAGTATTGCCCTAGTAAAGATTACCATTCAGAATCGAAACGTTAATTTAAATGGGTTGAGCCATGTTTGGTGACCAGATCTGAATAGCCAGGTACTTTCCAATCTTCCTCTTTTCCCTCTCCTTCCTCTCCCCACTATCTTAAAATTCACAACATACCTCGATTGGGGATGCCATAGTCTCACTGGGACTCTTGTGTGGTATTCCCTATAAAATATAAAAATAAAATAACAATTTATGATCTGCGTAACGTGAGTGGTAAGATCCGTGTGTCTGTAGCCAGAGGTCACGGATTCAAATCTTGGCAAAGTAAGCCGTAATATTTTATTTGTAATTTGATGTCGTATGATCCTTTTTATATGTCCTCTATATAGAACCATGCGATTTTTTTGCAATAATTAAAAAAAAAAAACAAAGCAGAAGTTCTTTTGTTTGTAATTTTTACGGATAATTAATTCCATGCGTAATATCCTTTCCGTGTGATATTTGTAGTGTAATTTTTGGCCTTCTAATTTCCACCTCTATAATTTAAAATATAAAAGGAAAATGCCGAATATATAATAATAATAATATCTGGATTATTTGTATAGCGCCGAAAATGGCGAATATATATTAATAATAATATCTGGATTATTTGTATAGCGCCGTTTTTGTGAAAAATCACCTCAAGGGCGCTGTACAAATCTTAATTCCTTGGCTCTCTCTTATTACTAAATGCATATAGTCTATGATATATTAATATTTATTTATATTATGTACAAAGATAAAATACAGAAGCATACTTACTGGAAGGATCACTTCAGATAACACACAACTATTTTATATTAAACAATTCAATAAACTTTGTAAAACACCACTTTATTTGAGTAGATAGATATATATATATATACGAGTATATATATTTCACCAGGTAGATACACTAAGTATAGCCTTGGTAAAAGACCGCCATTCATAATCGAAACGTTGCTTAAAAATGGTGTTAGCCGTGTTTGGTGACCAGATCTGAATAGCCAGGTACTTTCCAACCTTCCTCTTCCTCATCTTCTTCCCCTCCGCACTACCTTTAGCCTCACAAAATACCCCGAATTGGGGATACCATAGTCTCACTGGCTCTAGACAGTTGGGAGCAGTTGGGACTCTTGTACGGTATTCACTGTAAAAAAATAACCACCAACCAGGTTTCGCTTATCTCAAGCTTCGTCAGGGCTTTTACATCAACTGGTCTTTTAGCTTATTAATCATTTACATAGGTGGTTTATAGGTGTTTTATAAAGCTTATTGTTTTATTTAATAAACAATGTCACACCCCCAAGTTTTTGCTTCCTTCGAAAAAAAAACGATTATTTTAGTTATTTCTAGTTCAAAGAGAAATACAGTCTTGCACTCAGACGAAATTATACTGGCCAAATAATTATATTTGGTATTTATTAAAATTATTAATGATTTTTGTAGTTCGATTTTAGGGCACAATAAAAATGTTTATAATGGGTATGTGTGATACAATTTACTTTTAGATTTTTAAGACCGTGATATATTAAGGCGTGCAAGGTTACGACTAGATAAAGGATGCAATAATTTAATTATCTAAAGCCACAGATAATTACAGATTGGTAATTCAGTAAAAAAATACCTTATTTCTACTGCAAAACCATCCAGAATTACATATGTTTCTCCATGCAGATACTAATCACCCCATTCTTTAATTGGCCGTGCAGATGTTATACCACGTGGAATATAAATAGCACAAGCCAGCGAAGCCATTACAGTTATTTATTATCCCGCCAGGTGGCACTGCAATCACTAATACCGGATTTAATATTGCGGTACTTCATCTCCGGGGAAGCTGTGTCGTACTGAGCAAAATACTTCAACAGAACTATGCGACCCTGTTCTGCGTGTCTCGGAATCTTAAGGGATGTCATATTTTAACATTAAATAGTCAACCAAATAAATTAGTACGCAGGCATTAGTTATCCGTACGTGAATAAACCACCCACACACATTTGTGACAAGAAACTAGGGATGAATTATATTGTATTTAAATGGATTTATATTCGTGTAGGTTGGTGAAACCGTGATATTTTTTTTATATTATGACTGAGATTAGCATCGTTTCCGAGAGCTTTAAAAAAAATATTAAAAATCAAACCTTATTTAAAATTTAAAGCTTTCTTAACTATAAAGTTGGACTATGTGAGCTCTTGGTCCAGAATTAGGAATCTGATCGCTTTTCACACCGATCATTGATAAACAGCTCAAATTAGAGTTTTTTTCAGAATGATAGTCTCTGTAAAGTTTATCTCAATTCCTTGTCTCATGTTTGTCTTTGTTCTAAAAGTCGTCATTTATGTTTTGAACAACACCTCAGCAACCCCGGAGAAGACCAGCTTAGCCTTATTTGAAAAGGATGCCTTCTATTGTTTATGGTTATACAGACCAGTTAATATGTATGGCCGGTATTGGATTACGCCTTCAATCATTATCAGCTGGGTCTGGCCATTAAGAAGATGAATTGGGGTATGACCCTGGAAGAAACGTGGGCAAATGTGAAGAAGATGTTGGTATCCGAGAATATACATAATGATGTAATTAAAAATATAATTTACTGTATTTTTTGATATCCCTTTTTAAGATTTTGTGTATGGATAATGTAATTGATTTGAGGAAAAAGGCTTTTCGACAAAAAAATATTTTATTATACTTTGTATGATACTACACAAGAGTTTCGACTGTCCGTAGAAAGTGGAACTATAGCATTCTCGATTAGGGATAATAATAGAAGGCGTCCTTGTAAAATTAAGCTTAGGTGTTCTTCTCCGGGAGTTGCTGAGGTGTCGTTTATAGTATAAATGGCGATTTTCAGCACAATGACAAACACGAGACAAGGTATTGAGATAAACAGAGGCGATCGTTCAGAAAAAACTCAAATTTTATCTGTTTATCAATGATCGGTGAGAAAAGTGATCAGATCCCTAATTCTGGACCAAGAGTTCCCATAATCCAATTATAGTTATAATAGCTCCAACATTTAATTCACTTAAGTAAAAAAAAAATCAACACTTTTATATTGCTTTTAGATGAAAACGACTGTACTGAATAAAATCACAAAATGCATAAAAAATAGTAATTTATAACGTAATAATTATACATCTGTGCAAAATTTACATTAAAACACTTGTGATAATTTCAAGTTTAAATTCCATTCGTTTTAAAGAAATATGTCAAGTCTAAATAGTTACCACGATAGTTTGATGGCAGGAGCAGTTTCCCGTATAGCGCCAATCACAGCCGGTTTCTGAAATAAGATTTTTCCACCCCATAAATTTTAAAACGTTCTTAAAATTGCTTCAATATTTCAAACACCACTAACATCCCTCACCACTTTGCATATAGCGCCATCGATATCATGATAGTACTACGTATTGTGGAATCGACTACCCCAATCCACTCCTAGCCAGCCTTCCGGGCTCCTGGTAATAGGGTCGGCATCCCCCTAATATAATATGTGTCCGAATTTACCCAAATCGAATCAAGTGCCCTAAGATTGACAAATTTCAGACCCGTCCTAAAGTCGTCCGTTTTTCAATTCGAATAGTTTTGGTTTTGATGGATCGCTGCCTATACGAGTAGAAACGTTTACGGGTAAATTGAATCTCATCCAATATACGTGGGATATAGATTTTCTTGGGTAAATAATAAAGCATGGCAATGTTTTGTGGCTATGAGCCAAGTTTGTTCAGGATTGTCAACAAATATTAAATGAAAATGAGCTTTTTTTATTTTATTTAAAACACTTTGATTTTTGAAGTCTTGTAAGATATACTTATTGGTCGATTGCAATATTATATTTTAAAAGTATATATATAGATGTATGGAACAACAACAGTCGAATATGAAAACATTATATTTTTAATGTTAAATCAAGTAATTAATTAATAATTATCGAGCGGAGAGGTTGATTGTTGTTGTGACGACATCTGATCTAAAATCGTATTAACGTCATGTATTGTATCTCATTACTTTATATCTTGCCGGTTTTCACGAGGATTTTTTTTTTCTACCATTGACCGTGCTTTAAAATAAATACTGTCATTTACGTTAAACGGTGAGTATTAAAAAACAAAAATGTTAACTGGAGTTAGTGGCGGCTCTTGACTTTTTAGAATGCAAGAGTGCTAGGATTGAAAAATACGACGTTGTTGAAGTTTTTGTGGCCGAAAATGATTTTTTTTTTGGAAAAAAAAAATTTTTTTGTACGAACTTTTTCAGGATTTTTAGTTTTGGTGGTGCACTGCACGGTTTTCTGAAAAATCTCCATACAAAAAATTTAAATTTTGAAAAAAAATTCAAATCGTTTTCGGCTACAATAACATCAATTCTGACGTTTTTTTTCAATCTTAGAACTTTACTTTTTCTTTACTTTACTTTACTTTACTTTGCAGTACTTGAAGAATCGTGCTTCACTTTAATAATACGTTTGTAATACAATGTACCCTGGACAGATGTGTAGCTTAATTAGTTTTAATCTCTCGTCGATCGGCCAAATATTGAAAAATTGTATGTAACTCCCATATGTTGGTCACGAGGTGCAACTAATACCAATATTTCTCAACCGGTAATGCACCGTACCTCGTGGTTTCGTTATTTCGGGCTGCATCTTGCGTTTTTTTTTTATATAATAGGCCAGCGTTCAATTGGAGACAGCACCAGAAAAAATAATGAAATGTAAAATTATAATTTTTTTGAGTTTTTCAAAATAAACACAAAAACAATAAATGAACCCACCTTTGACAAGAAATGTCATTCTTCTACTTCATATAATGTGATAAATAAAAAATGCACGTTTAATGCCTTGAAACGCCAAACAAAAAATATAAAATAATTTTATAATTGTTGAAAAAAATACACGAATACGTTAGTAAAATCGGCAATATTCGGTTTTTCTTATTAAGGTTCTTCAAAGCATTTATTAAAAAGGGGTGGAATCCATCATTATTCATCTTGAGCAGTTTTCTTCTTCTTGATGAACTCCTTATTCTTCCTCACTTACGACGTAAGATATTCCATGGCCTTGATGAGAGCATATTTTATGAAAAAATAAATACGTAATCTAGAAATTTTCTCCATCGCATAAGAACCTTTCATCATAGTTTCCACGTAGCACCATCACATCATCTCCGAGCCTCCATCTAAAACATCCATTTATTCATATCTCTTCATCACTTCCCCGCGATAAGGGCCGGCTGGCTGGCGGGCGGCGTGGTCTGGCTAGGGCGGGAGGTAGCCGGGTCTGCGTAGGGCGGGGGCGGTGGCTTCCAGGTATGCGGTATATTAATATCCGCCCTAGGGGAATGCTAAAAGGGATGTGGAAATGGAATTCCTCGTTGACTGATTTTACACATCACAGCGAAGAGAGCTAGTGTGGCTCTACTATACCCCAACACCACCGGTGGGTACTTACAATATCCCCTAACCTCTAAGAGAATGCTCGTAATTAAATATTCATGAAGACAGGTCTCATTAGATGAACGTTTAAATTAAATAAAGTACATCTGCTGCCATTTAGACCACAATTACATCATTTAGAACAACGAACAATAAAAAATTGATTTGAAAAGATGGGCAACGTTGTAAAATATTTACTACTAGTGTAAAAAAAAATGTCATGTACATCTGAACATTTCGTGGCTACCTCGGAGGCCGCCTAAATTAAGATACGTGTATTTAGCGAAAGTAAATTAGAAAAACGTATTTACGTTGTGGTGGAAGAGATGCATTTAGATTTTTTTACGATTAGGAGCTTTCGTCGATTGAATCTTATACAACTATGTGATCGCAAGAACGGAGGGCCGTTGAATGATTCTCGACCTAATTAAAAAAACCAATGCGGTTGTTTTTCTGTTTAGTTCTACTGGCTTTGTAATGTATACTTGCATTTGACAGCTGTGAGTATTTTACCTTCCGAAGGCATTATATAACCGTCCTAATGCTCACCTCGCTGTTGCAAGTTGGCCTCGTCCTCATAGTATTCTGAATAGCGCGCCTCGTGTCAACCTCAAGCAGAGGTTACCATTATATTCAGTTTAATCCTCTATTCGTCTTGAGCGACAGATTTGTCTCCAACTCTGTTAAACCCGGTTGAAGAGTGAACAACACTTCATAAACAAGCGAGCAGCTCCTTCAAACAGTCTTAGATAAATGTATCAGTTTAACTTGGTTAAATTCAGAGCGACGTGCGCCATTCATCCATCTCGGCAAGGTAATGGTTGAGATGTGTATCTGTGTTTCGTATAAAATTAAAAATAAATATTTTGTTCGTTGATTGAAAGATGTAAATACAGCCTTGGTAGAGCCAAGATATTCGTAGCATGGTCTAACTGATGATGCAACATATAATTTTATACTATGATTCTTAATCACAAAAAAAATATAAAGAAGGATCGTTTTTACATATTAACTTTAAAAAAGTATAAAATACATTAAGGTATCGATTGACCAGAATTAAATTAAAAGTTACAAAAGCTACCGGACGTTGAATTTTTTTTTTAGAGGAGAAAACTCAGATACATACATTAATTATTAAAAAAAGAATATACATTAACTATTTCTTACGTATAAGTATAAGTAGCAAATAAAGAAATCTTTACAGATAATTTTAGACAAATTTAAAGGGGGAAAAAAATAGTTACACAGAAAAATGAACAAAACATCAGTGTCTAAACGAAGCAGCAGCAGATCTGCAGAACCTTTACAAATGTTTTATAGAAGAATTTAAAAGGATGAAAAAATTAACAGTTCAATTTAAATAGTGTTACACAGAGAAATGTTAAAAAGTACACAATGTATAAGCAAAGTACTATGGGATGAGATTTTGTTCTTTCACCATCGCAAATTCCACGTGCATAGATGAAATATTTTATTTGGTTAAATATAATTTTATAGTTAATAATATGATAACCACCGGGTCGCCAGTAATGAAATGATTAAAAAAATAAAAAGGCCCCTCTGGCAACCCACGTTAGCTTCAGGAGACAAATTGAAGACGAATACTGTAACTAACTACGGATAATAAGAGGCCCCTGACTCTAGGGGTCTAACCCTGACTGAAATATAAGAGAAGAGCATTCTTATAATACCAATAGCAGATACTAATCAACAACTATTCGACACCCATAAAATAAACATCAAATGGGGCTAAAAGAAGAGTTAGAGTATTCCCCAGATAAACAAGCGAAAGAGTACTTCTTTCTGGAAGACGTGACTATCGTATATAGACCAACTGATAACGACATATTATGAAATATTATACTATGAACATTATTCTAATGCCAAAAACTATTTGCTTCTCTAAATAATAAAAATAAACTTTCCAGCGGTTAATTTGGCAGCATAAACTTTGCTCACTTTTCTTTGTTTTGAGTTTCTACGTTGACGCAACCTCTATTTATGCAATGTTTGCAACGTGTTTTCCATCATGTGCTATGTAACTTTAAAATGTCTATTTAACTGTCAAAAAATAACATTTGATTTTCTTATTTTTTTGATTTTTAACGGCCTCCGTAATCGAGCGGTTAAGATTCTCGACTACGAATCCAGTCGTAACGGGTTCAAATCCAGACGTGAGCAGTTTTTTAAATTTAATTGATTAGTGTTATTTTAAATTTAATCAATTAAAAACAATATATATCTACTATATTTGCGAAACTTTCTAGTGATAAAACTCTCAGTATCATTCTTGTGAAAGCTACCATTCAGAATCGAAACGTTGCTCGAAATGGCTTTAGCCGTGTAGCCAGGAAGTTCCCAACCTTTCTTTTCCACATCTCCTTCTCCACCTCACTACTTTCAGCCTCACAAGATACTAACTTCCCTTCCTTACTCACTTCAGAATCACAACATACCCCAATAGGGAATGCCACAATCTCACTGACTTTAAACGGTCGGGACTCTAAATGTAATCACAAAAAATATCAGTTAAAAAAAAGTTTTCCACTGACATACAAAAAAAAAATCTTTATAAGCCGTGTAGTGAAAAATGTCGAAATAGGTTTTGTTTTAACTTACATAATTTTTTTTATTAATGTGTCTTGCTTACTCACAGTATTTACCTTCCTTTTTCGAGTACATATTTTTAAAAAAATCACAGCATTAGTGGAATAAAATAGCAGTAACCGGAACGACAAAAATTATTAAAATATTTTTGAAAAATGTTTTCAGAAAAGATTTATGCTTTTTTTATAACGTAAAAGGAAACTTTTAAAAGTGTTTAATCATTTAAGATGATTTGCATATCTTGCAGAATGATAATGTAGAAATGATTAGTCTTCCTCCTTCGTGTTACCCAATGCAGGTATGTTTTGTGTATATTATACAAGTAAATATTACGTTAAGCCACCCTATTAGGGAAATTCACAACAAGTTGGCCGTGGAAACAGAACATTGCGCATTTCATCATCCCAGGAAACGCCATTGAAATAACACAATTTACCCAACTTGGCTACATAGTTCAGCGCGTGGAACAATTCAGTATCTTGCAAATACACTACAAACTAAACACTTAATCAGGTTTCCCGATGCCAGCACTTCTGTGCGAACACCACTCTGAACATAGCGGCATGAACACTTAGCAGAATGGCATGAACATGAACAGTATTTAATAATATAAACATGAACGTGAACCACATTTTCTATTGTTCGTCCAAGCGTCGCTTGAACAGTTGTTAAGATGGAGGAGTTTTGGAGGCTGTGGTATGTGTTATTAGTCTCGGTAGTATCTAGGAAAACTGTTGCGTCGAGCGCAGCTTTAAAAGCAAACGAAACAGTGTGAAACCTCTGGTAAAATAGTAAAGGGTACCCGACATTTTCAAAATGTCTTATCTGTAAGATTTTATTACGTCTAAAGTTCTTTAAATATATATAAGTATATTTAAATTCGAGGGATATTATGCTTACTCGTTAGTATGATTATTTTAGGAAACATCCGTTGTGACTTATTTTGTCTTAACTTGAAATGATTTAAACGGCTTAACCCTCACCGCTTTACAATAATTTTAAATCAAAGATAAATTTTAATCATAATTTTTTTTAATTATTTTTTGCTCAAAACAAACATTAAAAATCGATGATTAATTAATGACACCTCCGCCTTGGATTGTTTTTTCTTAACGTGAAAATAATTTTAAACGGCTAAACCATTCTGTTTCATTATAATTTTAGAATACGGATGATTTCAAATAATTTAAAAAAAATACTTCGTGGGTGCAGGGTTATTTCTCAGGACGAAGACGTAGAATAAACAACATTTCAAACATTTTTCGGTCAATTTCTACTTGAAATTTAATTTAAAAAAAAACGAGGTGTCTGTTTCAGAAAAGAGACATGCGGATAACCATCTTATCCGTCAACCCCCTGACTAGATTTTTTTTTAAACTTTTCTAAAATGTTCGAAAATATCTTTGCTGGTTCTCGAACTGCACCTTTTACTTATATTTTGGAGTGTTTTTTAAAGAATTTAAATGATGAAAATCAAAAAATTGTATTCATTAGAAACCTCAGATATTTTTACAACTTCCCACGGAAAATTTACAGATAAATCATTTGTAGCATTGTTTTGTATTATAATGCTAGAAATTAAGGTTCAGAATCATTCTTGAATGTTGACCCTTAAAGATCTTTAAGATGTTCTATTATACGAAAGACTTTTAAGCCTTGTATAGCTTCACTTAAGTTTTTTTTTTTTTAACTGTTGAAAAATATGTCGCAAACAATACGGTATCATGACAGTTAAATGGATATTTGAAAATTGCAGACGTAAATTGCTATGAAAACGCAAAAACGCCAGAGCTTAGCGTTAGTTAAAGTTATGCGAGGGTTTTTGCTGTAGCGACAGTCTCATTTTACCGCATACCTCTCAGCACAGTTTGAGATTGCGCACTCACTTCAACGGCTCTGTGCAAACTCCACATTCGTACAATCGCAGATTGTACAAATTTCCAGTTAGAAATCTTAATCTGTTGTGATAAACCCTTGTCTTCAGTCTTACTATCAACCAAACGGCGGCATCGAGACCAAGCGAAGCCTCTCATCTCTCAAAGCTCCCCCCCGTTGAATCTAAACCTCCTGAATGTGAATAATATCGCGTAGTGTCACAATACCCACCACAAGTGTTTATATACACGGCGAAAACTGCACTGTGCCAAGCCTGGTTGTATAAGGGAGATTATATTGTAACGAACTTAACCTGGGTACTTTCTTAAGCCTCGCTTGCATCGTATTTTGTAACAAGTTAATGTTTAGGCAATCATTTTTTTTTTTACTTTGTAAAAGACAACGGATATTATTTTATTATTCATGACCGCCCGGTTTTGTTTAGCATAAGCATTATCAGGGACAAATTTAAACTAAACAAAATGCTCAAAGTAAGCGGTTATGTATACACACAGAGGGAGAACACAATTAAAAATATACTAAGAGAACAGTGAGAAAACAAAAGAATAACATTTAAATTATAACAAAAGAACAGAGAGAAAGGGACAGATAATAGGAATTAAAATACGCAAAACGTCAACTGAGAAGGTGATTAAGTAATAATGAGAAATATTTTGACCTTTCGGGAAATATACCTAATATTCGATTACAGGAAAAATTACCTGATTATTAATATTAATATAACTATTAGTTAAAAAGGTTTTTTTTATTTCAAGTGCTTCTAAATTATTCAATCACAGTTTTTTTGTGCTTTTTAAAGGTATGATCTTTTCAATAAGATGGGATTGGCGAATTCAGAAAAAACCGTGGTTATTTAACCTAGCATTCGAGGATCAATCCACCTTTTGCAATGATTGATACAGTCGGCGCCCTGTCCGAAGTTAGGAAATTTTCGTTTCTTAATCTATAGAAAAAAATGTTTTGATACATTTTAGTGGATTCGTACTGCGCCAACCTCTTTAGGTTACTGTGTTATATTATTTGTTTCACTCAATGCTCATGTCTTCGTCCCACTAAAAGAGTGAGCCAAACTTCGCTAATTCGTTCATCGGACTTCACACTCCCTTCGTAAATTTAGTTGTATCTTTCATTGCTTGAAGCGTGCACGTGTTCCAGTAATTGTGGTTTAAAACTTTTTTTTGGATAACCTTCACTGATCCTCTTAAAATAATTATAGCATTTTGAACATATTCGTCAGTAACTGTGTCAAAACCTTTTTTCATATATTGAAATTGTCTCTTGTTACTTTTTCTTATAGCTAGTTTAATATTTTCAGCGAGATTTTTACCGACATTTACAGTATTAAAAACATTGCCACAAAGTTGTGGGTTTTTTTAACTTTTTGTTGGTTTTTGTATTAATGATTTTTCCAAATTCTTTGTTGTCTCGACCAATATCTTTTATTTTTGTCACGAAAGTACTTTTCCTTTTGTGAGATTAATTAGTAGTTATGTCACATATACGTATTCACACATGGAGGCCTTGACAAAAGACCATGCCCACTATGATGCAAAAGTGAGTTAGATACGCCAAAAGGTGTATATGGGTATGGTATGTTGTCATAAATAAATTCACTTTTCTTGTATTTGTAAAAAACAATGAGACCAACTCCATTCTTTAGATTACCCTTATTTACAAGTAGACCGAAATCAAAATGTTAATTTTGACTTTTGGTCTACTTGTACGGTATGTTTAGCAGTAACTGTCGCTGTTAAAAACATTTCTTTGTCATTTAAAACGGGTTTTTAATAATTTTGTTCTAAGACAAAAATTTATGAAAAAAATCAAACAAAATAACTTGATATCGAACTTTATGTATATAACAATATATCACTTATTGGGAGCTAACTTAACGTTTTTTAAATCTTTTTACTTTATAAAAAAAAAAAAAAACAGGATTCTGCAACCTACAAGCATGTGTTTCAATTATAATTTAGTAAATATTAGTATCAATTTGAATAAAATATTGAAAATAATCCTAAACTTTAAGCGAACGACTTGATCTAGTTGTATTGTCACTAATAACCGACGTTTTTAGAGGAAATATTGATATCTAAAATTCGTAGAAGTCCATTAATAAACTTAATGTGTGACAAAAATAAATAATACTCATATCAAATATAATAATTTAATAATGTTTTTATTTAAGTCTGCATGTATTTTAGTTTTTTAAATTATTTTGACAGCTGTTTTCGACGTTGAAAGCGGGACAGTTTGAAAAGAGATTTCAAAACAGTTCGAAAATTTTACGTTTTAATAACAGCATTATTAAATTTCATTTTAAATTTAAAAAGAAATCTAATTTGTGTATTTTCAAAATCATATTTCAAAATTATTAAAAATCTTTTGCCATGACTATTTTGTTTGTAAGTTTCTTTGAAATTATATTCTGTAATTGTAATCATTTTTTCGTTTAAAAATATATCACCGGTGCCTTTTTAAAGTGTAGACGGATATTGGCGTATGCGCTTAGCCGGCCGGCGAGCTGTATGCGCTACCATGTTATTTGATTCAAAGATTAACATTACGGGTTGTTTTACCAATATAAAATGCATAACAATCCAATTTATAAATTCCCGAGTGACTTAGTTTATTATCTTTATCCTTAGAATTGATCAGAATTTTATCTACATAATTGTATAAAAGGCCGTTCGTAGTTTTGAAGGAAGACATTTCATTAGGTCAATTTAAAATCATGTAAAACCACAAAGTTATTACTTTTTACGAAAAAAAAATTAATAATAATAATATTTGAACAAGTTTGAATTTTTAAAAAAAGGTTGAGACTGAAACTCGAACACTGAACCTTCCGCTTTCCAAATGCGCCACCGGAACCCATTTCACTACAGAGGTTTTTGTAATTCTTGTATTTCTCGAAAATCATTGAAGTTGTTTTCAATTTATTTTTACATGAGTGGTAACCATTTATTATGAGCGAAAATGCAATGCGAACTAAATAGAAAACATAAAAGTTGCTCTGGATAAACCGATAGTTTAATTTGTGGAAAAATCGTTCGCTTTTAAATATATATATTTATACGTATATATATTAATGCTTAGCGGTATGCTCAAGTCTGGTTACTCTATAGGGAAGATTATATTGTAATTAAATAAGGTTTGTAACCTACTTTATTAAGCTAGGTTGTATCAATTTTTGTTAAGTAAATTCTTAGTTTAATACTTCTTTAGAGTTAAGCTATAATACTACATTAATAGGTTGCATTATGTTAACAAGGAATGGCAGTGCATCTAATATTTATTTATTTTTTTAATTGTGTTGGGTGTTGTACACCTCGCATTAAGCCAAAATAAAATATTTTTTTTAATAAAAAAAATTTTCATAAAAAATAAATAATATATAGTTTAGGTAAAGTGCTGATATTGTCAATCAAAAAATAAAAGTGTACGAACGTTTCGTTTACCGCATACATTTTTTCCTAATTTTGATTATTTGGTGTGGTGAGAAATAACCTTCTGAAATATTGGATAGTATCCGTTTTAATGTTGGTAGTTCGGTGACATCTCCTCAAACGGTTCTAGCGACCTTAACTGAGCGATTTAACAAGAAGTAAAGGGAATTTTGGAGATGTCCGTTCTTTTGTAACCGACGGTCCATTCTCTAGAACCAACAATTAACACAAACGACAACCTCCGTGGTCGAGTGTTTAAGATCCTAGGTCGAGAATCCGGAGGTTATGGGTTCTAATTCCGGTGTACGCATGTACATTTTGTTTAACCCTTATTTGACTGAAGAAAATTACACCTTTTTGAAATTGAAATGATGGTTTCTTTTACAGTATATCATTTGCTTGACCACTTTTATGACGTTATATATTTCGACTTAGTTCAATACTTGGAGAAGTGGATATGAATTTCACCCAATTTTCTTGGGGTGTTTAATTAAATAAGTTGTTAAAAATAGTATAAAAGGAAAAGGTGATGTACTTTGAACAAAACAATACTCCATATTTATCATTAAAAATAAGATAAAGTGATTAATAAATACGGACAAGCTTCAAATTCCATATAAAACACATGAGGGTACCCGGGTACTCTTTCAGTCATCAAACATTGTAAATTGTACTTATGCATTTTCCGCTAACATACCACCCTCCACATATCCAACGGTTATGTTCAATTGTTTATTTTCACTGTTGTGGAGAAGTTAGGAAGTTTCAGCCAGTTACACTTACTGGAACATTAAAAAAATCTATGTTGAAAACCAAAAACGGTACCCTTTCAGTCACATAAAGGTTGATAAAATTGATTTATTTTTACATTTAAGTAAAATATTTATTTACTCCTTCAAAGCTTTTACATGTAGATACATTTTAATAGTAATTTTTAGTACAGAATAATAAATGTATGGTACAAAACATAAAACAAGAGTTTAAAATAAATAAGTAGGTAGTTACAGCTCAACAGCTCAATGGGTTAGTAGGTTTACTATAATATATACAATGATAAGTGCAGGTACACATAAATCTATTAAAACATTAAAAAATATATAGTATATTTGCGACACGTTCCAGGGTGCTTAATACTCACTGCGTTGCCATGGTGAAAGGCCACCATTCAGAATAACAAAAGTTTCTGTAAATTACTTAAGCCGTGTTGGTGACCAGATTTGAAAAGCCAGGTACTTCCCTACCTTTCTTTTCTCCATCTATTTCTTTTCCCCCTTTCCTTCAGTTTCGAATAAATACCCCAATTGGGAATGCCATAGTCCCACTGACTTCGGACAGTTGATACTCTTGTGCGGTATTTAGATAAAAAAAAAAATGGTAATCTAGAAATTCAGACGTATTCAGTAAAAATAAATTTGATTTACATATTTTTTTAAATTACATATATTCAAAATCACGTTTAAAATTTATGGATCAATACATTGTTAAGTTATTAAATTAATTTAAAAAAAAGTATTTTTCATCTATGCAAGAAGCAAAAAAAAACAATTGTTTTTATTAAACGCCAACACAAATGTTATTTAAACCCAGCCTACTATATTTTCTTACACGCCAATTTAAGCGTTTTCTGTTTTTAGACTTTACTAAACAAAATCAAAGCAGTTGGTTTTGACAGATGGATTATTCGAGGGAAAAACAGGAGGGAAACAGTGAGTGAAAGGTTTTAGATTGGTTTGAGCTTATGGTGTAGTAATGTGTTTTGAAAAAGATGTAATTATTGTAATTTAAGGCAAAATCAACAGAGGAATACAAACAGCAAACTAGTAATTTAATAAAAAAATACATATATTAATAATGTTACATCATGTAAGAATCAGTTACATTAGAAATTGACGTTATTCGGTTTTTCGATCGGTTTTCGAAGGAAGCTTCATCGGTTATGACTAATAAATAAACTGGTTTGTTTTTTGTATTTTTTAAGTTTAAAAAAAATAATTATTAAGGTTTTTTTATCCAAAATTTTATTTCAATTTTGGAAAGAATCTCGGACAACGAAGTTTACGTAGATTGGCGTAGAAGGTGTAAAAGATACGTCAACAAAAAAAGTTTTATTTCCTTTCAAAAATAAAGTTAAATTGCTAAAAGTTTGTTGGATTAAAAATGCCTGTATTCCCCAAACAAATTGATAGATGTATTGAAAACGTGAAACTACAAAGTATTATTATTAACGATTCATTTATTATTTTTATTTTACAAAAACTCGCAAAAAAAAACACCTGACGCGATGGCCGTGAAATCTATGTATGTGAATTGAGGGAGACATATTGATAAATCTGTTGTATTTTTTATTCAGACGGAAATCATAGGTTTTTCTGATATTCAGCACAAATCCTACGAAAAATGCCAAAACTTTAGACTTTTTTTAGGACTTTTGTAAGGCTATTAAAAAGTTTTTGACCTTTATAAAAAAGACTGTTTGAGTACACGCAAGTTTTGTTTAAGCCTAAAATCACGAAAACTTCTAGAAGGGTAATTGTGAACATTCACATTGTATAAAATATTATTTAGCATATATTTAGGGAGCATGTTATTTTTGAGGTGGTAAATCATTTTACCTGGAGGTATTTACCATATTATGTTTGTTTTTCTAAGTTTTTTCAAATTGAAGTTGTTGTAGTGACCTTGAAAAAGGTACCTTAAATTACATATTATATGGTTGGTCTTACTCTAAAAAAATACTTATTCTATTTTCTAGCGAGGTTCATCCGTAATTCTCTCGCGATTTAGGTCGGGATTTAACTTGGTAGAACCCTATATAAGGGAAAATGTACATACACGCTTGAAATCACCGTTTCGTCTTCCAAAGACATTGTCTAACTTTTCGAACAATCCAATTAGTTGAAGATCTACAAAATAATAAACAAAAAACACACCTTCATGTTGTGCTTTGTATGATTTTGAACAATGTGTGTCCATTATTTTTTTAGCTTACATTTATACGTGCCGATTTAGAAATGAGGGATGATTCAGTAAAAACTTAAAATTCGGAATCATTGAAAAAATATTTTCCGAGAATTTAGATTTTGATTTATGGATGTGAGTCATAGTCATATTTGAAAATCAATATAAAGTATTTTAATAAAAAACAAATGATAACTTTGTATAAGACCACAGTTTTTTGAAAATCTGTGGGCTTATGCAAAATAATTTTTTTATTTTCAATTAATTTTTCAAACAACAAAGTTTAAATATAATTATATTAAAAAAATGGGAAAAAATGTTACCGTAAACCACAATGATAGTTAGATATTTTTTTAAACTTATAACTTATAATATCAGTTTAAAATAAGTCGGCTTCGTCTTGTTATTCCCGGTATAGCATAATTGCCTAGGTCTGTTACATCCAATGCACCTACATTAGGAACTCGACTCTCCGCCAAACTAATTTGATGAGCAACTTAGGCAAATTTCCCCGAAGGTAAGCACTGGCACTAAACTCAGGGTGAAGGTACCACCACGTAATACAATATATCACTTCAGCTGAGTGCCTTCAATTAAAAACAAATATTCATACTGCTCTATTACAAAGGTACAGAGTTTGGAGTACCTATCATTCAAAGGAATGAAGCATTTAGCGATTTCTAGATTGATTGTTACGGAGTTGAAAGTTGAAGGCTTTGTGGTAAATATCAAAATGTGAAGCTTTACTTGTGTCTCTACTCAACCGTTCAAAGCCACTAAACTGACGTTTCGACAAAAGCCTGAACTATTTGAATGCCCCTAAGTGTCAAATATTTTGCGCAGTGTTTTTCAAGGATTTTTTATGAATAAAAAATGGTTTAATCGCTAATAGAAAGTGTTTTTTGCGAGTGTTTTTTTTTTAAATCGGGAAGCGCAGATTTTTTTCCCGGAAGAGTTTAGATTGGAGTTAATTTGAAGTTTTAAAAATAAATTATTATACATAACAAGCGAGTATCCGTAATGCTTTGTAATGCCACTTGAGGAAAGATTTTTTTAAAAAACATAAAAAAAAACAACTTAAGTAGGTACCTAATTTTGTTTTTCCTCTGTAACCAACCAGAGAAGTATATCTATAGGCTAACCTAAATAGAAAATTGCGTTTTTTCTTTGTGTATATTTACTTTAAAACGGTATAGCAAAAGTTGTACATATTTTATTTTATTCAAACTACCCTCCAAACCTTCACGTCACTAATAAAAGCAAACTGTGCTATTTCCAGCAAAATCGGTCGAGTAATTTTTGAGAAAATCGAAAACAAAGAGACAAAACGTCGAATAGACCAACATTCATTTTTTAAATATAGAAAAGATGAGAATGTTTTTAAACAGCAGTTTAACTCTAAAACGTTGGCAGTATCTATCATATTTCAATATATTTTTTAAAGTCTACACTTTAATTTTGCATAATCTCATAGCGTCTCGAAGCCTTGACTATTCCAACAATAAAACAATTGTTACTTTGTTTCACTTATTTATTTGAGCCCGGACCGGTTTCAACCTCTTATTGATACCGCAACCAGAGTTAACCTGAACACAGTACGTACACAGCTACATTGCTTGCATACGGATTTTTTAAACTTATTATTCGACTTCAGAAAAGATAATTTCTGTGAAAATGAAAAAGGTTCATTTTTGATAAAATAAAATAACACACTGGAAAACTTTTGATATAAATGTCAAAACTTTTCGAATATTAATCGTGTAGTCTAGTTTAAAATTTTCGAACATTTCTCGTTGAAACAATAAGCAGGCCTAAGAATGAAAAATCGGTTTCTCAGTGACGTTTGGTAAGGTCATCAATATCGGAAGTGAATACATATGCACCAATACACACAAAAAAAACACAAAGCCTGTGTTGTTTGGGTCAACTTTGGGTCTTCCTGATAACCATAATGCTCGTGTGAAGGTAAAACCGGCGCGAAAATAAAAATAGGGAACTTATATAGCGCAGTGTTGTAATATTTCACCTCAAGTGCACTTCATACTAAATTATTTAACCTAATGTGTTTATAAATTAAAACTATCTAAAATCATGATCTTTATCATAAATCATAAGAGAGAAAGGGTTAAAATATGGGCATAACAGTGCATGTGTACATCAAAAGATTGAAAAAAAAACAATTTACTAGAAGCTGAGGGGTGTTAAAATCCAGATGAAAAGTATGAATTCATATTAACAAATTTGTTGAAACAAAGAAAAGGAAATTATATTTGGGACAGTTAACATGTGGGTACTTAAAAACATCAATATTCAAGTATTAATAGTAGACGGTTCTAAAAATGTAAGAGTATTTTTTAAATTTCGTTTAATTTATTTTATTTTAATTATTTGTACATTAAAATGTACAAAATAACTAACTACAACTCATTTACTTTTTGATAATATTAAACAAACTAACTGTTTCTACTTATATACTGCTTGATATTGAATACTAATATATTTTATATGGTTCTTACAAACTATTTTAAATTGAGTAATCGGTGTAATTTTGATAGTTTCCGGCAGCGAAATCATCCCATCCCTTTATAAAGTAAACTGTTTTATGTATTGGAATTATTATTTTTCGGTAGTCTGATTTCTTTGAATGTTTTTGTATTATGTCTACAAATATTCACGTTGTAAATAATTTTGTCAGAAAAATATTTTGGTAACAAGTTGTTTTTTATTTAATGTATAAACATCATTATGTTTAATGTCAGCATCTGTTTTGCTGTTAGCCAATTTAGTTCCTCTGACATTTCAGCTACTTTTGAGTATCTATTTCGCCTAAGTATAATTTTCATTGTACTATTTTAGAGAATTTTAAGCTTGTTTTATTATTTGTCGTTACACAAGAAAAGAATCGTTGAACAGCAATGCGAATGTGGAGCAGTAATGGCGTAGTAAATTGAAATTGTGATTTTTTATGGAAATTTTATGTTGAATTTCACCTAAAAAGCGTAAGACAATTATAACTTTTTATTTTAAATAATGGTTAATTATATTATTAATGCTTTTTAAAAAGAAAAGTGGACCCCAATTGGTTATGCAAGTATGGCTGAGGGATTCGTTTAATCCGCCCCTGCCCACCCTTCCCTCAACTCTACGTGTTCACATTTCCCGAATTGTGTTTAAAACATAATATTAATTAATTCGTCCCCACAACAGGTTGCCTAATCCTCTTAAATCCTCGAATTAGAGAAAGATTAATAGAAAATAAGAAATTAAACCCCTCGTTTTTCCTTTAATTACTTCGTTAATATTAAATATTGTATGGAAAATCGTTTTACATTGTGAATGGAAAATTAGTCCCATAGGAAGTGAAAGGTACGGAATCAAAAGCTTGTGTCCATATCTCGAGGTCAGTAAAGCTATTCGGGTGGTCTCTAAGTATCCAATGGTTTCCCTTCTCTAATTGTTATTCACTATCAGAATTATCGAACTAAAAGGAAATTAAATGTATTTCTTCACTAACGCCTTATATGCTTTAACATTAAATTATAAAGCTTAATTGGAATTAGCTTTAAAGCATGAATGCGTATTTATTATTAAATATTTAAATAATATTAATAAACTAAACACACAAATATAAAACAAACAAAAAAACGGAAGTAAATTTTAATATTAATAATTTGCAATAAGTATGAGATCGTTTTAAAATGCCGCATTCTAATGAGGTCTTGGTGGCTTAGTTGGCAGAGTGTTACTCCCGGATAGAGTAGAAGTTCCAAGCTCAAGTCACGGTCATGACCATTGATCTATTTGGTTTCTAGCTTTATTCTGATTCATAATTGTGTTTTAGATTGTTAATATTTTATAAAATTTTAATTAATAAAACAGTTGTTTAAAGTCTTGAGACGTCACGTTGTAGCATTTTTATACAAGCAATACTACAAACGACTTATCTGTAAGTTTTCTAGAAGTAGTTAGGAAGATGTGTAAGGTTTCCAATGAATTAAAGTTTTGGCTATTATTTTCAATTCTATGAAAAAAATACTAAAATGTTGGCAAAAGGTGCAATTTGAAAACCAGCGAAAGCATTTTCGACCGTTTAACTAAAATTCCAGTATTCATAAAATATTTAAAAGAAAATTGTTTAAGAATAGTATTCACTGGAAACTTTAGATATTTTTCTGACTCCCCTTAAAAAAGTTTTCAAAAAAATATTTGTAGTATTTTTTGTATTAGAAGACCAACAAGTGTGTGTTTTTGTGTGTGTTTATTTTTATAGTGATTACCGCACAGTCCCAACTGCTCCAAACCTTCTAGAACCGTATGGACTATGGAATCCCCAATTGTGGTATGTTGTGAGGCTGATGGTAGTGGGGAGGGGAAGGAGATGTGCAAGAGAAAAGTTGGGAATTACCTGACAAACAAGGCTAAAGCCATTTCAAGCAACGTTTCGATTATGAATGGTGGTATATCGTGGTATTGATAGAAAATTTGTTTTTTTATATAGAATAAATAATATAAACAAAACTAAAAGTAGTCGAAAGGGGAAACAGATGGGAAGGGTAAGGTTTGGAAGAACCTGAATATTCAGATCTGGTTACTAAATTTAGCTATCGCCATTTCAAGCAACGTTTCGATTCTGAATGGTGGTAGGGCGATACTTAGAGAACCTACCACTCTGGAACGAGCCATAATTACACTATACGTTATTTTATTTATTTAATATGTGGAATAATACATGTAAAATACAAAAAATATATTTACCCACGCTGGGTCTTGAACCTTCCACCTCTGAATGTGCCAAAAACTAGAACTGCTCGTAGAGTAACAAAACACTATTTTTGTAAATAAAATTATATGTAGCACATCTTTTGAAAAAAAAAGTCTTAATGGTGTGAAGCAATCTCGCCAGTTTCCGTTATTTAAAAACTTTAATTAACTTCGCATTTCTATAAAATAAAATAAATGTTTTAAAAAGTCAGTTTTTATTTTTTTTTTAACTCTTAGCGCCTTAATTAATACAAGTATTTATTTGTTCAATGCGGAAAAAATATGTTGAATCCGAGTAGTAAATACAACCCTAGTTAGTAAATGTACTTTATTATGGCTGGGTGTAAATCCTCTTTTGATCATATTCTACTCTACTCGTATTATGAACAGAAGCTAAAAATACCCAGAACGATGCTGTACATAATAAACCCGACATCAGCAGAATTTTTATTTTATTTCACGAAATACAATGTTTACCGCCGCTAAATGGTTACGCATAAAGCCATACATGTTTTAATCAGAAACGGTCCCCTCCGCAAGGCGGGTTTCCCTAAAATTGTTTGTAGACTAGTAGTCCGAAAAGCAAATACAGTCTCATGTTTACATGCCTTTCTGTGTTCATAAAACAACGCTGGTTTTGCCGCTTGAATACGGGTTAATCCGACCTCACATAATTTATCCCATTTTACTAAATACATATTCTTTAGTAACGTTAAAAACATATTTCCTTAGTTTTCACTAGCTTTTCTTCGAAATTGAAATTTGAGGACACATCGCAAGGGCATAGGTGGCGCAATTATAGTTGGCCCAAACAACACAAGGTTTGTGTTGTGTGTATTGGTGCCATGTTTATACTTCCGACAGTTATGTTCAACGTCAGTAAGAAATAGCTTTTTATCTTGCTTAATTACTAATAATGGCTAGCTAGAAAAGAGCATCAAGAGTATATAATCACAGAATGTTTAATACATTTCCATCCCCTTCCCACTACCTTCAGCCTCACATACCCCTATTCCATTGGCTTCAGGTGGTTGGGATCAATTGAGACTTGTGCGGTATCTAATTTAAATAAATTAATAAATATTTTCGTTACATGTACGTGATTTTTTCGCATAAAAATGAGAAATAATTTATATTAATAATGAAAATAATATCAATAATCTTCAACGTAAATATGAAACATGAAAAATACAACGGTCGCGACCGAGAGTCGAACTCGGAACCTCTATTATATCCGGGAGTAACGCTTCTGCCAATTTTGCCACCCAGACCTTATGAGAAACCTGCATCTTTAATCGATCTCATTCTTCATTTGAAAATTATTAATTTCACATATTTATTTTTTTCTTTCGATTTGGCTGACATCTTTGTATGGTATACACAGCTGCAATGAAGATTAATGGTATTATTTCAATTAATAATATAAAAATAATAAGCATGAAAGCTTAAAGTTAATTCTAATTTAATATATAAATAATTTATTATTAAATTATGGGCTTTTACATAACTGTGCAATAGACAATATAAATAATTAACATTAATATTTATAATGAATAACATTAGTATTTTCTATTAATAAATTAACATTAGTATTTTTGGAAGAGGGATACTATTATAGCCTTCTTTTAACTAGATTCAGTGCGGTTGAATATATTATCTACTATTTCTGCAAAGAAATTACCCACTGCATGTAATCTAGGTACAAGCGAGTATCTATCATAAATGACTCAGTCCTGATTTTATTGTTGCATTTAAATAGAATTTTGGATCGGGTAGTTCTGTTAGGTATATGGAAGGTAATTAAACTAGCTAACTCAAGACTGTCTTTAATACCATTTAAATTTTAAGCTCATAAAACTGTTCAAAATGTGTTAATTTAGTAAAGTTCACGGATACAAAAATGGCGTATTTTATACAGCAGGACTTCACCCACACATGTTGTGAAAATAGTGGTTATTTATTAATTGTACCATTGTTTGCTTTTCCATTCCCCCGAGCGTCCCTGTCCAAACATCAAGCAATTTATTTCTCCTCAGTACGATTATGTCCTTAAATCCCTCGGCCCAGGCCTCCATCTTTTCCAACCTTTTTCAAAACTGACCTCGAACCTTCCAAACACCCGAAATTCTTTGGCCAACAGGGGGCTTCTTATTTCTTTTTTCATCAAAAATCGCCATATCACGTGACATTCACCATTATAAAAGTTTGCCGTTTTGAGATGGAAGTCAAAAACTGACCATTAAACTTTTGGAAAATTGTTGTTGAGAAGGGCGATCAAAACCAATGTTCATTGGTCTAATTTTTTTTTCTCCATTTATTTTATGGCCCATATAAACTTACGAATAAGCTCAAAGCATATCCTATCATGCTATATACAAGCTTTACAATTAATAAGTGACGAGCTTTCTAGTATTTTGATATTATTGAGAATTAAAATATTTTATTGTACAATTATTTTTTGGGCCAACATGAAATGTTTTTTTTTTATAAAACTTATCCATATTAATTTTTTAAAATATAATCATAAAAAACGCATTGCAAAAATAATTGAATTTCTTCATTATAATCAAAAATGGCAAAAAAAGCTTTATTTTATTTCTTTATTTCTCATAGAATCGGTTTCAGCGCGCTTTCGACATCTTCAAACTGAATAATAGTTCAATTATTAAAATAATATCAATAATTTTCGACGAAATACAAAACAGAAGAAGACACAGAAAATAGAAAGATCAGGTTGCGACCGAGACTTGAACTCGGAATCTCTATCCGTGAGTAACGTCTCTGCCAATTGAGCTTAAAAAAATTGTGAAAAAATGTATTATCTTTATATAAAAGAAATAACTCAAATTAATGTGTTCACAACATATATCATATTATAATTGGCAAAGTACATTACAGAAGCGCTGCGCTACGCACAAAACTATGCCTAGGTTAATTGTTAACACCTTATGCACAATTTAATAATATTATGGTGAATGAACAAATAAAATATAATTATATTGATTATTGAAATAATATCGATAATCTTATTTTATAATGAAACAGAAAAATAACAGTCACGACTAGAACTCAGAACCTCTACTTTACCCGGAGTAACGCCTCTGCCAATTGAGCCATCGAGACCTTAAACCGGCATTTTTAATCGATCTTTTACTTCATTTGTAAAATATAAATTTCATTTTTTGACTTTTTTTCTTCTGATTTGACTGCCATCTCTGTATTGTATACAAATATGGCATTAATATTAATAAAATATAATTATTAATAACAACGGACAGTGTAGATATTATTAAAATTAAATTAATTAATTGCTCCTCATCACTCAGGTCTAAGAGTGGCTTGTTCCTGGTCCCGTGCGATAACTAACTAAGATGTCGGATGTGTTATGTAACTTTAGCTCTGGAAGGGTAAAGGTCCCCCCGACCGACAGGGACGAACATTTGTCATGTCACCCCTTAACCCGCAAGCTGCGAAGGTCTGTTATGTCATCGGAGGAACATGAGTTATAACTAGACATTGTGTTTTTTGTTTTATCTACAGGGTTCTTCCATTTGAGAAACCCAGAATGAAAGGTGGATTAAAATTTATTTTAATAAAAGGTTTCATATTCCTGGAGGGATTAGGTTATATTTTATCTTTAAAACCCACCTGCAATTTCGCCCGGTTGTGTTTTACTATTTTTGAAATCGGCTAGCAAAACTTGTTTTTTACGAGTGTTACAAAGCGACTGTCAAACATTGAAATTTTAATAATTATTTTAAAAGATGCCTCTCACATAGAAATGGTAAAAATTGTAATTAGTACGTAAGATGTCGCCCACATCGAATCTGCATTATCACGCGGTTCTCAACAAAAAAAAAATGTTTATCAAACGCTATCTTTTCCAAAAGCTCCGAGTGGTGAAATACTACCATTCAGAATTGAAACGTTGCTTAAAAAGGCTTCAGCCGTGTTCGGTGATCAGATCTGAATAGCCAGGTACTTCTCAACCTTCCTCTTGTCATCTCCTTCCCTCCCCACTACCTTCAGCCTCACAAAATAGTCTGATAAGGAATGCCAAAGACCGCTGGCTTCAGACAATTGGGAGCAGTCGGGACACGTTGTGCGATATTCACTATAAAAAATAAATTAAAAGCAATATAATGAAAATGAAATAATATTTTTGTATAAGACCACAGATATTATTCTAATTTTTATGACAGATCAGTTCCCGCTTAGCCTAAGCATCAGGGTACAAAATTAAATTATCTAAAAATTAAAATTAATTTTACCCTGATGATGCTGCAGTTCTAAGCGAAACCAATCGGTCATAAAAATTAAAATGGTCTTATACAAAGTTATAATTTCATTTTCATTAAATATGTCAAACAACAAAGTGAGTGAAAATATTTATTTATTTATAAATTAACGGACTAAAGTCCACTTAAAAAAGACATATTAAACACGAAATGGAAAAAAGAGCAACAGAAAAGGAATAGCACATACATAATAATTAATGAAGCGAAGACAAAATAAACATATGAGAGAACATTCAAGCCATGGTCTAGTCAAAGTTTTGGTAGAGTTTTAAAGAATGACAAAAATCATTTAGACAGCTACCAAAATTTTCAAGACCTTGGCTTAAGTTAACAAGTCTTGACATTCTGGACATTGTAAAATTATACCCATAATTAGTATTGTGATGATTGAGGAACAACAATTCATTGTTTCTGAGTCTACGGCAAGGAATTTTGAACTGGATAAGTTGCAGCAGAGAAAGTAAGTCAATAAAACAATCAATAATTTTGTAAATGAAAATTAAATCAAAGTCTTTCCTGCGCTTTTCTAATGAAGACATTTTCAATAATTGTTCAATTTCATCATTTGAATAATCGCCTCTTTCTCGCCCTAATCTCTATTCAATACCGCGTAAGAAGCGATGTAGTACGGATTCAATATGATGAATATGAACATATAACAGCAATATCTTTGAAATGAAGGTTTTTCTGGCCTCTGTCAATTCTGTTTATGAATTAATTAAAGGAAAAATAAAGCGACTTAATTTAAAAGTACCTGTTTTATTCAGTGATCCTAAAATTATGCAATAGCTAAAAAAGGTCCTTAAAATAATAATAAAAAAATTCCTCATTCGTTACAATGCCATTTCAACATAGTGTAAGAACAACGATAAAAACAAAGTATTACTTTTTTCGTTACTTCAGAAATGTATTACGAATTAAAAGTTTTACTTAAGCCGTTTTGACGACGTTTCTTCTCGTCCTATGGTGACACTACCTAGCCAAGGTTAGAAGTCTTACGGCAATCCGAAACACGTGGCGTTCATTTCGGTCGAAGTTCCTCAGTCATGATAAATAAATGTCGTTTTCCGATTCAAAGCTTTCCCAAAATACTTCCTTTCATTAGATATTGTTTTGAAATACAAATTACCCAGTGGAAAAACCTCCCCAGCTAACAAATACAATCGAACGGATAGTAAAATAAAACTAATCGATGTAAACACCTACATAGCTATTCTGCAGAGCTTTTATACCGTCGTTGCTTAATACATACAGCGATGTTGGTTTATCAAGTTGTTTTAACATAAAAGTTTCCTTAAAACCAGTGGTGGGCAGTATCGAAACATTCGCGTCTGAAATTATTTTAACCATCGAACGATGAATATATGACTTTAGCGAGAGTGGAGAAAATATTAAATCAATCGAATGATTTTTATATTATTATTATAGTACCTACACACCGTGTTTCGGGGTGGTTCCGGATACTTACGGAGGATCTCGATATTCTAAGAAAATAAAATCTTACAAACGAGGTACTTAAAAAAATATTTATGTTTTGTTTTAAAGTTGTCGAAAATTTTTATTGTGGTCGTAGCTTTAGCATAGATCAATCTTTTGTCAGGTCATCGCTAAGATCTGGTTGAAGTGGGTACCCGTTCAGGAACAAAAAAATGTTATGTGTATAGCCAATCAGTCGTTAGGTTGTTACATAAGGTTGAATTAAGTCGGTCAAACAGATTTTGCATTACTAACTTTTTTTTAAATGTATCATGCTATGTATTATATACGTATTACACTATTTTGTGAAATATACTATGTTAATATAACTAATTGTAAAACCTACGCTATATTTATATACTTGCGTTTTACATACATACTTTTTATAAACTCTTGCTTTAATGTTATATTCTACTCATTTGTGTAAAAGCCTTATTTATGTAAAAGCCATATATTATGTAAAAGCCTTTAAAGAGTAAAAAGAGTAGTGGGCGTAAAATATTTACTTTAAAATATCGGTTACGCATTAACGTACGCAAATACAAAAGGTATCATAACGTTTTTATTTGACCAACGGTTTGTTTGGTTTGTAATATCAGATTGTATATTAACATTGTATCGAAAACTAACTCAGTCGAAAAAGTTTGATTCGATTATCTCGAAACGAAAATCTTGATTTTGTCCATCGCTTCTCGATGTTATAACGTGTAAACACGTTACTGCCCTTAGCCAGGTTTAACTAAAAGCTTCCTTGGAACTTGGTATAACAATATTTATGTAAGTGTAAAACGACATAGACGTTTTGATCTCAGCCAGACTAGCCGTTATTTTAAGTCGGCGGTTAAGTCTCAGACAAATTCTCTAGCCGATCAGCTGCTGTACTTTGTCATATGGATTCATTTTTAATTAGGCGACTTGACTATATCGACAGCGCAATCATCGGATTGACATTAACAGAATAACGTTTCGGAGTCGCGAGCGCAACTGATACTTGGGGTCGATTCTCGCAATTCCGTTGCGTGTACAAAAATTAATTATCGATATTAGTAGGTACTGATATTATTTTATATTTCATATATATATATATATACGGTTAAACAAATGCCACTGACATACAAGTATGCAATGAAGAAGAGTAGCACAGTACAATTAGTTAGTGAGGAGTATGTACATACAGAAGAAAAAGTAAAAACTGTTTAAAAAAGATAAAATTCAAAGTACTGCTAAGTAAGAGCAAAAAAGAAAAATACGAAGGTAAACT
Source organism: Drusus annulatus (assembly GCA_022651775.1). Classification (NCBI taxonomy): domain Eukaryota; kingdom Metazoa; phylum Arthropoda; class Insecta; order Trichoptera; family Limnephilidae; genus Drusus; species Drusus annulatus. Next base: position 379,547 of record JAGWCC010000445.1, on the reverse strand, counting down.
AGCAGTAATATTGAATTTAATCCTGTAGAATTAATGAAGATTAAATAAATTATGTTGTTTTTTTTTAAATAAAGACAAACTTTCCCGGGTTACGAATAACTTAACAATGTTTGAAAAACTCCTACTACCATCATAATAAATGGAAAATGTTGCTTGTGTAATGATGGAGGCCTTAGCTAGTAGAGGAATCAAACCCATGACGCCCGAGTGGGAATCCGACTCGTTTATCCACTCAGTTACTAACCGGTCTGAATGTTTTCCAAAATATTGATTGAAACGTGTTCCTATATAAATGTTTTTTTTTTACGTGAATACCGGACAAGAATCTCAACTGCTCCCAACCGTCAAGAGCCAGTGAGACTATGGCATCCCCAATAAGGGTATGTTGTGAGGCTGAAGGTAGTAGGGAGGGGAAGGAAATGAGAAAGGGGAAGGTTGGGAAGTACCTCGCTATTCAGATCAGGTCACCAAACACGGCTAAAGTCATTTCAAGCAACGTTTCAATTCTGAGTGGTGGCCTTTCACCAGGGCGATACTTACGAAGGAGTATCTGCCACTCTGGAACGTGCTGCAAATATACTATGTTTTATTTTTTATATATCAATTAAATGTGTTATGACACATATTAATTAAATAAAATTTAATAATCCTTGGTTAAAAATCAAAATTCGTGACATCGGCCATCTCTTTCACGCACTTTCAATATTTAATTAATGTCAAGTACATAAAATGTTTCTGATAACTATAAATCGTGAATTTCGGTGTATTCGTTCGATTCACCCATTTTTTGTGCGTAGAGCGCCACTGGCATTAATTCGATAAACAGAATTATTAAAAAAATTGAAAATTTAAAAACTTTAGTTCGTGGTTCTACCGATGGTAGAGATTACTTGGCGACAGTAAATGTTCATGAATTGCCTCCTCGGCTCCCGCCAAAAATATCCACAGAGAAAATAAAAATGCAGACATTCTATTGTATCGCCAGAGGCCGCTATGATCTATATTCATCCACGCGGAAAACATTTCTGCCGGACTGAAACTGGAAAAGCTCGTAGCCAGCTTTAATAAGGACTCCTGTTGAGTTCTTTTTTGTTCAAACCTTGGTTTTTATGCGAATATGTTCGCTGTAACATTATTAAAACGTTTTTGGTGATTCATTATTTTGTGATAAAACTTCAGTAAATTGGTACAGAAATTCTCTCATTGGAAAAGTATGTAACTCCACTTATAATTAATTTTTTTGTATTTACATTATTCAAATTGAAATAGTTTTGTAGTTTTGTTTTCAACGCATTATTTTGTCAAAAAAGCAACTAAAACCAAGAGTTCTTTTGGCAGATATCAAACTATCCGCAAATAGTGTCTAATGCTCTATAAAATATGTGTATTGTCTAATGTTAACACTATTTTGATTGATGTCTACAAATATTCGTTTTTGCTGAGCAAAATCACCCACCTTAAGGAATATTGTGAGTCTCAAGGAAGTGGTGGGGGATGGGCAAGGGTACAAGTAATAGAAGTGTAATAAGACGAAGAGGAAGAATATAAAGTGATTTCCTACTCTGAGCCGGTCAAAAAAACTTAAATGGAAGCATCAAATACATATGGCTCAACAGTCAACACCCCAAGAAACTCCCGACGAAAGGTACCGAAAGTGAAAGACTGGCATGGAAAATCTTAAATCAAAAGCAAACTTTGTATTATTGGTTCATGTAAAATAAGTTCTATATCATTGCCATAGACCCAAAACTGAAGTAAGTTTTGAAAGCCGAATTATAGGATAGAACTATATAAAGATTATGTTTTCGTAGAAAGTAATCACTTTGTGGTTTGACATATTTAATGAAATGAAACAATAAGTTTGTATTAGAAACAATTTTTTATTTTTATGACCGGTTTCGCTTAGCCTAAGCATCATCAAGGTACATGTACATTGAACCCTAATAATGCTTAGGCTGAGCGAAACAGGTCGGTCATAAAAATTAAAATTAAATCTGTGGTCTTATACAAAGTTATATTTTCATTTCGTTATAAAGTTTATGTTTTTCTTCTAAATGTCCTTTAGAATTGCTGTAGTTAAAACTGTCAAAATATTGTACACACTACTGTCTCATTTGTCGTAATAAAAACGATTTGGTTCTCATAACTTTTAACGTCATATTTTAACGGTGTTTATAACAGCTAACATGAGTTAAAATTAGTACATTCAGGTCATTTTCAACGAAATTTACACAAAAAAAAACTAAAAATTCAGTTTTTCTAATTCTGCTTGCTTGACAATGTTATTTATATAGAAAACATTGTTTTTCGGATATATTATAATATATAATCGTTTATCGTAGTATCTGTCAAAAAATATTTGTTGAAGTCTTCATCACGGAAATAGATAAAATTTAGATGCGTCTGTTTGCGTGTTAAGCGGTGGAACACTTCTCCCGAAATACCTGTCGGTCTATTCACGGCGCGGTCAAACGCCCGTTGACAGGTGTGAGGGTATAAGTCATTATAAATTAACGTTTAACAAACAAAATGAAGGCGGCTCGTCACTTGTGATAATATTTTTTAAATGTCACCGAAGCGCGTCCTTCGCGGCTGCCGCTTTGTATTGTTTCAGCCATCTTGATTGTCGTGTCAGAAAAACTTACACATCCAGAAAAAATCTGTTGCACGGATGTTGTAGAACGCGCGTGTTTTTGTCGAAAGAAACGCTTTTTTCGAAATACTTATTCAATATCATATATCAATACATCAGTCAATCTTAAACGCTACAGGTTTATTTTTGTATGTAATTTTTTTTTTATATGAATACCACACAAGAGTCTCAACTGCTCCCAACCGTCTAGAGCCAGTGAGACTATGGCATCCCGAAATAGGGTATGTTGTGAGGCTGAAGGTAGTGGGGAGGGGAAGGAGATAGGGAAGAGGAAGGTTGGGAAGTACCTGGCTTTTCAGATCTGGTAACCAAACACGGCTAAAGCCATTTCAAGCAACGTTTCGATTCTGAATGGTGGTCTTTCACCAGGGCGATACATAGAGTATCTACCACTCTGGAACGTGCCGCCAATTTAATTTTTTTTACTATTCTTGTATGAATTGAATGTGTTATGACATATATTTATTAAATAAAAGTTATTAGCGCACGCTGGATTTGAACCCGCAACCTTTGGATTCGTAGTCGAGCGTCTTACCGCTCGACTATGGAGGCCGTCATTCTGCTCATATCGTGTTTTTACACTATACTTACTATAACACATCACTTAATAAGTTCGTAGAATGACTGATAAAACCACAACTTTTAGGCAAAATTTGATTTTATTCATCAACGCAGTCTCTTTCGAGAGTGACATATTCATTCCAATGCTTTTTTCGTAAAAAAAAATATCTTTGGCCTCAAGTAGGCTTCAGTTTTGGCAATCACTTCTTCATTGGAGCCAAATCCCTTTCCGTGGAGCATTCTAGGTCTACAGACAGGCAGTAGTCGCTGAGAGCTAGATTCGGAGAATACGGTGGGTGGGGAAGCAATTCAAACTGTAATTTTTCCATTGTTGCGATTGACTTGTGACGCTCAGAATCGTCGACGCGTTGTTGTTTTTGATCGACTGTTAGCAAACGCGGTACCCACTTTGAACAGAGCGCTTTCATGGACAGATGTTGATGTAAAATGGTGAATACACTGCCTTCTGATATCTTTAAGGTGTCAGCTATCTCACGCAATTTCATTTTACGATCGGCCAAAACTATTTTGTGCACTTTTTTATGTTTTCTGGAACAACTGCCGAATTTAGGCGACCAGAGCGTTATGCATCATCGGTGTTTGTACGGCCACGCTTAAAATCAACGAACCACTTCTTAACAAAGTCTGAATAACACTTGTCAAGCCATTACTTGAACGATATTTTTGCCTATTAAAAAGCAATGTTTTACTAACACACTAAATTCAGATTTTTCCATTGTGTTGAAAATTACAAAAGCAGCGTCAACTTGTAAACTAATCGTCAGATTGTTATGAAATTATGACACGTATTATTTGAAGGTTGGTACTTCCTAAAAAGCACATGGATTTGTCAATAGTGGCGCCAACTTTATGTCACCCTACGAACTTATTGAGTGATGTTATATAGTATGTATAAGTTTAATTTTTACGTACGTTGGACACATCTCTCTTTTCTCTTTTTTCCATTCCCATTTTAATCGACAAAAAATCACATTGACAGGAAAAATCGTTTATGGGCACTTGACAAGGCTAAATACATTCTTGTTTTAGTTACTCGTACTGTTCATTCCCTCGCGTTTTTTTAAATTGATTCCTGTAAAAAGTTCTTCAAATAAGCTTTGGTAAATAACAAATATCATGCTCTTCCAAACTTGTAATGGTTAAAGTTTCTATATTTGTTAGACCAAAACCTATTTTAATCATGCCTACCATTATTAATCAATACCTAAACTAATTAATCTTCTCAGCTGACGTTTTGCCTCTTTCATTTCATATTATCTGTCTCTTGGTCTCTTTTTATGATTTAAATGTTTTCTATTATTTTCTCACTGTTCTCTTATTTTATTTGATATTGTGTTCTCCATCTGTATGTGTATATAACCGCCGACCTTATATTTTTTGTTAAGTTTAATTTTGTACCCTGATGATGCTTAGGCTAAGCGAAACTAGTCAGTCATAAAAAAAAATCTGTCGTCTTATACAAAGTTATTATTTAATTTTCATTAACCTAATTAAGTTCACAATAAATATTTTTTGCTTTACTTAGGTAATAGAAATGGCGACGTTTATTACTTTTTTTATTTATATAATAAAACATCTAGCTAGAAGTCCCTTTCTTAAATGTTTTAAGAATTCAGGGGGATTGGGCACCTTGAATATTTTACTTTTGTCAAAAACGAGTGTTGTTCTTTTTCATAATATGTGTATCCTTTCTGGAATTTATTGATTTATAAATAAGCTCTTTTTGAAATTTAAATAAGCTTTTGACAGGTAAAATAATCATTTTTCAACGATAAATGTTTTTTTTTTTAAATTTCAAATCAAACCATTTTAATATTGTGATTATCTTTATAATGTAATATCTCCGTGTTTAAATAATATAAACACTATGAAACGGGTCGTTAAACAAAAACTGTCATACCTAACATTAGTATGTGACCTTCACATTATAAACTGGTGCGCTTACAAAGTAAGTAGAAGAGTCACGTGATAGTAATACGATGCCCTGTTTATATTGCTTTCCTTTGAGACTGAAATAATGTTCAAAAGATCCGAATAACGATGTTTTCAAATCTTGACAAGAGCCAAGCATTCCTCCGTATATATATTTTTTAATATTCAGACTACAAAAAGCTTCGTTTGTTAATGGAGGATATCCCTTGAAGTGTGTTTCGGGGGTAGTCATGGAAGCTGGGAGCGACTGTAGCGAACTTTCCACCCCCTAAAGGCATAGAAGTAACTTTATTTCTGCGTATTCGTTTTTCATGTATCTTTATTATCAATAAACAAGTAGGCCTCCCTATAGTAACCATTATCTAGATTATTCCGCGCCATTTGAACAGCATGCTCAGGGCAGCGAAAACTTTTACAAAAATAATACAAGTTGTATTTACCACCACATCTAGATCATTTTCCATACCTCGATCTGCACTTCTCAAGTGTACCACTGAAGTATAGCCCCTCAAACTATAATGCAGAAAACCCGTTTGTTCTTATGAACCTCTCGAATGGCAGTTTCACAGTTTGCTGTCTGTGGATTTTTTGGGTCAACTTTTAAAGATCGTAACGCCATTGTAAGATTTTCAATATCGATTTTACTGTTAAAATTACGACGTGCAAATGATTTTGAAAGAAGAGGGTTGAAAGTCTGGAGAAACCGGGTAGTAGGGCTAGTATTATTATAAAATGATAGATTTTAAACGTTTAAGCGAGTCGATCGGAGAAACCAGAACAAGTATTATGTGAAGAAGAGCTTTACAAAGCTTCACAAAGATAACACGGGACACCAAAACAGCGACAAAATAAACCATTTGCTAACGCAACCAGGCATAATTTCACCTACGCTTCAAATAAGTTGCAGTATACTAGAGGTTGATTAATTTAGTCCTAAAAACATGCGATGCTTTTGTTTAAGTATTAAGGTTTAGCCAATATGCATATAAACAATACCCTCTCCGCATTGGCCAAGCTGCAAGCTGCGCCTTTAACGGCAGTTGCATAGATATCTTGTTAAAATTTGCAGACAGTTACGTTTTGTTTTGCTTGAGATCGTCCGTTTTAACCGTTAAAAAAACCTTAATACAGTTGCATTTTAGAAACCAAAAAGTCTTGTTATTTGGGGGAACCAGTTATCATTCACATCGGTATTGATTACACTTCTTGAAATTATCTGTTTGGTGTTTGTACTATTGTGTGCCGAATTGTTGAGTATTTTTTTAAAAACTACTAAAGTGTCATTCTTTTTAACCATTTCTTTCATTGCATTGAACAAGATTAGCGGCCATCTTGATTGTACTGGGCCTTTTTAAAGATGCTAATGACTTAACCTACTTTTAGGTAGCAAACTAAACTTTTTTTTTAATGCTTTTATATGTATCCGTCATAATGTCGGCTGATATATCAAGCTCCAGATTACCAATTACCACACAGATAGCTGCAAAACTTGAGATAATTCACTATAACAATGGGTATCACAGTATCTGTACCCCTTCAATACGGCATCCTTTTCAGTTCCCTGAAACTTTTTGGTTTGTCCCTCCCCCTGTTTGTGCCCGCACGAGGTTCCCTCGTCAGGCCGGAGTTGGATACGAGTTTTGATGGCTACTCAAATAATATTAATATTTCAAGCGGTTAAATAAATCCGTTAAAAGGACCATTTTTACCGTCTGCTCACCGAGCCCTCGCTCGGGTAGAACTTGACTATGGACAAGGGAAACTTTGTTATAATGGACGAATCATTACTTTTTCTGAAATGATTAGAGCCTCGATGTCGGCTTTCCTCATAGGTATTGTTAAGTGTCTGAGGGACATAACAAGTTTTACGACATGGTTTTGCCGGTGATTAGGATTTTTGTTTGCCTTTAACATGAATTTAATTTAAAATTTGAATGTGAATACCGCACTACAGTCAAGCCTACCCGGAGTCAGTGGGACTATGTCATCACCATCTGGGATATATTGTAAGGCTGAACGGAGTGGGGAGGAGAAAGAGATGGGTAAGATGGATGTTTAAAAGTACCTGTCTGACCACTAAAGACAGAGAAAGCCATTTCAAACGTGGTTTCAATTCTGATTGGAGGTCTTTTAATGAGGCGATACTGAAGGTATCTACCAATTTGGAACGTACCACAAATAATAATTTTTGTCTCTTTAATCTAACCATCTAACTATTATTTTTTCTCAAAACAGATTTTCAATAAAATATTTCAAATAAATATTTCATATTATATTTCCAGAGTGGTAGATACTCTAAATGTGGCTTTATCCGTTTTTGTTGACCAGATCTGAATATCTAGGTACTTCCTAACCTTTCTCTTCCCCATCTCTTTCCTCTTCCCCATCTCCTTCCCTACCATCTACCTTCATTTTTACAACATACCACGATTGGGGATGTCATAGTCTCACTGGTTCTAGACGGTTGGGAGCAGTTAGGACTTAAATAAACAGATTTTTAAGAAAAAAAATACCAGAGGGATACATCTACAATTAAGACGTTTTCTAGAGTCGACCAGAACTATTCAATAAATCTAGCGCGGACAATGATGAGGATGAACAATTCTTAACTTTTGACAAAGTATTTAATGTGTCTAATCAAAAATAATATCGAGCTCGCTATAATCACAGTCCTCCCGTGACGACAATTTGGCAACGGAGGAAGTGACTCATTCTATTGTTATATTTTTGCACGATTTTAATAAGAAGGCAGTTTCGACTCATTAGGTGTTCATGGTCTTTTATTTTCGAGATTGAAAATAAAGCTCCCTTCTTAAATAAAGTTTTTTTCCTAGAACCCCTCGAGTGAAACTTCGGGGAAATTTGATCTTCAGTCATTATAATATCAACAACTTTGATCTTTACTGAGGCAAAATCATTGTATATTTTGAAAAACCCCACTCGGCTGGAATATAATTATTCCTTCTTGCCAAAAATAGAAATGCCTTTAGAATATTTTGTTTACTCTTACTTTATATATTGAGTCTAACCAATCAGATGGTTACTCGTAAGAGTGGAGTAGTTTCACTATCTAACGCTCATATTATAATATCGCATTATGGTTCTTAGTTACTTTGTTTATTAAACTAAATACTCTCAGTATCGCCTCGGGAAAACACCAGCAATCAGAATCGAAACGGCTTGGTTGTTTAAAATGGATTTAACCGTTCTTGGTGCTCAGATCTTAATAGTCAAGCACCTCCCAACCTTCCTCTTCCCCATCTTATTTTCTTCCTTGACTGCTTCAACCTCAAAACATAACCTGACAGTTGGAACTCTTATCCGATATTCACACAATTTTTTTTATTTTTTTTAAACCTTTGTTTTTTTGTAAGTAATTAGATTATGATAAAGTTATTTGAAATCAGCATTCTGCATTCTGCTCGGAATGCAGATCCCATTCTAATTCCCCAGTTTTTCCGACTTTTGGCGGCTCACACTTATCTCAAGGGGACTTTCTTACCTCAGTTCATCTCATTTCTGGGCGACAATTCTTTCTCTTCCTCAGGAAGAACGGCTATGGATGGTGTTTGAATTAAGGATTGTTTTATTAGAGATTGGAGACGGAGATAACAAACGTATTAATTAGGCTGTCGGTAAATTATTATTTCATTAATAATATGTAACTAGTGTCTACCTAAAAACTTTAGACAAACTAAAGTTCCGTTCTCAAAGAAAATATTTCTATTACTTAATCTTTAAATAATATTAATAGTTAAAATTCGAATATGAAACAGAAAAGCTTTTCCGGCTTTTTTTGTTTTATATTTGTGTTTTCGATTATTATTATTATTTAAAATTTTAATTATAAATAAGCATTAATGCTTTAAAGTTAATTCCAATTTTATTTCGTTGTTACTTACGCTATCACGAATGTTAGATTAGTATCACTCGGTTATGAAATTGACATTACTTCTATAACGTTAGCTATTTCGGTGTCTCCTTAGTGTTTTTTTCTATGGGAAGCCAAAATTCGGAAATCGTCAAATCAATTTCTACTTTGGAAGCGGCCGATTGGAAAAGTAATCTGATACCCTCGTTACATCGATTTCGACTATATTTACACTGGGATTACTATTCTTTATCGTATTTTCCCTCGCATTATGTTTTTATTTGACAAAGTATAATACATTCCCAGGATGTACGGTGGTGCAGCTAGTGAATGGATACCATCACCAAATTACAGGTTATGACTTACATATGGTATATTAGGCCAGGCTATCGATCGATTAATGATACGAGTAGACACCGGACATCAGGCGATGTTAGTGTCGCGATAAGTCAATATTAAAATATCAATTAACCTTCTTTTTCTGATGCCCTCTTCTATTCGAGGTTGGCTGTTTATGGCAATCTTCTCAAAGTAAAGTTTTTCAATCATCCTATGGATTATCAATTGATTAATCTGTAACCTCATAATATGACAAAGATTTGTTATTTTTTATAGCTAGAACATTTTTTTTAAAATTGGTCATTCGATGGAGAAGTTTTACGTTGGTTAGGATATCAGTCTGTTTCGGGTATTTTAAGGATGGGCCTATATTTACAAACGTATTATTATGATCATAATCATCACGGCGCTACATCGCAGGGTGGAATTCATCTTTTCATCTACTCAATCAAGCTGCGGTCTATCGCCATTCGCCCTCAGCTCTAATTCTTAGTCCTTCCCGTCCTGCTCCAATCCTCTCCCATGCATTCTATCCACATCTTCCTCGTTTTGAATTTGGGTAGCTTCCACTGGGGCACTTACTCAGTCATGATTTTTAGTGTTCTGTCATCTGGCATTCTTTCTAAAATTTCAGTTAATCGCACTCTTTTGAACCTACAGAATCTTACAACGGTAATTAGATTTTCGAGTTTGTTGTTAATTTTAATTCTGTATAATTAATTTTCTAGCGTAAGTCTAAAGATTTTTCGAAGCACTTTGCTTTGAGAGACTGCTAAATCAGTTTCTTCGTTTTAGGTTTGGCACAGCGTCTCGCGATCGTTGGTCGCCGGTCTTATTTTTGGTTAAATATACAAGGAGTTTGCTTCTCTTACGCTTTACTCAGTACAACACATTGATTATTATAATTTCTATCACAGTAAAACAATCTGTGTGGACACGCTGTGACCCAAATATGCTGACGGTGATTTTAGAATGCTCAATATGCGTACGACAGGGAGCAGCGCGTCGTGTCGGGAATTGCACGCGTCACGTTATAAAAAAAATGTCGCGGTAAAAAAATGCCACCGTCCGATTTCGCCGACGTAAAACAATGTGCGTAAAAAGCGTCTAAAATGAATTAAAGCGAATCTGTCATTGGAGCAAACGCGGCAAATAGAATGGGGTTTGAAACCGAAACTTGGTCGATGAATGACGGAAATGAATTGACTGCAATATAATAATGGAGGAAATTGGCTAAATTTACCATTCTTGCAATCTTGGAGTAACAATATATGGAGATACTTGAGACAAACTTGGGATAAATCACTTTCTCCGGATTTTTACATCGTACACCATGAGAAAGAAAGAGACAAGAAATTTCTCAAATTATCACACCGCTTTAAAGTTTTGTAAGAGTGTTCTTCGTGTCCTGCGTCTCCGTTGACTCCGCCCACACGTTTTGATATACGAAATAAATTGACATAACTCAACGGTTTTTTAGGTTATATACTACATTTTTGTTTATAATAATGCTGTGAGAAAGTGGTTATATGAATTAAAAAAAACATTATGTCGACATGTGATATGAATGGATGTATAAATACCCTAGCCCTCGTCCTAGCAACTCCCAGGTTTAGCCGAGTCCGGCAAAGCTCATCAAAACTGACTACAGCAGCGCTCTCTCTTGTATATTATTGCTCTGAGCTTGCAATCAACCAAAGAAATACTTTCGATGTGTCTAGAATCTTACCCAGTGAACAAGCGGCATTTATATATTCAGGAAAAAAATCTTTGTCTTATAAGAGGCCGTGAGGAATATCAACTTTATTCATAATTACTTTAGTCAAAGGACAAAATGTTCGTTATTATTAATTAAATACTGTTGGTATTCTCTAAACGCCACGCTGGCATATGATACCCTTCATTACTACATACATGTTGATTTTGGCACCGAAATATTTTCCGTAACATGAAATTTATTACGGCTAAGACCCTAACTATATTCACAAATATATTTTTTCTGAAGCAGCAAAAATTCTCGAACACGTTAGGGTCATGGGGTTCCTAAGTCAGCTTGTTGTGCCATTTCCACAATGAGATGTGGAGGTGAATTAATATTACTCTTTAACTACCGTAAGGCACGTCCACTCGAAACGTCAAAACAAATATTTCTTATTACAGGTTACATGACAAAATTACACCCTTGAGATTTTTTTTTTTTTTATGTTTCTAATATCATCGTATATAATTTCAACGAGTGTATTTTTTTGTTAGGACATCAGAATGAAGTTAAATGTGCTTAAATTACACGGCAAAAATTATGCGTGGAGGAAATTACACGTCAGAAAAACTACACTCGTTAAAATTACGCGCGATGATATAGAAGTGTTTATTTTTGTAGAGTGTAATTTCTATCTGTGTGATTTTGTCATGTTACCTATTATAAGATATATTTGTTTTGGCGTTTATGTTTTCAGAGAGCACGTGCCTGAACTCCAATTTGGAAGCTTTCATTGAGGTAGATAATATTGTACCATTACCTGCCTCAGTATTTGATAAATACAAAGCAATGTATTTATGGAACGCTATGTTACTCAGATGCTTGAACTCCTTGTAAAGGTTTGATGGTTAGTCAATTCGATTTAAACCCTGACGATTAATACAACTTTTTTTAAAGTCTGTTCCTACAAATCAAGGGATGGGAGTCACAAACGACAGAATATTTAGTTTTCTGCTATTAGTTCTTAACACAAGCTTGATTGAGAATTGAATCACTGATTCTGATTATTAAAAGACACTTTAGCTACACGCACGCCGAATTGGCGTTAAGAATATAATGCTTGTTGGAAGTCTGTTTACCGTAAATAGACCAAACACCCAAACGTCCGGAGTAAAACTCTTCAAAAAGTTTTTTTCATAGCGTGACCTGTGAAGACATCAAAGCCGGAATTTACTTGTAGTCACTTCACAGTCAAGTTGACATGATATCCTGAATTCGGAGACATTCCGCGGATATCGAACGATGACGTTCGGTGAACAGTGGCGGAATAGTTGTACAACTCTTTAATCTAACTCTAAATACTCTTCAACACACACATTGGGTTAACAAAACACACATCACTAAAAGTACTTATAGTGAGGATACGACACATTACAACATAAAAACACATGTGCGCGCTTTCCTCACACTCCACTACAAAACACTCTATCTGGCGATGGCTTAAAGCCAATATGTTATATATTCATAAACCATTACCCAGAGATCTCCGAATCCAACAATTTTAAGCTCTTGGAAATTTTGATTTTATCTCACTTAAATATGTAAATATCTTTGGAATGGTGTATATTAGAAATGTCATATTTTCACACGTCTGGGGTGAGTCATGATTCCTACTAAGTGATACACTGGCTGTAGAATTACCTTAGATATACCGTCATTTGATGACGTTTGCAAAAGCTGGCGGCTGCCGCGTCAACGTTTCGATGAGTACGAAATGATAAGATAACTGTTTGGCGAACGGTATATTTATTAACTGAAGATTAAGAAGAGGATCTAAAGTGGATGATGTTTTATAGCGTGAAACTATTGTTCCCACTTCTGCAGCTGGGAACATTGTCGTCTTGCGTTGAACTGGTACGCTGAAAACACAATGGATTCGGTGGTGTCAGCATTTCTGGGCCATCGCACCATAATTCGGTGGTATCAGCATTTATAGCAGTGTAGCGTCTAGTGTATATCAACGTGTACAGAGGATGTACTACTATAATCCCTACACACATACACATTTAGACTCTCATTAGAACAGTCTAGTTTATTAGTCATAATTAATTTTCAATAAAAAGCGGAGATAAGCGGCTTTAAGCCATCGATTCATTGTACCATTCTGGTAAGCGGTAATATATTTTTTAATATTTGAACTCAAAGAAATAATGTTTTTGTGTTTTAATTGGGTTTATTGAGGTGCTTTTGAATACACAATATTTTTTTAATATTTTCCCGTCTGGTGCGTATATGAATAAATCAGAAGATTTTCCGACTCGTGGTCAGGTCACATACGACTGTCCATGTGAGAAGCACGAATTTTCCTAATTTAGTCCACACACTAAAAAATCGAATACAAAATAACTCACTCCTCGTTTCATCCCTGCAGTTTAGTTTGGTTTGCAAAAGTTTGAGTTTTAAGCTTTGAGCTTTGAGCTTTGAGCTTTGATCTTTGAGCTTTAAGCTTTAAGCTTTGAGCTTTAAGTTTTGAGCTTTAAGCTTTGAGCTTTAAGTTTTGAGCTTTAAGCATTAAGCTTTAAGCTTTGGGCTTTAAGCTTTGGGCTTTAAGCTTTGGGCTTTAAGCTTTGGACTTAAACTTGGAGCTTTAAATTTAAAAGTGTAAGTTTTGAGCTTTAAGCTATGAGCTTCAAGCTTTAAGCTTTGAGCTTATTTTTTAAGGAAATCGAAGATATACTCGTACAGAAAACATTATTTTTTTGTATATATAGAGATTTAATTGAAGAAATATTGTTGTTGATGCTTTCATTTATGTGGGCCATTTACCGGATCTAAAAAACCGTGAGGAACTAAATCTCTCTTTTCACGAGGGTGGCACTAACCAACAGTACTGGAACGAGGAAAAATGAGAATGGCTTACCTCGAGGCTCACAGGCCAGTTCCAGCTTTGAGCTGGATGGCGCCTGGAGCACCTGAAAGAAAAAAAAGCTTTTTAACTTTGAGTCAAGAGGTTACGCAAAAACGTTTAATTTTACTTTACTTTAAGGCAGGCGATCACTGTTGAAAGTAAGTAGATCGTTTTAATGATAAGACGTCACAGCAACGCGCCTCTCAGAATGACCAACTCAAATTATGTTGCTTTGATTTTTTTTTGAAAAAAAAGCTTCGTTTAAAACATTGGTCCAAAAATAAAAAAATCCCTGGGCGAAGCACTTTCTAACTGACCTTAAAAATCAAACGACATCACACATCTTACGCTGGTAGCGATAAGGTTGAAATTGCCACTTATAGTCAGTCAGTCACTTGTTTAGATTAATGATTTTGTATATTTTTTCGTGACTCAGGCACATTTTTTTTTATTGTTTTCCAAAATCATAGGTCCGCACAGTTAAAGGTGACCTGAACAACAACTACTATGTCTCTAGGTTATTTTTTTGGTGTGTATTGGTGCATATTTATACACTATTGACAACGATTTCCTCGCTATAAGTCAACGAGAAAAAAAATTGTATCGCTAACGCTTACTTTTGTTATTAACGATGAGGGGGCAACAAATAAACAAGATGATCGATTTTAAATCTTCTCAAGTTTTTAGTGTTTTTTTTTATTAATATTTTGAAAAGACTGAAAGTTTTTTCCATTTTAAAATTTGAACTGTTTTTTAATTTCTCATTTTTTTCCTGAAGTCGGATAAAAATTTGTAACATACTGTATGCAAGCAATGCATAGGTGTGAGTACTTTTTTGGCTCAACATTCGCTGTGATTCACATACTCTAATTAACTTAAATTGCCTCAATATACAGTAAAACAAATCCGGAAAAATGATTTCTTAAGTGGGAAATTCAACACTTCACAGCATTTTTACATCCCCGATTCATTTTTTATTCTAGACCTATTAGAAGACTTGCTTGAAAAAAGCTAGGTTTAATTTAAGGCCAAGGTATGTTCTACTTCAAGTAATTATTTGAACGTCTACCAAAACTCATAGCGATCTAACTTACAAATCAAAATCATGATTTTGAAGATAGGGAATCCACCCATCGTTTTAAGTCCACCTCCCGGGACAATATGGTACACCCGACGAGCCCGATGCGGCCCACCGAAAATGCCACCGCGGCCGGGGTGTCACAGTCGTGTACCACGTCTGGACAATTGAATGCCGGATCTAAAACCGTCCGCCTGTAACGACTATTTGAATCTCATCCAACTGAATTACGAGATAGGATGCTTTATCGGTTGGCAATCAAGCACAGGCAGACAGCGGGATGCAGTAGGCAGCATCTGTAGACGCGAGCGCGGCCGCAGTCGGCGACATCATGTTATAGCGAGATACGGATACAGATAACGGCGAAATAGCATTAGAGTTAAAGCGGTTCTATTGGCTTACTATTCGCCCGTGGTTTTAAATCGCTGCGGAGGGACTTATTCAAGGAACCAGTTTCTTTTGAAAATTCTAATTCAGAACAACGAGTTTTAAAAAATATGATTTTTGTTTCCTCTCTCTGCAAATATCATTGTCTGTATTGAAAGGTATCGGTGAAACGCAATAAACACTGGCACAGCTTCAAACGGAAAACTTTTCAGGCGGGCAAACGAGAACTATGGAAGGAACGATCTGTTTTTAAATCCTTCAACATGTTTGCATCCACAAAATCTACACTAGCAACGCAACCAACTGTCAAGTTAACCGTGTCAAGATGTAAATATCTTATGCGCCCAAGCAAATAAACATTTCTCTGGCATCATAAAGTTCGCACAACATTTTCTTCCTGTAATTTCTAGGTCAACTCAACTATTTAAAGTTCTTAATATCTTTACCACCATATGCTACCAAGGTTTGAAGTATAACTGCCTAAACGTATAAAAATAAGACAAAATGCCATTTTTTGTGCTGTATATTTGACATGTTCAATAAATAAATTGATTTTGACTTATTATCGGAGAATTGTTTAAGAAAGGTGTACAAATCGAAATAAAAAGTGAATATACTCGTACTTCCTCAGAGTAAGAATGTAATGGAGGGATAGCTAATTTGTTTTACCCAACCCATCCGAAATTGTAATAAATCACTTTTTCCGAGTTTTTACATCGTACACCATGAGAGAGAAAGAGACAGCAAATTTCTTGGACCGCTTCTATATACTGTCGCAATGATCTTAAGGTGCTGGTTAACGGCGGGACTCCGCCCACATTTTTTATTATGCCACTAAACTTGACACAACTAAACGGTTTTTTTAGGTTAGATGCTATATTTTTGTTGATAAAAATACAGTGAAAAAGTGGCTGTACGAATACACAAAAACATTATGTCGATATGTGATATTAATGGATATATAAATACCGTAGCCTTAGTCTTAGCCACGCCCAGGTGCGCCGAGTCATGTTAAAATCATCAAAAACAAGTCCAAAACTGACTTCACTGCCTTGGCTTGGGCTACCTCTAGTATACTCTAAGCGTACTTCCATGTCGTAGACAGCCGATAGACGCATCGATTATTTGCTCACTTGTGCCGAGTTCGCCACATATCCTGGGTCGCAAGACGGATAACCATTTAATAGGAATTGGAGATAAATGACCAAATATCAATAATGTGTCTTAAAATACTCAATCACCCGACCGAGAATTAGATTGTAGAATTAATAAAACTGCATCGCGTATCATATAGAAAACCTTTTTTTCCAATATAATACCTCAGATGCATCCTCGTAATTATCCAATCTAAGCATATGGCAAAGTACTATAATAACATTATTATGTTCGATATAGAGCGACAGATGTGGAGGTGGAAGGTGGCGCACACAACACACGAACCAGATACAGACAAGACAGACACGCGGCACTAAGTTTAATTGTCAGATATGTTGGCGGCACAATACATGTCATTACACCCGGAATGAACGAACGTTCTAAAACAACTACTGAAAAAGCTTGATACGTACCCAACGAAAATTAGTTGATCACTTCACTTAATTACGAGTGTTTGATGTTTGTGTGGTTTATGTAAACAAAATTATGTCGGACATAATTGTTAGCGATAAAGCGATGGCATTGGCAGAGCGCATCACTTGGGAGATAACCATTTAGACAACCGATAGACAAATCTTGATATAATGGCCAGAGGGGGCTAGTAGATTGCCCTAAAATTGTCATCATTGACACGGTAAAGGTTTTATCAACAACATCGGTGATAAACAGACCTTCACCAGCACGTCCGCAATCGATTGACATCGACAAAAATCTGCTAAAAGTTTGGCGAGGTCTTCCGCTCCCTAGATAAAGTTGTCGTTTTTAGCAATACCCATTGTTTAAAAAGATAAATTCAGGGATATTTTTAATTATAATGGATTTTTTAATCCATTAAATACTTGCGGCAAAAAGGGATTATCTCTCTCATTCCGAAGGTCGACATTCATCCGAGCAATTTTCACTTCGGATTTCGACTCGGAATATTAAACGGGCTACCTTGGTTAATTTCGCATCTTTTAGCCAAGATATCTGTCTTCTGCTTGACCTTCGAGTCACTCATTTTTCCTTTCACTCAGTTTTAACCAGTTATATTTGTTTTCATGTTTTTCTGTACGTTTCAAGTGGTTCCATTTTTTAAAATCGGCTTCGTAAATGTAATGTGTATGTCTGATTGTTTCTCCTCCCTATTCTTGTACGGCATGTCAACGTGAACATATCCGTCGAAAGGAAAGGCTCAACGTACCATACGTACCGATCCATCGATTCTGAAAGAGCTAGGCATGCAAAATAGGCTATCAAACGTTTGCCTATAGCGTGTTCTGAGGTGTTATGGACAGCTCGTCGCAAAAATAAACGAAAACAGAAGAAGCTGAGGAAAATCAAGTTAGAAGTAAAAGTTTAAAACAAAACAAATTTTCGGTAATTTAAACTTTTAACAAAGGGTTTCGGGAATTTCCCACTATGGCAGCACTGATTGTACGTAATGAATCATTAGAATTTTAATAGTTAAATTTAAATGGTTTTATTGAACTCAATTTTTTTATTAATTTCATTAACGACTTCTGGGATCGGTTGTAAAGTTTCATTTTATGGCAAATTGGATTTTTATACATTCCTTCCAGAAGGCGAAGCAGTTATTACTATCACATATTTTTATGACTGTGAAACCATTGATATTGACGGAAGAATAGTACTAACATTCTGAAAAAAAAACAAAGTTATATGTATGACGATCTTCAATGGATGAGGATTTTAATCACAACGTTCTAACCTTTATAGTTTTAAACCTCGTGAGTGTGCTTCTAAGCTATCAAAAGCAACATTCATTAAAAATAATTGCATTTCTTTAGTTGAGCTTTTAACCGAACGGAAAGCTTGTTTTTATTTCTGAATAATTTGTAAGAAAACTGAGCTCGTCGAAAATTAAATTAAAAGTAAACGTAATGTGTTTAAAGAGTTGTTGTGACGTTCAGTAATATGACAACATTAATCAATAGACTCTTCAAGCACGTTTTTTCGAGAAATTCTTGTCCGGCGACCTTTGCGTTTGGTAGCCAGCCAAAGGGGATTCGTAGTTTATGACGTAAAACTTCCACATAATAAGATGAGGTAGATAAAGATAATATCTTTCTTTGTCGTTGACCCAAAAACAGTGTCGAAGATTTCTAAACCAATATCGAATCAGCATTCATATTTTTTACGTCATGTACTTTTCATATTCCATTCATGTTGTGCGTACTTATTTTACTACCCAGTTTCACTAGAACTGCAACACTATTCTCAAAACCTTTTTGTCTTACGTAACAATTGAAAATATGCAAATTGAATTTAATATCGAACAATAATATTGAGCCTTGTCTCATTTTGTTTGAGGTTGAACTAAATAACTTTTGTAGTCCTCCGCTTTTACTTATACCTTAGATTTTTCGGGGCAGTATTTTAACAACTAACAATAAAAATATACAATGAGCATGTATATATTTTAATTTATCCATAAATAAGGGTAGATAGCTTAAAATAATTAGATGGTCCTACTTTTAATTATTTTATCTTCCTAGATAACATTAATATGGATATAAAAGAAAGAGAATACATGAAAGAAACTAAAACGGGAATCAATTAAATGATGTGATGATTCTAGGTTTTTATTTTATTTCATATTATATTATGTCGAGCCACAAAATCATTACTTTCTACGAAAATAGTCTCATGAAAAGTTGCGTGTTATGAATATTTGCACTGAAATTGTGCTAATTTCCCGAAGCCATAGTATTAATTTCTGCATTTTGCAGCTTAGGAAGCAAACTTTGCGCTCTTCATGTAAAGTTTTGTATTTTTAATTACAGTCTAACAAGTGAAAAATCGCATTAACAAATCAATTGAAAAAAAGTTGTTTGAATTCAAGAGTAGGATTACTGTTTTTATGTCTCCCTTTCTTCCGTTCTTCCTTTATACTTTTATTTTCCCCACCGCATTTGCTTTCCACCTGCTAGCACTCTCAAACACTACGTGTAACATAGCATTTCCAACGGTTTTCGAATTATCATAAAAAATAAAATTAAAAAATATATTAGGTAGGTACTCTATTGGTTCTCTGGTAAAAAGCTAATTGGTAAATAACAGTATTTTGTCTTTTGAAATGTTTTTTTTTGTCGAATTCCGATTCATCAATTATTTAACCCGGTTAACATTGAGATGCTTTGTTGGATTAATCACATTACTCCGTAGGTACTTAACTAAATTATTAACTAGATCACAGGTAGTAATTGATGCCTAATTACCAAAGTACTAGAAATTTGATAGGTACTAGGTAATACGGAACAGTGTTAACTCAATGATAATACGCACTTACCTGCCAAGGCGCAAAGTAAAGTTATTTTGAACCGATAAAGGGAATTATATAGGATATACTACATACGCACGGATGTATTACAATCGAAGTACGTCATTGGCATTCCCGAATTTCCTTATGTTATACTATGGCATCTTTTTTAATACTTATCCCTTACAAATCCACAAGGCTAGCAGTAATTTGAACAAGCTGACGATTGTATTCAAACGTCAAATCTAAGCGAATTCTTAATGTTCTTAAGTTGAGTACACATTAGCACTGAGGGTAGTATATTAATCAATTCGAATCCACTTATATTTTTCGAGCAATCTTTTGCTTAGCTTATTCGAACAACGATTAGAAAAATAGGTTACAGTGAAAAAAATCATGGTAAATTAGTCTGGGAATTTTCACATTATTTTCTTTAACGCTGTTGTATTCTCACCCCTCGTGATTTATCAAATAGAAAATAATCCTCAAAGTGAGATAACGACATATTTTGCGCGTTTGGTAAATAATGCCCGTCATTGTACAGTTTTATAATTCAGTTAATATTAAGTAAGCCTCTGTCAATCACTTACACAAAACCTTATTTGATTAAGTAACGAACGAACAAGTTTTTAAATGCTTTTTCACTCAACAATTTAACAAAGTAATTTTCGCTGACTTATTCAAGAAGTTCGCCATAGAAACCTTCAAAATTAAAACATCTGTGTATAATCGTCCTTCCAATTATAAAGGAATTTACTGTAAAAGGTAATTCTTCAACGGTTTTAATTGACGTTGACGAGCGCTGTAGCGCAGCGGAAAGAGCTATGACTCTGAATGCAGAGGTCGTGTGTTCGTAGCCAAGCGAAAGGCATGTTAAATTTATGTAAGGGTTTTTCATAAAAACACAATATTTGCGCTTCGTTACAGGGTAAAAGCTGCTGTAAGTATCGTACTCATGTTTCCTCCCTTAACGGGGGTCTTATGAAGGCTCAGGTACACTATCCCTCTCCTTAAAAAAACCTCTACACATCATCTCTAAATATGACATAAACCCGTAGAGAAAACTCTTTTCGTAACCATATTTGAATCACCAGGATTTTTCACATCTTTCTCTTCCTCTCCCTCCACCACATATCCCATTTCCGTCTGCACCAGAGCGTTTCTCAATCCAAGGTAATATGTTCTTTACTGTCTCTGGGCATTTTTGAGTGGTATCTAAAAACACGTTGTGGGGTTGAAGGGAGTGTAGAGAGAAAGGACATGAGGTAGAGGGAGGTCGTTTAGTACTTGGCTATTCAGATTTGGTCACTGAACACGAATAAAACAATTTCAAGCAATTTTTTGATTCTGAATGATGGTCTTTCACCAGGGCGATGCCAATAGTATCTACCACTTTGAATGCAATATATTATTTAAACAAATGTTCAACTCTCTCGTAAAAGATTTGTAGTTAAGTTTGAGAAATTCTGTCCATTGTATATCGTGGCTAGAAAGGCAAAAGAGCTTAAGCGACACTTTCGTCAAAAATGAATTAAATATGCAGTTTTGATCAGTTTTTTTTCTGCAGCAAATACTTTAATCTAGTCTGATTTTGAAGACTTTTGTGACCCTTCAGCCACCTAAAATATATTTACCAAGCCACACAAGCTTGGGACTTTTTAGTTTTTTTGTCGCTTCATGTAACTCGGTGAG
The DNA here is from genome assembly GCA_022651775.1 of Drusus annulatus. NCBI lineage: Eukaryota > Metazoa > Arthropoda > Insecta > Trichoptera > Limnephilidae > Drusus > Drusus annulatus. The sequence continues at coordinate 357,989 of JAGWCC010000445.1, read as the reverse complement.
AGCATTGAGTTAACTTTTTTTTTCAACTTCATCCAGGTACAGAAGACTTCTAAATTTTATTGTAAAACAAAAAAAAACTTTAAAGTGCTTTGGTGTAAACCTCTAAAAATGGCGCTTCAGCCCTTTTGCCTTTTCGGCAACGATATGTCCATGGCAACCATTGATGTGTCGTAAATACATAAATTAGTGAAGATATTTCTAATTCAGTTAATTTATAGGAATATGCTCCTGTCAATCAATAACCCAAAGCCTCATTTCCAAAGGTAAAAGCCGAATAAGTTTGAACGTGCTTTATCTCTCAACAAATTATCAAAGAACTCTTGGTTGACTTATTCAAGTACATCGTAATAGAAATCATCTGATTTTAAATATCTGTGTACTAATAATGGTTTTACTAATTCTACGGGAATTGCAATAAAGTGTGTCTCGTCGCCAAATTCAATTAATATCTTTTGTGAGTTACCATTAAACGTTTTGACAAAGTGTCTACTCTTCCGGGCTAAATAGAAAAAGCTTACGTTAAAATTCATTCAACGGTGGTTTTTAAAGCTTGTTAGATTTATTTTGTTTTTCATTCACAATGTTGATGTTTGTGTAATTTAGATGAAATAAAATTTTAATATAATCTTAAGCAAAGCGTTTCAGAAGTAGAGTCACAAAAATTAAACATCATCAATTAGCAATCATACCTACGCATCATCTCGACGTGAACATTTATTTTTATCCTCTGCTGAGAGTGTCTGAGAGAATTACGCAAACAAGATTATTATTATTATTATTGCATATAATTATTATAAATACAAGAGCCACCGAAATATTGTTTAATAAAAACTTTTTAATGATTGATGGAGACACCAGCTATATGCAGCTTGTAAAAAAGCAAACATTTTTTATTTGTTAATGATGAATACTTGGAACAAGTAAATGAGTTTGTGTATTTGGGAAGTATTTTTACGAGAGACGGAAAGGCCGATAAAGATATTGAAAGAAGGGTGAATGCAGGGAACTCCATTAATGGAGGTCTGAACGCTGTTGGCGCAAATAAAAAAAAAGTCCAAAGAAGCAAAGCTAGCAGTCCACAGTAGAGTGCTTATACCAAGCCTGATGTATGGCAGTCAGGCATGGAACTGGCATAGGAAGGATGAAAGTAGACTGAATTCTGTGGAAATGAAATCCCTGAGGCGTAGTGAATAGAATCAAAAAAGGGACGCTTAGATGGTTTGGACATGTCGAGGGTATGAACGAAAAGAGTAGTGTTAAAAGAATATATGTTACAAAAGTGAATGGAAGATGAAGTCGGGGACGCCCGAGAAAGACATGGCACGATCATGTGAATAAAATACTTGAGTCGGGCCATGTGAAGAGTCGGAATAACGGAAGAGTATGAATGTGAATGAAGCAAATAGTGTGGGCCAAGACAGAGTTGGCGGTCCATCCTCTCTGCCTACCCCTGCGGGGAAACGGCTTGATGGTGAGTAAGTTTTGTTCTTATAACTTATATTGATTTTCGATTTCAGGAAAATTTTAATCGAAGCTTTAATAAGTCATATTTTTATTTCAATTATAATGTCAAGTCACAAAATGTTTGCTTCCTTTAAAAAGTCGTATTGAAATTTTATTGTGGGGTCTTAAAGTAAATAAGTGAATTAAACTTATTTAATTTCATTAGAACATCTAAAGGTGTGGGCTTAATAAATCCATTGTAGTTGAAAATGACTTAACTAAGCCGTTTTATTTCATCATTTACTGCATATTCATGTTTGTAATGTCCTTGATTTCTATGCACTTCGAGACGTCAAGCTTTGTTATTTTGTCCACCGGTATTGCAAAATACACAACCGTAAAACGAATATGAATTGTTCAAACTAAGTTTTCGGAGAATAGGCATTCTACCTCTTGTTTAAACCTGTCATCACGTACGTTAAAAATTGAGATATCCGTTTTGAATTAACCATGTTGTTTTATGAAACGATGCAGGTAATTTTCAATGGGGAAATTTCATTCCAAATTATGTTGTCGATTTTTTTGTTTTAATAAACTACTTTGTAGATTTTTTGACACTCGTGAAGATAGTTTAATATTCTTCAATTTAAAATAGAAGAAGCATAATTTCTGTTTATCTTGCAGAAAAAATATTTTGATATCCACCAGTGATAAAATCGAAACGATTTTCGATTGGAAATATGTTCGATTGCGCCCGTCTTTAATCTGAAGTAATAAAGAAAAGGAACACGAGAAAGGAAACGATAAACGCAGCAATTAGATGTTCATAAAGTCGTTGTATTATGGCTCTCTGTACGACTTTAGGGAAACCGTACTACACGAATTGGCACTTAAGGCCATCCATTACATTTTTCTCGAGAATCCAACGTCTAGGGTGAGATTTTTCTCGGAAAAATGTCATTGATTCTTTTGTCGTCTACTCCCACCTCTTCTTTCGCAGATTCTTTTAGCGATGTGTTCAGATGGGCGAGGAAGTGCACATCGCATGGCCTCTGCGCTTTGGTCAAAGCCTTGCAAGGATTTTCATTAGTTATTTGCCAGGAACGGACATTTTACACCGTCCGAAATTTTACTTTACCGGTTTCGTAGAATTTATCAATGGCTCTGAGGAAGTACCTTAAGTTGTATTAGTAGAAAAGGTTTGACGCATTCCTCGCTGGCAGGCGATAGAGGAAGGACTAAAAGTTGTTGAGGACATTGACCGTTCTTCTGTTCAATGAAGCTTGTGTCGCAAAATTTTAAAGTATAGTACTTAAGCATTACAAATCTGCGGACTTTTTTTAATTTCTTCCGTTTTTTGGCAGCCATCTTTGTAATGGATTCAATGCTCAACCCGAGTTTATTGAATGTCTAGATCGGTTATACTCAACCTGCGGCCCGCCAAGCTTTTTTGTGCGGCCCTCAACACTATTATTATAAGGAACATGATTTACAAAATCTGGCATTCTATATTTCGTATATGTTGAGATTAATTTCGACTTTGACGTTCAGACATGGAAACCCGAAGAGGATGGTCATTGTCGTGTCAACATCAGATCTGGTATAAGAGTGTTACTACTGCACACGTTAGATTTATTCCCAAAAAACAAACATTTGACAGACAAATATGCGCGCAATTCATTTTCCAACTGTTATAAAAGCTAAACAAGATGGTATACATGTTTCTGAAGAAAACTATATGATATTTTTGAATTATTTAGCTGCCTTAGCTAAGGAATTTAAGAGCAGATTTCAGGACTTACGTAGTATCAAGAATTGTTTGTTACTTATAGAAAATCCCTGGCACTTAGAAACAGCAACTTTAACACATTTAGCTGCACTGGGATATGATTACGCAGTGCTTTTTGATGAATTTATCGAATTTAAGAACGATACTAATCTGGAAGCAATTTTTAAGAAAAAAGAGAGGGGAAGGAGTAAATCCATTTTTGGGAATTAGTTCCTGAAAAATACAAGAAAGTAAAAAAATGTGCCTGCCTGCTCCTCACATTGTTTGCATCAACATATCTTTGTGAGTCATCATATTCCAAAATGAAATATGCAAAAAACGTATACGGGAATCGACTTACTGATTCTCACCTTGATGACGTATTGAGGGTAGCATGCAGCAATTATAAACCCGATTTGTCTAAAATTGTTGAAAATTTATCCCAATGTTAAAAATCACACTAATTTCAAAATAAACGCTTGGATACATGTTACTTTTGAGTTTTATTTTTTTCACTATTGTAATTTTTAGCGAACCGTATGCTGATAAGTGATATGTACTATTATTATTCTGTTTTGGTTATGTTTTTATAAATCTCAAATGGTTTTCCAAAAAAACGGGGGTGGTGGGTTTCATGATATTTTTTGTCGTACCAGTATAGTGTTGCGGCCCGCGTAGCTTTACAAATAAATGTATGTGGCCCGAAGAAAGAAAAAAGGTTGAGTATCATTGGTCTAGATGGTTGTGACCGTAGTTTTATTTTTTTATTTTTTTGCTTTTTCTGTTTCATATTTGTCTTTTAGATTATTGATATTATTTAAAAATAATTAATTATTTGTATCTTAATTATATATGTGGAGTGTGAGGTAATCGTAGATATTACTGTAAAGTGTATTTTTGCTATCATGTTTCGCTTATTCATAGTTAAGAGAATATGCACAGAGGTGGCTTTCCATTTGATTTCCTAGATTATTAATACAAATTACATGGATTTTCTTTATTAACTTTTCTGCCATAAAACTGAACTAATAAAACAGCTCGCTCTGTGGCCAGTGAAATATTCGGGTTATTTTTCAACAAGAAACATTTTAACATAGAGAGTTTTCTGACTGTTTTGCGCAGAATGTAGGAAAATATTTTAAAGAACCAGCAACCTTCATTCCGTATAACGGGGCTTAATTTATTCTGAACATATTATATTTACTGTCTTCTCAAAGCAAATATGTTTTTCGTTATTAAAACGTTTTCGAAAGCACTGTTTCTCACTTTTTATGACAAAACCCTTTATTTTCCACCCTTTTAAACATGTTCTCGCTGTAATTCCGAAATAAAAAAAGGTTTCTAGGGATGAGAATGAAAAATATATTTAAGGATATGATTTTGTGTTCATGAAAATTCTAAATCCTCCTTTTGCGAATGGGCTTATATTATTTGGTTATTTATTATTATAATAAATACACCACGCTTCGATATCCAGATACTACTTTTTGCAAGAAAATATAATATTTTCTCACCAACAGTGAAATGTAAAAAAACATGGCTTAGTCATCCAATGTAAATGCATCACTTGGAATACAGCAAGTCACTTGTAATATTTTTGTATTAATATGTTCTATAATATTTATCAGATTTTTTCACAACAAAAAATAATGTTTACCAGATTATTTCATAACAAAAAATAATGTTTGCCAGTTCACATAAAATAAATCTAACCAACCCTTACCAAATATAACCAAACCTGAAGGCTAAGCACCCAAAAATACACACTTTTTGGCTTTCTAGTACAAGCAAGACTACAAATTATTTATCTGGTAATTCTATCCGAGTAGTTATAAAATGTCCAAGGTTTCCACCAAATATAATTTAAACAGTAATCTTTTAAATTCTTTATGAAATGCATACTGGAATTCCGAGTAAAACATTCAATTGCTGGTTTTCAAAGTGCACCTTTTACTGACATTTCAGTATGTTTTTTTTTATAGAATTTAAAGGATTACAATTAAAAAATGGCATTCACTGGAAACCTCAGACGTTTTTCTTACTGCCTATACAAATTTTTCAAATAAAACATTTCTAGTTTTGTTTCTATTAGAATGCAACAAAGTAACGTTTAGCGTAAACTTGAATGCTGACCTTTAACTATCAAACTAATGCTACCGATCTCGATATGGTAAAAAGTAAATATTTATTTATGCATACAAATGGTTGTAGGATACTTACCTACAAATATAATTTTACACTTACCTAAAACTTTAGTGCTCAGAAATTATTTTTAATTACTCTTAAATGAGTTTTGATTTATCACGATTTGGTGATCATTTTTTTCATTTTTAATTCAAAAATATTATTAAGCTGAGCAATTATTTTAAGTATGGCAACAACCTGTAGACCTCAAAAAATCCAATTTAAGATTTTTCCTTATGAATTTTAAAAGGCAGGGATGGCAATAATTTGTGTACAGATAAACACACTAACTTGTCAATCTATATCTTACCAAAAAAAAATACGGATCAAAAAAAATAGTTCTTTCGTCAGTCAATTCTTCGTTTGGCCTACTGCGAAACTAATTGTATCGTGTATTCGTATGTAGTAAGGTCGGCTTAGAGGAGCTTCTCACGCGGAATCTTGTAAGACTATTACTACCTGAATGCTGACATTTCAGTGTTAGTATTGTAGGCTAAGAGAGATTTGAAAAAAAATACTTCTCCAACAACGGCGGGCAATAAATCTTTCGCCTACGTAACAAGGACAAGTTTGCAGAATTTATTTGTAGCTCGCCTAGTAAACAAAATGTTCAGCTCGCGTGTCGTAAATATTGAAGATATTTACACTGCATCAGTTTAGAACATTTAATGATTATTGTTCTGGGGTGTTTAATGAGGCGTTAAAACACATTTAATTTGTCATAAACAACTGCTAGATAACTTTTAAAATGCCACAACGCGTAAAACTAAAAACATATTGCCCACTCTTCACTTTCGGGGAGGCCAACTGAGGGTGTTTTATCAACTATAAATAATTTCCTATGTGAGTGCGCACAACTATACATACGAGGGTAAACTTTTCAATTTTAGGACAGATTTTAATTTAAATTATCAACTTTTATAAATAGTGTTTTTTAAATCCCTACCTACAGTCCAGCACATGGAGTGCTTATACCAACCCTGATGTATAGCAGTGTGGCATGGAACTGGCAGAGGAAGGATGAAAGTAGACTGAATGCTGTAGAAATGAGATCCCTGAGTCATATGTGTGGTAAAACCACGTATGACTGCCTACCCTCGCGAGGAAATGGCGTAATGGTTAGTTAGTTAGTTTATTTTGTAGATTTGTTTACACTTGTAAAGGTAGTTCAATATTCTTATATTAGAATAAAAAAACCTTGAACTTTGCATTCTTTTTTGTAAACTTATTTGCTTTTTTCTCGTGAACATACTTCTCACTGATAAATTTAATCGTGCTTCTTCATTACTTACTTGTATGTCAATAGCACATGTTGTGCCGCATATGTATTGTCGCTGGAAAGGCAAAAGGGGTTAAGTGACATTTTGGTCAAAAAAGAGTTAAATATTCAGTTTTAATCAGTTTTTTTCAGAATCGAACGCTATGACTTTCGTTTGATTACGAAGACTTCAGCCATCTAAAAAATATTTACCATTTGGTAGAAGACTTGACTGAAGCGACACAAGTTTCGGACTTTTTTTTTACTTTTTGACGCTTCGAGTAACTCAGTGAGAGTAATGAGTTATCTGAGGTAACCTGTTTTTCAAAATTCAACCAGGTACTGAAGACTTATGAATTTTCTTGTAAAACAAAAAAAATTGGTCTGGTATAAACTTCCCAAAATGGCGCTTCAGCCCTTTTGCCTTTCCAGCAACAATATGTGAAATTAATTTCGTTGCCCTGTTTGAGGCCTTAGGAGTTGGAAGGTCTTATGCAAGCTGACGTTTAGATCACACTTCTTAGGATTATCTGTTCAATTAATTAAACCTATATTTTCAGAATCAACTTTTGTTGTTCCGTATGAAGATATTTTACTACAGATATATTTTTCACTTGAGTTCCTTATTACATAAGTAGGTAATTTTGCATAACGTAATGTTTGCTTCAAATAAAACTGTCAAACACCGGTGTATTTTCAACATGAACGTAAATAAGACTAACGATGTCTCTTGAATGCTGAAATTTCTCATACACATTGGTATTTATATATATGTAGGTATGAACTAAAAAAATATATGACGTGCGTAAGGTGGAAGGTTTCTGAAACCTCCCGGGTACGATCAAGTGAATCAAATACTTGGGGAGTGTCATGTAAAATAATCTCAATCATAGACGAGCACTTTTATGAGAAGTTTTAATGAAAGGTGTCAGAACGGAAATGTGTGGTTTTTCTCATTTTCCGCTTAACATTTCTAAAAAATCTGTTTGTGGTGGTCAATTGGTGAAAAATTAAAGATTAGAAAATATACGAATATCAAATAACATAACAATTAACTAATTGTTACCCGTGAAATGTCACGCAATGTAACTTGACTTGCCAAGAAGAAAACTGAGAAAAAAAAAATTATACACAGACATTAAGGGTCAGCACTCAAGCATAACGCTTAGCGTCATTTTGCAGCTTTATAATACAAACAATAATACACATAATTTATCTGCAAATTTAATATGGAAAGTTTCCAGTGAATGCAATTGTTTAACTGTTATTTTTTAAATTTTATGAAAAACATACGAAAATATCAGTAAAAGGTGCAGTTTGTAAAACCAGTAAAGGCATTTTTAAACGTTAAATTGCAGTATGAATTTCATAAATAATTTTAACGATTACTCTTTAAAAATTGTATTCAATGGAAACTTAAGACATTTTTTTAACTACTCGAATAGAATAAATAATTTGTAGTTTTGCTTTGACTGAAAAGCCAAAAAGTGTGTATTTTGGGTGCTAACCTTTAAACAGCATAATTAACTTGTGATCTAGATATATTAGGTATCTTAGTTAAAATTATATTATAGGTAGGTAACTAATCGCTTGTCTGGATTTGAAAAGATTATTTTCATAATTTTCGTAAGAGAAACATCAGTTTAAAATTTGAAAATGTCACACTCGTATACTCGTATAATACGTACGTACGTGCTCATAAATAAATAATATGGTTTAATAACCAAAATTATTCTCTATTGAAAAAACACATAAAAAATGACACAAACTTTAAGCTATGCAATCTCCGACTCGAAAACTTTGCGAAAAAACGTAATGGTAAAATATTTTTCTCTTCATGATGCATACCAATAACAGTAAATTTATTGAGAAACGGATGCAAAAAAAAAAATTAAAAAAAAAGGAGTTATTTTCGCCTCAGTCGAATAATAAATGCAATTTTGAATAGCTTTTAAAAGTGTTCTATATGCTAATGCATTTTTTTTTCTTTGACCTCATTTATAAATAAATATCAGAATTGCAAATTAATGGAAACAGTGATTTTTTCAAAAAAAAATTGAATTCATTTTCAGTTCCAACTGGCTTCTGAGATTATTATTTGACGTCAGTTGGGAATCAATTTAGAATTTGTAAGAAAACCCTGATACATTTTCATTTATTTTCCAAGTACGAAAATATTTCATTGAATACATTTTCTTTCACGAGCTCTTGAACGGGAAATAAATGGAATATTTGATTTCCATAAAACTTTTGTCCGGTTCGCAGATTGATGAAAATTGATGCGATCTTGTAAGTAAAATTTTATGAATAAAATATACACTAGTTCTTGATTTGTCGAATCAAAATCATTTCTTCTGGATAGGTAATATCTGACACTTCGAATGGTGTTATAGTAAAGTTATGCTATTTCATTAATATATGCCTTTGTATATTTGCATAAGCGTAATGCGCATATGAGCTTTATTTCATAATTAATGCACATTTCAGCCATTGTAATCCTTGGCGCACAATTGGTCCTGCGCAGATTAACAGTTTTTTGCATTTTTAACCTTTCCGTACCTGAAAAGTAAAAATCAAATATGTGATTAGAAAGGGGGTGATGTAGCTGCCCCGTTTTACCACACTTATTAAAACTTTTTCATGGCATAATCTAAGGTCATACTTAGAAAAAGTTTTATTCATAATATTTCAGTGATCTTTATCTAAGTTATCGCACAAAACTTTCGGAACGGGAGTGTTAATTAAAACTACATTTTTCCCCTGTTTTTATTGTGTATTTTGGTATTTTTAGTGCATATAATCCTGAATCTAATAATAATACAGTAATTGTAAATATATAGTTATTAATATTTCATTTGCTTTTAAAATAGTAACGTTTCGATAATGTTGGTAGTTTTGGTCCAGGAAAAAAAAAAGAAATATTTTCCCTCTCTAGTCCAAAGTGCTTCTATAAATTATTCATTTTAATGGCATACATTACAATTTTTATACAAATCAGAAATAAACATAATTTCAGGATTATTTTTATTACAACTTTTCCTATTCAACGTCTGTTCACGGACAATTTATTTCATGTGATTGTCAATCTATACAGATATAATCAACTGCTAGTGGGAGTAAAACACTGTTTATAATGGGAAATGTTTTGATGCATAATGTACGGAATGGAAAGGAAATAGATTTGAAGACAGATGTGATCTGGCAATTCATATCTGATCAATAAAGTCAAATGAAGAATTGCAAGCAACGTTTTATTTCTTAAGTACTTTTTTATTCTGTGCAACATGATTGCTAAAATGTTGATGCAAATATTTACGATGTGTCATAAAAAATCTTAATATATTCCATCCGCTACCTATTCAGTATCCTTTATCATTTTGTTAGTTCCCCTTTGAATGTGTTGTTATTTCAAGTCCTGACGCAGGACGATTTTTGGAAACCGGTCGACAGCTTAATAAATCTAGGGACGGGTCCCTGTGTTACAGCTAACGGGATTGGTTATTTAATTTGTTTCGTTTACATAGCCTAATTAAAGCAAATTACAATGTACCTAACTGCCTTTTTTGAAAGGCTATAGTAATAATTTTCGTAACAGGTTGAAATCAGTCTGTTTCAAACAATGTGTAGTGGAAACAAGTTCTAAATTTGTTTTATTAAATCATTGAAATGGAACTTTAACCACGATTCAACAGTTTCTAAAATAGAACAAAATAAAAATGCACATTTCATTTTAACCAGGACATAACCATTATTTTAGTAGTTAAGCTCCTCACATCCTGGCTCGGATTACCTAGTCTAAGCATCTCCAAACTAAATAATTGAAATGGCCAGTAGGTAATTGTACCTACGTATTTTAATATGCAAGTTCTACGTGGCTTACAACAACGGACTGTACTAAACCTCCATGATATATTGTGCAATGGTGAATTGTCTTGTATCTGTAGCAGAATGCATCAAACTGAATTTATTATAAGTCTCCAGCTAAATCGCAGTGCATTGGAAAACTGAGTTATCGGAAAACAAGCACATTTGTCTTCCTTGATAAAAGAGCATGTGCTGCAGTGTCGATATAATTTGCGCCATTGTGTTACCTGTCTAATAAACTGGAAGCTGTACAAAGTGACACGAAGAAAGCTTCGGAGTTTTTTTTTTTTTGTAAACGTGGTCTTGTTCATGTCCAAGTGAATTTAGTATTGCAATATTATAATATATATATAATATCTTGGATATCAGCTTTTTACTTACGTGGCTTCTCATAAGAGCTTCCCTGTCTGTACAGTGAAAATTGGGGTGAGCCATCAAAGCCTTTTCTGATTAACGACATGTCAGGGGTCTCGAAAGTTGCGCATTCGAACTATCGTATTCCTAATAATATATTTTAACGTATCGAACCACCCGACATAAAATCATAACACAATTTAGTAAAAGCTCTGAGGATATATTTTATCTACAAAACATTTGATTAACTTATAAGTTTTTTTTTCCGATGGTATCGTCGTCAAAAAATATTTATGAATCCCAAGTATTATGTACTTTTCCATAAAATCTAATTTCCAATATTTCAAAATAATTTATAAAAATATCAAGAAAAGAAAATTCTCTTCAGTAAAGTAGCTGTAACATAAATGTATTTTGAGATCGAATAACCGTGGGTACTATAAAGCAATATCTCAATATTGCATCAGCGATACAGATGATACGATTATTATTTGGCGTGGTAAGAACTTTTACCAAATATTTACAGAACGTTAAAAAAAAGTTATGCAAGAACGTGCACAAAATACAACACCAAATTTTCAGACGCTAATATTATCCATTTATCCACAGGTCAATTTAATAGTTGCTTACGCGATAAAATCTATTTACAAGGGCAATTATGAACTCCCTACCCCTGCTGTGCGTTATAGATCTTAAAGCTATGTTTGACGGCCTCCATGGTCGAGTGGTAAGACGTTCGACTACAAATCCAAAGGTCGCAGGTTCTAACCCAGAGTGCGCCAATAACTTTTATTTAATTAATATGTGTCATAACACATTTAATTTATATAAAAATAATAAAAAGTATATTTGCAGCACGTTCCAGAGTGGTAGATACTCTAAGTATCGCCCTGGTGAAAGACCGCCATTCGGAATCAAAACGTTGCTTGAAATGGCTTTAGCCGTGTTTAGTGACCAGATCTGAATAGCCAGGTACTTCATAACCTGCCTTTTCCCAATCTCCTTCCCCTCCCCACTACCTTCAGCTTCACAACATACCCTATTTGGGGATGCCATAGTCTCACTGCCTTTAGACGGTTGGGAGCAGTTGAGACTCTTGTGTAATATTCATATAAAAAATAAAATATTTTTTATATTATTTTTTATTATTTATAGTTAAATATATTATTAGGGAAAACTTTACTGGCAATTTTAATATAGTAATCACTTTATTTATCAAAAATTGTATACAACTGCATTTAATGGAAGAAGAAGTCGTGGACGCCCGAGGAAGACATGACACGATCAAGTGAATCAAATACTTGAATCGGGCCATTTGAAGAGTTAGAATAACAGAAGAGTATGTATGAGACGATGTATGAAGGTGAATGAAGCAAGGAGTGTGTGCCGAGACAGAGTTGTATGGCGGTCCGACCTCTCTGCCTACCCCTGCGGGAAACGGCGTGATGGTTAGTTAGTTATTTCGTGTATACAACTGTATGTTTTCCTGAGTAAAATGAAATCATGATGCCTTCACTATGAAATAATAATAATCCTTGGATAATTTATACAGTGCCGTTTTTTCTGAAAAATCACATCAAGGGCGCTGTACAAATCTTAATTCCGATGTTTTATCTTATTACTAACTACATAATATAATCTATGGCATATGAATATTCCGTATATAGATAATGTACAGAAACATATTATATTTACCTTCCAGATCGTTCCAGATAAAGAAATATTTGATTTACTTCTAGTTTGATTATTATTTATTACCGTATAGTCTTAGAAATAGTACCATTGTTGAATTTTAGTCCCCTCCCCCTTCCCGACAGCATTTAAAAAATACTATCATTCCAAAGTACTAAACTTACTTTCTGTTGTATTGAATAAGCTACAAAGTTCTAAAAACTAATCCCATAAAAGCTTTCCACCAATATATCAAACACAAGGAGATCGTATTGGAGAGCAGTGCATGTCAGTCTGAGTTTTACAACTCAAACATAAACAGAGCGGCAGGCGGGTAGGTAAAGGTTACTCTAGGCTTAAATAAGATATTAGGGTGAACTTTATATTTTCGTTTGTCGGACAGAGACACGCCACTAGATATATCAAACTTTCTATACACCCAAGCGTCCATGTATAGATTTTATGTAGGCCAGACATGACGATGGTTCGGCCCGCGGCCTCAATAAAAAAATACTTTAATTTCATAATATCGTCGCTGGAAAGGCAGAAGGGCTGAAGCGACACTTGGGTCAAAAATGAGTTGAATATGCGGTTTTGATCAACTTTATATTCTGCGTCGAAAGCTCTGACTCTCGTTTGATTCTGGAGACTTTTATGGATCTTCAGCCATCTAAAATATATTTACCATTTGGAAGAAGGCTTGACTCAAGCAACACAAGTTTTTGATATTTTTAGCTTTTTGTCGCTTAAGGGAACTCAGTGAAAGCATTGAGTTAACTTTTTTCTTCAAAATCCAACCAGGTACTGAAGATTTATGAATTTTGTATTGTAAAAAAAAAACTTTCAAGTGCTCTGGTGTAAGCTACCCGAAATGGCGCTCCTGCCTTTTTGCCTTTCCGGCGACGATTTGTAATTATGACATAATTTCATCATAATGTGGTGACGAAAATAAGTTACAAATATTTCTTAAGTCATTATATTCTACATTCAAAAGCCTGGACATCTAAAACCACATATTTACAGAATTTCGTTAACTAAGGCGTAGTTATTTGAATTCCCGTCGCATTTATTTATTATATTGTATACACCCGAGTGGGTTTTACATATTATAAAGGTTTACATTAAACAGTGAAAAAATGAAAATTATTTACACAAACAAAATAAAAAAAATAATTATTAAGTAGTAAAGAGTAGTGTTAGATTACATTAAATTAATATTGATTTAATATATATATATATAAATATATATATACGAGTATATATATATATATATATATATATATATATATATATGATATTATAGCATTCTTGTATCTACATCCCGTGCAGTTGAATACATCAGCCACTCCTACGTATGTTTTACCAACTACTTGTAAGTTAGGTACAAACGAGTATCTGAAAGACTCAGTCATCAAATTGGCGATCAACATCGTTGACAAAATGAAGATGAAAAAATGACAGGTTTCTAGATCTTCGAAATAATGCGCTCTTTTTTAACCGTTAAGACCTAATAGTGTTGTATTTTTTTTATGTGTACCGTTAAAATAATGAAAAGAAATTATAAATTAAATTAGTATCCCGGCTGGCTTATTTGAAAAAAAAAGTGACTCTTTGCAAGCTTGAGTTTAATATCCCTGATGTAGACCAAGATGCATTGAACCACTGAATAGATAAACAGATATAAGTGTCTCTATGCCAATTTGAAAGGAAACTGATGTCACCAATTAATATAAGATCTTTCCACTCGTAGGCCCAGACAGGTAAATTCAATTAATTTTCTATTCAATAGAGAATTTCGATAGATGAAAATAATTTCTTAATTTCATCCAAAAGTAATTTAAAATTGACCTTACTTCGGGCACACAGACACGCCCCCAGCTCACTTATCTCAGTAAACGAGTATCTATTCAGTGCACCGAACATTATATGAGTGGCTGGGATTCTTTCAACTTCGGGGCACTCGGAAATTCAGGAACGCTTTCGGAAATAGATCGCTAGTTTTCCGTCTACACAAAAAGGACATGTTGTCATTATACGCGCAGTTCGTTCTCGCATTTCTAATTAATGTAGAGGTAATCTTAGATTATAGTAACTGTCTATGGGGATCTTGGGATGGAGAGAGAACTAAATATGTTTACCCAACCTATTGTTTAAATATGTTTTTACGTTGTATACCATGAGAGAGAAAGAGACAAGAAAAGTCGTAATATAATATTGCAGCACTTCTAAGCATGGAAGGATGTTCTCCGTCCGCGTTAACTTCACATCATTGAGTCGCATAACTTACGTCAACGGATTATGAGGTTATTTCCTATATTTTAGTTGTGTAAAAAACTCGCAGTGGTTTTACAAATAAATCAAACAGGATGGTGATATATGCTATGCGTGAATGTTCAAATAAGACCAAGCAAAGATTTAAAAACATCACTTTTTAGAGGTATTTCAACATTTTTAAATATTTTTAGGCCGAAATTTAGAATTTTCATATTTTTAATGATATAAAGACATAAAATCAACAAAAAGCTTCCATCATTATTTGGGCAAACTTTCTGTCATTAGTGTTTGCGTGATATTTTGACTTTATAAATCATTTTAATGGTGTATTGATGTTGTTTTGTTTAATAGGGTCAAATATGTTTATTAAAAATGCCTGCATTCCATGTGGGCGATAAATAATAGATTATCCAACATCCTTTAATATATCTTTGTCTCTTTCTATAGAGTCAACCGTCCTGACTACACTGCTTCGGAAAGGTAAGATAGAGATAATCCATATGCGATAAACATGAATGCATTAACCTGTAATCCCGCAAACTGGAAGCAGCTGTAACTTAATGAGCTGTCATTGTGAGTTCTTTATACCATCTGTGCATATTATTTTGATGTCTTAAAGTACGTCGTACAAGTGTGAACTTTTAAAACTCGGCATCAAATGTTAATCTGCAGCCTTAGTTCGAGGAGGGATATAGCATTACTGCTTTTAGCTCATAAACTCTTGAACCGTGTATCATTAATACCTGACGTCCTGGCTAAAATCGGATTCTGTGTCCCTGATAATTTCACGCGAGGCCGCCAACACAGACTTCTGTTTCTTTCCAGGTGCAAAACTAACTTACCGATGCTGATGCCCCTGAGAAGACTTACTAGGTTAATTGACTACCTCGCAGGAAATGTGGATATTTTTCACGTGACCCACAACAAGTTAGAGCACGAACTAGCTATTCAGTTTTAATTATATTATGTACTTACTTGAAGCCTATTTTTTATTTCTAATTAAATTTAGTCGACATTTTTACTTTTATCTATTTTAGCAGCTATTATTCTTTCTCGAAATGTAATTAATATTCTTTCTCGAAGTCAAGTTACGTCCCGTGATTTTGAGTACCAGGTAATTACCACCTACTAATGTTAGTAATAAAGCTTTTTTTAAATGTAACTACATTATTATGTTCAAACAAAAAAATATGGGGAAGTGTATAATTGTTTCCAATTTGACACTCCATTTTCTTTAGCAAAAAAAATGGCAATGAAATCAATAAATCTAAGCCATGACATTTTTTTTTCAAAATTAATATATGTCGCGAAAGTAAATGGAAGAAGAAGTCGGAGACGCCCGAAAAAAATATGGCACGATCAAGTGAATCACATACTTGAGTCGGGTCATGTCAAGAGTCAGAATAACAAAAAAGGAATGAGACGATGTATGAATGTGAATGAAGCAAAAAGTGTGTGCCAAGACATAGTTGTATGGAGGTTCATCCTTTCTGCCTACCCTTGCGATAAAAAGGGTGTGATGGTTAGTTGGTTAGGAAAAAAAGCCTTGGAAACCATAAACACTACCAACTAATGCATCATCACTTTTTTTAAACTTTAATTTGCACATCTTCGTTTGAAATAGAGGATTAAAATATTTTTAACGTTTTGCTCAAACCTTTAAACCAACAGTTAACTTCCTATGTAAGTTTTAAAATATCTGAATGTATTATTTTCTGAGACAAGTCGTTCGGCGTCGGAAATTGAAATGTCTCTGCCTGTTTCCTGCGCTGGCTCGTCATTCCTGCTTTCCGGAGACAACCGCCACTCCTCTTCTCTTCACCTTCTTTGTTGAATTCGTTGTGTTAGGTAAATGCTTGTACCAACCTTCAAAAAGCGAAAGAAACGTTGAGTAACTACACTTCAATAAAATACATTTAAGAGCCGTAAAAAAAATGTAAAAAAGTTACAAAAGAATAAATAATTTAGAAGCACTAGAAATAAAAAAAGCCATTCAAAGTAATAGTCATATTCTTAATAATCAGGTTAATTCGTCCAGTAGTCCAATATTAGGTATATTTCCTGTGAACTCATAAAATTTATCATTATTCTTTAATCGCCTTCTTCACCAGGTGACGTTTTGTCTCTTTCAATCATAGTATCTGTCTCTTTCTCTCTGTTCCTTTGTTATAATTTAAATGTTATTCAATTGTTTTCTCAATGTTTTGTTATTTTATTTCATATTTTGATGTATATATAACCGTACACTTTGTATTTTTTTGTTTAGTTTAATGTTGTACCCTAATGATGCTTAGGCCAAGCGAAACCGGTCGGTCATAAAATTAAAATAATATCCGTGGTCTTATAAAACGGTTATTTATATTTCTTTAAAAAGCTTAGAGATCGACACATTTAACTTTAGTTTTACTTCATCCAGTTATTTTTCTGAGTATACAAATTAAAATAGTTTCGTATAAATTGATTCATTATTTATATCATCAATAAAAACAATTTACTAATGTAAAAATCAGTAACCCTTTCTTTTCATAGTAGGTAATAATTTACCGAAATGTTGACAACACAACTTTAATTGGTGGCAACTAGTTCTATAACTGGAAAATATCGTTTTTGTATGAGTTTTCAAAATCCATATACTTCAAAACCTTAAAAATAGTGCCTTTATTTTTTTTATTTAAGAAAAAAACACAGATACAGACAGTAATTCGTGAAAAATATAAACATTCACTTGATAATTCGCCTTCATCCCAACTATTTCTCACGCATTAACATAAATAGCAGATAAATACACCTTTACAGATTATTTTAGACAAATTTAAAGGAAAAGAAAAAATAATTCAAGATTGGGTTACACAGAAAAATGAAAAAAGTGCACAGTGTCTAAACGAAGTAGCAGCAGATAAATCTGTGTGCGCAAGGAAGACCGGAATGAGTCAATAAACGCAGATTCTCAAGAAAGTCAAAACAAAATTTAGGAATTTGGTTTTTTGTATGTAATCATGCCTTATGTCACATGTCCTTTTTCAAAAAATAATAGCACATTATTTCATTTTTTGACACATGTCATTTTTCTTTGCTAGATATGTATCTAAGGATCAATTCTGTATACTTAACTCAAAACATTTTTTTTATCCATTCCGTTCTTACGCACACAGAAATAATATTTCCAAATATATTTTCAAAAGAATTAAACGGGAAGAAAAAAAATAGTTAAAATAAAATAGTGTTACACAGAGAACAAATAAACAAAGTAGGTAGTTGTTTTTTTACATGAAAACAGCTTTCAATTTTCTACTTAAAGTACTGCATGTATCAAATAAAATCTCGAAATCTATTAAATTTTAATAGATTCCGACATTTTATCTGATAAATGCAGTACTTTAAGTAAAAAATTGAAAGCTGTTTTCATGTAAAAAAAACATCTACCTACTTTGTTTATATGTTCTCTGTGTTTGATTTAGATTAAATAACTAATATTACTCATATTAATGTGTTTTCTTATTTAATCACTTTATATCATACAAGCAAAACAAAAAAAAAACTTTTACAAACCCAATAGATTTTTTTTTTGAGATACGCATTATTTTTATATGAATATAGATTCTCTTTGGGTCACCCCCAAAGTTTACTATATCAAACTGCAGTTTGGATTTGAAACAAAAGCGTGTGTAAAAGCAACTGTCAAATAATAATACAGATGATAAAGTTCGCGTGTTCATTGCCAGCTTCCCACACCGTACAAACAAATGTGCAAATGATTTTTTGTGGCCACGAGTATTTTTTGCGATGCCGGGGAAATAGAGGTAGAGTCGAACACGTGAATAAAAATACAATATTTGCTGGAAAACTTTTCTTGTTACTTGGATAGCATGCAATTCTTCTTTTTCAACATGTGCACGAGCTATTTCTTGTCACCATGGAGAAAAGTGATTATTTAGTAATGGTCTTGCATGTTTCTTTTATGTTTACTACAATTACTATGTTCAGTTTTTATTGCTAAACATAATGTGTTTATGTTCATAATATCATTATGAGGTATATATTATTCCTTTTGAATAGTTTTTATTACTCAAAGGAATTTGGGATTACGTGATTAGTTTTATTGTGGTTCAATCACAACTTCCTTCCGGAAAAAAATGTGTGTTTTTATTAATATATTTCTATTTATCACATCGTCGATAGAAATGAAAAATGGCTGATGCGCTATTTTTTTAAGTTTACATCAGAGCACTTTTACAATAAAAATCACAAGTCTTCAGAGCCTTGTAGAATTTAAAAAAAAAGTTAACTCAATGCTCTCACTGAGTTACCTGAAGCGACAGACAAATAAAAAGTCCCAAACTTGTGTCGCTTGACTCAAGCGTTCTTTCAAATGGTAAATATATTTTAGATGGCTTTAGGGTCACAAAAGTCTTCAGAATCAAACGAGACTCAGAGCATTCGATGCAGAAAAAATTGCATATTCAACTCATTTTTGACCAAAGTGTCGCTTAAGTCCTTTTGCCTTTTCAGCAACGATATGCTTACGCGAGAATGTGAACATTTAACCGGAAGGTGATTTATTACACTTCTATATTTTTTAATATTTATTCAACAATTTATTTTTTTTCATAAGAAGCAATTACATGGTGGTTGGACATTATATTAATAATAAAAGAATACTTTGTTTTAAAACCACAGAATTTATTATGATGAAGGCCAACCGGTTTCGCTTGGATCAAGCTTCGTCAGGGCACATATAATAACTGTTATTGTATGTGCCCTGACGAAGCTTGATCTTTTATTATTAACTAAATTATTATTTACATTGAAGGCCTAACAAATGTGGTTTTATTTTGGAATTAGAAGAACGTGGGAAAAATCTACGAATGACAGTAAAAGTTCAATTTAAAGAGTTCTTATTCCGAGTTAGGTATTTATTACGTTATCTGTCTATTTTATGTTGGAAAATGTGTCCTGTTTACTTATTTAGTCTCTTATAAATGCATTTTCAACAAAATACTTTCAAATTTGATTTTTATTATGCAGTTATTTATTAAATGGTTTTGTTACACATTTTTTTAATAAAATTAAAACGTGGATGAATCGCGCTGAAACACATATCGTTTGCAAAGTTATTGGTATAAAATAATTATGAAATTCTGTGTACTAAAGACATATCATAATGCATAGGTCATTCATAAACTGAAACATTTTTAATTTTCAACATTAATTGAAATAATTCTTTCGAGAGAAAATTAATACTTTTCAAGCTTTTAAGACCCAGTGTTATTTCAAAACAATACAATTATTTGTGATGATTTTTTCTGCACTATTGTTAATTGCTTTAGCCGTGTTTTGTGACCAAACATGTATAGCCTGGTACCTTAAGACCTTCTTCTTCCCATCTCCTTCTCTTTCCTACTACCTTCACTAGCTCTACTGGCTCCGAACAGTTGGGACTCTTATGTGGTATTCACATTTAAAAAAAACTTTTAATAACCAAAATAACAACGAAGCGTAAAGCTTTTATGGGTTAATTTAAATATAAAAAAAACGACAGGCAAAAAAAGACCGAAAAGGGAATAAATTTGAACAATAAAGGTTCATCAGTCCTTAGTTCCTGCTCGCGTAGACCCGATAAGTACTTAAAGTGGAAATGATTCTTTACATCTTGGCTTTATTTCCCATTCGGAATGTTCTTTGTTGCTTGTACATTGTAGATTGAAGGGTTTTAAATACAACGAAATGCAGACCTGTCTGGCCAAAGAGAGTTTTCTCCGCCAAATAAGCGAAATATAGCCATGAGGATTTTGCTCACAGAAACCGTTTGCCGTAGGCAGTACCGGGCCGACCATAAAGCACTGAAAAGCTGAAAATATGTAAAAAGTCATGTAACAAAACGCTGTAAACTCCGTAAAATTTGCAATTCTCATAAATGTTTTCATTAAATACACAAAATAACCAGAAAACATGTTTCTGTGACTATCTAAAAACTCGCGAGCCGTGGCGTTATAAAATACGATCAATTGAAATTTAAAAAAAATAAGACAAGACGCCATATCGTCGCCGGGAAGGCAAAAGGGCTGAAGCGCAATTTGGGAAACTTACACCAGAGAACTTTAAAGTTTTTTTGTTTTACAATAAAATGCATAAGTGTTCAGCAGCTGGATGGATTTTGAAAAAAAAACTTTTAAAAGGTAACTCAATGCTCTCACCAAGTTACCCAAAGCGACAAAAAGCTTAGAAAGTCCCAAATTTGTTTCGCTTGAGTCAAACCTTCTCCCAAATGGTTAATCTATTTTAGATGGCTGAAAGGCCACAAAAGTCTTCAGAATCAAACGAGAGTCAGAGCATTCGATGCAGAAAAAATAACTGACCAAAACTGCATATTTTACTATTTTTTTACCAAAGTGTCGCCTAAGTCTTTGTGCCTTTCCAGCGACGATATTGTTATATGCATTTTAAAAATTGATGCACGAAATAAAAGAGTAGGTGTTGGAACTCGGAGAAACTGGTCAAATATTGTTTTCTCAGTAAAATTCAATATCACCCTGTATTTTTTTACTAGTAGAGAGATTTTTTGTTTTATGTTGTAATTCGCAAAATATCGCTCTGGGGCGTTTTATTTTTCCTCTAAGGCGCTCATTAGTTTTCGTACAGCCCTGGTGGAGAATAATTTATTTAAATAGGTAGGCCGGTTTCTAAATTTCAATTGTGAGTTCGGATAACCTTTATTCGTCTTTTTATTTAAAAACTTCGGAAACCCAAATATTTGTCTTTTTCAGATTGTCTCACAAATGAATTTACGTTAAATAAGTAAAGCTAAAAATAAATAAAAACACAGTTTTTTTTAAGCGTTACTTAATACGGTGCTTTTATTGAACTAAGTTCATCTGCCAGCACATATGGTAATATAAGTTAATATAATAGGTTTAATGTTTCGCTCGTGATATTGGGTTATAAATTGATGCTCGAAAAATTTTTGTTTTTTAATTTTTGATATTTGTTTGAACCATTTATTTTTTCAAAAAGATTTATTGTACACGTATTTTTAATACCTATTTTCCTACATACGTTATTTCAAATTAATTATAAAAAAAACAATTTCTCTTGTAATATGGCTTTTTTAAGATATGTTATTGAAATATTTATCTATGCAGTTGGGAGCGTCGCCTCTGTCGGTATTAATGATCTTATTAGACTTATCTATATTTCATTCAATAAAAAAACATCGAATGTACATAACATATCCACTGTGTTTAGGTGAATGGCGTTTTTCCACATGTGTTTACAAGAAAATTTAGGCTATAGCGGTAACACATCATTCATGCTGTTATGCTTGACACCTGATCATAATTTGAGCAAATGCTGAAACGGGCCGAGAATCGGTGGTCAACGGGGGTGATTATTTAAAGTGGTAACGGTAAAAAAAATCACAATGGCGCTAATCATCGATTTGCGACAGTGTATAATGTTACAGTGTTTCAAACCACTGGGCCTAAGTTTTCTTTAAAAAAATGGAATTACACCTTTGACCTAAACACAAATTTTTGTTAGACATAATAATATTTGGATAATTTATATAGCGCCGTTTTTTGTAAAAAAAATCACCTCAAGGGCGCTACCTACTGATGGTGGATAGGTAGGTACCTAAAATATCAGTGAAATCAACTCGTTACTTACACTAAACTCCTTTATTAACACATCTACAAAAGAAAAGTCCGACAAAAAAACGTTTTAAATAATTCTTTTTTAGGTAAGTACCTACCGACTTTACAAACACTGGCTTGTGGCAGGTTGGCAATGTTGGCTGTTAGCGCAACGTACCGGATATGGAACTGATAAAGCAAATAATATCGATTTCCTTTATTTCGCCTACCTCCATCGACATCCGACGCTGCCGCCAACCCCCGTCCCCCTCCTGGGAACCCAGTGCCTTTACCTGTGCCTCTATGCCAGTACCCACCTCGCGTCATCGTTGCCCCTACCCAGAACTTCCAACCCCGCCAAACGGAGCTTTGAATAGCCGAACTAAAATTACTTATGTTATACAGTACCCACTTACGGATAATATTTAAATCCATAATTGTACAGCTTGACAGGTTAACTTTACAGGTGGCCAAAGAGGAGCTTCTAACGAACGAACTGTATTTTTAATACATAAATCTTTTTATTTACGAAATCTTGCAACGATATCGACTTATTTGAAAATATTTAGTTTGAAAGGTGCCTATTTTCTTGATTTCAATAAAATAATCTTGCAAAATTTTAACAGTTAGGCTTTTGATTTTGACATTATGTATTGTTACGTACAAAATAAATGTTATCTTATGTACATACGAGGTTTTCATTGATTATATATTGCTTTTAAATACGATCACCTAAATTATTTCTAGGAATATAATACAGAAATATTAAAATCTAGTACTTTGACCACTCAAGCGCCCTTGAGGTGATATTTCTAAAAAATGCGCTATATACATTAGTTAAGTATCGTTCTTTCATAACCGCTTTATGACCGCGTAAATATTTTATTTTATATCGCATTTGCTACCAGTTACTTCGAAAACTACCAAATGAACACTGGAAATTTCCCAGGAATTTTAAAACTATTGACATTGTCTAGCTTTACTCTAGCCGTATGCAGTATAAAAAACCAGTTGGTTTTTTGTTTTTTTTTTGCTCAAAAACAAACTTTAGATTGCACGAATGTGTAAACAGAATTCAGTTTTTTTTTAACCGCTGGCGCTGGATAAATACTAAAGTAAAATAATTTATTGCAAGAAATAAGAAATTTTTATTAAACATATTTATATTTAATTATTTTTCATTAATAAGCCCCGTAATATTGTGAAAGAATGTAGGTATATCATATTATAGAAATCGTAAAAAATGTAAGCGACTTGACGGTGATAAACAACATTACGGGAAAAATGCCATTATTCGATTGGCATTGCATCGCGCGACTGTGGAATCAAGTTTTGTATTTCCCGGTAGAGGTAATGAGGTACCTGTATTATCGACATTGTCGCCCTAGTACTAAACACGTCCGCATCGCAGTCCGAAGCTATTCGGCTTTTGCCTGGCGTCGCCTTCGCAATTGGACGCGGTCTGTGATAGTGATAAGCCTAGTTTTAAATTATAAGTATTTATGTTTGTTAGCAATGTATTTTTGTACATTCTCATGGTGTTGACAAGTACCAATTTTATCGAGGTAAATAAGTTTCATTCGAATATATTTTTGGTGAATTGGTGTGTTTAAAAAAAATCGATATTTGGCGTCTGTCCGCCATGAGGCTGTCTTGATAGGTTATGTTACCGACACGGCAGAGTTCAAGTAACGGTGCACTACATATTAAATGAATCCTCGTCTAGTTTATAAGGAGAGACGATGTGATCTGGTTATACAGGTTTCTAGCGTCGATATGTCGATCGCTCCGGCCAAGTGTAATGTTCGGTCCCGGTTCGCCGCTGTTGGATGTCACCGCAGAGCGAATATCGTCAGAAGTACGATAGCATTTGTTTTTATTTGTTTATTTTAACTTGCGATTGAGTTTGCTGACTTTTGTATCCCCTTAGCACCCACCAAACAATCTGTCCCGAGCAATTCCCGCCCAAACTAAAATATTGACATTTCCTAAAGTTTAATACAAGGCGTGTTTTCCAGCTTCCCCCGCCTGCTGCAATAGATAGAGCCTGTATACTCCTTTAAGCTGCCAACATTCCACGCGACACAAGCGACATCACCTCCTTCAGCATGGACGTGGAACCCAAACCCTCTCTCCACGAGGAGGACTCCAAAGTTACCCTCACCATTAGACTTATTATGCAAGGAAAGGTAAGCCCCACCGCCTCCACCTTACTCTACTCAATCTTACACTAACCACTACCTTATTCTAGTTTCTATATTATCTCTTCCCTCTTATCTGCAAGCACTCTGTAGTTCCCTCCACTGAACACTAACAAACTTTAGTTGAGTGTATTAAGGAATGCTTAGAATCAAATTAAAATGAGGGTTAAATTAAATTGTTTATTTAATTTCACATAATGTGTTGATATTTATTTCACGTTATAACCCTTGGCCATGTATTATTTTTTATGAATTCCCTTTTTACCAACATTCTGTGTTGATATTTATTTCACGTTATAACCCTTGGCCATGTATTATTTTTTATGAATTCCCTTTTCACCAACATTCTGTAAACAATGATATATAAAATTACTAAATGATAAAATATCATGTTCACAATATTATGCTTTGATAAAGTGAATTAAATAAACACACTCATATCAAACTGAGCCATGTGCATTGAAACTTTATAAAGAATGTTATCAGTGTATGTTTTAATAATTTCATTCAAGTTTATCAACTGTTTTAGATGCCGAATATTTATTTGATCAACTATCCTATTACTATTGGCTTTAATATATAATACATGAGGCAACCCTCCAACAATAATAATATTTGGATAATTTGTATAGCGCCGTTTTTGTGAAAAATCACCTCAAGAGCGCTAAAAATAATAATAGCTATTACAGCAAATTAAGTTCTTTAATAATGTCTATCTTCACTTCCAAAATTTGATAGTAATAATATGTAGTCTTTCTTTCTAGATAGTTTGTTTTGGCAAATTGCATTTTCAGATAACAAACATGAAGACTGTTATATTTTCTAGATTTTTTTTTATATTCCCGCAAAATTGTTTAAAAGCACATCAATACGAATGTGTTGTACCGCGTGATATGCAAAAGATCATCCCTTTTTGTCCCATTTCATTGATTTTTACAACATTGTACACCATTCTCTAATTTAGTATTTTTTTTTATCAAATCACAATACTTTTTTCGTTTGTTTCGGAAATTATTTTTGAAAAATCATGGTTGAAATTTTTGCTGAAATGATACTGATTATTGTAGTCATTTATCGGCGATATGACCAGTACGCTATAAAATAAAACTCGAGCCTTAAACAATATCAATTTGAAAATAAACCAGAATGTTGTCATTTTATTTATTAAGGTTTAATTCGAACATGAACGTGACAAATTTTGAACACTGTAATTTTAAACATGTTATCAAAAATGAATGTTTTTATCAACGAATACAATATCTGTATCGCAGAGGCGTGCCTTCCGTGTAGGCACATCTGCACACTGCCTACCCTACCTTACTAGCATAGAAATCTAAAAATAATTTAAATGAGTATTAACAATCCAACAAATTTACCAAATTATTGAAAGGAATCACAATATACACTTTCAAAACTACCAACTACAAATTGCAGTGCTACGCCGGCTGCGCTACAATTGTGTGTCAAAAGCAGAAACTAGAGCTGCCTCGTTAACGTACATGTTCTATATGAAAAATGTATATGTGCGTGCGTACATTCACTTCAGGGAATGAATCGTTTGCATTAGTGTCAAAAAAGTAGTGCTTTGTATTCTTATCACAGCCAGTATAGAAATCAGTGCCATCTGTTGGAACCTCTTCCAATTATTACAGCTATGTTGGTTCTCTTTCATAAAATTGTTTAATCAAATAATGTCAGTGTTTTTTTATTTAGTGGAAAAAATGTGGTAATTTTATCCTGGAAACTTATGCTAGTTTTATTTTTAATAATATATGTTGATCAAAATGGTGAGGCCCCAGGTAAATAGATTGAATCTTAAGTTTATTACTTTTAAATGATGCAGTTTTTTGTGTAATTATCGCCTAGTGGGGTTTTTTCCAGTCCCAACTGCCCAAAGCCAGTAGGACCATGGCATTCTCAATTCGGAGTATGTTGTGAGGGGAGGAAGTAAATAGGACCGTTTCAAAGTATCTGGCTGTCCAGATATTATCACAAAACTCAACTAATTCTATTTCAACAACGTGCCAATCAACACTAGCAACCTTTCGTTTCTGAATAGTCACCTTTTGCCAGGGCGATACTGAAAGTATCTACCACACTGGAGCATGGTGCCAATATACTCAGTATTGTTTTTTATCAATCATATTTGAAATAACATAAATATGATTTATTTTCGTAGGGTGCTTCAAACTTCCGCCCTCTGGGTAAGAAGCCAAGAAGCTTCACGCTATGACGTCGTCGATTTCAAATTGAAGTTATTTGAGTAATAATATCAAATATTTATAAATATATAGTTTTGATGTAGTAAGTGTGATTTTATCCTTATCAAATTAGCAGATCCAATCAGTCAGGGAATACATAATCTTATTTATTCTGTATCAAGTATGTACAGGAGCGACCAAATAACAAATAAACTCATTTAAATGTTATTCGTTTCTGATGCATCGGTAAAAGTTATGTCCAATAATGCTTTGTAAGATACAGTATTATGTTCAGTTAAAGAAAACTGGCGATGCTAGGTAATGATTATTTGTAACATGTGTTCTACATACGTTTCCAAATTGAAATGAAGCCATACAGTTGAAGTATTATCAACTGCCCTTTGGATCAAGGCTGCCCATTATATTATTTACTAATAATGTTACTCATAAATTTAGCTTTAACTTATTTCATTATAATTCTCGGTTGACATGTCACTCTCCAATATCAGCTTATTGTAATTGAGCCATCGGTAATATTGTAAACCATGTAAACAAGATTGAATAATGTAAATCCAAATATATATTAAATTCACATTATTCTTTATTTGCTTCTGAAAGGGTAACACTCTGATTCTGAACCCTGGCCTGGTTGAATTCCTATCTTATGTCTGACAATTCGATTCAATCCCTGGAGCTTTATTTTTGCCAGGCCTTGGAAGCAGAACAAAGAAACTACATTTTCTTGATAAAAGCAAATCTTATATTTGACACTTTGCAAAACTGGATCTGTTCCTCTTCGCCGCTCGATAATGTTCCGATGGTTTTTTTTTCAATTTTTATCATTTTTTTGTACTTGGAGCACTGGGCGATGCTTGAGTAGGTATTTTCATATTGGAAAATTGACCTGCTCCAAATTGCTAATCAAAACTTGTCAATGATAAAGTTAATGCCCAACAGCGAATATAAAATAACCTTCGAAAATAATCAATCTTTCCTGTTTATAAACATAAATAGTCGAGGCATTAAATTATTACGATGTGCCTACTTTATTTTTCTCGTAAAGAGTTAGACAATTTTATTTGATTTCACATCAATCCGTTAACAAGAGCAGGTTTGATTTGCAGTTAGACGTTTATATTTCACACCATGGAAAATAAATCATAAAATCTACTATCTACTTAGAAGTCTACATGACAAAATCCTGAAAAATCAGCTCACGCACGCTATGTATTATTTATTTCCCGGTTGTATAATGCAATGGAGCGTGGATCTCATTAGTGCCTGAGGTGCATTCATAAGGGTGCAGCGCATATCGAGTTTCTTGCTTCACTCCTACTTGCTATATGAAGGGAATTCTGAGCTATCCGCATAGAGTTATGTTTTCCCAGCCTTGTGCATACATTATTATATTGTATTCACTGTGTATTGGTTATTAGATATTCAGTTATCTTGCTGGTTTTTATCCGGTGGTTTTCTTTCTTTTATTTAAGGGCTTTCCATTTTTTATCTGTATCCACTATGTTGTAAGATTTTATGTTAATGTTGCATTTTTTTTATATATCAAATAGATGCTTTCTGTGGTCTAGCCTTCCACACTAGGATTTATATATTAGTAATCTATGTTTATGAATTAATTTTCTACAAAGGGCACATGTATGTAAGTCCTTTGATCAGATTCAGATGTTTGTTGAAATGCTTTCACCGAGAATGAGAAATATTTTATTGAAATTGACTTGTGACTGATTTATTCAAAAAACAAATATTATAGTTACCGCAATTACAACATATTGTCAGTGTTTTGAAAAGGGTTTGAATTATTATTCTATCTAAGAATGAAAATGAGCATCAATTCATATAGATATTGAAGATATAATAAATCATAGCAGTATGATGATAACACTACTAGCAGTAAATACTGTCATTGAATTTCATCTGCTAAATTTGAACTACGATAAAATTAAATAAATATATTAAATTACCCTTGTGTTATTGACATATCAAATCTAATCAATATGTTTGTGACTGAACCAATACCAATTATTATCATCAAGAAAAACCTGGAACGAGAATCGAAAATGCTGTTAGTTCCTCTGACCACCTTCCATTGAAATACCGGTAAAATAAACACAACATTTGCACACTTTGCATTCTAAAATTTGTAATCCAGATGGTTTGTGCATTTTATAAAATCAAGGTCAGTCAGAATGGAAAGTGTTTGTTGAGATATGACTTCCTTTGAAGGAGATTAGATTTTTATTCATTTGGATCCCTTTTGGCCTTAATCTAACAGATTTGGGTTTATGAAACATTAAATCGTATGATATAATTCTTAACTATCCATTGATTCTGTGGCCTTTAGATGTAAAACATAATATGAAGTTTAAAGTTTGAGAAAAGGACTTGTTAGTTTATTGCCACTCAAATAAAGTAGCTGCAGCACGCTTACAAGTTTATTTAGAGTGAGGTTAGAGAGAATTATTTTTGATTTGGACCTTATCTTACTAATCTAAATTGCATTGTCCACCTGAGATTGAGAATATTTATCACCTTCCAAATTGACTTGGCGGTAGTGATCTTATCGTGTCCTGAGCATATATAAAAGCATCCGAGCTGGCTGCCTGCCAATGCGTAATGAAATTGGCCTACGTCCAGTCATCAGACACTTAGTGGATGTATCAAGTCACCGGCATCCAATGATTTCTATTGATTTTCTAATGGCAACAACACTTAATCGAAAAACATCAGCTCGGATGTCTTATACAAATCGATGAAATAAAACGTACCAGTGGCATTTAGGCGATTGTTGTCTTTATGATTTTAAGCTGGGAAATTGACAGTCTATTTCTTTCAATGGTTTTATTGTTTCAATTTCCTTGATAACACCTAGACTGGCAGAGCCCATATATGAAAAATAAAATTAACATCACATATATATTCCTGACGAGAATAGTGCCCCAGCTTCCCAAATCAAAGTCAAATGTACGTTATCTTATGAATTATATTATACAAATCTTTAACTTTTTATTTTGAAAGTGACTGTCGTTACGAAAGATAAGGAATGTAAGACTTCGTTTTGTGCTGTTAATTTATGGTTTTTTGCTTTAGTAATATGAAACAATATTTGTATGTTTGATAATATCAATATGTACATACGTCAACATTTATAAAAATTCTCTTTACGTGAACATAATACTTTTTATTTCCAAGACCAAAAAACTATTTAATTACCAATTCACGAAACTTGGGTTATTTCAATTTTATTGATCTATTAAATCTTTTGCTATCAACATAGCCTCGAGTGTTACATATTATATTTTATTGTGATGAATATATGGATAAAAGTATTATTCAAGTACAGTGAAACTTTTTTTATGAGGTTCTTCAAAGGACCAGAAAGAAAAAACTTATGTGGGAACCTTATATGCGAGTTTCTCTATAGTTTGAATCGAACTACACGAGCAAGCAAATTCTCAATTATTGATCAAATTTCAGTAAATAATTTGTTGAATTTGTTAAATCTTTCTGACTTGAGTAACAATATTCATTAACTAAAAATAACTTAGCTTTTTTTCAGTCGATTTTAATTAAAACATAATTATATCAAACACAATAGTGAATTTTTCATTAGGTATGATATTATACTTGATAATGGACCTTGCTTCCATATCTGGTTGTTGTGATGTATAAGTTTGATGAACCTTGCGTAAATGGCTCGACAGTGTCAGTAAGAAATATTTTTAAATGAATAACAGCAAAAACTTATAAAATCGATTAATGTTAACTTCAATATCTACTGCAGATGTGCTTTATTAACATTAAGTCCATCAGCGAGCATACTTAAATTCTTAGTAATAATTATGTTTTCTTCCAATATTAATTGAACTTTGCCTTTTGAACAACTTTTGCAATTCTAGTATGTGAACCCAGTATCTGTAAAATACTGGTAGTTTTCCGGTGTATCCCGCTTTGAAGGATCGGGTGCATTGACTGACTTGTGTAACGACTAGAATATTCACACCAGCTGCCAGCACATATTTGATTAGGATTTGTACGAAGCCGGGCACTGAGCTTGATATACGCAAACATCACTCAAACACACTCACATCACTTGTACTCCAGGGTGGAATGCTGCAAACAAATATGTTCAAGGGAGTTGTAATAATTGTCTCCTTACTCATCATATTGCTTGATTTTGTATCACAATTTTTTTCCATAAATGCAAGCAACGGCTACAAGCCCTGGACCATGTGGCACCGCTTTCTCAACCACAGATTTTTTTCACCAACACGTATAGTTGTGATTTATGTTTGAACTTTGTATGACCTTCCTCAGTAACACCGATGTTTGTTGTTGTGATGGCATTAGCGCACTAAAAAAACAGGAACAAGCTTACAGTATTCTAAAACATTGAATCTTCATCAATACTATTTTGTACTTACATATATAAAATACCAAATATTGACAGCTATTGTAATGATCTTAGAAATGCAACCTTTGAAAACAAAAATCAATGTAGCATGGGTGGTTGCCACCTGCTCAGAGCTGCATTTATTCACCATAAAAATCACAATTATTCAGTCATAACTTCACAACAGGGCAAAGTTGGTATCAGTAAAATAATTAAGACCTATTTATTTTTAGAAATGTAAGAAAAAAATCTTAAAAATTTTGCTTCGCCTTTTCAGTCAACTTATGTATTTCATGGAGTTTCACCCTGTCTATAACTTACACACCCACACTATCACCACAGATATAAAGCGTAACATAGCAGTGCGAACGATGCAACAGGAATAAAAACGCATGAAGTATTGCCACTATTTATAGACAGTCTCACGGAGAGGAGAAAATCTTATTGTTTTTTGTAGACCGGTTATTTCAGGCGGTAGTGTTGAATTGCTCCCGGTAATGACTTGTCTTATTGCTCTAAACTAAACTGCTGGACTTTTGTTATTTTCTTTTTAATTACATATATTTTGCCACGCACTTGTCACTTTAATTCAATAAATTTCTAGACATTGCTGAATTTATCTTACAATTATATTTCAATTGATTTAAATCCTGAATTATTCTATTTTATATATGGCTTATTTGAACTCATTTATAACTATTGAATGGAATATAAATTTTATTAGCCGAAACTACTCTAGCGGAATCAGGATTATAATTTTCCAATTATTGTTATCATTTAATAATGATGTTAAGATTCAGTATAATGCCACAAAACAAAAAATTGCCTTCCCGCAAACAGTTTTTGTTGTGTCCTAAACACCCACCAGAAGTGCCTTCATCACTCATTTAACCACTTGCAAAGTTTGACTGTAATTCACTCTGAAATATGACTACGACAAATAAGTTATTTATTAACCTTGCTGCCGCTACACGCATACATAAATGCTCAAATAAACTGTGCCCCCAGCGGAACAGAACAGAACACTGACCCTTGAAACTTTCAGTTTAGTTAGATAATTATTTAGTGATCAAAAGATTGTTTTACCAAACTGTCAATTTGTATTGATTTTGCTTATCAGCTTTTTAATTATCTTGTACATTTTTCTGTTTTTGTAGGAAGTTGGAAGCATAATTGGAAAGAAAGGAGAGATTGTGAAACGATTCCGAGAAGAAGTAAGTACACATTTTATTAATGGCTGTAAACATAAATGATTTCATATTAATATATAAAATAAGTAAATATTATCTATTTGGGTGTCACACTTGAAAAAATATGCCACCATGAAAGAATTTTGTTTTTCCTTCATCCATAATATTATTTCTATTCTGTAATTGGCAACATGTGGTTTGAAAACACCTGTGTAATTTTTCTTGAAACTGAGCTGAGCTGTAATTTTCCTTAACCTTTACACCACTATGTGCATACGTGTATGCGTGAACAAACCGTGCCCCCAGCGCTACGTGGGGGCACGCATTCATTTATTTATGCCTGCCGACAAATCTGTCGTCACAAACTTAGCCAATTAGTGAACCTAAAAGTGGTTTCATCCTTCCTTTTACTGCTATCTTGTGGTGACTAGTGAAAACTTCTGATTCGTTTTCATAAGCGGATTGAAACCAAAGATGGTTCGAAATGCACGTCCAGTCATTTGAATTTCGCGCCGCACTACTGTTGTTCCTAGCGTCGTGTGCGTGAGGTCATCTCAGTTTGTGCATCAATGAGTACACTTGTAATCATATAAACACTGTTGGTATGTGGAAGCAGCGTTGAGACGCCGCCTGATTTCTTATATCTCACTGTTTACAATATATCCTAAGATCTATTGTATATTTATGTATTTCATCGTACTTACGATGAGACAGACCATATTAAGATGAACTTATCATAAATCTGTCACAAACTAAGAGAGTTATAGTAGCTTAAAATGATGAGTTAGGGTTGTCAAAAAGAGTACCACCTATGAATGTAATTTTGTTTACACAAGGATCACGGCGTAAAGTTTAAATGCTCGAAATTTTTTACAAAAAAGTTGTTATTTTTGTTTTGTAAAGTTATCATCAGGATTGATTTTTAAATAACTAAAACAATATTAAAATGTTTGTTCCCGATGATGATAAAATAGTACAGAGGGTGGGCATCGACAGAAATAATGACTGCTGTTTGTGTGAATTATAACAAACCACGTATCCCATTTTGGGTAGCTTGTGTAGCAGTTAGTATTTTCTTGAGATGAGGCCGCCTTATGATACATAGATTATGAGATCTGAGGGTTTCCTTGACAATATTCTACTGAACATGCTACTTTTAATGTTTCAGTGGATTTGCTAATTTATTTGTCTGTCTTTTTGCAGTCTGGAGCAAAGATCAACATATCGGATGGTTCATGCCCGGAGAGAATTGTGACTGTTACAGGACCCACCAATGCCATATTCAAAGCATTTACACTTATTTGCAAGAAATTCGAGGAAGTAAGTACAAAACAATGAAATGTTATTTCGCATAAATGTGGAGTCGGCTCTTACTGGTTTGCGAAGTTAGTGCTCTTGTGTTTGTGAGATGTAAATAATTTTATTATTTAAACCTTAGGACGTGCAGTCCAAAGTGGTTATGAAGCTGTGCGCAACCCAAGTAAACAAAAGGTTTTTTTTTATCTAGTCTTTGTCTTTTCTTTGACCGAATGCACAAGCAACATTTCATGAATATAATGATGGCAGTAGGAGTTTTTAAAATATTTTCAGGTTATTTGTAACCAGAGAATGTTCGTCTTTCTTTCAAAGAAAAAAAAACTCAATTGAAAACCTTTGATGTGTATTATTGTACTGCGAGGTTAAAGTGTTAAATTAAATGTTGACACATAAAGGGTTTAAGATTAAAAGATCTTCTAGTCGCAGAAAGGCTAGCTCTTTGACACCACACTTGTTGACATAACGATCTGCCTCCTGAAGTTAGGTTAGGTTATTTGTCAAGTCAAGTCAAGGATATGTATTTGTGTATGGGGAGTTTTTGTCCAAGGCGTAAATTATCCTAGAACCACGGATTTGCAACTTGCCATTCCATACTGCTACTGAATATTAGATTCTTATTTCTACTGTCTTTAGTTGATTTGATCATATTTGGAAAGTGTCATTTAAACGTATAATTTCAATACTGGACATATGACTAATGTCTTTTGTGTCTCCAGTGGTGTTCCCAGTTCGGAGAGCTTGGCGGAGGGGCCGGCGGGGGCTCCGGGCACCCGCGGCCGCCTATCACACTGCGCCTCATCGTGCCGGCCAGCCAGTGCGGGTCTCTCATCGGCAAGGGAGGCTCCAAGATCAAGGAGATCAGAGACGTCACCGGAGCCAATATACAGGTACGCCAACACTTCATTATATTATTGAGGCAAGCTTTAATTGCAAAAACATTAATAAATAAGATTTGGCAAGCACAGATTCAGTTTCAAACCAACTTTGCTCCAACTAACATCTCTTCGCTCCAATTAATAACTATCACATTGTATTTATATTCACATATATTTTCTTCATAATCTTTTTTACAAACTTTTTAAAGTAGCCCAATCGATAGAACACTTTAACATATAGCTTAAACTCCATCTACTCATACAATGTACGTCACACTGTGAGCAGCAGTCTAAAGCCCTGTATTGGCAAGTCAGATGTAGAGGATTCTATCAGATTTATACAAGTTATGTTGTAAAGTATGAGAGCAATATCCCAGATTTAGTGGACTCGAAAGCAGGCCAAGTGCAACGATACTATGTATTTGAATTAAAATACTTTTCTAACGATCCGTGACAGATCACCATTCAGAATCAAAACATTGAAGTTGAAATGACTTAAACTATTTTCAGAATCTAGATCTGAATATCCAGGTACCAAATTTGTTGTCAAATAAAATATCAGCGTCCTCCATCATAGCCCATTTTTTCCACTTTGTATAATGTTAATAGAAATTATTTTTACGCTATCTCAAGAATTTAAAGTTGCCTTTAATGCGGAGTTTATTGTAGAATAAGATACCAGTTTCTGATGTTATACATATATAGCTTCTGAAACTTCTGAGATATCAGGCTGCTTTGATTTGATTTTGATTTTATGGATTCTTTTGTAATCCTCTACTAACTAGCTGGGGCTTATACAAATACCCCTCATAGTGACTATCTAACTAGTACTGCGGCTCATTAGGCCTTATTACTATCACCATCTGATGGTTTTATTTACTTGACTGAGTTTATTTTTACATTAGTGTTTTCTTAGGGAAAAGATCTTTACTGGATTAAAAACCCTAAGCAAGGAAAAAGATAAAAAGAAATACATAAGTTCTGAACTTATTACTGTTTGAAAATTTTTATTTGACTGAAGTTAAATATTTCATGTTTTTTCTACTTGGAGCTGCATCCTTTTTCATTTACGGGCTCTTTCCTAAGGAGAACAGAGGCGTGGAGTGGGAATGGGATGGGTTTTTATTTTACCTAGCCGATGTGATGCAGGTCGTATGTCTCGTCCACCATTTCGGTTTCCTCGGCTTCTCCCTGGCTGTCCTCACGGAAGGTCATACCTCAGGCTGCTTTGTGATACATAGATTGATGAGATCTGAGAGTTATTTCAATGCATGCAGAATTATTCATGAATTTCTTATCTATGTAAAAGATATTGTTTGTTTATGCCTATTACTATTTCTATTTATATTAAAAATTAATTGCAGGTTGCCGGTGAAATGCTGCCAAACTCAACAGAACGTGCAGTGACAATAAGTGGAACTTCAGAAGCAATAACCCAGTGCATTTATCACATATGCTGTGTCATGCTTGAGGTAAAACATTATTACATATTTTTGTGGTTATGCAACTTACAACTTGAAATATGTTACAATTAAACATTTTCATCAATCAAAACTGAGTAAGAATGGTGGGTAAAAACTGGGTTAATCACAGATTAACTCAGTATCACCCTACCCGTAAGATTTTGTTAAGGGTTACTCGGTTCCATTTCACCATTGTAGTGAAACTTACTTTTTATAATACATACATACGTTATAATAAATTCACTATTGAAAGCTATATAACCCAGTGATGACAGAAAAGCACAGAGGGTGGGCATCTCGCAAGACTTCAAATTAGTTGTTCACTTTATTTAGTGGATCAGAGATTCCTTCATTGGTTATTCTGTGTAACTATTTTAAAATCTGCTTGGTGAAGCCACTTGATGATACATAGATTATGAGATCTGAGGGTTTTAACATATTAATCGTCAAGTTTGAAATAAAATAGTTGAATTGTATTTTAAACTTCTGAATGTATTTGTCATTTACATTGCTTCTGTATCTTTATGCAGTTTTAGTTTATTATGTTTGCCTTACTGATCTGTCTCGTCAGATTTGATTCCTTCTTTGATTAAGCTAAAATTACACTCACCATCTTAAGAGTTTATAAACAAAAAATTGCTCATCTTGCAAAACTCATAAACTAAGTCACTCGCAATCCAAGGTTCCATTGAATTTTGTTAAAATAATTAAAAAATTGTAAGCATTCACTTAAACTTAAAGCTGTTGAGATGATTTGAATGACCTGTTAATAATTGCATTCTTTGTTTGCAGAGTCCTCCCAAGGGGGCCACGATCCCTTACAGACCGAAGCCCCAAGTTGGGGGACCAGTCATATTGGCCGGGGGCCAGGCCTACACCATCCAAGGAAACTATGCAGTCCCCACGCAAGATGTATGTCCATAATAAATAACCATTTTTTTTTTATTGTTTGGCTTACTGATCACATGGTATAAATTACAGTGCCATTTTTTCACTACAATGGCTATCTTAATTATTTATTATACCACTTTGATTCTGTAAATTATGACATCTTTTAATAGCTTTCGCATAGAACTGCATACCTTTTTATTTAACTGTTATTCACCTGATTCTCATGATAATCTGACTATGTTTTGTATGAGTAACAAGAAAATTTAAATTGAGAGATCTACAACCCAATGATGACAGAAAACCCGGAGGGTGGGCATCTTGCGAAACTTAAAATATGTTATTCACTTTATTTTGTGAATCAGAAATTCCTTTGGCTTTTCTGTGTAACTGTTTTAAAGTCTGCTCGGTGAAGCCACCTTATGATACATAGATTATGAGATCTGAGGGTTTTCACATCTAACCACAATCTTTTAAATATGAACAAAAATTCTTAAAACGTCTGATTGGATATAGGTACTTGAATTTAAAAAAAACACCCTTAAAAAATTATTACAATTTTCTAAATTTTCGCTTACATTGTTTCTGTATTTTTTTTAATGCATAACTTATTTTTTATCTCGCCAATCTGTCTGTTTATTAATCAACTGTATAAGTGTAGATTTGCCATTTTCGCTAATTATGAATTCATGGTACGCATTTAATCCATGCTGATTTTGAATTAATAATATATCTTATCTTTGCCTAAATCAAAACTCAAAACATAGTTTTCTTTGGTTATTCATAGGTGTGTGTATGTGTGTTTGTGTATTAGTGAAGGGTATTATCGACATCCGTTACAAAAATAAAATAATTGAAATATTTTGACCCAAAAATAATCAATAAAAATTCATTCAAACATTTAAACTTTTGATTCAAATAAGCAAACGAATCTTAATTCTTCGTTAATTATTCTTATGAAAATTTGCAGGCAGCTTAGAAAAAAGTTTTTTTTACGTTATATTGAAATTCTATTGTCAAATATTTTGTCCATCTAGTTTAATTATTGTGTTTTGGAATCGAATGTTTGAATTGTCGTAAAGTTTATTTATGCCCTATACCCATCACTGTGTGTTTTATTGTTTTTTGAGTTTGTTGAGGCTTCCAAAAAGCTGCTTTTATTCATTGCCTTGGTGTATTTAGTGTGGCAATCATATCTCAGCCAATATTTCTTATCATCTTGTGAATTTAGTTTTTTTTTGTTGATTCATATTGCTTTTGTAATTTTGTGAATCTTCCATTATCACACTTATGCCATTGAAGAATGTTGCTATTTTATTTTGGTTGGGAGCCGGTATACAATATCCTGAATAAAAATGTCAAGCAAGTAAAGGAAATTGTACATGCATTTAGTTAGTTATTGTGTTAACTGTAATGCTCTATACATATACTGACTGAGATGCTCTATCTTGGTATGAAGGGGTTTCAGTACATATTTATTTACCACTGAACAGAAAATCCGCAGAAGTGATCTATTCCGATTTGAAAGAAAACTGATATCGCCAGTTTACATAAGACTTTTCGACACGTAGGCAAGAAAGAATTTCATTATGTATTTGAAAATGTTTCATCAATTTCATCCGAAGTAAGATAAAATAGAACTTGCTTTAGGGCACACGGTCACGCCTGCAATACACTTCTTAAGAGTGATCTAAATGTATCCTCCTAGACCTCAGATAGGCCAATGAATTTGATTATCTGTTGAAGAAAGAATTTCGATATATGAAAATGTTTGTTCAATTTCACCAGTAGTAATGAAAAATTGCGCCCATAGCACGCTTCTATTGGTTTATCTCTTCAGTGGCTTAATGTAATGCAATATGCGTACTGACAGGTGTTCTTTCTACAAAGGGAGTCAGTTTTTACTGACCAATAATGACTTACTTTTAAATTGAATATCAAGAGGTCAATCTGTGCGTTATGGCAGAGAGGTGTGATGTATTTGACATGGTCGTGTGCGTGCTCGTACATTTGTTACAATGTGGTCCGCTAAAGGGCATGATGGGTCACGCCGGCGGGATGTACGGAGTGGCCCTGCACCCCGCAGAGCTGAAGGGGCAGGCCGGCGCGCCTCAGCTGCTGGCCGCCCCTCTGCCGCCGCCCCACCTGCTGCCCCACCACCCCGTCGCGCCACACCTCCCTTCACGCACACCACCCGCACCACCAGCACCACCAGCTGCACCCGGACCAGCTGGGCGTGAGTCCACGATACGTGTGTGACCGCCGGAAAGACGTTTCCAACTCGACAAACACTCCGTGAACTCCTAAATCTCCTTAGCCATTGGCAAACTTCTCGCTGAACACATTTCTGACATCTTTGAATTGTGACTGTATGCGGATCAAACTTTCTGTCTTTTGTTTTGTAGTGCTTTCACACAAACAAACTATTGAATTCCATAAGTATAAAATTAAACTTTAGGCAGACAGTTTACATCTGCAGTGTGAAAGTGGGTTTTACTATAGAGCATTGAATGTCCACTTTCTTGGTATGACCTGCCTTTTAGTTGAAGGCCAGAAACTGACATAGAAAACTGAAAGTCAAATCAAAAGTGCCCATAAGCTGATCAAATCACTGAACTGTGCCATACATGTAAGGTTGACAATTATAATACTAATTGAAATGGCTTTCGTTGTCTTTATCAACCCTTTCTTTGATTAGTTTTTATTTTATTGTTTTGTGGTCTTCAATCGACAATAAAGTCAAATTTATTTTCTCAAATGTCAAAATGTGACTACATTAAAAAAATAATTATATTTGACAAAAAATGTGATAATCGGTTAACGGATAGTGTTTGCGAGCTGGAAGTGTTTGCCATACGGTGGGAAGTCTATAAGGCTTGGTGCTGCCCCCTACAACCCCCTATGTAGTGAAGTTTGTGTTAATGTACCCCTTTCGGATGGATTGACCCTTAGCGCCCCTACCAATAGCGGATGTTGTGCATTGACCCCGCCCTTGCCCTAGTGGTTTATTAATTGACCCCCGATCCAATAGACCTGCGTGAAACGATTTAAATGTCCTGT
Source organism: Drusus annulatus (assembly GCA_022651775.1). NCBI lineage: Eukaryota > Metazoa > Arthropoda > Insecta > Trichoptera > Limnephilidae > Drusus > Drusus annulatus. The sequence goes on along the minus strand of JAGWCC010000445.1, from coordinate 317,942 downwards.
AGACCCCATAGTAAGTCATACAACTGTATCAAACATTGATCCAAGCACACCCTGTAACAGAAGCGTACTCCACTTTATTATTATTATTTTATATATATTTATGGACGTACATACATATTTGGTTCTTTTAAATAAACTTTTTGAATTCTTAAGTAAAAATATTGTATTTATTTATAGGGTTAAGAAACTTTACCGCGTATGTAACATTTTGGGTAGTAGTGCTTAAGAGAATTTTACTAAATAGTATTAAAGGCGTCCACCATTGTGGCTTAATATTCTTAAATTTTTTTCTTGTTCCGATAATTGTTTTAAGTGACGTATCGCATTTATTCATCTGATGTATAATAATGCATCATTTGGTCAGCTGACAGCTATTAGTCAGACACAAATAACTATTGTGTAATCCATTAGTTCTTTATGTATTCTGTTTGTTTTTATCTTGATCAAGTAATACCGACAAGAGTTTATGAATAAGCTTTTTAACTCCCCTGATTTTTATGTTGTTGATGAGGTGAGGTTTCTTAATCCTAGATTTTTATTACATCATACTGCTGACCTCTCAGCATGCAATTTATCTTTCAATTTCTGAATAAATAATAATGAAAATATAGCAATTATGGTCGCCTATTTTTATTGCCCTTTTTAATTTTTATTCAATTTTGTCTGAATCCTTAATCTTAGAGATATCTGGTCTGATAATTGTGATAAAATAAGGTTTCAGTCTATGAAAATGGCAACCCTCGCTTGTCGTTCTTGAGTGGTGTTGATGTACAGAAAATCCTCACAATATTAACACGTATCAAATATGTATATTATAATAATAATATCTGGAAGTTTAATGGCTACCAGTACTAAAGAATTTACAATCCATACAATTTGCAGTACCTACCCTACCTGTGACAAACTCAGATCAGCTAATGTAACAACTGTAAAGACATTTTATAAGGTCCATCAAACTTAACAATGATCATCACTCCACTCAAATCTGGCTGTGTCAGTATATTAAATACGGGTGAATTGAACCTGCAACCTCCCAACTCGTTCTCATTGTGTAGACCACTTATCTATGGATTCTTGCATCACCCAGATAAAATATTACAATTCTCGTGAAATTCAACTACAGGTGTATTTATTTGGCTTCCTAAGTTTGTGAACTCCCCGCTTGCTAGTTTTGTGGCATCTATGAACTATGTATATATTTATAAATCCTCTAGTATGGTATGTGTACAATAATAACTTTTCTACTAAACTTGTATCATGCGATAATCAATATTATTTCCCCCGCTTTAACGATGGCAGTAGAAGTTACGCAATAGTAAACATTGATATGTATTATATGATTTGGAGCTTTGGAGTAAAGTAATCGTCTGCAGCTTCATTTGTTTTCTCTGGCACTGCCATCATACTTTTTGCGTGAAGAAAGATTAATAATGAAATGGTTCATTTATTTCATTGATTAATGATTTGATACTGCAACATGATGTACCCACGCAAAAGGTCCGTCCCTACTATGATGCATCCAGTTCCTCCAAGCCTTGCCTTAAATCCTCCCTTTTGTAATAATAGAAGAGAAATGACTCGACTTACACCGGGAATAAGTGCATGGCTTTTTGTCACAAGTAAATGCACAACTCATTTTGTTATTTTGGTACTCACTGTAAATTCTGCTAATCATTTGTTGTTCAATTCATTCTTTGTGAAAGGGATATTCTTTCATGCAACAAAATGCCCGTTTTATCCACACACAGATATTATTTATAAACCAAAAATTACAACAAGCTGAGTAGTTTGATGTCACTCTTTTCTAACTTTTTGCATAACAAAGGGCTTTTATGTTTTGTAATGCAATCATTTATAAACAGGGGCACTATAAAAACACCTATTTGTTTGATCTTCAGCTTGGTGTAAATTTTACTTACTTTATAATACATATTACATGAGAATAGAAAAAGAGAATTTGAATTTGGGACAAATCTATTTCCTTAATGCAGGGGGCAGCACTTCCCCAAAACTCACGCCTTAAGCTCGACACATGATAATTCTAAATTTTATCACAATGGAGTCAGTTTGATAAGCATCCACGAGTATGATTTCTCCGCCCTTCAACCCATCTCCAAATGTGTTCCATTCGAAGTGGGGTGGTCTTCCTACCATATTTCCTTTCGATGTTCGGGGAAAAGAATATGCGTGGATGTTCATTGGGCATACTCAACACGTTGACTATCCGTACTATCCATGTTCATCTTACCTCTTTCCAGCTGAACTCCCTTCCCAGCCGTGCCAGAGGAAATGCAGAAGGATGTATATATATATATATGTTTTCCATTTTATGTCTTTAGATTCATCTATCTTGGTGGCATGTGAAATGCTCATAAATGAGTCGCAGTCAAATTAGCCAAAGCTAAAAAAATCACCATTCATTGTATAGGCGTTGTCCATACAATAGATCTCTGCAAAAAGAAATTGGTTAGAGTGTTCTAGGAAAAAGTTCAATTGACAAGTCCCTGTTATACAAATATTCCGATGCCACTATAATCGTGTGATACTTCTTTTTTTGTCACTCGGCAGTTATTTATTTTTTTAATTTCTGATCTTTATTTTGCCATCAGGATAGATGTTGAACATTTTCTGTTCTATCTGTAATTTGAAGGATGCTCATGTTTGCCAACTTTACAGATGGGAGCCCTATCCAAGAATCCTCTGGCAGGTTTGGCAGCCCTGGGACTTGGGGGTCTGAACCCCGCCAGCACAGGAGGACTTAATCCAGCAGGTGTGTAAAACTTAAAAAAAAAAAACTTCTTTTTCTTCTTGAAGTATGTAATTTTTGTTTGAATGCATTATGATGACAAATCTGCACAGAGGGCGGGCATCTGGAAGAGCTGATTGTTATCCATTCTCAATGCCAATGGATCTGGTAGAATTTATTTTATCAGTTTAGCTTTTGGGTTCGACCAAGATGAAGCTGCCCTATGATCAATGATTATGAGATCTGAAAGCATAAAAACATTGTTTTATAGTAATATTTCGCCAACCTACTTCTTATGTGGTAAATTTATTAGCATCTGTTGCATAATTTATGAGGAAATAAATTAAAGAGTATTAAGTCAATGTTTGCATCTTTAGGAAATTCAATACCACTGTTTTCGTTTTGATATAATAAAGTAATTTTACCATTTAATCGCTTTCACTATTATGCAAAGAAGCAGCATAAAAATGTGACTAGCATTTTTGCTAGTCACTTTTTAGTATTTCAAAATAACTGTCATTTTCTGGAAAAGAAAACCTTTTCAGGAAACCCTGAGGTTACATTATTTGGTGCTCTCTTTGTTTTTTTTAAATATTAAAAATAGTTAACTCAAACGCTGATCCATATTATTTCATATGATATACAAATAATCCTGGTCTCTAACATTATTTGTATTTATACGCCTTTGTTTTCAATGGAAATGTTGGGACAGTCAAATCATTGACGCGTGCACACCTTTTATGAACAATTTTACTAACTTGTTGGATACCTTTGGCCTTCTGGTTGGTTAGCTAGGGATGACTATATTTATGATTTATAACTGATATAATTTGAAACCTGAATTGCAAGCTATCCCCGCACTGTGAATAATCGAGTCTTATTTACAAAGAAATGGATTTGACAGCTTTGGCGGCCCTGGCCGGCTCCCAGCTGCGCACCTCTCAGAGCCGCAATCAGCCCCCCTCCAACCAGCAGTCCCACGAGATGACTGTGCCCAATGAACTCATTGGATGCATCATCGGAAAGGTAACAAACTAGTCATTTTATTATCAAAATATTACTTCATCCTAGACCTATCCATGACTATTGTAGTCACCGAGAGCTTCATTGTAATCTCTCTTTCATGTATTGTTTATGAGAAAAAAGGAGAGGTTACAACATAGATATCAAGAGTAAGCCTTCAGTGTAACTAAAACTTGTTTAATCTCCAGGGGGGCACCAAGATTGCCGAGATCAGGCAAATATCCGGAGCCATGATCCGCATTTCAAATTGCGAAGAGCGCCAAGGGGGTGCCACTGATAGAACTATCACCATCACAGGAAATCCTGATGCCGAAGCCCTAGCGCAGTACCTCATCAACATGAGGTCAGAGTCTATTCCTTTAACCTTCTTCGAATTGCCACTTGAAATGAACATTTGCAAAGGATTGATGGCACCCAGAACAGTGTCAGCTCATCCAATAAATATTTGGTATAGTGACAGCCTGACGATAGAGTCACAAATGTCCTGTTCCTTCCAATGTCACTATTGCCAAGTTGTGTAAACAACAAGAGATGTGTCATGGGCGATGTCGTCATGTATCCGCCTCCAGTGTTTTAAACGGGTTTCTTTGCTGTAAGCTTTTATCATCCTTTGGAAATGTTAATTTTTTAGTTGACCGTATTTTGACTAATTCTGGTTTTACATTATCTTCCCAGTAACAGTTTTTTTCAGCCTAGGTTTGCATTCCAGCTCAAAGAAATGGCAGATCTTCCCATCACACATCTTCCTCCTGAATATTATCCAGGCCCATCCAAATGTCTACCAATCATATTATAACAACCATTTGACAACTTCCCGCATTATTTAATTGTTTTGTTTAACCGACCGCTCCAGTCGCTGTTGTCCAACGCCGATTGATTCTGTCCTTTATTTCTTTTGATTTATTCACTTGTGAGGCTTATGCATTTTCTACTTAAAATACCTACTAACTGGTGTTTGCATAATTTGATTCTAAACTATAATAACATTTGTGTAAGCCTCTGTAAGTGATTTTAAACAACGACAGTGATCATTTAATTTCCCGATAAATAATCTATTCATATTAATGCACACTAAACAATTTACTCTGATATGTATTACTTCACAACAACCGAATTTAGAATTATTCTTTTTGTATTGTCATAAATTTTCCTAAAATTTTTAATTTGAGAATATTTATGAAAACTACAATAAAAATAACTTGAAAGTTGACTTTTTAAGTGATGTACAACAGAGTACTTTATTTAGGGTGCATCTATATTACTGAACATTTTCAATCTTTGTCTAGTCTACTTTCAATAAATGAATAGATAAATTAAATAAAGCAAACACTACATAATAATATTTGAACAGCTGACCAGGTTTGCTTTTGATTCAAGTTTCATCAGGGCTCAATATTAACATTGACGATTAATATTAAGCTCTGATGAAGCTCGAGTCGAAGCAAAACCCCATCGGCTGTTGAAATATTTATAAAAAGTTTTTATTTTATTTCATTTATATTGTCACACCACCAAAATTTTGCTTCCTTCAAAAAAATATATGTATAGATTATCTATTAAACGGCATTAGCTGAGTTGTACAAATAAATATAATAATTGTTAATTTATTTGTGTTTGGAAATAAAATGACCATTCTCAAGTTGATTACGTTCCCAGTAAAAATTAGCTACACCTTTTAATGCTTCTGTCTAATGTTTTATTTTATTATTTTGCATCACACTTCATGTTCATTTTGACAATTTAATACATATAATTCGAGGGGTTTTAATGGCAAAATTGGAGACTATTATTTTAGTGGGCCCTCTCCTCTGCCTGTAATCTATATCAGTTTTACACATTTAATACTAATTGCACTTTCATTAATTTAATATACTTTTGATTTTGAAGAGGGCATTACTTCAGTACCTAATTACATTATTATTTGTTTTTTTTTTCACAATAATTTAAACCACTTTTCTTTATCCAAACACATCATTCTCCAGCCAGCACCATAAGGTAGTCACTCGCTCCCCTCACATAACAACTCCACGGCAGCATGTGTACTACAGTCAAGTCCTTCCAATGCCCCGTTATCATAAAACCAACCGACCGATACAATAATTCCCATCCGTTGTCGGTTGATTTAGCCTTTGTGTCCGACCCTCATTTCTTTCTTGTTCCCAAACTTGTTCCATCACCCGCACCCTTGTCTTTCCGCAGCGTGGAACTGCAGAAGGCCAATCTGGGCAACGCCGGCAATGGGGAGGGAGGAGGAACCAGCGCCAATAGCAACAGCACTGCGGGGCCTCTAGCCTCTGCCATTCCACTGGCCCAGCTGCTCACCAAGCCCGGAGAGCTCAATGCCTTGAGCTCCTTGTCTGCGCTGGGTGGGCTCACTGAGCTGCTGGGCTCGGCCCCCATCCAGACCACGGGGGTCCACCGGTCTCACCGCTGACCCAACCGCCCCCCCTCCCCCGCACCGCAAAACAACTCCGGAGACCAACCCGTTAAAAACAAATCAGAGAGGAACAAGTTCAATCCTTATTAGAATTCAACTCCTCATCTTACAATTGTGGGTTGAGAAGCTCCATCTGGCAAAGACCATCACATTCATAAGTCAATTGGCGATGATGATTGTCACGCGGAGAGACTAAAAGTGATGTTACGAATCTATTTTACTGACTGATGATGATACAACATGGTGTTTGTTGCGCACCTACAGTTGACACTTTTCAGAAAAATTCTAAATTGCACACCAAATCAAGTGCAAATTATAAAGAGAGATTGTATTTTATACAGTTGAAGACCCCACGGCAAGAACCTGCTAACTAACATTTTTGTCAAAAATGAGTTAGTATTCTCACTAAACTGATTCTGGTACGCTCTATCCAACGAACACACTTTCAAATCATGAAAATGGCACTATCATGGAAAATCAAAGAGTTGAACATGTCAACTGCAATTTTTTAATGGCAAGAACATGTAATCTACAATAATAACATTGATTGTAGAAATGCATTCAAAAAATTAAATTATGTATTAAATTTAGTATTTCATCTTAACATTCATCAAAAATAGTTGTGGATTTGTGATGGTAAAAACTTTTTTTTAACAAAATGTAAAAGACTGAATATCTCAGAATGAGTCGACAGTTAGTTAACAGGTTGTTGCCGTAAGGTCTTCAGTTATTATCATACATGAATAGGGAGGGTACTCTTAAAGTGGTATGAAAACCATTTTGAAGATTTTTTTATCAATATTTGGTCAAGAGTGGGTCTACAAGAGCATGGTTATCATATTATCATTGAATAGATACAATCCTCTGTTAAAGCTCAATGCAGAATTCTAGATAGCAAAAACTTTCACTGAACATTTTTTGTGTTTTACTGTTAATTCAAAACAATGAAGCTCTGAGAAAATTTATTATTACTTTAAATGGGTATTGCCATTCATTTTACAATGCTTCAAAAATACCCTTTCAACCAATCATAAACCAACAAATTCAAATGATAGCAAAATTAACCTTTTTGACAAATAAAATTATAAAATTTTACTAAAATCTAAGGAATGATACTTCAGAACCCCACAATATCATTATATGCACTCCACAGGCCTGTTGGTGTTGCTAAATCATTCTGCTCTATTGCCCCTTAGCACTCTTACAAACCACGCACTCTAGGAGCACCCTGCTCTATTTTATTTTTCATGTTTACAATAAAATGTTGTACAAATGCGTTTTCCATTTCTGCAGAGATGCACGGAACCGTTGCAATTTCATAGTAATTTAAAATGGCTTCAGAAATAATCATATTCTGAAAGCATTTCGTCACATTGAATAAAAGTGTACTTGTCATTCACTAATTAATAACCTGAAGCCAAAAATTATATTACATTTTATAATAATGTAGTTTGTTAGGATTGACTTCACATAGTAAATCAAAATATTTGAGTTTGAAAAAAACTTTGTTAAGTGCTTTGATATGGACCAAATCTGTAGTTTTCGTGTTTCTAGCACATCTCATCGTTTAAAATATTTTTTTCACGTTACAGTGTATAGAGTTATAGATTATCAAACCTAATTATGAAGCCATTGAGACAATATTAAATCAATATTTGAATCATCTTATTATTGAAATATCACTAGCGTTAATTGATAATAAGATTGAATCTAGGTTTGAGTGGATTATTTTTCCTTTTATTACATAGCTTAGAAGTGTTAGTTTTTATTTCAAATCCATAATAGTTAATATTTTCCCATAGAATTTCCTCCTACCTTTCACTTCAATTGGATTTTTTTTCTTTTTAGATAAACACGTAATTACGAGTAAATCAAAACTATTATTAAGTACATACATAACTTATTATGTGCAGTGAGTTAATAGAAAAGGGTAATATTGTATATTGTAACATTGATACAATATTGATTTTTCGATAATTTAATAGATTTTATCTGTAAAACATTGAAGATTTAGACATGAATTTGTGCATATTCCTTTTTGAGAAATGACAGCATTATTCATAAGGTCAACATTGTGATAAGCTGTGTCAAGTATAACATTATTTCAATCACTTTTTTTTTTATTAATCAATAATAACGATTTGTTATTTTTTTGTATCATGTCAAATTATATTTGGAGAATTTACTTTGAAAGCTTGAATTTAATAAGTTTTAAAACTCAACCGAAGACATTGCTTGATTGATTAATAAAAGCATTGAAAATGCTTTTATTTTGGTAGAATTTAGGGGTGTTGAGATTTTTCGTTTGAAGCATTTCATTACTTCATTGAACAGTGAAGGGAGTGTTTTACTCTATCCCCTGTATTACGGCACTTTTTAAAAGTCCCCTTTGATAAGCCATGTTTGTCATTTAAAAGAATTTTTTTCTCCATGTTCCAACTAATTTATATAGTACACATTAAGTCTATAGTTTTCCTCATAGTTGTGTAATTATGTCATTTTTAATCATAGCGATTTGTATTGAATTATTTTTTTTGAAATCTTTATTGAATCGTGGTTGGATTGATAATAGTTTTCTGTTTTGTGAAATATTGAGAAATATGGTGGTTCTTGAGATTGTTTTTTTTCTATGTCACTTATAATTGTACTCTAGTAACTGTAGACACAGCTGTCTTTATCAAATAAAGATCCTTCAACACTTTGAGAATCGTTTATTTTCATCAGTTTTATTTTATTGTTTTTCATTTCAGGTTACATTTTATAAATAATATTTTATTTCTACGAAATTTAACACAATTAATACAATTTTTGATGGTAGGGTAAAGTGACAGTTGATGTTTCTGGAGAACTGATGAATGAAAATTAAAAATGTCTTTGTGTATACGATTTTATATTGATAATGTCAATAAAATGTTGATAACAATAGAATAATTTCTATTTCGCTTATTCCCATAGTAATAATATTTTTCAAATATTTGAATAGAGTTAAAATAAAAGCTGATAAAAACATTTGATTTAACCTTGCACACAAACAATCCATGAGTCCCGCCGCCAAACCTTCCTGAAGTGAGTGACAATGTTTATCCGAGCTTTGCTTACCACACACCCATAAGTAAGATGTTCCACCATAACCATCCGGAGACCAAACCATCCTGTGCTATCCAACCAACCAACCAATCTACCATGGGAAGACCTGACTCCATTAACCAGTTCCTTGCCCATCACGGAGAATCCCGGTAAGCCTATCTTTACCTTATTACTTCCTCTGTTTAAATATTGTTTTTCCAAAGATCTATAGTTTTAACAATTCCTCGTTCAGTGCATTTTCCAAGAAACATGAAATAATCCAACCTTAGGCTTTCCAAACCATTTCCAAGTGTAATGAATGTGTTTTGAGTAAAACAAACCAAAGTACTCCAAACAATTATCCAAAATCCATAAGTATGTCATCTTCCACGCATCATAAATACATAGTCATCAGTTATTTGTACTGTATGATTTTAGGGGATGATATTATTAATTTAATATTGCTATATAAATAGAATTGATGTTTATGTGTTCTCTGCGTTTTTGTTGGTGTTTTATTTTCCCCGATATGTTATATTGTTCAATTCAATGTGAATATTGTTTTTAATGCAGCATGTTTCCTTCAGTGAATTAAAATGTTGCTGTCCTATCTTGTCCAATGCATAATTGATCCTTCACCCTGGTATTGTGAAACTTGCAGACACCTAATGAAGGGGGTTATTCTTGCAGGATCTTCATGGAGACGGCCGGCCAGCAGATGGCGGGCTACCACTACATTGGGCCCAACCACATTGTGAAGGCCCCCATCCACTAAGTGCCCCGAGATGGCCCCAGTACATACAGCTCCAGTCTAAATCGGGACTTCTGCTGTAAACTGAATAATGTGATCCAAAAATCATTGATTTTTTACAAAGCAATCTAGATACCTGCACGGTGTCTTTGAAATCTCTTCAAATAAGTCTTAGGGTGTATTTTAGATATTCTCATATATAAGATCTGTAACATTTTACATAAAATCGCTTTCACAGCTCGATAGGAATGATTTTTGATCTCATATACAAGAACAATGTTGAATGTTGGAAAGTAGCATTTTGTCGCGTGGGCATTATGAGAATGACACGTGTTGCCAACGTCAAATTAGATAACATATTGACTGCATTCGGATCTTAAGGAATAGTTTGTTAGATTTTGCATATCGGGGATGGTTGGAGGTTGGAGGCAATGTTTGGTATGATTGTCATTTAGGAGTTGTAGGCATTAGACATTGGCTGAAGACGGACTAGCGTAGATGATAGCTTAGAAGGAAAGAGTATGAGGGCTTAATGACAATATATTTTGTAAATAAAAAGCGATGGTCTTTAGAGGAGACTACGGCAGTCTGTATTGTCTGGTGTCTGATGTCAGGCACGATAATACGAAACTGGTGGGATCAAATCCTTTAAGAAAATTTACATTAATATCTTGATCAAAAATAAATAATTAAAAAGAGTTAATTGGTCTTAGGGAACAAACCAAAGATTTGTTATTTTTATTTAATTATATTTATCGTTGTGGTTATACATGTATCTGACAGTAGATGCTAATTTAATGTAAGATTTAACATTGTTAAGTTCATGGCACCCCTTCCCACCCGTGCAAACTAACAATTCATCACAAAAGCACCATATACAGAAGGAATCAACACTGGCAGACCATGCTATACCCTTAACTCGGGATCATTTCCATTTTATGATGCATGGATTCTGTTATTTTACACTTTCATTATAATTTACACACATATCGAAATTCAATTATTTTCACCCACATTATCAGAATTAGCATATCAACTAATACTACTTTTATATATAGATGTTAGTTAACCTTTACTTATCATCAGACAACTGAGTCTTCCCAATACATATTCATTTTCCCCGCATGCAATGTTGTGCCAAATTTTAAATTTTATCAAGACATGTACTCTCTCGTTTTTAGATTGTATTGTTAGGATAATTTTATTATGATTCAATAGACTTACCTGTGCCAATTTAACGTTTAAATAAGTTGAAATTAATAAATTGACTAGACACTCTTTAGAGTAACGTTATTACTTTCAAAGTTGATAGGTTTTTATTTGGAAACCTACACAAAATAAGGTAGATTTATCTAAACAAATTAATGATCAATCTATTGCTAAGGAATCCAGATGTATTCTTATAAAAGACATTTGATATACAGTATTGTTATTTTAATAAATCATTTGCTCATCTTATATTATAGGAATGTATTAGAAATTAGGAGTTATATTATAACATCGCGAGGATAGGAGTTTGTTTGTTTTTGGATTGGTTGCAGAGTGTTTTCTCTCGTTGAATCATGTGTTCCGATGGGTAGTTATTGTGCCAAGCATCAGACGAGAGTGAAGCTCTGGTATTATAGCTTTATAATAATGCAATTTGTTATTTTTACTTTTATAATTTATTTAGCATGTATTATTTAAAACTGACTCAGTACTTAAAAACATTTATGATGTAATTAATATATTAAAACAATTCAATCTATTCAAAAGCTTTTAAAAACCAAAGATTGGGATGAAATTATTTATTATTAGAAATTAACTAAAAAAATATCATTAATCATAGATAAAACAACTTGTTGATTTAAATATTTGGCTGTGAATGTTAACATCAGCATGCATGTGCTGTTTTTACATTTTGAAACAAAAAAATCTTTCAATGTCTAGTCTTTTTTCCAAATTGTTACAAAAAGTGCATACTTTTTTGGAATGTTATATATCTCAATTTTGGGTGATTTTATGTACTTCGTTTTTATATTTCTGTTAATTTGTTGAACTGAAAACCTTCAGTGCAATTATTCTGAAATGTTATATTAATTTCCGATTACAGTTTATTTTTGATTGTCATGAATTGACTTCACTCATTTAGTCTTGTTAATGGACAATGTTATTGTGTATGTTTGCTTATTCCAGAGTTCAAAGAATGTGTTAACTAAATATTTGGAGGGTTTGTAAATGAACTGTTATCACTCAATGATCTGTTAAACTTTGTATTTAATTTTTATCAAACAAGATATTATTTCTATAGTATGTAATATACATAAACATGTAGTTCTATGATAGATCACCTTAGAAAAACAGTAAACAAATATATAAATCAATGTGCCCTACACAAAATACTCGTATCTTCAAATCTATTATTTTATTGGTGCAAACATTGAACTTTTTGTTTTAATTTTGTCCTAAATTTATAATAATCCAAGACAAAGTATGATAATTAAAAGTTACTTTATGTAGCGAGTTAAAAGAATCATTCATTGAATGGCCATATTACGGACACAACTTAATCTCACGTGTAGTGTTAAGTTGATTAGCATTACATCTCACTGTCTTATTACGTAATCATAGATTTAAAAATAAATAAAAACAATTAGGAATTAATGTCTGTTTGGTAGAATAAGTTAAGGCTTTTAAAGCTCGGTGCACATGTCGGGGTTCTTGCCGCTGCGGCTTGACGATTGGGCGCGGGTGCATCGCCCCATGTGGTGCATAGTATCCTGCGCCGTAATTGCCAAGCCGCAGTTATTCCGAGTCCCACGTGTGCACCAAGTCTAAGACGTTCGAGGCAATCACAACAATGTTTAGAGCTTTTCTTGGATAAGACCTAGAGTATGTGAAACACTAAGTAATTTTATAAAAGAAAAGTAGTTATTTTGCAAAGAATACAATTATATGAGAATTATAACTGTGATTAGACACAATAACAGCAAGTTCATGTGCCAAATTCAAGGTGATTGGTGGAGGGGCAGGGCGATCTGTGTGTTGAACCGTTGACTGTTCACCGAAGGAGATTTGTTTCAATCAATCAATTAGGTACCTGTTACCTTTTTACCACCGTAGTGTTTATATTTTAGGTATTTAATATTACGTATTTAGACGCACTTATCCACAACAATTTGAATGCAACCTGTTTGACTCGTTGGCCTGTTTGTTACGGTATAATACAATATGACCCGAAGGAATAAGTATTTCACTTTGCATGTTAGAGAAATCCAACGCTGGAGTAATTTTAGGGAAGGTTGGTTGGTTACAAGCATAAGCCGAATTAGCTGCGAAACACGTTTCAAGGTGAAAATATATTACTAGCCTTTAAATAAAACAGGGTCTTACGGCGATTCACTCGCCGTAGTTTTAAAAGACATAGTATTTAACAAAATATTGAGAGTGTTGAATTTTTTCCTTTACACCATTAAAGTTCTTATTTTCACGCACTTGTTTGAAATTTAATATGTATTACCCGCACATTACAAAGAATTAAATTCTATTGAAATGCACTAGAATGATTTATTAAATTATATTACATGACAAATGCTTGTAGCATAATATCGTGAGTTATGTTTTAATTTGGTAACCGTTTGCAGGCTATGCAAATCTTATGAAAATTATGCTCGCTTGGATGGGTTTCAATTTCGGATTAGATAAAATATTGTCTGAGGGACATTAATCTCGTAATATGATTAGGATAAGCCCCAACTTGTAGGGGACTGAGGTTGCAGTTTAAGCCAGGTGTAACTGAACTAGGAAGTAGATTATTGCAATTAGCCGAGATATCAGGGTAACAACATTATCCCTAGTGCGTAGACAAGTGGATCTCGACAGAACAGGACATCGGTGTGGCCATCAGCTTCACGTGTCGGTAAAGCTATTAGATGCCAAACATTAGCATATCAATTAAATTAATTTATTAATACTTATATAAATACTGTAAAAAATTGGATAAATATTTTTTTGTTGATAATTAGGAATAAAGACAGCTCTTTTAAAGTGGAATTTGCTAAAGGATTTTAGCTATTTTTATTATGAAATTATTGTACCCATTTTGTTTGTGGAATGATCATATATCTGCAGGATATGAGTTGTTGTTCAGAGTTTTCCCAGAAAGCATTTAGTGGATGGATATAAAGGCTTTGGACATTTGTTGCAAGAGCGGGATCTCCACTAAACTCAAGTAAAGTCTACGGAATGGCAGCTAATGCCAAAGTTTTAAAAGAATTTTAAAGAATCACTATGTTTATATTAATGCACCTAGATTTCAATACACATTTTAATAATATAGTTAACAATATGGTACTTATATGTTATATCTGAATGTTACTATAATAGCAGTTAAGCTTACAATATTGAGATGTGTTATTTGTCTAAACTAATTGTACTAGATGTAATGAAGTCAATAAATGAAGTGATATTGGTGGCATCCATTTGAAGACTGATTTCTTTGACTAGTGTAAGGGGGTCAATAGGTCATATTCCCTCTAATGCTATTGTACTCAAAATGGATCCCGACACGATTACAGTATGGTCTTTCTAGTCGGATGCGGAATACGTCAAACAGTTGTGAGGTTATTCAGATGAATATGCCGTATTGCCAAAAGGTTTTAGAATCACAACACAAATAGTCGCTGATCAGGGCTTATAACAGTTCTGAAGGTGTATTGTTGGTGACACATTCATAAACATGACTAAATAGGAGATTGGTTAAACGAATTGCTTTTTGAATGTCCATACTGTATATAAGTTTCATTAAAATATCAATTAAAACAATTATCACTTTAATAATAATATTGTGTACTTAATTTTTTTAAATATGTAATTTTTAATGGCAATAATTTTTTTAAATTAAATCTCGGTACCAGTTGTAAAAAAATATTTATAACAGTACAATTTGAGTTACTGTGGTTTGGCACTGTTAGTTATGTTATTGACTTTTCATCTCGGAGAATCATTATAAATCGAGTGTTTTCTCTTTGTTATATTATGTTCAATATTTAAATAAAGTGTGTAAATAGTAAATTATCATGTGTTTCATTTGTCTGTTTTGGCAATATCCTGATCTTTTCAGGGGATAATTTGTAATTACCTTTCACTCAGAGTATAAAAAAAGTATAGTTTTTTATGTGAATACTACACAAGAGTCCCAACTGCCCAGAGCCAGTGGGATTATGACATCCTCACTCAGGGTATGTTACTAGGCTGAAATAAGTGGAAGGGGAACGTTTGGAAGTACCTGGCTATTCAGATCTGGTCACTACAAGGAAATTTCGAAAATCCCATGGGTGAGTTAGAGTACAGATTCGTTCGATTTTTTGCGACAGGCGGATGGCACCAAGCGGAAATTTCAACCTTATTGCCACCAGCATGAGAAGTGTGTTTGGGTTTCAAGAACTTATGCAAATTGGATCGCAAAACATTTGATTTGTTGAATTGTTTATAATTAGTGTTGGGAAAAACTTCAAACGTTTTGTGAATGCTTCACGAATTACTAGTTCTTTAAAATGAACCCTTCGCAGTGAACACTTCATTTGGAGTTGAACTCGCAAAAAAGAGATTTGAATTTATCCGGTTATTTGTTCAGTCTTTTTTGTGGAATCGGTTCCTCTTCGAAAAAATCACCTACTAGTCGGTAGGGAGTTGGAAGTGAAAAGAACTGGAACCGGTTCATTACCAAAATAAAACGTGCTTGTCGGTAGAGATTTGAAATTGAGAAGAACTGGAACCGGTTCCTCGCCAAAATAAAAAGTACTAGTCGGTAGAGATTTAAAAACGAAAAGAACTGGAACTGGTTCCTCGGCGAAAAAACACATGCTAGTCGGTAGAGATTTGAAAGTGAAAAGCACTCGAACCGGCGAATAGAACTCCTGAAAAACACACGTTCTTTTAGATCGAAGTACTTTTTTGAAGTGGAACTTCAATTGAAGTACTTCTTTATAGGCTTGAAGTTCTACTTCACAACTGGACTGCTACAAATTGAAGTAGTTCTTTGCAGTGGTGGCTGGTGATTTTTTAGTGTGCTAGAGTGGCAAGGTTGAAAAAAACGTCATCATTGATGTTATTGTAGCCGAAAACATTTTTATTTTTTCGAAATTTCAACTTTTTGTATGAAGATTTTTCAGAAATACGTGCAGTGCACCACCAAAACTGAAAAATCCTGAAAATCTTTATACAAAAAATAAAATCTTGAAAAAAAAAAAACATTTTCGGCTACAACAACACTAACTATGTCGTATTTTTCAATCTTAGCACTCTAGCACACTAAAAACTCACGAGCCGCCACTGGTTCTTTGTAATCTAACTTCCGTTGAAGTATTTCTTCAATGAAATGAATGAACGCTAAAATGAACTACCGACTTCAATTGAAGTATTTGTTCAATGAACAATGAATGAAGTAGGAACTGCTGCCAAAGAAGTAGTTCTTTCAAAGTGGTCACAACGCTAATAATTAGTTATTTTCAGAAGGGAAACCTGCCAAAAACGAGTGGTTAACAGTGATGACATTTTGTATAAAAGTTATGCTTCAGTACATAATCCTCGTGGGTCCATTTGGAAGAAGTGAAGATATCCAATATTACAATTCCACAATACGCTATTTTATTAGACGTATAAAAACAGTTATTCGAAAATGTTTAAATCAAGGTTTTGACAAAGGGCGCCAAAAAATTAAGTGCGCCGGGCGCAGTTTGGCTCAGGGCCGGGCCTGGTTACATATATTATAACAACTTACCCCCGAAAAACGGTAACACCTTGGCCCTTGCACCATTTAAAAAAACGGTGCTGGTCGTCGATCTACCTGAGATAACGTCAAATGTGACGGTCGATCAAAAATCAGCTGGCCCTAAATGCTTTAATTATAGATTATTGTCGGTCTAGATTACAATCTAGATGGGTTTATTTCGTTCATTCATATAATTCAATTATTTTTTCCTGTCTCGATTTCCTAGAAGAGTTGAAATAAGGATATAAAATGATGTAAAGCAAATTATTCCCCCCGTTGCGGACAGCTGATGTCAAGTAGAGTCCACCACGTGCCATAATTATAAAATAATGGCCGCCAGTGTTAATTTGACTCGCGGCTCTAACGCATCGGAACATTTTGTCAGAATGATGTATATTGAGCGAGTCCTGTGCCAAATTTTGCAAAAATAGATTTATAATAGATAATTGATTCAAATAACTTTCTACCGCATACCACCCACAGTTAAGTGTTATTAAACTCAATCTCCATAGTTCATCACAAAAAATCACTGCGCTTGAAATAAGGTAAAACTAAATTTTTTGTCGAACTCAATAATTGCATGTTTGGTGTGTTACTCCATTATAGATTTCGACTTAATTATTTGTAAATATATATATATTTTAAAAAATCGAATGAAACATTGAATGTGCTTCCAGGGTTTCGAATTCAAACTATCGTATGAATGTTTCCTCGAATAACGACCTGACGTCATACCTCTCGTACCTCTAATTTTTACTAATTCCATTCAACCTAGTTCACTT
This sequence comes from Drusus annulatus, assembly GCA_022651775.1. Lineage (NCBI taxonomy): Eukaryota > Metazoa > Arthropoda > Insecta > Trichoptera > Limnephilidae > Drusus > Drusus annulatus. Next base: position 300,386 of record JAGWCC010000445.1, on the reverse strand, counting down.
TTATTTGCTTCTTTGAAGATATTCACGTACTTTTTCAATATCTTTTTTATAGTGAATCCCGCACAAGGGTCCCAACCAGAGGCGACTCGTGACTCTGTAGTGTGCTACTAGCACTCTAGCACAGTGCTAAACGCTATTGATGTTGTATCCGAAAATGATAATATTTTTTTCCAATTTATTTTTATGAATACTTTCAGGTTTTTTCAGTTTTGGTAGTTCACCTGCACGGCTTACTGAAAAATCTTCAAACAATAAATTGAAATTTTTGAATAAAAAAATTGTTGTCGGATTCAATATCAGTCACACTAAAAAGTCACGAGCCTCCGCTGGTCCTAAATGCTCCGAACCGTCTGAAGCCAGTGGGATTATGGCATCCCCAGTTAGAGTATGTTGCGAGGCTGAAGGTAGTGGGGAGGAGAAAGAGATGGGGAAGAGGAAGGTTGGAAAGTATCTGGCTATTCAGATCTGGTCATCAAACACGGCTAAAGCCATTTCAAGTAACGTTTCCATTCTGAATGGTGGTCTTTCACCTGGGCTTACACATATATAACTACAAAGATATATATACATACAAGACACGTCATATTCATACAAATCTTACGAAAAATGTAGCACCACTAATGTTGCACCCTTGAAGTAACAATATATAGAGGGAGAGGTAATTATTTTTACCCAACCTACACAAACTTGCGATAAATCACTTTCTCCGGGGTTTTACGTCGTACACCATGAGAGAGAAAGAGACAGCAAATTTCATAGACCGCTTCTATATACTGAAAGGATGATCTTAAGCTCCTGGTTCACGGCGGGACTCCGCCCACATTTTTTATTATGCCACTAAACTTGACACAACTAAACGATTTTTTAGGTTATATGCTGTATTTTTGTTGATAAAAATACTGTGAAAAAGTGGATATACGAATAAACAAAAACATTATGTCGATATGTGATATGAACGGATGTATAAATACCGTAGCTTTAGTCTTAGCCACGCCCAGGTGCGCCGAGTCAGTTTAAAATCATCAAAAACTGACTTCACTGCCTTGGATAGATACTACTCTACTAACTCTATGGTTGCACCACTAAATGTTTCACCCGCGTATGAAAAGGATAGCCATTCAAAGATTATGTGTGTGCGGAAGAGATAGCTAGTTATATGAAGCGTGTTTCGAAGGTATGTTTCGTTGACTTAGTGTAGTGCAACCAGGGGCGTTGTCTTAGTAACGTATCTACATTATTTAATTCATCTAAGGTATTATTTCACACGTCATTGATAATTAAAAAATGATTTTATTTGCGGCACGTTCCGGAGTGGTAGATACTCTCAGTATCGCCCTGGTGAAAGACCACCATTCAGAATCGAAACGTGGCTTGAAATGGCTTTAGCCGTGTTTGGTGACCAGATCTGAATAGCCAGGTACTTCGCAACCATTGGTCTTCCTCATCTACGTTCCCCCACACCCTTCAACAAGCGCTGGGGATGCCATAGTTTCACTGGCTCCGGACAGTTGAGAGCAGTTGGGATTCTTGTTAATTATTAAAAATATTATTTAGTGATAAGAAAATGGTTTAAAAAAAAAAAATCTGTGTTGTAAGTATTTTTACACTTCAAAATAATTATTTAACTAAATAAGTAGTTAAATATCACAAGGGTGGGCAGAAGGATTAAACACAAAAAATGACGATTTTCCTTTGAAATTACAATTTGTTCCATTTTCAAAATCTGTCTCATTAAGGGGAGAACATTGTTTAGGTCCGAAAATCAATTGGGAAAAAAGAGGCTTTTTTTAATGATCAGTAGAAATAAATAAAACGTAGACATATATTTTGCTTATCGAAAAGTCATCTACCGTATAGCACGTAACAATGTGATATGTTTCAACCTTTCAACGATTTTTATTTTATTATTACCGACAACGTATTCGCGTTGTTCTTTTATGATTTTTCCAGATTTGGTTAATATTTTCACAGTCAAATACAAACTTTCTGTATGTAAAAAAGCTGTGATGAATTTACTCTTTCTGGGTTAGAGTAAACTTCTCTCGACTTCGACAAGAATCGAGTTAGTCGGCGACCGATTCATTAGGTGAGTTCGATTCATATCGAAGTAAGAAGTTGAGATAGTAAACTCTAACCCAGAAAGAGGATTTTCATCACAGCATGTTTCCATACAAAAAGTTTAATAATGTCTTTGGCTGTAAAAAGTGTAACTGAATAACTAATCATCGCGCTGTTTCACCGCAAGGGAGGCAAAGAGAATCGATCGCCATACAAATCTGTCTTGGCACACACTCATTGCTTCATTCACATTCGTACATCGTCTCATACATACTATTCTGTTATTCTAACTCTTGAGATGACCCGACTCAAGTATTTGATTCACTTCATGGTGCCATTTCTTCCTCGGGCGTCCCCGACTTCTTCTTCCATTCATTTTGGTGTCATATATTCTTTTCACACTCTTTCTTCGTCCATTTGCTCTACATGCTCAAACCATCTAAGCGTTCATTTCTTAATTCTATTCATTACGCTTACATCAGCCTTGCATTATTTCCGGATATCCACATTTTTAACACGGTCATACATAGTTTTGCGCATATACGCTTCAGGGATCTCATTTCTACAGCATTCAGTCTACTTTCATCCTTCCTCTGCCAGTTCCATGCCTCACTGCCATGCATCAGGGTTGGTTTCGCTTCGCTTTTTTGAATATTTATTTTTATTGCGCCAACAGCGTTCAGTCGTCAATTAATGGAGTTTCCTGCATTCACCCTTTATTCAATATCTTTGTCAGCCTTTCCATCTCTCGTAAACATTATTTTTAAATACACAAACTCATTCACTTGCTCGTAGTATTCATTATTCACAACTATATTGCACGCTGTTCTCGTAGTCTTTCTTTTAAACACCATGACTTTGGACTTACTTACATTCATCATTAACTTATTCTGCATAAATACTTCGTTCATCCTAGACACGAGAAACTGTAGATTTTCCATACTGTCAGAAATCAGCACCGCATCATCAGCATACAATAGGCAACACACTTTCAGATTGTTCATTTTCGCGCCCAAGCCCACACCTTTCAATTCTTGGATAGTGTACAAATTGAATAACCACGGTGACGTTATACACCTTTGTTAAAACCTTTTGAGATAAGGAACAAGTTTAAGTTTAGGCATTATGATTATCTATTCAGTCATACTCGAATATTACGGTTAGCTGTTAGACGTTAACGCTAGTAATGTCGAATACGCCATTATAGTTTTGACGACCGAAATTAAATTTCGCAGTGCATTTAAAATAAATCTCCGTGTAATTATAATTTATTGTATAAACATTTGTCTTCGCTCGAGTGATCATAATAATGAATTTGAAGTGAGAGCTCAAACATATATTCTTGGCAGCTATAAATAAAGTACCTTATGTTCAAAGCAAGTCGTAAGTACATTGTTCGTCCAATATTAATGGAGTCGGTTAAGTCATCCAATTTTAGTAATGATTAATTTTTTTTTAATATTTTGAACTAAAAACTGAATTCACAAAAAATAGTGCTGAACCTTAAATTGTTTGCTATATTATTCATCTATTTTTACACATTAAATATTTAATTATTATTGCATGCATTTAAATTGTCCCTTAAAATATAATATTCTTACAAAAAATGCACAATGGAGCTTTCAGCGGATCCAATTAAACGTAGTTATGCAGAAAGCATCCACCCCAAAAAGATGAAACCGAGAAAAAGGCGTTTGAAAATATGACGATACGAATCGTAATCGGCATTTGTAAAGTGAATCAGTGTTTTTTTCTTCATGAGAATTATTATAAATAGTTTTGTTTTATCTATCAAAGTATTGATTTAAAAAAATGTGTTTCCAATGTTACCCTTTTTCTTAAAAAAAATATATTTAAATGTTTAAAATTGTTTTTAAACTTTGGATGTTTTCAACACATAAAAATCTCGTATTTATCTATAGTAAAACATGTAAAACACGTGGGTTGGACGCTTTCTGCATAAATACGTCCAATTTGCCAAACATTCATTTTTATACGAATTATTTTTCAATATTTTTATGTGAATACCGGACAAGAGTCCTAAGTGTTCGGAGCCAGTGGGACTCAAACATTGAGGTATGTTGTGGTGCTGAAGGTAGCGGGGAGGGGAAGGAGATGGCTATTCAGATCTAGTCACCAAACAAGACTAAAACCATTTGAAGCAACGTTTCTATTCTTAATGCTGGTCTTTCACCACGGCGATACTGAAAGTATCTATCACTATTCGGGGGATCACAGGGGCGTATCTCTGCGGGTTTTTCATATAAGATAGGCCCCTGTGATACTAGGCCCCCGTATTTAAGCTGTAAGAAATATGTGTAGCACACGTCATTTCGGTGATAGTTGTTAGGTGATTTATTAATAAGCGAAAATTCGAGATACAGATCCATTTGTATGAATATTCCATTACAAATAATAATAAATAAAAAAACAACTGGCTCACTATTTAAAGACAGATTTCCGGAAATCTCAAATTTCGTCCAAAGGGTTTCCAGAAATTATAATAAACCCTCTGGATGACATCGCTGAATAGACCTATAACTTTTTGTACTTTATGATGTAGATCAAAATACAATTTATTTTTCATCTTCCATGTGGAACTATTCACCACCTCATGAATATCTTTCAATCCCTGTTAGTAATATCATAGTGTTAGATTTTTTCCAATCTTCAACGATCATTATTTTTTATGAAGTTTTCATTGATTCTTCACAACATATATAGCATTTGGGTCACTCAAATACAAGGCCTTTAAGTTGTATTTCGTACTCTTAGAAATACAATTTAAATACCTAAATAATACTTAAATACCTTTATGTATCAATCTTTAAGTTGTATTTCGTACTCTTAGAAATACAACTTAAATACCTAAATAATATTTAAATACCTTTAAGTTGTATTTCTAAGAGTACGAAATTCAACTTAAAGGCCTTGTATTTGAGTGACCCAAATGCTATATATGTTGTGAAGAATTAATGAAAATTTCTAAGAGTAAGTAAGACCGGTCGGTAGCTGAGTGGAGAACGCGTCGGATTCCCACCCGGGCGTCGTGCGTTCAATTCTTCTGCTGGCTAAGTCCTCCATCATTGCACAAGCAACATCTTCCGCTTTTTATGATGGCGGTAGGAGTTTTTAAAATATTGTCAGGTTATTCGCAACCCGGGAATGTTTTTGTCTTACTTTAAAAAAAAAAATGATGTTAATTTATTGTATATTTGATGCATTCTATACCGATTTTATAATGATTTTTTTCTCCGTCTGCTCATACAGCAACGCGGCTGAATCTAACATTTCTTCATGTATCAATCTAACTAAGCTACAACGGGGTGGGAAAAACACTGTATTATATTAAAATATGCATTAGGACGGAGACAGGTTTTCCTGCTAAAAACGCTCAGGTTTTGTTGTTTTAAAACCAGACTAGTATAACTGCTACTTGAAATTGTCCCCAGTCTCCGATCTGACTACACATACTCACCAAAAAGTCTAACCCACAGAATGATGAAAATATTTGTAAACCTATAAATACGCATATTTTTTACTTATTTCTTTGAATTACTTGTCTGTTGAATTTCTCAAACCCTAGTTAAGCACTGCACACACAAACTTTGATATTTCAGCGTGAATATTTTATTGGAGTAGTCGCCTCGCAGACGGGACTTAAGGTCGGACGATTCTCATTAGAAATTCATCTGGAGAGCGAAGAAAAGTTTCCCACAAGTATTTAGACTTCGATCTGTCGTTTGAAACGTGCAATTTTAATTTAGGCCCCTTGGAATCCATATAATCAACCATTACGTTCGGTTGAAAAATGATTTATAGTCATTCCCTGTGATGGGGAACATTTTAATAGATATTTTAAAAACATCCAACTCCACGCGTAAAATTTGCATTACATTAATAACTTATTGAGAGTATTTTTGTAAAAGTTTTTTTTTATTATTTTCTGAAGTGACATCAACGACAGTAATATAAAAAAAATAAAGATTGTTAGATTTAATAAAATAATTGAATTTAATTAAAATAATTTTAATTCGAGTACTATGATTACGAAACATCTTTTGGCGTATTTTTTTTGCGTTTTTTTTAAAGATTTATTCTGTTTAAAACGAATAATATTTTTAAAATTATTTTTACTATTTTGATATCGTGCTAACATACATACGAAATCCCGGCGAGTTATAAAAAACTCACTCTGGGACAAGGGAAATGAAAGAAAACACGAGTTACAACCAATATAAAATACAGAATAATCAACAAACACAAATCAAACAGTAAATAAAAAATACACGTATCTCAAAATGTATGCTCAATCGATAAGTACAAATAAAATATTGTTTGTCCTCGAATCACATCAGAAGAAGATATTCGAATAAACAAAAAATAATCATGTAATTGAAAAATAATAACAAATCACATTGAAAAAACTTCCAAAAAGAGTATTTTTGTACACGTATGTCTAAACAACGGCATTCAAATGGAAAATAAAACACGCAATAGTATTTTCCAAATTAATGACATTTACAACTTTTTATCGTTAAATATCGTAACTGTTACCAAGGCGACGATGGCTGTCGTTATATGCTGTCGTTTGTATTGTAAAGGCCACTCGGGCGTATTTTTTACCTTCCATCTGAATTCAACTTTATTTTGTATTTGGTAAAAAAAAAAACACCGGGGCAGGGCTGCGGCAAGTCGAAATAGTATATTTGTAAAAATGTTAGTACGTACCTATACCATTCTAAAGGGGTTAAGGGGAGTGGTCGTTCTTTGGGATATATCTGTATGCGAAAGGAAGAACGGAATGAGTAAAAATTGTTCCTTAGATACATATCTATCAAGTAAAAATGAGATGGGTCAGAAAATAAAATAATGTGCAATTATTTTTTTTTAAGTACATGTAACAAATGACACAATAACACACAAAAAACAAAATTCCTTAATTTTGTTTTGGCTCTCCTGAACATCTGCGTTTATAGACTTACACCGTTCGTACTTGTGCACACAGATAAAGCGATACATTTTTGTTGGCTCTAATATACTTCTTAAAATACATTCCCAAATATATATTTTTCAATATCATGAGACAAAATATAACACTGAAACAATTTAAACCAACAAAAATCAAGCACAATACGTGGATACGCTTTATTGAACGTGGAAACTATTTTTGATGCTTTCCGGATAGTATTTTAGAATTTTAAGAATGTATATACTTTTCTTCTTTCTCGGACCATTTTGGCGCCTTGCAGATATGCCTTATCTTCCAGATTGGAGTCCAAACGACGAATGCTATCGGAAAACTGTTCCCAGTTATTCTGCGATTTGAAAATCAGACTGATAATATTACCAATATGACGGAATATCGGTAGAAGTCAATGAACCGTCCGTCATCCATTAGGACAGCCATCGCGTGTATCCGCCTCACGGTGGCGTGTGCTTTCTTTTATTTATCCTCTCAAAATTCTTTCACAACAAAGACCCCTCTATTACTTGAGTAAGATTTTTCAAGGAAAAGGTTTCAGCGTTTATGTAACGGCATCGATGATTGTTCACTGTGATGACTTCATCGATTAGAAGCAGCCATCGTGTCGCTGATTTTAATGGGTGTCAGCCTAAACTATGATCCATCATTCATCTACAACAATAACACTTCAAAAAGTGTTTCAGGTGGCAGTATGCAAGGTGAAAGTAGGCGGTGTCGAAAGAATTTCCTTCACTCGATAACTATCGAATTGCTGATTTTAATGGGTGTCAACTTAAAAATGTATATGCATTAAGTGTGATTATTGTTAGATATGTAAGATTAAGCTGAAACTGGTTGGAATCAGTGACACGATGACTAATTTGGGTCAAGTATAGGCTCTGCCTACTGTGCCCTAAATCTTATTGTAATAAGGTTAGTTGTTGAAGTAAAATGAAGAGAGATACAAATTGAAAAATAACCTTTCAACACCACAAAGAATCAGCGACACGGTGGCTGCTTATTTGTGGGTTAAGGAAAAGGATGGTTCAACAGTCCTACCTTCTTCACTCTATAATATACTGTCTCCTTAAAAACCTACAAGCGTTGTTACACCTCACGAAAGCCCCCCTGTCTATTCGGTGTACTAACAAGGGAACTATATCGTCGTCGGAAGCAAAAGGGCTAAAGCGCCATTATGAGAAGCTTACACTAGAGCACTTTGAAGTTTTTTTTTGTTTTACAATAAACTTCACAAGTCTTCGGTACCTGGTTGGATTTTGAAAAAAAAGGTAACTCAGGTAATTCAATATTTGCACTGAGTTACCTGAAGCGACAAAAAGCTAAAAATCCACTAACTTGCGTCGCTTGAGTCAAGCCTTCTCCCAAACGGTAAATAAAATTTAGATGGCTGAAGGGCAATGAGAGTCTTCAGAATCAAACGAGAGTCAGAACATTCGATACCGAAAAAAAAAACTGAATATTTATCTTATTTTTGAACAAAGTGTCGCGTTTGGCCCTTTTTGCCTTTCCAGTGTCAGCTTAAACTTTGATACATCACATCTAACTTAACAACAATAATGTCACTTAATAAAGTAAGGTTTTAAGGGGACAGTTTATTGTGATTGTGAGTAGGCGGTGTCGAAGGAGCGTCCTTCGCCCGTCAGCCGTCGCGTGTCACCGCTCCTAATGGGCGTCAGCCCTTCATTATGCATCCTCCCTGGCCCTTACACAACAGTCACAGCGGACTTATTGCGGCGGGGTTGAAGGGACGGTCGGCAGAGTCCTTCACCCGACGAAACAGCCGCAGCCGCAGCCGTGTCGTGGGGCCGGCCAGCCCACCACGGCTCGGCGTCGCCACCTGGCCGAGTTAGCGGCACAGCCTTCAGTGCTGGTTGTGCTAGTCGCCTCCACTCCACCACCCCGCCTCCCCCTCCCCCTCCCGCAGAACACAGCCTCACACTACACCTCGCTCGTAGCAGTCACGATTGTTGAAGAGCATGCGCACTGGGGGCGTGAAGAAGGAACTCGGAATTCGATGCCGACGCATTTGCCATTTTGAAGATGAATTTGATGTACGTAGTTTTGACGTGATGGTATGGAAACATTGTACTGTGCACATGCTACATTAATATTAGTTAAGCTCACAAGTGATACGTGTTAGTAAATCATTCAAATACAATGAAATTAAATTAGACTGAATGCTGTAGAAATAAAACACCTGAGGCGTATGTGCGGTAAAACCTTAGAGCAAGAATATACTCGTATATGGAAAGAGAGCTAAATATTTTTTCCCAACCTATACAAATTTACGATAAATCACTTTCTCCGGGTTTTTACGTCGTAAACCGTGAGAGAGAAAAAGATGAGCCAATTTCTCGCATAACAAAGCACCACTTTTCGGTATGTAAGCATGTTTTCCGTCTCCAGCATCTCCGGCGACTCCGCCCAGTACGTTTTGTTATGCGACATAACAGGACATAACTCATGGTTTTTTAGGTTATATCCTATATTTTTGTTTATAACAAAACTGTGAAAAAGTAGTAATGCAAATAAACAAAAACATTATGTAGACATGTGCTATGAATAGATGTATAAATACCCTAGCCCTAGTCCTAGCCCTAGGCTTAGCCACGCCCGAGTCAGGAAAAAATCATCAATCCTGATTATATAAGCGCTCCCTCCTGGTAAATTATTACTCTGATGGTAAAACCATGTGCGACTGTGTTAAAAATGTGGATATCGAGATAGAATGCAAGGCTGATGTAAGCGTAATGAATAGGATCAAGAAACGAACGCTTAGATGATTTGGGCATGTAGAGCGAATGAACGAAGAAAAGAGTGTCAAAAGAATATATGATGCAAAAGTAAATGGAAGAAGTCGGGGAAGAGTGTGTATGAATATGAATGAAACAAGGAGTGTGTGCCAAGACATATTTGTATGGCGGTCTGTCCTCTCTGCCTACCCCTGCGATGAAACGGCATGATGGTTAGTTTGTTTGTTAGTTATGAAATAATTTTATTTAATACAGAAAAGCACTGCTTATTACAAATTGATAAAAAAGTTTTGACTTTAAACTAGGAAGATTTTCGAGCTTAACAAAAGTCAAATTCACAATGTGAAGTTCATATTAATTACCTTATATTTGTGCGCTGTGGGTATTTTTCAGATTATGATTTTATAACTTGATAAAATCAATTATTTGTATTGATATACACAATCAACTAGTTTCTCTCAAACTTCAACAGCAGAGTATTTTAGTGGCGTAAATTTGTGATGACTTTTTTCTAGCTTTTTAAAGCGTCCTGTACAATGTTTCACGAAATGGTGCATTTAATAACAATATTAAATATTTTTATCAAAAGAATGAAGTGGTAGGTACTCTCAGTATTGCCCTGGTGAGACACCGCCATTCAGAATCGAAACGTTACTTAAAAATGGCTTTAACCGTGTTTATTGACTGGATTTTAATAGCCGGGTACGTTCCAAACATCAATCTTCCCCATCTACGTTCCCCACGCCCTTCAACTCCATGACATACCCCGATCGGGGAAACCATAGAAAGGGCGGTTGGGACTCTTGTGTCCTTTTCACAATACAAATAATAATGCAGAATACACCGATTGGACGTAGTTATGCAGAAAAAAACCAACCCAAATAGATGTAACTGAGAAAAAGGCGTTTGAAAATATAACGATATAAAAGCATTTGTAAAGTGAAAATCAGTGTTTTTTCTTTGTGAGAAATATTATAAAAGAGTTATTTATAACCTGTCAATGTATTTATTGATAAAAAGGTATTTTATATGTTATCCTGCATTTTAATGTTCTTAAACTTCAATTAAAGTAAGTTCTTCTATGTGGGTTAGTAAAAAAAAATAATTACTAAAAATCTATTGCAAATGCAATGGAGCTTGGATGTTTTCACCAGATGGAAATCTCGTATTTATCTAAAGGAAAACATGTAAAACTCAATTTTGAAAAATTGTGGATTGGACGCTTTCTGCATAACTACGTTCAGTTTGTTGTTAGGTTTTGAGAGGTAAATAAAGAAAATTACGTAAACTTTAAATTAAATACAAATAATTCATGACTTTATTTGTGACATCATAATACCGGGCAGTTTTAACATCAGATCTACCCCGAATAAAGTACACTGGCGTTAATATAACATTTTTTTTTTTACATTAATTCGATTCGCTACCCTTATTTTTTCTCCAAATTTATGGAAGTGTCAGAGACTCATAGATTCGTTCGGGAACTTTGGGTATCCCGCCGAAGCCTTAGGCAATATCTTCATACCACTTCCAGACAGTAAATTTATCCAGCGAGCATACCTTCTGTGTGACAATAATTTTCAGTCAGTCGTAAAGCACCGACAACCGTACGCACGTCTTAGCACGCTGTCGTATGACGGTGTACGAAAACCGTTACGCAATGATACATTCCTTTGCAATATATTTTAGTGTAAATTCGTTTGGTGAGTGAGAGAATAAGTTAATAAAGAAGTGAAGTAATACATAATAATGCCAGGAGTGTTTCAAATTCCATAACGTTTGGATCAGTTTCAAATCAACGATCAGCGCCATTTTGAATGTTTGACATTTGCTCAGCTGAACTCCGATTGTCAGTCTGTTTGAGAACTTGATTACATTCTGATCAGCTGAAAAGCATAGCAATATTACTATTATGGTTAATATAACTTGCTTAAAAACTGAAACGTGCCGAGAATCAGCATTTAACGCGAACCCTTAATATGTTAAGTATTCAAAATGGCGTTTATCGTCGATTTATTTATTAACTGATGTGATGGAATTTGAAATACTTCAACCCAAGTGCGTGTTGTTTTAAATTTTTGGTTACATTTTACACCGTCATAATGCAATGATTAGCAATTATTATTAAAAAAAAAATCATGGTTTTTGAAATTTTAGTTTGTTGATTGAACATTGAACATTTCAAATTTCATTGACTTCCCGATTGGTATATTATTTTTAAAAATTTCAAATGCATGTTAAAACGTTCGCAATATATATGGTTGACTCGCTGGCAGACGCGTCGTCCCACTCCTGTTGGTGTGTAACTCGGGGCCGCAGCCCTGTTGCGTAACTCCCCCCTCCCTGTCTGCACCCCACCCCCCACTGCCCACTCCTCCCACCGGCAGAACCGTAGCGCGCTACAGTGCTCTACGCCGCACTGAAGGGTAGACATCTCGCGGCGAAATCGGTAACTATTACGCCAAGTCGTAGTTTTATGTGATTTTGTTTAGAGATTAACGCAGAAAAATAGCTTGTAAAAACTTATTCTGTGCTACCGAACTCACCGCGAACGTACCGACACGAGTGAACCTCCAAAACACACATCCCGAAAAGCTACTCGAAAGTAGCCGCACACACTTTTCTTTGTGATAAAGAACTTTATCATAACTTTTTTCGCGAAAATCAATATTAGGTGTTTCGATTAATTTCATAAATTATAAAGCGGTTTTTGTGGAAGCGTTCTGACCAAACAGGCTTTTGGCTGTTAAATAAGCAAGTTGTAGCTTTTCTTTGTCTCATACGAAGTGAAAAAACTCATTTTGACGCAGAGACAAAGTTTTGTTTGGGTCGATTTCGAGTGACATTTGCTGGAAACCCTCTGTGAGTGTATGTTCCTTGGATTAACTGCCGACAAATACAGGTATTTATATTCATTTCTACTTAATACTTTGCAAGTATATACAATATACTTTACAATTCTCTCTATTGATGTGATATAACAAAATATAAAAAAATCTTTATTTAATACAATGATATGAATGTTAGTATTATTTTCGTGGATTCAACTCGTGTAAGCCCTTATTTAAACAAAAAACTTATTTTCATTTTTTTTTTTACATTTAACATCGTTTAAACGTATTATTAACGTACAGATTGATTGATTTCTTAGTCAAATGTTTATAATTAAAGCTTAAATAGTCCTTAAACTTTTTATTATCAGCTTTATAAATGCTGAAATACTCGTATGTGAAAGTTTGCTGTAAGACGTATAGAAATAAACGTATTGTTTTACAATAAAATCAAATGCTGATTTATAAATTAGATCGCCTGCGAAAAGCCATTTCAATCAACGGATAGAGAGTACGCGAGGAAAAGTTGTCCTATTACGTAAGCAAATGTTGGGAAAAGTTTTTCGATCCGTGACAAAGGCTTTGTACCCAATGGGCATGTGATTTCCTCTTCAAAATACGCGATTTGCTCGCAGAATTTTGAAAATAAATTTAAATCAAATAAACTTCTTCAACACTGTTAATAAAATAACAAAGTGAGAGTTTTTCAAGTTCTGTTTTTAATTAAAAAAACTAATATGTGTTAAGTTAGTGATTAGATGATTTAAATAAGCAGGGCGCTCTCTCCGCATATCCTACTTCTCAGAAAAGTGCCCATTGAATCATTTAATCAATCGTTCAATAAATTAACCTTCTGCTGTTCCCTCAACCTTATACGTGACGTGAAATGTTTTTCTTTATCGAGTTTGAGTAAATCTCTCTGTAAAATACAAAGCATATTATTCTCTGTAATTTATTTATCAGCCTACCTAAACCCAACTACAAAGAATAACGAATTGTTACTCCTTTTTTATTGAAGTGAAACATGGCCTGTTAGATAAGCGAGTTTTATGTGGTACTTGTTGAAAAGAATTGAATTAGAAAAAAGATGAAACAGGGCGTAGTTGCATCTTATGGAAACACACTGAATTGCATGTTCAAATAAAAAAAATTGTTAAGACTTATGTATGTATATATTTATCTCATTGTTAAATGCAAAAAAAAGTCAAACTAATGGAGGTTAAGAAACCGTATCTTTTTCTTGTGAGTCTTTTCAATCTATTTCCTTAAGCTTGTCAACCTTTACCGCTAGGGAAACCGATAGCGCCGAATCATTTCGAAAATGTTTCTGGCGGTAGGTACGCAGCATGTTATTTGTTGATTATAAAGTCTTTATTATTAGAAAATCCCTATCATTTTTTCGCATCACATTTGTTTCAGCCACGGAAAATTCGATCTTAGTATAAAACGCTACTCAGACTTAATTGCTTATATTTTTTTACAAATATTTACAAATTTAAAGGTTAAAAAATATAAATTAAAAATATTTAAATATATATATATATATATATAAATATATATATATATATATTTATGTATATATTTGACCGGTCGGTAGCTGAGTGGACAAACGCGTCGAATTCCCACCCGTGCATCATGGATTTAATTCCTCTACTGGCTAAGTCCTCCATCATTGCCCAAGCAACATCTTTCGCTTATTATGATGGCAGTAGGAAGTTTTTCAAATATTGTCAGATTATTCGTAACCCGGGAATGTTTGTTTTACTTTATATATATATATATATAAATTTCTTTTTAAAAGTAAATGCTGCACAAAAATCCTAACTGCTTCTTGCTGAAAGAGATAAGGAAGAGGAAGATTGGGAAGTACGTGGCTATTCATATTTGGTCACGAAATACGGCTAAAGCCATTTCAAGCAACTTTTCGATTATGCATGGTGATCTCTCACTGGGGCGATACTGAGTATCTACCACTCTGAATATGAAATATGTTTATGAATGGAATATTTCCCCTTTTGCGATACACTTCGTCAATTCCATGTCAGTTGTCTGCGCTGATTTCAAACCATTATTTAAAAGCTGAAAAAAAAAGTTAATTAACCGTAGCAAATTATGACGCTTCTTATTTTGAAAGAGGGGAAGATTATCCAACTCCTGGTCAAAATACAAATATTAACATACTAAATAAATAAAGATTTCAATGTCTGAGATTTTTTAACTAGAACTGAACAGCCAATTACCTAATACCTTCCTAGATTGGATCCCTGCCCCTCGCTGGCAGCGTTGGTAACAAAACGTATTTCATGTCCGATAAGCGTGCCTAAATGTAGTTGTATTTTACTTCAAAGTTGGGTGAAGTGTGGCAGTTTATATTACAGGCCTTTCGGATTACTCCCTTTTGACAATTAACTTTACTGAGTTTGAGACTTAATTTTGAACTATACGTCGTTGGCAAGTGCCCAAAATAAAACCGTTTGTAAATAATACATAGTTAATGGTCTATTTAAAAAAATACCACACCGTGAAGGGCAACAGACTGATACGAGCTTTCGGTGAGACTTGTAGCAATAAATCGTGTTTGCCTCAGCATCCTGTCTCTTTCGATTAAAAATTACTACCACCCGAAAAGAAGAAAAATGGATCCTTGATCTATAGCTGTAAAAATCTAGTATTTCCAAAAAAACAATTAGTTACATTTAATTTATTGTTAATGTCGCTCAAGAGTCCCACTTGCCCGGAGCTTGGAGACTATGACATCCCCGATCGGGATATATTGTGAGGCTGAAAAGAAATGAGAGGGGGAGGAGATGGGGAAGAGAAAGTTCACAAAGTACCTGACAATTCAGATCCAACTTTACAGCATTCCAAATCAGGATATGTTTTGAGGCTGAAGATCACAGTGGGAAGGGGAAGGAGGTGAGAAGAGAAAGGTTGGGAAGTACCTGGATATTCAGACCTGGTCATAATTCTTTCAAGCAACATTTCAATTCCGAACGGTAGTCTTTCTCTAGGAAGATTCTGAGAGTATCCAGCACTCTGGGACGTATCGTAAATATTCCATATCGTCACCGGCAAGCCAAAAGGGCTGAAGCGCCATTTTGGGAAGTTTATACCAGGGCAAATTAAAGTATTTTTTGTTTTACAATAATAAGTCTTCGGTACCTGGTAGGATTTTGAAAAAAAAAGTTAACTCAGGTAAATCAATGCTCGCAGAGCTACCTGAAGCGACAAAAAACTAAAAAAAGTCCCACATTTGTGTCAAACCTTCTCCCAAATGGTAAATATATGATATTTTAGATGGCTTAGTCGCCAGAAAAGTCTTCAGAGTCAGAGCATTTGATGCAGAAAAGAAAACTGATCAAAACTCCACATTTAACTATTTTTTTACTAAAGTGTCGCTTAATCCCTTTCGCCTTTCCAGTGACGGTATATATTTTTGATTCAAAGTAAAATAACAAAATATATAAATAATAAAAAAAATTATAATAATACCGCACTCTCTTGTGCAACTGCTACCAACCGTCAAAAAGCATGTGAGACTATGGCATCCCAAAATAGGGTATGTTGCGAGGCTGAAGATAGTGGGGAGGGGAAGGAGATTGGGAAGAGAAAGGTTGAAAAGTACCTGGCTATTCAGATCTGGTCACCAAACACGGTATTAAAGCCATTTCAAGCAACGTTTCGATTTTGAATGGTGGTCTTACACCGGGGCGATACTTAGAGTATCTACCACTCTGGAATTTATTTGCACTCGCCGGTCTTTCAACCCACGACCTCCTGATTCGAGGTCGACGATCTTGTGATTTCTTGAACTCGTGCACGGAGGTCATCTAACATAAAAAGAAAAACAAATAGTTTTTTCAGCAAATACAGAAAAATAATCACGCTAATGTTTCATCTGACGAAGTAAAAACAACTCGTTGGATGTTCATCGATCAATCAAACGTAATAATTCAAAATGTGGCGGTGGCAGCCCAGCCCTCAGCACCGGTATGCTCGCCTTTACTATCGAATCCTAAAGTAGTTCTGGTTTTATGGGGAATACCATAAATCATTGCCTCTCCAACTGGACGCCGTGAACATTCTGTCAGCGAGCCATGAAATATTTCAGTTGTGAGTACTTCTTACCTTTAAATTACAAAAGTACAATTGAAAATAAACAACCTCCGTGGTCGAGTGGTTAAGGCGCTCGACTAGGAATTCAGATGTCGCGGGTTCAAATCCCGGCGTAGGTTAAATAAATTTTATTGAATTAACATGTGTTATTTCAAATTTAATTCATAAAAAATAATATATAGTATATTGGCGGCATGTTCCAGAGTGCTGGATATTCTAAATATCGCCCTGGTGAAAGACCGTTCAGAATCGAAACTTTGCTTGAAATGGCTTTAGCCGTGTATGGTGATTAGATCTGAATAACCTTTCTCTCTCCATCTCCTTTCCCTACCGACTACCTACAACCTCATAACATAGCCCAATTGGGCCATTGGCCCACTGGCTCCAGACGGTTGGGAACAGTTGGGACTCTTATGCTGTATTCAATATTAAAAAAAATACGAAAAAAAAACTCGGATATCATGTTAGTTCAGGTATTCCGCAGTTTTTAAATTTATTTTCAAAAGATTCTCTCGGTGTGTCACTTTTAATTTTATGTATTTACCAACGTACTATATTTTATGGATCGTGTAGAATCGCACTAACCTCCCCATATTCTAGAATCTAAAAAAGTATTTTTAATAAAATATTTAAAATTATGAAACATTATGCTATGTATGAAACTACCCAAATAATTTATGCACAACCTTACTACCCGGCTTCGCCCGAGATTTCAATAGTGGTCGACTAACGGGCCTCCATACTAGCGACCAATTTCTTGAAAAACTCTTACGTAATCTGAAATTCAACAAAATATCTAGCTGATGCATCGCAAAATGTACCATAATGCAGCTTCGTTACTTAAATATATTGTCATTTTTTCATAGACTTCTATTTATTTATTTATAATTTATATTCGTCAGATCCTAATATTGAACATTTTAACATTTACCGGCCATAATGATGAATAAAAATGTTCATCAAATGGCATTTTTGATTGGTTGCGATCATGGCCCAGACCTTTGATTAAATCTCAGGTTCCGCAATACATTTTTAGGAATTCACTAGCTTAATTGTATGTTTAAAAGATATTTGTCTAAGTTTCATAGCTAACGATAAAAAATGAATTTTAGAACTGGAAATAGTTGAGAAAGTGTACAAATTTCAGACAGGAAAAACTGTACAAATAAAGTCCCCTCGCATCTAAAACTGTGTGCATTGTCATCATTCGATTCGAAAATGGCTAACAGGCTTATAATATATTTAGGTAGGACAGATTCAGAAAACTTGCTAAAAAATGTTATTCATTAATTACTAGTACAATTCGTATGTTACACATAACTTCATTGCATTATCTACCGATTGCATAACCTTTACATCTCTATTAAAATGTTTTTTTTTTAATATCTTAACTTTTGAATAATTTTTTTTCTCTTCGTTTTTATATTATTTTCTTACTCTGTTTTCTTTTATATTTTTTTGTTTTTCCATTCTATTCAAGTGTAGTAACTGAATTAGTTTTTTACACAACATGTCATGATATGATTAGTTTCTTAGAACAAGCGTCTGTCTAGTTAGAAACTAATGTTGACTGGGACGTAATATATTCACACTTGTATTGCAGTTTACCATCGACACACATTTGAATGTACCGTGTTTAAATTCTTATTTGCCTTATTTTTGAAAAATTATATTATCGAGTCTCATGGATTAAATATATAAATAAAACGAATTCTGAACTCTGTTTTTTCTTCTTCTTGTTTGGAAACTGTTGAATGATATTTTTTAGATAATCACCTTGAATCAAATCGAATCAATGCCGGGTAATAGTTTTACCACCTTCAAAAAATAGCTTTCAGTGTAATATCGTATGGAAAATTTTACTGCCAAACCATAATTATTAAAGTTAAACAACTGTGTTTTGACAAGTGATTATTTTTTATGATGTTCTTTTACTCTGGGCGTATACTGTAAAAAAAACGCTGAAAAATAATGCGCATTTTGTGAATAGATATTTCTGTACCTGGAAAACATAAGACAACATGTTTTTTTTATATTAACTTTTCAGGAAACCAGAACATTTTCAAAGCAATGCGGCGTGAAATTGATGTACTATGAGTACTTCAATGCATTTCCACAATTTAAAAAATGTTTTACAAAAAACATTTATAACCGGAGATTAGATAACATAGAAAGATTTAAGGGTCAGCACCCAAAGATACACACTTTTCAGCTTTCCAATACAAGAAATAAAAAAATTATGTATCTGTTAATTCTACATGGGCAGTTAGGAAAATGTCGAAGGTTTCCAGTGAATGCATTTCTTTTACTGTAATATTTTAAATTCCTTAATGGAATGCATTCTGGAATTTTAAATAAAACGTTTAAAAATGCTTTTGCTGGTTTTCAAACTGCACCTTTTAGTGAAATTTTGCTATGTTGTTCATAGAATTTTAAAGATCAAAATTTAAATACTTTAATCATTTTTTAAAAATATTTTTTGACGGCTTCCTTGGTCGAGTGGTAAGACGCTCGACTACGAATCCAAAGGTCGTTCAAACTCAACGTGCGCCAATAACTTTTATTTAATTAAAATATATCACAACACATTGAATTCACGTAAAAAAAAAAAATGTATTTGCGGCACGTTCCAGAGTGGTAGCTACTCCAAATATAGCCCTGGTGAAAGACCATTATTCAGAATCGAAACGTTGTTTGAAATGGCTTTACCTTTTTTTTAATGGGTTTGGTGACCAGATCTGAATAGCCAGGTACTTCTCAACCTTTCTCTTCCGAATCTCCTTCCTCTAACCACTACCTTCAGTCTCACAACATGCCCTATTTGGGGATGCCATAGTGTCACTGGCTGTAGACGGTTGGGAGCAGTTGAGACTCTTGTGCGGTATTCATATAAAAAAATATTTAAAAAATCACTAGAAACCTTAGATATTTTCTTCTATAGAAAAATTACAGATAAATCATTTGTAGTATTGCTTGTATTAGAATTCTACAAAGTGACGTTTAAGTGCCATTTTGGGAACCCTAAAGCAATTCCAAAATGGTAAGCTCAATCACTATAAACATAATACCACAAACAATAATATAAAGAAAATAATAAAAGAAAAATGGCCTTAGGTATGTACGATATATTTCTACTTATATTTCCTCCTAATTACTTTCACTCTAAAAAATGTTATTCTAGTAACACAGTCCTCATGGAATAAAATTTATTCAAGAATACAATTGCGCTGTCGCATTCAATCGAGTCAGTGATTAGACAATTCGTAGTCTGCGGCTTACACTTTCTACGAACTAGAAGTCCTCCCTTATAAGGCAATCCACACCCATTCCGTCCGACAAAGTATCACATGCTTATTGCCAATTCATAAAATATAATCACATAATAGGGCCCGTTCCCACTACGGGTGGCTCCGCGGAGCGACGCCGCGGCTACAAGGTCACGGCGAAGCGTGGCTGGCCTGAGTTTATCATTCTATGCGCAAAATAATATCAATTGGATACGTCACGATAGTGGAAATGCCGCCTAATGCTTATTGTTGGTCCTAATGAGCGTCTTGCATGCATTTTCAACTGACTTTTCGGGGGTTCAGAATCACAGGGGCCTATCTTACATATAAGATAGGCCCCTGTGATTCTTTTTTGTTTTGTTTACGTGAATACCGCACAAGAGTCTCAACTGCTCCCAACGGTCTAGAGCCAGTGAGACTCTGGCATCCCCAAAAGGGATATGTTGTGAGGCTGAAGGTAGGGGGTAGGGGAAGGATATGAGGAAGGGGAAGGTTGGAAAGTACCTGGTTATTCAAATCTAGTCACCAAACACGGCTAAAGCCATTTTAAGCAACGTTTCGATTCTGAATGGTGGTCTTTCACCAGGGCGATACTTAGAGTATCTATTACTGTGGAACGTGCCGCAAATATACTATTTTTTATTTTAAATCAATTAAATGTTTTTTTTATGAAACATATTAATCAAAAAGAAGCCATTTGCGCACGCCGGGTTCGAACCCGTGACCTCTGGATTCGTAGTCAGTAAGATAAGACCCTTTGATCAGAGGCCCCCGTTTTGCCACTGAGAATGCGGAAACGTTAGAAAA
Source organism: Drusus annulatus (assembly GCA_022651775.1). NCBI lineage: Eukaryota > Metazoa > Arthropoda > Insecta > Trichoptera > Limnephilidae > Drusus > Drusus annulatus. The sequence goes on along the minus strand of JAGWCC010000445.1, from coordinate 279,547 downwards.
ATAGAGTGGTAAAATTGAAAAAAAAACGCAGTATTGATGTTGTTGTAGCCGAAAACATTTTTTTTTCAAAATTTCAATTTTCGAATGAATATTCTTCAGAAATACATGCAGTGAACCACCAAAACTAAAAATTCTGTAAATCTTTATAGAAAAAAAAAAAAAAATTGAAATAAAAAAAATAAAAATTCAGCTACATCGACACTAGCAATGTCGTATTTTTCCATCTTAGCACTCTAGCACACTAAAAACTCACTAACCGCCACTGCTTACAGGTAGGTAAAATTACATTTTAAAACTGAGAATAAATTTGTTTATTTTAGCTAGCGCACATTGTTTTAACGAAATTGTAAGCGAGTCCCAAGTTTATTGTAATTAATATTTCATCCGGAAAGAATGCAAGGCTGATGCAAGCGTAATGAATAGGATCAAGAAAGGGACGCTTAGATGATTTGGACATGCAGAGCAAATGAACGAATAAAAAGTATAAAAAGAATATATGATGCGAAAGTGAATGGAAAAAGAAGTCGAGGACGCCCGAGGAGAACATGGCACGATAAAGTGAATCAAACACTTGAATCGGGCCATGTGAAGAGTAAGCATAACATGAAGAGTATGTTTTAGACGATGTGTATGAATGTGAATAAAACAAGGAGTGTGTGGCAAGACAGAGTTGTATGGTGGTCCGTCCTCTCTGCCTACCCCTGCGGGGAAAAATTGCGTGATGGTTAGTAAGTTAGTTACTTATATTTCATTCATATAATAATACAATATTATTATGACCGGTTAGTAGCTGAGTGGATTCAATTCCTCTGCCAGATAAGTCCTCCATCATTGTACAAGCAACATATTTCGCTTATTATGATGGCAGAAGGAGTTTTTCAAAGCTTGTCTGGTTATTCGTAACCCGAGAATGTTTTGTCTCTCTTTAAAAAAAAAATAAATTATTAATTAAATTAGTATAGTAAAATAATTAATTTGATATAATCAACTAATTTTAATAAACTGTTTTCTTAGTATAAAACAGAAAACCTTGATCACAAAATAAAATTAAAACACTTTTTACTTTTACAATTCACTTCTTTAATATTAATGTTTTCTTTTTTCCTTGGTAGGTATGTATCTAAGGAAAATTCTGCATACTTAACTGAAAACTTGATTTTCTTGACTCATTCCGTTCTTCCTTTCGCACACAAAAATATTCTAATCGATTTAATATTTAATCACTTGATCATAAACTCTACGATAAATGGATAAATTGATACTTTAAAAATATAACACCATTTCATATACGTATTTTGATAATTGACAGATTGGTGGCTCCATTTCAAAATTTTATACTGTTCAAATTACAAAAAAGATTACTTTTCGTAGGTAGCAAAATTTTTCAAAGGTATTTAAATTGTTATAGTTTCAATTAATTGCTGTGGCTTAGCAAAAAAAGACTTAAAAAAATATAAACGTATATATATAATGAAACTGTTAATTCATGGTGGAATTCCATTTTAATGATTTAATAAAACAAATTTATAACTTTATTCCACTTTTATTTTATGACTGGACCGGTTTACTACCCCTGACATCCCCAAAAATAGTATATAAGCCGTAGGTTAATAACAACTTGTACTAGTTTGAAGATGGCCGTCATAGGCTGAAACCGGTCCAGTCATAAAATGTTGTGTTTCAATAAATTGCTGTGGTTTTATTAAATCATATATATAATATATATAATATATTCATTACTCAAATCTTTTTTGAATTCCGTTTTAATTTTTTTTCAAAACATCATGTAAGCTCATTCGTATTTAGAAGACGTGGTGAAGCGATGTACGTATGATGTGGTCCTTAAACGTTACGTAATTTGTCACTATCATTCACATTGACAGTGGTATAATTAATTTAATTGTTATAGCTTTCCAAATCAATACACGTTGTTAATATTTTATTAGTGAATCGGTCATAAAATATTGTTCAATGGACACATCTTTAGAAAATGTAATTTCTCGTGTTTATTTTTACTATTGATTAATTTGGAGTAGTGTTTTTCCTTCCAAAGGGATGGTTAAATTAGAAGGCGAAACAACTATCAAGCGTAAAATATGAAAATCACAATAACAAAAATATTGTTTGTGGTTCTCAAACGCAATAATTTCTTTAAATGCAAAAATATTTTTTCTAGATTTAAAAAATAAGTGCGGGTTGTTTCAAACTTTCGTTATATTTGACATCGTCACAATTCAATGATAAGCACCATTTTGTGGCAATAGTTGTTGCTCCATTTCAGCTTTTGAACAATCTTTCACCATGTAAAAAGCATAACAAGATGGCCGTTATGATTTTGAGCTGATCAAAATTTGTTCAAAAGCGGACTTGGGCCTAGAATTGACGTTTAACGTGGGCCATCAAAAATGGTGGTAATCGTCAAATTGTGACGATTTCAAATCTGACATAAATTCTAAACACCAAAACCTTAATTTATTCAAAGGCAGTATTAAACTGGAGGGGGAAATATCAGTTACGCATAAAAAATTACATGACCTATTTAAACTATTTTTACCAGAAATACATGGAACGCACCAAGAAACGTAGGACCAAAAAATATTTTTTTCTGGTTCCTTAGTTTATATTTAATGCATTTCTCAAAACTCGTAGTGTTCAGCACTAAGAAAGCTCGATAAAAAGACGAAAAGTTATACCATGTTATTATAAATTTGATAACATGGCCTAACACAGTGGTAGATACTCTCATAGTACGTAGCTTAAAATGGCTTTATCCGTGTTTGGCGACCAGGTATGACTAGCCATGCACTTCCTAGCTTTCGTATTAACCATCTACTTCCTTTTGAAACATTCCTCAATTGGGGATGCCCAAGTCCCGCTGGTTCTATGCAGTCGGGGACAGTTGGGACTGGTGTGCGGTATTCACATAAAAAAAAAAACAAAAAATAGGGGTCAAACTTTTAAAAGCTGTACTATTAAAGTACGGCTTAATTATTTATTTATGTACGGGAGTTGTATTTTTGTCCGTAGCTCGCTTTAATGACGTTCGTAAAATTAACGACAATATGGCGTCGCAATGAACAAAGAATAATAAATAATTATGGCTATTAGGTATAACATTGCATTACGGTTAGGTTTGACCCAACACGAATAGTGCCTCATATAATGTTATTCTTATAATGATGTTAATTGAACATAAATAGAACAACCAGGAATAGTTACTCGCGTTAATTGAATGAATTGCTTTTCCAATAATTATGAAAATTGATGGAAAACTGTAAACCATTTCGGAGTTGGTTCGAAACATTTTCGGTCTGATCCAAAATATAATAATTATAATGTAAATTGACATAAGGAAAAAAGTTTTACTTACTTGGTTTTTACAATCTATGTATCCACATTTTTTTACGCTCATACCGCGAAATTTCTAATGATGATTGTTCGTGAAAATCAAAGGAAGATAAATTAAAGTGATATATATTTTTTAATTGAGGGGAACACACTCGGTGCCCGTTTCATTATTTTAAAATCTCCCATGTTCCGGGCCTTCCAACTATACAATAAAATTTTATCAGAAATCACTACAATACAATATTTTTAAATTTAAAAAAGAATCAAGAGAATTTGATTGCCATTACCATCAATGTTGGTATATTATATGTTTAATTTTTGTAACCCAACCTTTTTTGATTTTTCAATTAACAAAATGTCATTTATTTATTAACTTTTTAATTTTTTATTTTTTATTAAATTATTTAAAACAATAAACATAAAAACAATAGCAGTGAAGGATAAAATTTTAACACAAAATAATACATATATACTGCTTAAATATACATAAAATGTATACAACGTGATACAATTATATAAAATATGTTGATATTTGTTACACAATGCTAGATGATACAACAGACACTGACCGTAAAACTATCTTGATATATAATTTTTCAAAATAAGATACATTGACAGTAGGTAAAATTGCATGGCAATGAATCCTACAATAAATGACAGTGGATACAATACATATATGCATACATTTTACCTCGTAACAATCCTACGATTATTGATAGTGAATACATTACCTAAAAAAAATGATGAAAAAAATGTTTGAAATAATCGTGTCTGTATTTATTTTATAATTGATAAAGTAGAAAAGAACATTTTTTCTTTTCAGGTCCAAAAATAATATATATTAAAATTATAAGATTTGTCTCGAATGTTCGAGTTATTATCCATTTTAATATTTTCACTTCGAGAAAACGTGGTAATTTCTTTTGGCAAGGATCAATAAAAATTGAGCCAATTTTACGTCACATTTTGGCCGATTGTTTATTCGGTTGCGTCTTAAAACTTTACTCATTGTTTATTTTTAATTTAGCTTCACGCGAGTAGGTACTTTGAGAACACATTTTAAATGCAACATGTTAGAATTACCTCATGTATATGCGGTTGAAAATTTAAAAGACCGTTGCTCAAATTTATTAACGAAAAATTGTTCAATTGCCAGAAAAAAGTTTAAATTCATCAAAGAGAATATAACTGTGTTTCACCAAACACATTCTTTTAAAATTCACATTTTTTAATGATTTTCAGATGTCACCCATCATTAAATATATTTTTACCGGTGAAAGATCATGCTGTTTTATTGATTGAAAAGAAAAAAACCGCAAACATTTTTGCTGCCGAAAGTAAACCCTAACTTTCACCGAAATCCGTTAACATTTTAACACCTTCTTACAAACCACAACCCATATCAAATCAATGCTTCAATTTATATGTTCGGTATTATTTTGCAGGACCGTGTTTTTTTCTTTCAAAATAAAGTATTTTTTTACCTATTGTTTAATGACAAATTTGTATTAATAATATAAAACAGAACTCTATAATATGATTACAATTTTTTTTTTTTGAAAAAGGTATGAAACTATTTCACAAGCATTTAGTCTTAAATTTTCACACGTGGGTACTATAAATTCTTTAACACATCAAATGACATAAACATACTTTGTTTGTATCCGATGAGAATATAAATAAATATTCTACACACATATAATTTTAATTGTAACAAATATAAAACGATTAATGATTTAATAAAACAAATTTATAACTTTATTCTACTTTTTTATTTTTTGACTGGATAATTATTTAGATAATATATTCAGACTTGTTTGAAGATGGCCGTTATAGGCTAAAACCGGTCCAGTCAAAAATTTAAAAAAAGTGGAATAAAGTAATACATTTGTTTTATTAAATCATTAAAATGGAATTCCACCATGAATTAACAGTTTCAAAATTAGAATTAATAAAACGATTATTTTTTTTCCATTATTTTTTTCCACAACTGTTGCGATGTATCATGTATCTGCTTGCTTTAAATATCAACGAATGATGAAATGCAATACTGAAAATACTGACATGAATAATTAAATAAATTGATACGGTAGTACCTGCTTTGCTATGTGGAGCACTAATACGTATTTCATTTCCAAGCTTACTTATTCAATATCTGTTTCTTCAATCGATAAGCACGAAATGTCATAATGTTTTTGCCATTTAACATCGGTGTATGGCTACGTCATTTGAAAGGTTTCATGCTATCCACAACAGAATACAGTAAAAACGCATATATTGTAGGAAGGTGATACTGACCTACACTATTCCACTTTTTTCATTTACTCAAAATATATGCTACATATATTTTTCTTTATTATTTTTATTTTTTTCGATTTTACACAATCCTTTCAAAGACATAATTTTTATTTGGTTGTTTACTATTTTGTGATAAATTTGTATTGAGGGTCAGCACTCTCCAAAAAACACCCTTTTTGGCTTTCTAATACAAACAATACTACAATTGATGTATGTTTTAATATTATACGGGTCCTTGAGGTGATTTTTCACAAAAACGGCCTTATACAAATCGTCCAAATATTATTATTATTATTATTTTAGGGAAATGTTTAAGGTTTCCAGTGAATACAATTATTTTACTGTAATCTTTTAAATTTTATATTAAATCCATACTAGAATTTTAGGTAAAACGTTCGAAAATGGCTGCGTTGGTTTTCTAACTGCACCTTTTACTGAAATTTTAGTATGTTTTTCATTGAATTTAAAATACAACAGCTTAAAAAATTATTCACTGGAAACCTTAGACGTTTTCCTAACTGCCCATGTAGAATTTACAGATAAATCATGTGTAGTATTGCGTGTATTAGAATGGTACAAAGTGACGTTTAGCGCTGTTTTGGGTGCTGAGCCTTAATTATATGAAACAGAGCTTTATTATACCAACAACTTTTGTATTTATGTTTTTTTTTTTTTACTATATCAAATGTTACATATAAATTAAATAAGTAAAAGTTTCCTTCTTATAAAACTCCGTTAATCTGCTACATAGTAGTTTATCAACAGGTTTTTATATTTAACATTCTTTATTATTAGATTTCAGTAAGGTAAAGTTTAAAGGTAAAATATGTGTTGCTTAATGTTTTTTTTTATAGAATACCAAGTTGAAGAGATTAGTTTTACATCCCTCTGAAAACCTAACTAACTTAATTTATAGATCGATGAAAAGTTGGCCAAACTTGAACATGAAACAACAATTGGATGAAAATAGTACTCGATTAGAAACCTGGGCAGGCAGATGATGACGTTGGGTGGGTAGTCTGAATAGCGATAATCACGATAACCGATTTTGGAAAGGAGTGGCCAGTGAAATCAATGCGCAGGCCTATTACTGTACACAAGTGGCTGGCGATGATGATTTTTTAAATCCATTTTTATTATCTTGATTTTCGTCATTCAGTATTGTTAATTACAACACTAATCGAATCTATTTTCAGAGTTGTCAATGATTGATTGACAACTTTATATGCACGTCGAGATGCTTGATTACAATTCCTCTCTGCAGTTGTGCGGATATGTGGTCGATTATCTTGTTTTAGAATCTGCACAATAAAATGTCCCGTAGCGATATCAATAAACGAATAGCAATAATGATTATTGTTTTTTCCAAGGCTGACTCGACAATTGAACATAATGGAAGTACTCCTTATTTAGGATTGCGTTAATGGCGCTATTAGATATTAATTAGTTAGCACCCTAAATATAAGTGTTTGCTAGAACAATTCACACGAACATTGAAATATAATGTGCCTAGCTTATAAATATTGTCTGTGTAGTCCATGCATCAATTCAGTGAATACTAAATTTCAATAAAATGACTAACTCCTAACACCAGGTTTAAAATAATCAACAGTCCCAAATATGAAGAAAAAAAAGTAGAATGCAACAAAATGAACTTGATAGACTTTAATCAGCGATGCAGTATTTTGCAAAATTTGTAGTAAAAAAAGTCTAGTCTAGTCTAGTCTATTTGGTCTCCTTTGAACAACATACAAAATTTAATAAAAAAAACTTCTACATGTCACCACTCTTCGTCGTTTCTCTTAAAATAAAACCATTCACCGTTTTTCAGGATGGTACCGGGAAACTTCGGGAGGCGATTAATTATTCACGGTATTCTAAGAAACAAATTCGACTTTAATTTCAAACAGAGGCATTCTACTTCGCAAAGCTTAATTTTTTATTTAACTTGAAAGTTATCAAAAACTGTGTGTGATCGTAGCTTTACAACAGATCATTCGTTTCTCTCACAAAATCACTAAAATCTGGTGGTGTGAGTAGATACTCGCCCATTCTTGTTCTTTTGTTTAATTGCTGTTTGTTATGAACTATATCCTTCTGTTTTTATGACTTATTTTTCTCTCTCCTGTCTTAATATATGTTTTCTTCATCCTAAATATTTTTTTGTACATCTTTAAAAAATTTATTTTGTAATATTTAAAAAAAATAATTGAATTGAATTGAGTTACTGTCGGTCAAATAGAAATTCGCATTTAGCGAGCCAATAGCGGTAGATTATAGGCTGTAGTGAACGGTAAAATGTTCACTATAAAGATCGGTTACGTGGTCCCGTATGAAAAAATAAAAAAATATATGGTAGCTTTTTTTATCTAAAAATTTTTTTTCCATAGATTTTCTTTTACTCTGTTGCTATCGACATTGGTTTTGTAAATTCAAAAAAATGTTTGGCTTAGGTTTGATCGTCAACGTTTGATTTTTGTTCTCTAAATAAATCTTAACTTTATAGTACGTTATTTAAAATAAATTGTTCAAATTTTACAAACTTATATTTTGATTGTAATACAGCTGCAAACCATTTAGTTAAAGAAATATGGTGGTACAGTAAAAATAATACATTTTAAATTTCGGCACATTTTTCACAATGGACATTTATCCCCTGGAGAGCGTTTCCCCCATATTTTTTCGAAAAGGAATATAGGGCTGGTTACAATAATACATGGTTAGAAATATATATTTGAGCATATTTCTAAAAACGAAATTTACCGATAAGTTTCTTCTGATATTTTGACGATGTTTTTTTTTTTGCGAAACCTGTCAAGAGCTTACATACTTTTACTGTAAAATTAAAACCAAAATAAACCGCGTCGAGTGTAAAATATATTGTAGGTTGGTGGGTTTTAGGTTTCCATTTATCAATTTTATCGATCTTAACGTATCTCATGCCATTTCGCCTCAAAAATCAGTCCCCTCAAGAAATCGCGGTTTCGCAGAAATATTAACATTTTATACTGAGCACGCAGCATTTGGCGAAAGCCATTAAATGTGGAAATTCGCTCTTCGCAATTCTAAGGAATGATGTCATTTTTTACATTCCCCACATCATAAATATCAAAGTAGTAGTTCCTTGATGGCTCGGGCTGAGTTTCAACATTCTTTTATTCAGATCTTTTTACTTCACTTCTGAAAATATTGGTTCTAGAAAAATTGCGTTTTATTTATGAATATTATATTTATTTTTTTATTTTTGGCTTAAATATTTAAGAGAAAAAACCAAATACTATCTTCCCAGAGATTTTACTGCTTCAGAAAACAAATTTCAGATTTATAGTCAAAGGCATTTGAAAAATATAATTACAGCGAAAAAAAAGATAATACGCCGCTATCGTTTTACTTGTATCCAAGTAAATGCATTTTTCAATCACAATTTACACAACTGCTCTGATTATGGCTGTATAAAATGTTGACTAAAAGATAGAAAGCAAAATTCAGTCATCATAATACCTTTGGTCGTAAGAATATCTAAGCATATCAAAAGATGTACACAAAACAAGCGTGACGCGGATAATAAAAGCTTTATTTTACATCCTCCCCAAGAATCCGACGTAAACCACATTAGGCGTGCAACTTTCGGGCTTTTTTCCTCTCAACTCCCATAAAAGCCAACCTGTAAATGGATTGAGGCTTGATCAGATTGGCTGACGTATGTACGTCCCTCGTTCCTTTCGCAGTACGATTTGGAAAGTGTCCTTACAAATCGATTTCAGGTTTCCCCACTCCCGAGAACATTCGTCATCCCCTACAAGCATTTCCCGAAGGGTCGCCGCAAAGGAGCGATGAGAAGTGGCGTGCCAATGTTTTCCCACGGGTGATTAGGGCCAACTTTTCTTTAGACCAAGGATTCCCAAACTCTTTAATGCCAACTGTCACGTTTCTTGACCTTTAAAACTTTAATTTATTTTTTGTTGAATACAAAACAAACAGTGAATACACAGTCCTCTAAAGCTAATTGTATAATTCAATACATCGTTGCTGAAAAGGCAAAGGAGATTAAACGACACTTTGATAAAAAAAGGTGTGAATATGCCATTCTAATCAGTTTTTTTTTCTGCATCGAATGATTTGACTCTTCTTTGAGTCTGAAGATTGTTGTGGCCCTTCAGCCATCTTAATTATATGTACCATTTGTTAGAAGGCTTTACTCAAGCAACTCAAGTTTGGCATTTTTTTTTAGCTTTTTGTCGCTTCAGGTAACTCCAGTGAGAGCATTGAATTACCTGAGTTAACTTTTTTTTTCAAAATCCAACCAGGTACCAAAGACTTTTTTATTGTAAATCAAAAAAAAAATGTTAAAGTAACTTCTCAAAATTGCGATCTAGCCCTTTTGTCTTTCCGGTGACGATATACTCAAAACTTTTTTTATTCTACATAAAAAAGTTATTTTATAACAAATAAATTATTTTTCTCTTATTTCCAAATAAAGGGTAGTAAATAACAACTGTTTCACCTGTCAAAGGAAGTTAACAAAGCACCCGGAAGGTGAAACAGCCATCACACGAAAAGTGAATTGCTCTCTTTACTTAAAAGAATGTTTTGAAAGAAAAATGAATGAATCAATCTTCACTTTGTTTCAAGGGCGGCCATTTTATAGAATTCTAACATGATACAAATATTTCGCATTATTAGAATTCATTGTATCATCTGTATTTTTGGTTAAAACCAAACATTTTTTTCAAACATTTGCTATTTTTAATATTCAAAGGCTTAATATTAGCGAGTTCGTGATTGTTTGGAAAGGTTTTGGCAACTCATACTTAATTAAAATCAAATATTGTAATAAAAAGTCAACTACATACCACGAATAATATTGTTTTTAGTCAGGTGAACTATTGCGTTGTAGCAGTAAAACTAAAAATAGCCTTTGTAAAATTTCAGAAGTACAAAATTACAAACCTAAACTAAACAGGTAAACAGAAATAGTCATAAAAATAATAACATTAGCATCTAGAAAAATATGTTTGAAATATAAATTCTTATAATGTAAATATATGATAACGTTCGACTAAGAGAATTAAATAAAATGTCTCATAGCTTCATCCAAGGTTTGGTCTTCATACTGTTTGAATTGACATGTACTCCCTGCAATTGAATACATTTATTTACCTGTGTTCCTTTGAATGATGTTGAGCGATTAGCTAAATATGGTTTAGGCGCATTCTGTACAAATAAACATTCCGTTGTTACATGTTATTTTAATATTTAAAGTGGTTCGAGTAAATAAACCATTATTATTTATGCGATTTGCAAATCAAATTACGAACATCGAAATAACCTTGCAGGAATTTCCCTGTATTCCGAATCAATAAATTGACTCAACTCCCGAGCCGGAAGACGCATCGTTGCGAATTGTTTCCGTAAAAGCTTTAGCTGCTGAAGTTATCGATAGTACGGTGGAGCACGCGAGGCCTTCATTATTTGTTATTATTTACCCTCAAAACCTGCTTCAAAATGACATGTTTACTTTATCAAAGCTGATAAAAATAAACTTTTGAATTTTATTTCTGAAATTCAGTGCCGGAGCTTTGAAAAGAGACTTTACGCGCTGAAACGTAGTGCAAAATAAAATCTCCATCATGCTGGGTAATATTTCAAATTTAAACATTTATTTCATTATTTGGTGAAAGCTTCCACTTTTTATAGGAACGTGTTCGTAATGTAAACATGTTACTTACAGAGTTTTATAATTTTATGGTTTTGTTTTTTATTTACATTCTGACACAGTTAACATATATCATGGACATACAATAACAGAGTACAAAAGTTGACCTAAAATTTTACCTGTTTAAGACCAATTCTGAATGAATAACAACTATAAATGACCTTCTTTGCTTTCTGTTAATCTATATTTCATGGAGTGGCACTCTATAAAAACCATTTATGAGACCTTAAGATTTCACAATCTTTAAAGAAATCGTTTTTACATCCTAAAAAAAAAGAACTTAAAGGCATAAAATGAAATACTCTGTTTTTGTACCAACGCAACCTTACACATCTATAAAAAATATATTTTAAACAAAACCGCACCATTCAGTAACACAAAAAAATCAGGCAAAGAGGCATGTCACCGATTCCGTCATCCAAAAAACAATGGGTCAGCAGAGTTATAAAAACGTAGGAATAAAAAGCTTGAATAGATTACCCAAAAACATATATATTTATTATTTATTAGTCATTATTTATTAGTTATTATCTCTATATCTTTAATTATATTTGAAAAAATAAAATATATTCTGTTGATCAGGCGTGATGACCAATTAAATGTGTCCCGTTTATATGGTGTAGTCCTTTGAAAGAACCCTTTGGAATTCGAATTCTTTCGATTGAGGATTGTGACCCAAACACACGCTAGTATACTTTTACCCTCGAACTGATACGGCTAGTGTTTGCTTTATTCCGATAGTGAAAGAAATTGAATTATCTAATAAAATAACATCAGGAATTACCACGGGCTTGTAAGACCACGCATATTTAACAATCCTAGTCCGCTGTGAAGTCTGTACACATTGCCCACTAGGCAGAAAATTCGAATTTCTCCGACCTCGGAACAAGTGAATTAGACTGAGGGTTCATAATAAGCGGTTTTCACCCTCATAGCAACAGCCGTACAAAATAGTTTTTGATAAAATACCAAATAATTTATAATAGCCACAATTTTATCTCGAAACCACAACCTTTCCCGAAAATTGGCAGATTCAAATTTAACGTGGTAATTTTTCTGGAAAAAAATAACAAAGGAAGAGTATAAATTTTTTATTTAGGGGGTTATTAAAATAGGGGTTTATTCCCATATTCTTTGAGAAATAATTTCCACTGAATATAATATAAGGGTTGGCTACGACCTTAGTTTTAAAAAAGCCGGAGAACTTTTATTACTTATTCAATCCTTCAAAGTGAATGTCTTAAATCTGGAACAACCTTATATGCTTCTTTGCGGCCCTGGTGCAAATATTTTATGAGCTAATAACAACAATCAGTACATTAATGTTTGACCTAGTAAAGAAATAACAAAATACTGAAACAAGTTTTATTTGTATATTCACAAACACGCCTCAAACTGTTTGCGTTAAGGCAAAAAGTTTTGATACTTCAACGTAAATAAGATGAATTTTTTTTTTGCGAAAATGATAATGAAAATGAATGAGAAATAATTTAATAGTGGGAGAGCCGCAAGCTTCGTGGTTCCGTAATCAGAAGTCACGCGTTCGAAACCCGAAGCGTGCAAAAAAAAAAAAAAATAATTGTGCTATTTCACATACATTATATTGGATGCTTGCAACATGTTGCAGAGTGGTAGATGCGTTCAATATTGCTCTGGTGAATGACCAACATTTAAAATCGAAACGTTACTTAAATGGTCAGGTATTTTGCCTACTCCTTCTTTCTCAATTATTTCCCCTACGCGAATGCAGTCTCACTGGTTTTAAGCACTTGCAACTTTTGAGCAATTTTCACATAAAAAAGTACGGAAAAAAAAAAGAATTTGTTAATTATTGTAACCACGTTAGCTTAATAGCTGTCTTGTTTGCTGGATGTTCTTTTAAAGGTTCACACATTGAACGTGACACTGTAAACCACCCAGTTTTTACGCGTGGTAATGTATAATAAAAGGTGCGATGTATTGATTTTCAGTCTAATTTTGTTGTAAATAAAACGATACAAATTGAGCTGTTACTCACAAATAGTATCAAATCAGTCGAACTCACGCCATCCGAATTCTTGGTATTATTTTATTTCATAATATTTTTATATTAAATATTGATATCCGGAAAGAATACAAGGCTGATGTGAGCGTTATGAATAGAATTAAGAAAGGGACGCTTAGATGATTTGGGCATGTAGAGCAAATGAATGAAGAAAGGAGTGTGAAGAGAATATATGATGCGAAAGTAGATGGAAAAAGAAGTCGAGGACGCCTGTGGAAGATATGGCACGATCAAGTAAATACTTGAGTCGGGTCATGTGAAGAGTCAGAATAACATAAGAGTATGTATGAGACGATGTATGAATGTAAATTAAGCAAGGAGTGTGAACCAAGACAGAGTTATATGGCGGTCCGTCCTCTCTGCCTACCCTTGCGGAGAAACGGCGTGATGGTGAGTTAGTTAGTTTAATAAATAATGAAAATAAAATAATAACTTTGACCACAGATATTTAACACAGAAATCTGTGTCCTATACAAAGTTATTATTTCATTTTAATTAAATATGTCAAACCACAAAGTGATTGCTTTCGACGAAAATATATGACAAATATTTTTTATAAATTATTAATTTGTTATTACTATTTAAACAAAGAAAATAAAAATAAATCGCTTGCAACATTTGGTTTCAACGATTTTCGTGTTCTTCTAGAACAAATAAGTTTTTCAAATTTACGTTTGTGTAAAGACATACTTTTTTAAAACATATTTTTCCTGAAATACAGAAGATATGCAAACTATTTCTGTAAATAAGTTTTTAAAGAAAAAACCAGCCGTAACCTCAGTTTACTTGGTGCACTTAAAGAGTTGATCCAAAGTTGGGTACGCGGGTCGATACTTGGGTACGCCAAGTTATTTATAAACTTGTATATTTAAATTACACGATCATAAACACCAAATGAATGAGAAATTGACATCGGCGACACTATCAGATACATACAGCAAATCTTAGTAAGTTATGTGTGGATATATCACATGTGGAGTATGTATGAGACGATGTATGAATGTGAATGAAGCAAGGAGTGTGCAAAGACAGAGTTATATGGCGGTCTGTCCTCTCTGCCTTCCCTTGCGTGGAAACGGCGTGATGGTTAGTTAGTTATATTTTTATATTAACGGACAATTACAAAAACGCACAACACGGAATGAGAAAAAAGAACAACAGAAAAAAAACATAACACACATAATATTTGAATGAAGCAATGATAAAATATACATTTGATAGAACATTCAAGTAAAAGCCTGACTAAGGTTTTGGTAGTCAATAATGTTAGACATAAGAAAAAAATACCTTCAATAAAAGCACCGGTGGTCATATTCTTCACAAAAATGGTCATGGCAACAGATTAAATAATTTAGAAGCACTAAAACCCAAATAAAGAAAGCCATTAAATTTAATAGTCATATTCTTAATAATCAGTTAAATTGGTTCAGTAGTCCAATACAATGTATATTTCCTGTAAACTAACTACTAAAAAAAACTCATAAAACTTCTCATTATTCTTTGATCACCTTCTCAGTTGACGTTTTGGCTCTATCATTCCATATTATCTGTCTATATATATTTATAATCATAATTTTAAATTTTATTTTACTGTTTTCTCACTGTTCTCTTATTTTATTTTATATTGTGTTCTCCTTCTGTATATACCGCACGCTTTGTATTTTTTGTTTAGTTTCACTTTATACCCCTGAAAAACTGTTATCTTATAAAAAGTTATTATTTCATTTTTATTGATAAATTGTATTTGTAAGATTATTATCGTAAAGAATGACAAAAATCATTTAGACTTTAAAGCATTATATTATAAAGTATGACGAATTACACCGCGCAACGAGTAGGGCATGTAGAGTATGTACTTAGTGGATTCTCTAGTCTATGTGAAGCCCCTAGCGTTAATTACCTGTGGAAAGCCGAGGCAGGTCGTGTTTTAGCTGGGGGTAAGCCGGCTTGTTGGCGTTCTGTGCCACCGTCTGGCGTATGAATTTCTCATGCGGGGTACCCTTGGATTGTTCGAGATTATGGCAAGAATTTTCTAACAGCGTCGAACTCCCTACGGCGGAGGAAAAATCCTTAGAGATTTCTTAATCAAAGGAATTTAATGTTTTATTCTTCGCGTTTCATAATATTAGATACTTTGTGTGGCTGAGTAGGAGATAATTAGATCAAATGATTTAAATTTAGGATATGTACTAGCAAACACTGAAGAGGTAAACCTAAAGTGAGTTGTGGGCATGTCAGGTATACCTGAAGTAAGTTCAATGTTCCCTTACTTCTGCTGAAATCGATCAAACTTCGAATTTCTTCCTCTAAAAAATTAGCTTGTCTGGGACGTAGGAGTCAACCATTTCACTCGAGGTAAAGGAGAATTCAGTTTTCATTGGGCACATGGACAAGCCCAATTGTGTGATCAATACTGTTGTGAAAAAAAAGAGGGATGTCGAACGGGCCAATGACATTGATTACTGTATTCAAGAAAGGATTTCAATATTTAAAAATACTTGATTAATTTCACCCAAAGTAAGACAAAGCTGAGTTTATTTCAGCCAAATCAGACACGCGCACAATGCGTCCAACTCTGCGAAAATTTCGTGAGGCCAGAGCTAGTTAGTTTTTGCGGAGACTAACCTGTTTTTCTGATTTTATCTTCAATACATTTAAAAAAAACTCTTCAAAAAACGTTTTGCGTAGATTTTTTCGTTTAAAACCCACAGAAATTAAGTTTGTCATGTTTAAATAAATTATTCTAGTTCAATATTCGGATTCAAAGAGAAGAAAATCGCTCACGTTCACCTAACGATAGTGAAACCTCGTACAAATGGTTTCACACGAAAACAAATATTGTTATTTCAAATGAGTGACGTTCAAATTAATTTATATGAAATTTTATTATTCAAACATGTATAATATGTTCCAATTTATAAAAAACGGGTTATAATTGTTTTCTCAGCTAGTCTTAATAATTCAGTAAAAAAATAATTATACCATCACTTAGGTTGGTTTCAGCTTTGAAGCTTAGCGATGATGTTTTTGTGCTTCTCATCTGTTAACAATTTGCTCAAAAGATGAAACGAGCCTAGAGTCGAAGTTTAACAGAGACTATCAAAATTTTAAAAATAAAAATGGACGATGTCAAATGAAACGAACATTTGAAACACAACAGACGTAATAAATTATTAAATTTTAGAAAAATGTGTCTCGCTATTTTGCGGGAGGTTTATTTCGATAATTTAGTGATTAAGTGCAGATATCCGTCTAGAGGAAGGTTTCGTATTTAAATTGGCTGTAGTAATAACCTTGATCTCTCATTATTTTCTAATATGGATGTATAAAATGATAATTAATCAAATATTTAAGGTCCTCTACATTAGTAACAAAATTTTTGTTTAAGTTTTACGCATTCAAACAAAATTCTTATTTGTAATTCGCTATAAAATTGTTAATGCAGTTTTATCGTTCTAAATACGTTTTTCAATGCATTTTTATGTATTAGGGTCGAATTTATAATTGCTAAATCCTTTTTAATAAAAATATATTAACATTTACCTAAATTATTTGACTAATATCTTCGTTATAAGGAATTAATTTAGCAATTTGTGGATTATATCTTTCTTTTGAAAATTAGATTTCCTAATACTTAGAATTAAGTCGCAAATTTAGAACACCGTAAGCGATGAGAGAAGGGGGAAATTACAAATTTGCTAGTTTCTTCGTAACTTGAGAGAGTTGGTCTTGAAAAAAATACATATTGACTCTGTTTAGGTGAAAGGTCTTATTCCACATTTTTTTTCAAGGAAATTTAGTCCTTAGTGATAACATAACGGTCATGATGTTATGCTTGACGCCTGATTAAAATGTGATCAAATGCTGAAAGTGGCCGAGAATTGGTGGTTAACAGGGGTGATTATTTGAAGTGGTAACGGTAAAAACACCATGATGGCGCTCATCATCGATTTGCGACTATGTAAAATGCGACAGTGGTTCAAACCACTAGGCCTAAGTTTGCTTGTAAAAAAATGTCGAATGACACCTTTCGCCTAAACATAGTCAATACATCGTCGCTGGGAAGGTAAAAGGGCTGAAGCGCCATTTTGGAAAGCTTACTCCAGAGCACTTGAAAGTTTTTGTTTTTGTTGTAAGTCTTTAGTATATGGTTGGATTTTGAAAAAAAAAGTTAACTCAGATAAGTCAATGCTCTTACTGAGTTACCTGCAGCGACAAAAAGAAAAAAAAACGTCCCAAACTTGTGGTCGCTTGAGTCAAGCCTTCTCCCAAATGGTAAATATATTTAAGATGACTGAAAGGCCACAAAATACGGGCCACACTTCAGATTCAAACGAGAGTCAGAGCATATTCGATGCAGAAAAAAAACTGATTAAAACTCCACATTTTACTTATTTTGGACCAAAGTGCAGCTTAAGTCCTTTTGACTTTCCAGCGAGGATATATACAAATCAATCTTATATATTGTTGGCATTATCGCTATTTGTGGATTTTTCGATGTGTCCATCGCATTTGATCGCGAATACTATCCAAAGATGAGGTTATTAACCATTGAGCTTAACTAATGCTGACTACTTGTACGCCCCAATGTCGTCACATTCAAGTACCGCGTAGTTAACCGAATAGCAGAACAACCGCGTGGTCTTCTGCCGACCAAACTACGGCCAAACTCGGCTCGCAACAGCAATAAGTAGTGCGATTCTTCACCCAAAACCGTTTGGGAAATGGCCGCCATAAAACACACAAATACAACAAACTTATTCAAACTTTTCAAATGTTTTCGCCGGAAATGTTTCACATTCTCGCTCTGCTTCTGAAAACATGCATAAAACTTACATTAAACCTTTTGGCTTTTTGGTTATAACTGCTGGCCATCCGAATTTTGGAAATTGTTTTTGTTTAATATTCGAAGCCGAGAAAGAAAGAAAAAAAACACTCGTTTTACATGACATTAAAAAAATTGTTTCTTGTATGTGACTGTGGGACTGGGATATAAAAGGCAAATGTGTACCATTTAAGTCCCTAGTAATCATAATGGCAGATTTCCTCGATGATAGCCAATCCCCAATAGGATAGTGAAGTAAGAAAATAATGTGATTCCGTGGAAGATTTTCTACCGCTCGCAAGCAGTAGAACTATGGCATTTTCAAGTATGGAAAGAGAATAGGATTGGAAAGGTTATGAAATATGTTGTTCAGATCTGGTCACTACGCATAGCCCGAAGCCATCTGACTGTTATCTTACGATTCAAGAATATTCCTTGCGCTCCGGTGATGTAAACTTGGTTAACATTTAGAGTTTTGTGATTTTAATGCGTAGTCAGCACCCAAAAATTGATACTTTTTGGCTTTCTAGTACAAGCAATACTACACATAGTTCATCTGTTAATTCTATATGGGTTGTTAGAAAAATGTCTGAGGTTCCCAATGAACATAATTATTATACAGTAATCTTTTGAATTCTCTATGAAAAGCATACTAGAATTCTAGGTAAAACGTTCAAAAATGTCTTTTCTGGTTTCAAAACTGCACTTTTTACTGACATTTTAGTATTTTTTTCATAGAATTTAAAGGATTACAATTTTAAAATTGTATGGAAACCTACTTTTTCTAACTACCCATAGATTTTTTTTAGATACATCTTTTGTAAGATTGTTTGTGTTAGAATGCTAGAAAGTAACGTTTAGAGTCGTTTTTGAGTGCTGACCCTTAATAATCTTGTAATTTTCACATCCTTTGAATATTATTAATTAAAATGTGATTTAATTTTTTATAAATAATTCTAGATTTGCAAAAAATCAAAGGGCTCCCGTAAAAATAATAATAAATTGCTAATTTTGTTTGTGGCGTCTTTTTTGTATTTAATTGTGTTTGGATAAAACTTTGCTGACGAATATGAAGAATGTGACCAGAAATATCTAAAAAAAAGTATTATAAGAATATTAACGGTTTTCAAGAATAATAGGATTGTAAAAAAATGTACTTAGCGAATTGGTTGAGATAAGGGAATTGGTAGGATTACGGATTCAAGTCTCGATCACAACCTAACCTTTTTATTTTTGTGTCTTTTTATGTTCATATTCTTCGAAGATTTGTTAAAATATTTTAGTATCTAATCAATATTTCGACGAGGCGTAAAGCTCTTAATTTTTTTTAATGATTTAATTACAAACCTTTAAAATTATATTTTCATTACATTTAGACATTAAACCGCCGTTCCATAATAACAGTACGGTTAGTAGGTATAGATTTAAATTCATCATTATAAAATATATAGTTTGTACATAACACCTTTTTATGTTAGGTAATTTTGGGAAATACAACAAATTGCTAGTTGTTTGTTACTCGTGATAAATCACAGGATGTAACTTGACTTGAAAAAGAATATAAGTTGCTGTAATCCACCCATTTGAAATATAGAATAATGTCTGCTAAAATACATTACAGGCAGGTAGGTATTTGAATAGAATATTTTCAATTTTATAATTTTATAAACATATTCGTCACTAGTACACTTGTACGTATGTGTGTACGTAATCATAAGGAAATTATATTTTTTCGGAAAAACATTGTTAAAAAAAATTTTCATCATTATTATAACAAAAGAAAAACATATGCTTATTTTATTACCAATATCGTTTTAAAAATCGCTCCACCATCCCTAGAATGTTAAAAGTATTAAGCCAAGATAGGTTTCTTAAATTGATCATAATTCTTTATTTCTCATAAAAATAATAGTCATTCTCCTTTTATTTAAAAGCTCTACCCACTTATAGGCCTTTTATCTCCGTAACAAGCCACATGCCACCATTAATGTTGTAATCTAAGAAAATGGCCTAAAAGATCCGTTTGCAGATTGTTGAAATGTTAGTTCTTAATTTATCAAGGCTTTCCTTGATTTTCTCGTACAGAATAAAAGAAAAAACTAACATCATAATAAAATATAAAAAATAAAAATTTAACTGTTTTCGAAAAATAACGTTAATATTGTAAAAAAAAATATCATTTTAGTAATTCATGAAATTTATTATGTAACACGTTCAGTGTGATCTATTTAATCGATATTCAGGAAACAATTAATTTATATTCATCATTGTATATTGTTTTGATCATTTAGTTACTATATTCCACGACGGTGTGTGCAAGTTAGTATTACTGAGTAGATATTATAAAATTAAATATATTTGAAATGTCAATATATGTCCCCAATGGAGTGTTTATACCAACCCTAATGTATGGCAGTGAGGCATAGAACTGGCAGAGGAAGGATGAAAGCAGACTGAATGCTGTGGAAATGAGATCTTTGAGACGAATGTGCGGTAAAACCATGTATGACCGTATTAAAAATGTGGATTTCCGGAAAGTATGCAAGACTGATGTGAGCGTAATGAATAGGATCAAGGAACGGACGCTTAGATGGTTTGGCCATGTAGAGCGAATGAACGAAGAAAGGAGTGTGAAAAGAATATATGATGCGAAAGTGAATGGAAGAAGAAGTCGAGGACACCCGAGAAAGACATGGCACGATCAAGTAAATCAAATACTTGAATTTGGTCATGTGAAGAGTCAGTATATCATAAGAGTATGTATGAGACGATGTATGAATGTAAATTAAGCAAGGAGTGTGTACCAAGACAGAGTTATATGGCGGTCCGTCCTCTCTGCCTTCCCTTGCGGAGAAACGGCGTGATGGTGAGTTAGTTAGTTTAATAAATAATGAAAATAAAATAATAACTTTGACCACAGATATTTAACACAGAAATCTGTGTCCTATACAAAGTTATTATTTCATTTTAATTAAATATGTCGAACCACAAAGTGATTGCTTTCGACGAAAATATATGACAAATTTTTTTTCAAAAGTTATTAATTTGTTATTACTATTTAAACAAAGGGAATAAAAATAAATAATTAAATGATTTTCGTGTTCTTCTAGAACAAAGAAGTTTTTCAAATTTACGTTTGTGTAAAGACATACTTTTTAAAACATATTTTTCCTGAAATACAGAAGATATGCAAACTATTTCTGTACATAAGTTTTTAAAGAAAAAAACAGCCGTAACCTCAGTTTACTTGGTGCACACAAAGAGTTGATCCAAAGTTGGGTACGCGGGTCGATACTTGGGTACGCCAAGTTATTTATAAACTTGTATATTTAAATTACACGATCATAAACACCAAATGAATGAGAAATTGACATCGGCGACACTATCAGATACATACAGCAAATCTTAGTAAGTTATGTGTGGATATATCACAAAGGGGTTTGACACATAATTTGTTTCTTTCCTTAATTTGTCTTAGAGGCATGCACACAAAAAGTTCAAGAACCACTGCACTAAACACGATTTACAAAAAATAGTATTTTCAACAGCCAAAAAGGCAATGTAATCAAAGAAATTTTAGTGTATTCTAACTGGTGATTTTTAAGCTCCATTGATCTTTTACGTAGAGCTTACACAAAAGCTGTGAACTGAAACTTTTGTTTCTTTACACCAGCGTTCTTTGGGGTATCTTTGCCTTTTGCTTTTGTGCCATGACTTTCATAAAGTCTGGGCTTGGAACAAGGATTTGGTGACAAAGAAGTAGAGCGATGATACTAAGATCATTATTCATAACATTCTGCACAGCCACATTTAGAATAGAGGTTGTGGATATCCGGAAATAATGCCAGGCTGATGTGAGCGTAATGAATAGGATCAAGAAAGGGACGCTTAGATGGTTTGGGCATATAGAGCGAATGAACGAGGAAAGGAGTGCGAAAATAAAATGTGATGCGAAATTGAATGGACGAAGAAGTCGGGGACGCCCAACGAAGACATGGCACGATCAAGAGCATCAAATACTTGAATCGGGCTATGTGGAGATTTAGAATAACAGAAGAGTATGTATGAAATGATCTATAAATGTGAATGAAACAAGGAGTCTGTGCCAAGACAGGGCTGTATTGTGGTCGAACTTCTCTGCCTACCCTTGCGGAGAAACGACGTGATGGTTAGTTGATTGGTTAGTTTAGTAAAACATCATACCATTCTGTAAGGGTATGCAGTGAGGGTTGATTTTTATACATTTCTCTCCTGGGAATGCAACACACTCTAACACTTTCTTCGTTTATGTGAATCTACATTGGCACTTGTTTCGTCTTACTAGTAAGTTCCAACTTCGAATCCCGAAGCCGAGTGACTACGGTATCTCTAATTTTGGAATTGTTGTAGAGCTGAAGAATGTTAGGGAGAGAAACAAGAAGGTCATTTTAAGCAACGTTTTCATTTTTAATTGCGGTGTTTTGCTAGGGCGGTATAGAGGGAGTTTTTCAGACATTATTAGATTTATTTTTAATGGTGGTGACCTATTGGCCGAGCCACACAAGCATGTTAGAATGATCAGATAATTGCTGTCAAAAATGCAAGATCTGCGACATGTGGAAAAACCTTTTGGAGAAATACCATAAAAGGAAAACCTGTTTCGATGCCTTTATACTATGATATATTTGAAGAAATGAAAAAATACCTTTGTGTAAGACCACGGATATTATCAACATTTTTATGACCGAGCGGTTTTGCTTAGCCTAAGCATTATCAAGGTACAAAATTAAACAAATAATAAAATTAATGATTTCATTTTATACCATGATGATTCTTAGGCTAAGCGAAACCGGTCGGTCATAAAAATTAAAATAATATTCGTGGTCTTATACAAAGTTATTTTTTCATTTCTTTAAATATGTCGAACCACAAAGTGATTGCTTTCTACGAAAATATATAACATATTTACTTATACCAGATTCCAGTGGTCTGAAGTAATTCTTTTGAGAAGTATTTTTTTATCCAACTAAAAATATTTTTTACGTAAAGATTACACAGGTTAAAGGAAGAAATTTGATTGAAAAGTCAGTTTCGGTAGAACTGGGGTAAATTTTTCTTCATAATTATTCACCATTACTTTAATAATATTAAAAATAAAGTATGATGTACGTGCTTCTATCCAGAATCCATATTCTGGAAGATTTCTGTACTCTTTAACATTCTCTGTTTTCATTTTCTTCCGCCTCATTGATCCACCGGCTATAGCGGTCTAAACTCTACCTATTTTAAAATTTCTATTTCAAGCTTTCTATAAAACCATCCATAAATTTGAGTTTGCAAGAAATTGTAAAAACCCAACTGCTTAGTGGGATTTAAAACGCGCTACCTCTCATCATAATCAACATAAGATTACACCGCGATGGCTGAAAGATTAAATAATGTTACAACCCTTGTCCTCATCAGCTTGCAAGCACGCATTCTCAGCTACTTCTAAATTCTTCCTCGCGTACATCCCTCACCAACTATAGTAGGTTCGCCATAGCTCGCCTTCCCGCCCCTGCGAGCCAGGTCTAACTGTAGTAGTTGCCTTTGTCGGAGGCTTTGAATTTAAGCTCAAAGGTTCCGTCCGTTGCTAAACTATGCGGCTTGTCACGTTTCGCGGCATCTGAGCTAACGTCAGGGCTGAATCAGCAAGTAAACTGTATTTTTTTTAAAAGTAACTAAGCATAAGCCCTCACAATGTAGATCATCACAATAAGGGTTAAAGTATACAACTAAAAACAAGAAACGTTAAATTAAAAAAAAAAAAAAATTATAAGGTAATATAAACCTGATAAATGCGTATTACTTCAGAATCAAGATGTTGGTTGAAATGTATTTAGTAATTTTTAAGTAAGATAGAGTTTCTGCGAGATATATCGTCATAAAATTTACACACATTTATTGTTCGTAGTTTGGAAGATTAATGCAAATAAAATATAAGCAGCCGCTTAACGACATTCTTGAATACGAATTGTGGGTCGCGGCTTCAAATCCCTGCGCAAATACATGTTATTTAATTATGATGTGTTATTTTACATTTAATTAATATAAAATATATTTGTGACATATTTCAGAGAAGTAGATACTCACAGTATCGCCCTGGTGAAAGACCACCATTCAGAATCAAAACGGTACTTGAAATGGATTTAGTCATATTAGATGACCAGATTTGTATGATAACCAGGTTCTTAACAACCTTTCTCTTCCTCATCTCCTTCCTTTCCCTACTCCCTTCAGCCTCACAACATCCCCCTATTGAGGATGCCATAGTTCCAATTTGTCGGAAGAGTCGAGAGCAGTTGGAACTCGTTCGTTTTCTCTCATGAGCGTTAGGGCTTTGAAACCCCCATACAACTGTAAAAAATAAGGAAAAACATCAGATTGTGAGTTCTATATTCTACAATCCGAGTTTAGGGAATAAATTGGTTGATAAAGGTACAATAAAACTCGCATGATCAAATCAAATATTAGCAATTGACTTCAATTACCGTTTAAAATTGCATTACAAAATATTTACGAAAATGACACACGAGATATTATATACTTAGGTAAAATGTTTACAAAATAGTAAACACTCTAATACGTAAGTATGAAGAATGAACTAATCGCGTCTTTAAAAATAAAAATGTGTCTCTTATATTGACTCCGTGAATAAGGATTTTTATCTACGCTTTTAGGCTCGCTATCGTAATATTAAGTACCCACCCACGTAGCGCACCCACACTCACACATCCGCCAATACACGTGTTCCTGGAAACCACGTATTAAGGCGAAACACGTGAAAGTGCGGGCTAGTGCCGAAACGACATTACGTGAGATCTCTAACTTTAATTAGTTTCTAGACTATCGATAAGTACTGAATTGAGAAACTTTTTTGGAAAGATAATTTAAGATCTTGTTTTATGGAATCGAACAAGTTTTTTAAGGTAGTGTGAGCCGATCACCAAATTGACAGTAATTTCCTGACAAATAAAACGTGTGCCAATTAATGAGGAATAATATGCAGTACATATACATATTTACATGGCCTGTTCAAAAGAAAAAGTGAATTTTGAATTTTCGCGGGCTGTGTACATTCGAATATCGATATTTTTTTGTTATGTTGGTACCCATATGTTTATCATATGTTAGCATTATCAGCCATTTTGGATTCGTGGTTTGTTTTGGAAAGGTTAGTCACGTTTTTGTGTGTTCTTCGATTTTTACTTTTGAAAAAAATGGATCAAAGAATAAAATCCATGATTTGTTTTTCCACAACTCCAAGACGCTCATTATCATTAACATCTTCTCGGCCTTCTGCAAAACGCTTGTACCACCTATAAACAGTTTTTTGAGACAAAGTAGACTCGCCGAATGCCACAGTCAACATTTTAAGTGCGTTGGAGCACTTTATTCCATTTTTAACGCAAAATTTATTTTTGTTAACATTATTTTTTTTAACATAACAACAAAAAAAAAACGATAATCGAATGTGCGCAGCCCGCAAAAATTCAAAATTTACTTTTTCTTTTGAACAGGCCTCATGCTTACTGGGCCTAACAATGAAATTGATCCCAGAAGAGAAAACAATATAGTTTGTTTTCTAAAAGAAAAATAGATGTTTGTTTACCATGAATGTTTCATAAGTTTAGAGAAGCAAATCTGAAAATGTATGTATTACAAACAACCAAAACATGTGTATGCCATAAAAAATTAAGTGAACATGTTTTATGACACTGAATTTCAGTGTCATAAAACATGAACCCTTATCTCAAATATTTAAAGAAACACATTTTTTTTATCTATCAAAATAATTTTCATCATGAGATGTAAAAAATAGAGTAACATTAAAAAATACATAATTTGTTTGATTGTTCAATAGGAAAGCTTATCGTAATATTTGGTAATTATCATTTTTCATTCGTTTTCAATAACAAACGTGCTATGTAGGTATGTGTTTGTATAAAACAAAATAAAAGATTGATTAAAAGTACTGCAAGTAGTTAAATGTTCAAAAGCAAGTGTGCAAAAAAATAATCTTTTACGTATTTAAATTAAAACCAACTAGGCGTTTAAAATAGTATCGTAGATACCTATAAAAAAGTCTGAGTATTACATGGTTGATTATCTGCAACTAACTCTATACTACGTTGTTATATACTTACGCCTACGGGTGTCCTCTCAACGCCACCTTCGAGGGAAAATTGAAAAGCAATTTATTTTCCTACATCTATTTCCTTTCTTTCACTCACCTTCATTTGCCTATCACCTCCTTTTCCCCACTAAAAATAAATCTTGATTTCGTTGATTAATTAATTTTTAAGCTTATGTGTATTAGAAAAAGAATGTTTAATGCTGGATATTTTGTTTACTATTTAATTAATGTGTCAAAACACATTTAATTCATACAAAATAAAAGATAAAGTATATTTTCGGCACGTTCCAGAGTGGTAGATACTCTAAGTATCGCTCTGATGAAAGATCACCATTGAGAATCGAAACGTTGCTTAATTGAAATCGCTTTAGCTGTGTTTAGTGACCAGATTTGAATCTGAATAGCCAGGTACTTAACCCAATCTTTCTCTTCCCCATCTTCTTCCCTTACTCACTACTTTAAACCTCACAACATACCCTAATTGGGGATGCTATAGTCTCACTGGCTCTAGACGGTTGGGAGCAGTGAGGACTCTTATGCGGTATTCACTATAAATAAATAAAAAATAAATAAAGTTTAATTACGTGAGTAAAATTATTTTATTTTTTCAGTGATTACTGACTGAATTCAATTTAGCAACTCAACCGTGAAAGTAGCGCATACGTAAGAAGAATGTCTTTTATTATTGGGTCGGATTCGGCGAGTACATCTGACCGAAAATATGAAACTTCTGACATTGTTTTCATTACATTCCTACTTCTTCACTCGAGTTTGATTGCTCACACATTCAATGAGAAAGATAAACCTTTTTTATCGAAGCCTCCATCGATTTCGATTTTCCCTGAGGGATAGTTTAGATAAAAAATTCTCCGCTCCTCCAAGGTCCACGCGTGACCAGCATATCAAGAAGCCTCCGCGAAGGCATTTGAAAATGAATAAGACTTGAAGTGGATTACACATTGTTTCCCTCTATTTATCGTCAGACTGATTACCGAATCAAATCAATAAGGCTCTAATTAAGAACGTGTAGGCTTGATTGCGGAAAATGGAACATGTGGGAAGGTACTTCATCAATAGTTGATCCTTTATTGGATTGTTATTTTCTCTCTCATTTATATCAGTTATAAATGAGAAAGAAAATAACTGATGCCAGCGTACTCAAACCGCTATATTAATACAAATAAACATTATAATATTGTTGTTTCCGGGATGTAGAGAGTGTAGTGCGAGCAGACTGCAAACAATTTTTTCTAATTGATAAAAAGACAGTTAATTAGTTTATGGATGTTGTCAAAATTTTATTCTAGTGTTCTTAGATTGTGTAATTTGGAAGACCGGATGCTCTGACAAGAAAATTTTTAACTCTTTCCAAATGGCGCCTGGCGCAGGTTGAATTTTCGGTGCCCTTTGTCAAAACCTAAATTTAAACACCTGCATTTTAGAAAAAAAACATTTGTATGTCTAAAAAAATAGCTTATTTTGTACATAATTGTATTAATAGGTATTTTTGCAATACGAGTATTCCATGTAAATCCATGAGTATTACATATGGAAAACAAAATTATTTATTTTACAAAATGTCATCACTGCTTACCACTAGATTTTGGCAGGTTTCTCCTTTGAAAATAATTGAATATAAACAGATCCAAAAAAATACTAGCTTAAAGTGTTATTATTTTGTTCTGTTAAATTTTCAGAGTAATATTATGATTCGTGTATTTAAAAAAAAAAAATAGCGCCTGGGCAATTCGTCGCCTGGAGCGGACTGCTCCAATTGCGCTTGCACAGGACCGGTCCCGTTATTATTCACTATTTCGACCTTACACCATGCTTAATATTTACACCTCGTTTTTAAGTAAGGGGGTAAGTGTATAAACTTTCTTACTAAGTATGATTTGAGTTGAAAAGAGAGTAACCCCGGCCTATCCAACTGCTAATTGATCGTCCTAGCAGCCAGGTTATCGAAAAATTCCCAATCTTTCGTTAGAACTGAATAAAAGAGAAAATTACCAAATTCAATGTAATGGCGAATAGCTCCGTTAACCGCTAACAGCTTTAAGGACACTGGGTTTTATCTTTTCTTTTCTCAAATAAAACTACCATTGTTAAAACTCTGTGACAATGAGCTTGGTTTCAATTAAAAGCTATGTTTTTTGCTTTAAATAACGTGCGATGGTAAATAGACAGACAGTGTCTAGTTTAGCTTTTAATAATTCTTACGTGAAAGCTAGAACCAAACCAAAAACATATCGTCGCTGGAAAGGCAAAAGGACTCAACCGACACTTTCGTCAAAAATTAGTTGAATATGCAGTTTTGATCAGTTTCTTTTCTGCATCGAATTCTGAAGACTTTTGTGATCCTTCAGCCATCTAAAATATATTTACCATTTGGAAGAGGGCTTGAATCAAGCGACACAAGCTTGGGACTTTTTAAAATCTTTTTGTCGCTTCAGGTTACTCAGTGACAGCGAGCATTGAGTTACCTGAGTCTTTCAAAATAGTGATTTCTAACGAGTTTTTCAAAATTCAACCCGGTACTGATGACTTACGAATTTTATTGTAAAACAAAAATAACTTTTAAGTGCTAGGGTGTAAACTTCTCAAAATGGCGCTTTAGTTATTTAGCCTTTCCAGCGACGTTGTGAAAATGAGTTTTTTTACAGTGCGAATGATTTTTTTTCAATATCTAGTAAATTTTTACTATAAAACAAAAGTTTCTTTTCTATAACAAAAATACAAAAAAATAATTTTGTGTTTGGGTTTGGGTTTGTTTGCAACAAACAAAGTTTTGGTTTAGACATTCAAACCTCCAGAACTTATTTAGTTTCACGAACATGTTCACGGTTGTCTTATGAAACAAAATGTGTTACAGCGGGCAAAATCTCTGTACGAACTCTAATATGGTTGAAGCCTCTTCGATTGTATTATTTATTTCGATCAAAAAGTATTTTATAAACTTTAGTGAAGCTTTTGATTTAAAACCGATTTCTTAGCAGTCTTTGAACTGTTCAATAGCGTTTTTATAGCCAATTATAATGTCGGAGCCCAGATCTTAAAATGTGAATGACGACTTCAAGAAAGCAGTCGGTTTTGTATGAGATGTAGCCAAGAGTCAATAGAGAAGTCTATGTTCAAACCTTGACGCCAAAAATCTTTTGAATAAGAAGATTGATACTAACCTAATCTTTCACTCTAGTCTGAATTTAGATGTAACACTGTAGGTATTTACTTTATTTAAATGCAAAATCGCTTGATTTTCTCTGGGTTTTTAACAATATACTATAATTTTATTAATAAAGCTATTTGACAATAATAATCTTAAGTAGGAAACAAAAACAAGTAACTACACATACATTCTTGTTTACTTATCCGCATAATAATATAAATGATAATAACCTTGGTTACCAATGGCGTCGTGTTTTATTTATTAATACTTTTTCTTCCTCAAGCGCAAAAGAACTTCCTCCCAAAATACGACCGGCCAATTATTTAGGTAAATTTCTCATCAATTCAAAAGATAAAGATGACAAACTAAGTCACTCGGGAATTTATAAATTGGTTTGTAGTGATTGTTCTGCATTTTATATTGAAAAAACAACCCGTAAAGCCAATATTACAATCAAAGAAAAATTTAGATTTTTAAATAACCACGGTTTTTCAGAATTCACCAATAACCTGATTGAAAAGATCCTACCTTCAATAAAAACACTGGTGCTCATATTCTTCACAAAAATGATTATGGCATCAGATCAAATAATTTAGAAGCACTAGAAATAAAGAAAGGCATAAAAATCAATAGTCACATTCTTAATAATCAGGTAAATTGGTCCAGTAGTCCAATATTAGGTATGTTTCCTGTAAACTAATAAAATTTATCGTTATTCTTTAATCACCTTCTCAGTTGACGCTTTGCCTCTTTCAATTTATATTATCAGTCTCTTTCTCTCTGTTATTTTGTCATAATTTAAATTTTATTCTATTGTTTTCTCATTGTTTTGTTGTATTATTTTATATTTTGTTCTTCTCTTCATGTATAAATCTTTATTTCTTTATATATATATAAATATTTATATATTTAATAATTTAAAAAAATATATATTTATATATACACTTTGTATTTTGTTGTTCATAAATAATATTGATTGATTTAACAAGAGTTCTCCATCCTTAAAGCTGATACGGCATGACCGACCAAAACAACAGTTTTATTAATAAAGCTGTATTACTGTAACACTTTCCCAACCTTGATTTAGTCCTAACCTTTACCAATTGTGACGTCATAATGAGCCAAGTCTCGGCCCAGACTTGATGCTTTGCCAACTCAGCTCGAAATTCTAGGTTGACACACTTAGCACACCAAATCTTACGGCTTTTAGGATGTTCCGACCACACTACAGGGTGCTTTTTGAATAAAAATCATTTCGATCTAGCTTACATCATTTTTGACACGTTTGACAATAATAATTCATAGTAATATATTAAGTAAAATTATCTGTTTGGATGCTACAACCCTGAGTTGAACTTTAGAATACGTAGAAAAGTAACATGTTATTTATTATGTATATTAACCTACATGGCATTTTAAAGAGCGGAGATTATTATATATAGTAAAGAATTTGTAAATTTTAAATAAAAGTAACTTAGTTTTGACACCACTTTATTGGATACATATATACATAAACCAACCGGTTTCGGCTCTACCTGAACCTTCTTCAGGGCTGAACAAATATGTATTATACAATATACATATTTATACATATACATATTAATACATATTTGTTCAGCCCTGAAGAAGGTTTAGGTAGAGCCGAAACCGGCTGGTTTATGTATATATGTATCCAATAAAGTGGTGTCAAAACTATCTTAGTTTTATTTAAAATTTAATTATGTCTTTCCACAAAGTGAGTGCTTCATGTCAAAGTTTAAAGAATTTGTGTTTTACTTAGGAAGTACGCGAGACGGGAAGTCTAGTAAAGACATTGAAATAATGATGAATAGAGGCAATACAATGTATGGAGGACTGTATCCAGTGTTCACTTGTAAAAAATGGTTAAAGGAAGTAGAGATAGTAATCCACTAAGAAAAATTGTAATGTTACAGGAAGACTAATCTCTATTAAATTAATCTAAGACTTGACTCGGGTCGTGACACGAGTCGAAATAACAGAACACTATGCGGGATCATTGTGTGACGATAATTCAAAATGGTTTTTCATAATGCTTCACTCGTTCGACTGGTAAGTGAAAATATAGTGACAAATAATTATAATGAAAAATTATCTCAAATGGGCGGGGTCAGGCTGAATGTTGTTAAATTGATTGCGATTAATCGACCTGATA
The DNA here is from genome assembly GCA_022651775.1 of Drusus annulatus. NCBI lineage: Eukaryota > Metazoa > Arthropoda > Insecta > Trichoptera > Limnephilidae > Drusus > Drusus annulatus. The sequence goes on along the minus strand of JAGWCC010000445.1, from coordinate 247,822 downwards.
AAAACTAATTTATAGTAATGAATTATTTGCGGTTCCCAATGAAATACTTTTATGAATTCTGTTGCATTTGCTCAAATCATAATGATTTAATTTCAGATATTCATGAGGGTTGCAAATAGACAAAACTTGAGATTACAAAAAAACACACTCGTTCAAAAGTTGTGCGTTTTTGATTTGAATGAGTTTGTTCAAACAATGTTCCAAATCATCAAAAAGTAACATCTGAACTTCGTAGTATGTATTAAGTCGAGTTGGGAAACTAATTTACTTTCGGTAACCTTGAAAGTCATGCATTCATCAACCCTTGGAATCCAACCAGGGATCCCAAACCTTCTATTGTTGGTTGCGACCTATACAATGCTACCTTAGAAATGACTTCTTTCAACAACTTAGTCTACCTGTCGCTTGGATATGATTAAACCACTGGCCTATTTATGCTTAATTACTTTCTTTCAATGGATACTTTAGTTAGTCAGGAAGAGGAAGCTGATTCATTAAGTCAGTGGTATTGCGTAGTCATTTGGTTAGCGGGAGGTTAACCTCGAAATATTTACCGAATCATTATCGGTGTGTTTGTGTAATACTGGAAGTTTGGTGGGATTATCCATATTAGTTCAACCAACATCACAGCGCTATATCTCAGGAAAGATTTGACCTCCTCAACAAATGTTCTCCACTGGCTCCAGTCCCTCTTCATTCACCTCCTGTCTTCAGTCCTTCTCGTCCTGCTTCAATCTTCTTCCAGAAAGTCTATCCAACTCTTTCCCAGTATGCCTCTGGGTCGCTTCCACTGGGGTACCCATTTGGTCATAATATTGCTTAGAAATATTGTAGAAATCTTCATCATCATTATAGTGCTACACCTCAAGGTGGAGTTTGACATCCCTCTAAAATGTTCCCGCTGGTTTCGGTTCCTAACCACTTTTCTCTAATCCTTAGGCTTTTCCGTGATGTTTTAATTTTTATTCGCGTACATTAGTTCACTTCTTCCTCTGAACACTATTTTCATTGTTGTTTCATTGTGATGGTTAGCCCTGTGGAACCAATAAAATCTTATTTCGCTTATTTTGATTTTAGAATTCATTTTAATTCGTTAAATTCCGCTTTCCAGCGTAGGTTTAAATATTTTTAGAAAAATAATAGGTTTTTAACCTAGTTGAATAACAGTTTTTAACGCAAATTACTTACCATATTCGTATTATAATATATCCAACTATTAAATGTTTGCGATGCTTTGAAAATAGTAGTTAGTTTAAGAGTATTCTCGTAACACTCGGTTGGTGATGTCTGAAGAAGACAAATAGTATTCCGTAGGTTTAAATCGGAGTTAAGGGAAACAGGCATAAGATAATTGGTAACGGCAGGTACGTCGTGCCTGGATTTGCTTCGGATAATCTGGGTAGGGCAATTTTCAGCCAGAATCGTATAAATTCTCCTTGGAAACTAATCTAACAGTGTCGTGGGTATAATTGAGCCATGCTTCAGGTTTCTTCATAAATAAACAATGGAACTTCTTTAGCAACTTCACAAATATTTAGGGTTTCCGTCAATTTTACGATCCCATTTATTTGCAACTTCCAAATACCAACCGAATTTTGCCATATTTTAAATATTTATTTATCCGGTTCGAAGGACCAAAGATTTCATTTCAGCCCTTGTCAGTGGATTGTCAATGTTTGCAGTGGGTGAAAAATATTGTAGGTATAACCTTTTGTATTTATAATATATTATAGTAGAAAGAGATCACTTTGTGGTTTGACATATTTAATGAAAAATAAATAATTACTTTGTATAAGATTACAGATTTTTTTTAGGTCATAAAAATTAAAATTAAATCTGTGCTCTTGTACAAAGTTATTAATTCGTTTTAATTATTTTATAATAAGCTGTCGTTTATATGAATACCACACAAGAGTCCTAACTGTCCGGTGCCAGTGGGCCTATGGTATCCTTATTCGTGGTATATTATGGAGCTGGAAGAAGTGGCAGGGGAAGTTGTTGAGAAAAAGGAAGGTTGAAAAGTATCTGACTTTTGAAATCAAGTCACAATATACGGCTAGAGCTATTTAAAACATCGCAAGGTTTCAATTCTAAATGGTGATGAAAGATGCTGAGAGTATCTACCACTCTAATCAAATGATAATCAAAGAAGCCGTACATGAACAGTAACTTCCTTCCTTTGAGTAATATTGTATTATATTTAACGAAGCGTGGTAACATGTGATATCATCCCATATTCAGCATCTGTTTCAGATCTTCGATACACTTTGAGAGGAATTGCATAGAGAGTGTTGTAGATTTGGCAGAGAAGCTCGCAATAAAATAAATTACTCTCTGAACGGGAAAATACTCTACATTTTATTAAGTCACAGAAGTCTCGCAGACTTTATAGCAAACCAGTAGAACTGTATTAGGATATACTTAAATCCTTTCCACCGTTGCTTCGTCAATGATGGAAGACTTAACTAGCAGAGGAATTAAACTGGGTGAATTGAACCCACGACGCCTGGGTGAGAAATCCGACGCATTGCCAACTCGGCTTCTAACCGATCTTATGTCCCTTCTTCTCTCTTTCATTTCAATAAAACATTTTCTAATTCGCTCAGTATGCACTGTTCCGGAAAGTGAACAACTGATTGACATCCACACTAATGTAATTCTAATCCCTGCAGTGAAATTTCACTGTCTTACATTGCCTTAAATTTAAGCATTGACTATACATATTTTCCTTAGTGAGTACGTACGTACGAGTGTAAACTTCTCAAATATGGAACTGATAGTAATTGAAATTATCAAATTAAAAAAATTACCTTTTCAAATCCTCGCCTACCTAATAAATTACCCATTAGACATTATTCTTTTTTGAAATGAATGGATTACATATGTGTTTGCAAGGAAAAACAGAATGAATTAATAAACGCAGATGTTCAGGAGAGCCAAAACAAAATTTAGAATTTTTGTTTTTTGTTTTTTGTATGTAATCATGTCCATCATATTTCCTTTTTCAATAAATAATACCATTTTTTTTTGACTCATCTCATTTTTCCTGGCTAGATATGTATCTAATTCATAACTTTATTTTTTCTACTCATTCTGTTCTTCCTTTCACACACAGAATTAAATTAACATTATTTCTTGCTAAGTTAAATAACATCCCGTAATTTTTCACGGGTAAAAACTACTTAAAACATGATTTAAAAAAAACACGTTTCATGTGAATACCGTACAAGAGTCCCAACTACCAAGTGAGGATAAAGGTAGTGAGAAGAGATCGAAATGAGAAATGGAAAGGTTAAGGAAGTACTTATTTATTCAGATTTGGTCACTAAACACGACCAAGTAATTTAAAGCAACGTTTCGATTCTGAATGGTGGTCTTTCACCAGGTCAATAATTTTATAACACATATCGACTGCGTTTAGGTGAAAGGAGCTATTCAACATTTTTGGCAAGGTAATTTAAAGGCTTTAGTGATCACAAAAGGGGCATGTTGTTATGCTTGACACCATTATTTGATCAAATGCTGAAACGGGCTGAGAATCGGTGGTTAACGGGGTCGATTATTTGAAGTGATTACGGCAAAAACAATAAAGATGGTGCTAATCATGAATTTGCGACACTGTTAAATATGACAGTGGTTCAAACCACTAGGTCTAAGTTTGCTGGCAAAAAAATATCGAAAAACACCTTTTACCTAAACACAGTTGATATGCCCGGTTAGCTGATGAGTGGACCAACGCGTAGGATTCCCACCCGGGCGTCGTGGGTTCAATTCCTCTGTTAGCTTAAGTCCTTTATCATTGCACAAGCAACATTTTCCGTTTATCATGATGTTAGAAGGAGTTTATAAAAAAAATTGACAGGTTATTCGTAACTCGGGAATGTTTGTCTCTCTTCTAAAAAAAAAAAAATATTAGCAAGTCACCAAAGTTTTTAACCACTCAGCCACGGAGGTCGCCATGATTGTGTTGTCCCCTGTACGAATCGATGGAAAACTAAATACGCAATAAGTCACCGAAAGCTTATTGATAAATTTTCAACGCCTCGCAGTATTTTGCGTAGCTGGGGAGAAGATCCTCTTGCAATCTCGCCAACAGCGTGTTTACATCGTGTCATCCACTCACTCTGAATCGTATCAAATTCCGTCGCGATGAGCGATTTAGATTCCTCGCGACGTTTATTTATGGAAGAACGTCTCACCTTCTTACAGTTTATTATTCAATCCGGCACGTCGGTTATCTCCGGAGATAAACCCGAAGATGAGTTACTAATACGATGAACGAAAATCCGCTTTTTAAAATATGGTTTTTTACGTTTTTTTTTTATATTTCAAAATAATTAAATTAAATATTACCATTATTTAGTTCTGCTACTTTTACAAAAATAAAATGGACTTCTACAAACTAATCACAAAAACTATAAATAATATGGTTTTGTACTCTTACAGAACGCTGTTGGCGGAAATAAAAAAAAAATGACAAAACAAGCGAAGCAAGCAGTCCACAATGGAGTGCTTATACCAACCCTGATGTATGGCAGTGAGACATGAAACTGGCTGAAAATAGACTGAACGCTGTAGAAATAAGGTCACTGAGGCGTATGTGCGGTAAAACCATGTATGACCGTGTTAAAAATGTGGATACCCGTTGTAAGCGTAGTGAATAGAATCAAGAAAGGGACGCTTATATAGTTTGAGCATGTATAACGAATGAACGAAGAAAGGAGTGTGAAAAGAATTTAAGACGTGAAATTTAATGGAAGAAAAAGTCGGAGACTCCCGAGGAAGACATGGGACGATCAAGTGTATCAAATATTTTAATCAGTTTATGGTCATGTGAAGAGTCAGAATAACAGAATATCTTTGGGGATGCTGGAGGGTTTTTTGAGGACTATCTTGAAAAGGCCCATGAATTCCATGAATGAAGCAAGTCAAAAGGACCCGTTCTCATGTGCCAAGACAGAGTTGTGGGGCGGTTTGATCTCTCTGCCTACCCCTGCGGCGAAACGACGTGATAGTTAGTTAGTTCAGAACAATAAAAAAATCAGTTATGCAAGACATTTTCCGTACTACGCTGAGTTATTCGTTATAAGTAACAACTTATCAGTATCAATTATTCGCAATTATTTTATATTATACTTGACGTAACCAGCGAAAAATCACGGGATGTAACATGACTTGCCAAAATGAAAACTGAGAAATTTTCTTTTCACAGAATTAAAATAGCCTGCAAAATAAAGCTATACGGAAGCTTATTTCAAATATAGAATAACAAAATCGTTATTATATTTGTTATAAAATGATTTTCTTAACCCATACATCAGATCCAATTTCGAAAACGTCACACTCGTAAGTACCGCACGTACGTACGCACAAGGAAATCGTATTTTTTCAAAACATACATATGATACAGTCATAAACACTGAACAGGTAATCCCTAGAAAGGTAATTTACTGATATTTGAAACAAAACTTAATATATCGCCAAATGGCCCGAGTCCTACCTACTCCTAGACCCCCAGACAGCTTGTGAAATTGCTTATATATTATGCTTAAGAAAATAACTCGATGAGTTGAAAAAGTTTTAAATTATCCTTCACGAGAATTAAGGTCAAATTAATCTTCCTTCTGGCATACCGGGTGTCTTTTCAGCGGTCGTATATATTAATATTTAACGTGTTTTTGTAATGGTTAGAGATGGTGTCGATATCCGAATTGGGTGTACTTGTGGTTCCAGCTACTGGCGACCGGCGATGAACCGGTTATTTATACAGTTCTTTGTGGAACCGGTTCCTTATGTCAGAAAAGTTCCTCTTAGAAGATTTTTATATTATGAAAAAAATTCTAGCCGCCAAAAAAAAATTTTTTTTCATGGGGTGGAGGAGGTTGTCAGCGATGTTAAGGCAACGAAAAGAACTACAACTGTGGAACCAGTTTCTCGTCAAAAGGTTCTTTTCGCCAAAAACCTATTGTGCCCAAAAGAGGAACCGATTCTTCGGACGAAGAGTATCGATTTTTGTTTGTTAAAAAAGGAACCGGTTCCTCGGAGAAATAATATCGATAGTTTCCAGTGACTGGCTTGGAACCGGTTCCTTTAACCGGGACAGGCATATGGACCATCTCTAGTGATGGTGGAGAGCGATTTACCGAGATACTGTAAGCTTCACACTATAGCATGTGGTCTTCCGACATTCAAACTATAATGCGCGATCTATTGTGATATTTACACTATGATTTATGTGGTTTATCTAGATATCGGAATATTGAAACTATGATGTGAGGTCTGTCGTGACGATTACAACAGTGGTGGCTCGTGACTGTCGAGCGTGTTAGACTGGTAAAACTGAAAAATACGACGTTACTGATATTTTTGTAGTCGAAAACGGTTTTTAATATTGTCCAAAACTATTTGTTTTTGTAGAAGATTTTTAAGGATTTCTTCAGTTTGGTGGGTTCCAATTGTTTGACAAACCTCATACACAGAGATACAATTTTAAACAATAACATCTCAAAAATGCAGTTTTTTGGAAAACGACTTAAACGATTTCAATCTTTTTTTAAATTTTACCAATTTATATACATCCCTACGAGTATATACAATACGTTTGTTTTATTTCTTTAAGTGTATTTTTTATGTTATGGACTGTATCGTGTAATTGCTTCTTCGTAATAATGAATTCAGAGGTGTCATGATTTTTTTTAAACCAAGTAAGTTTTGGAAATTTTCTGCATTACTAACTTAAAAATCGACGACTTCGACCCCCTTAAATATCCCCCACCATACGAAAAAGAAGAAGAATACATTCTGGTATGCCGGGAAATCATCGAAATCTTACATTAAATTAGGGATGCCATTGTTCTTCTAACTGCGAGTAGTCGGACTATTGTGCGGTGTTACGTATAATATATTACGATTCTGCAAATATTTCTATAGAGACACATCAAATAAACATAACAATTAAACATGTCGTACTAAAATTGCATGTCTTTAATGTCACTGTACAATAATACTTACCAGAATGATACTACTAATATGTTTTTAGTGTCTTGTATCATTAAGCAAACAATCATTTACGATGTATTTAACTACCCTTTGGGTGGCTTATAGCCTAATTATACCTTTTCACAATACGCCATGAGATAAGTTCATATCCGTAAGTAATCAAATATCCAGTATTTTGCCTATGTTGATAATAGATGGTATAATTAAATTTAATCACAAGTTTGTTTTTAAGCACTACCCGAAAATTGTAATAATTTAACGATTGGATACATAAAACTTTGTATCGAATTCAATTGACTAGGTATTGTTAGTTTATTAAAACATAACTAATATTTATACATAACTAAACAAGCGAGTACACGGCATGCTTTGCAATGGCACTCAAAGAAATAATGTGTTTGTGTTTTAATTCTGTTTATTGAAATGTTTTTTAAAAACCTTTTTTTTCGTCTGGTGCGTGTATGAATAAATCAGAAGGTTTTCCGACACGTGAGCAGGCCACATACAGCTGTTCATGTGAGTAGCATGAATTTTTTCAAATTTAGTCCACACACGCATTGTTTAGGTGAAGAGTGGACAAATGACCTAATATGCGTCGGTCGAATATAAATTTAGATGTAATTCAACTGCTTTGCCTTGTTAACGTCCTTCGTACTCCTTCACTGATGCATTCCACTTTACTTCAGAGTAAAATAGCATCTTTGCACACATATCATTCTCGCACAGTGAGAAAAATGCAGTCAACGTTGTTTGCTGTGCTGACAATCCTCTTCCGTGTGCATTTTCAGTTGTAAAGTACACAAGCTGTCCATTTTAAAGGTGCACTGGAAAATAAACAACTGTTTGATCTTGTTCATGGATTTGAAAATGAGTAAATGCACCATACTGCTTCTTTGCTATTTATGTAGCGTTTCAATTGATATTGGTATATTTCATTAATTTATTCAGTCGCATTTCCCACACCAAAAACTGCCTTATCGCTTCCATAGATCACTTAAAATATATTTACTTTTAAAAAGAAATAAGACAAGATGACTTGTTGCTTGTTCTGTATTTGTCATTTTTTTAATAAGATAAAAAGATGTGCTGAAACTCAAGTAGAGCCAGGTTTTAGGAAAACGGTTTAAAACTTGGGGCTTTTCGTCTCTTTAATGTAAAATTTTAGTTCACAAATAATGTGTTTAACTTTGTTCCTATTATCCAGGAAAAGTTACCCCTATCTGAACCCTTTTTAAAACTTCCATTTCAGCAAAAACTAGTTCGTTTATACCAGCTTTAAAAAAATAATTTAAAAAACTTACGTTGAAATAACTTTTAATCATTTATAACATTAATTTAATAAAAAAATATCTTCATACATATTTTTATATTAATTATTTCTAATAGTAATCGAGAAGTGTATCCTACAAATTTGCGAAAATAATTCTACAAAAACATGTTTATGACTAAGGTTTTTTTAAGCATACTATAATTACTATGAATAAAGAGTAAACGAGGCCTCCAATGAGTACCTACTAGAACAAGTAAATTTCATGTACACGTATTAACATTATATGACAGAATTAAACTAATATCTGTGCAATGACTAAAGTAACATCCATCTGAAACAATAGAGATATAATGTAAATGGTAAGATGTTGTATTTCTTTAGAACAAAATTACCAAGAACAATGTGGGATAGAGTTGTGGGTAGAATTCTTTTGTCGAGAAAAATGAAACATCGTGAGTAGCGTGTATTAGTATGCCGCGGGGCAATGCAGCCGCCACGCGCTTTGAATTAAGTAGAAAATAACGCATTTTAAAAAGCTCGCGAGGAATTTATATTCCCTACGCTTTACTCTGCAAATAGCACAAAGTTCACGAAAATTCTAGATTTTAGTATTGTCATATAAAATATTATGCCGCTCGTGTGTCACGTGACTTTGTTTTGAAACCTTATTTTTAAACATTGTACAGTTTCTGAAAATGAGACAAAGTTTTGCATGAACCGATTCGAATTTCGTAAAAAAAAACTAAAATGTTTTCTTTAATAACTGAAAAAAATTATATTAAGGAACCAATTTACACGATATACCAACAACAATATACGAGCTTTGATGTTGTCATCGTTTAGAGTTTTTTCCGATGCATAAAAAGTGATTTCCTTAAGATGTCGGGCAACACGTAAACCTAAATTATGCACCAAACTAAACTTTTATTTGATATACATAATATATTTTTTTCAACAATTATTTTTTCCTGCTAACCTAACTTGACGTGTTCTATCAATAAAGGTCCATACCCTGAATAAAATTTTTTTTTTTGTACGGCGCTACATTCCATTTAGCTTATCCCACGAAAATGTTCTCGATTGACTTCGGTCCTTCCCGTCCTACTCTACTGTTTTATACATGGTTATATTCTTTGCACTTCACTCCAAGGAGTGAAGTGCAACAGCGCCTTGGAGCAAGAAATCTAAATTCCTAGTTTAAACATGGATTTATGGTAGTTTATTCTTACCACTAATCATTATTTTGTTTTAAATATGTATCTAAATAGTTTTTCGCTCTTAAGTACACAATTATACGATACTAAGTTTGTTACAAAACCTTTAATAACTGTCAAGTTGAATTACACTGTTGCTGAATCCCAACGACTCATGACAGCTGTCTTACTTTATGATGGATAATACCAGTAGAACCCCGAGTTTTAAATTACTGTCAAAGGATATTGTCTTTCGAAAAACATTAATTTTATCGTTAAAATACATACATTTATCATTCCCTCGACAGATTATTTCAACAATCGCTCCATAAAAAAAAACACTCTTCTCTATCGGGATTCTATGAATTAAAATATCTTTAATTAGTTTACTTAACCTTTCCTTCACTATAATGTGTAACTACTACACATTGATTCAAATAACTTCAGATTTTAGGTATTCCTCCATAATACATTAACGGATTGAATGAAAAAATATATCGCCTCTGAATTTTATTATTTTTCTGATTTAAAATCGCTAATTTTCATTTGTGTAATGATTACACAGCACCGGAACGGGAAGAATAATTAAGCACAGTAAGGGGAAGGTTAAAAGCGATCTAGTAAAAATGTTATTTTTACACGAGTTTTTAGAGTGAGGTTGATAATGGTAGCCTAGAATATCGTTTCTCAACCTGCGGGTTGAGACCTCCGGGTTGGTTGACCCCGCCAGGTGGTTGCGGTCGCAATCTAAAAAAATAAGTCGCATACGAAAAATCTAACTAAAAACTAACTAACTAACCATCACGCCGTTTCGCCGCAGGGGTAGGCAGAGAGGACGGACCGCCATACAACTCTGTCTTGGCACGCACTTCTTGCTTCATTTACATTCATACATCGTCTCATACATACTCTTCTGTTATTTATTTATTAAATAAGGAATTTCAAGTTATAATAATGTGTTACATACACCTACTTTCTAATAAATTCAAATGTGTTAATTAATTAATTTTTGCAACGGTTTATTTTGGTTTTTACTTGAAAGGTTTTTATTTTTTTTCGAAGGAAGCAAAAACTTGGGGGTGCGACATTGTATATTAAATAAAACAATTTTTTTTATGGTTCTAAAGTTTATTTTGTAGAACTCCATTTTAATTCTAAGGTTTTTTAAATTTTATTTAAACCATAATCACTACTATTTTATATTTAAAAAAAACAAATTTTAGTGAGAAATTCTGCTATGTAATTATTTTTATGCGTGACAGCTGTTTCGCCTTCTGAGGGTATTATCAAACTGTCAGTTTGATAATGCTGTCTAATATTTGTGCTGTCTAATATTGTGTTTTTATAATTTGACAGTTTGATAGTGCCCTCAGAAGGCGAAACAGCTGTCACGCGTAAAAATAATTACATTGCAGAACTTTTAACAAAAATTGTTTTTTTAAATTTAAAGGTTAATAATTATTGTTTGAATAAAATTAAAAATCTAAAAACTAAAACAATAAACTTTGTAAAACACCACTTCATTTGAGTTAAGGGCTTTTACATCAACTTGACGAAGCTTGAGAAAAGCGAAACCCGGTTGGCGGTTATTTAATATAAAAGGTTTTATATACGTGGATCGACATTTGAAACACACATTAGCCAATTATTTTCAAGTAATAATAGATGATTTCTGTATTTAGTTTTTAAAGCCACCATTGACGAGAAACCTTTTTCGCACAAGCAAGAGATAACCAAACAGTATTCGTAGCAAGTGTTAACACTTTCTTTTTGACGTTAGTAATGTAAAACTTTGACAAACGTTGAAATATATAGTAACTGGCGTCCAAAGGTTTTTTACACTGTTTTTTGGCTTGTGGAGGGTTGTAACACTAAAAAGGTTGAGAAACGATGGCCTAGATATTCAAGACAGAAAATCTCTGCAAATTTCCTGAAACTAACTTTGCCACTCGAGAGTTTTTCGTGGAGCTCACGGACGGGTTTTTGCTATGAGGCTTAGATAGGATACACTTTTTGGGCGTAAACAATCGAAGTGAAGCGATCACAATGTCCTTTTAGATGATAAAATAAAATCGAAACCTTTTGCACGAGCAGGAACGATGTATATATCGGATCCATGCGGCCAGCCCCAGCCGCTGTGGAGCGAGGAGGAAGAGATTAAGTCGTGTTCGCGTCAGATTGAAAGAGGCTGTAAAACTTAAAGGTTCATTCTATGGCTTCAAATAAATTCTACTCTTCTTGTCCTTTGAGGTCTTAACTGGGGAAGAAATTAGACCCGCGATAAAGGTTTATCCCGTGCAGTGGAACTAGATATTTTAGATAAAATAAAACACAGTTTCTGTCTAATTTAGATGGCGATTGTTTTCCGCTTTGAGCTTTTCATCTAAAGAAGTGTTTTGCATTGAAACCCAATGACCTCACAGACGTATTTTTATAACGTCATTGTTAAAATCCTAATTTGTTGCCAGTAATTTTTACATTTCAACCCAACAAGACGCTTTACTACTGTTATTTTATCATATTATTATTATTATATTATTATCTAGTATGAATTACTAGAACTATTAATTTTAAAAGATGATTCAGTTGTATATTTTCGTGGAAAGTAATCACTTTGTGGTTTGACATATTCAATGAAAATGAAATTATAACTTTAGATAAGACGATAATAATAATAACTTCTCAGTTGACGTTTTGCCTCTTTCAATTAATATTATCTGTCTCTTTCTCTCCGTTCCTTTGCTATAATTTTAATGTTATTCTTTTGTTTTCTTACCGTTCTCTTATTTTATTTTATTTTGTGTTCTCCCTCTATATGTACTAGTATATATTATAACCACACACTGTGTATTTTTTGTTTAGTTTGATTTTGTACTCGGATGATGCTTATGCTAAGCGGAACCGGTCGGTCATAAAAATATATTTAAAAACTGTGATATTATACAAAGTTTTTATTTTATTTTTATAACAGAATTCATTTTATGTAGGTATTTTAGCCTTAAATCATAAACAATATATCTTCTTAACTCAAAGCGCCTAAGAATTTGATTAAAATAATTAGGTTTCCATAAAATTATGCAAAAAAATTAGGAAATTTACTGTTCAACCGGTGAAAAAAATGGAAAGACGCCCAACAATGGAAAGCTTTATTTTTTTCTGAATTGATTATAAAAAGGGTTCTCAATTCAACTCACCTCTTCTATAGCAACAAAGGTAGAAGACATACGTGTATTTATTCCATGAGTAGACTTATTGGCCTTCATAAATAAATGGTTCTTAATCAATATTCGTGTATCTCAAATAAACTGTTGGTTTCTGTAAATATGATGTGAATAATTAAAAAAGGGTAAAGTAAAAAAAAAATAGCAACATGAACGAAATAACAATGTATTCTTCCAGACCCTATGACCCAATTTTCAATCTACATATGTTTTTAAATATTATAATTTAAACAATTTTTAGAAAGAAAATGTAAATTTAACCATTTTCAGCCGTCAAAATACGGATCACTTTAACCTCTGGAAGCCGGATTCGCACAAAGTACAATTTATGTTATACCTTGCTGACTGTTATTTTGTAATAAGTCACTTGTATTTTACAAAATGATGTTATTAGCAATAATTATGCTATCTTTTCAGAAAATGTGTTTACGTTTTTTTTTTAATTGTACGCTGGTAGTTTTTCTGAAATAGCTACTTTATATATATTCGGAGAATCGCTTTTTTCTCCTTCCTGTCACTCAAGAAACTTTGGTTAAGAACTGTGAAGATTTTTAATTGTTTGATTATATTTTTGTGTAGCTGAATAATTTCCTTCCAAATAAAAATAGTTGCACGAGGTTTTCTTGTAAATATAAACAGTAATGTCACTTTGAAATCGATTTTTTTCTGTCGCACTGACGCAAGCAAACTTCAAATATGTATCATTTGACTTGTACCAAACTTAACGCAATGCAAGATATCTCTATTTATTGATTATTTTGTTGACAAACGGTTACGGTTCGTATAAATATGCGAACAATAGGTTGTCAAGTATAAAAACTCCTAAAAAGATAATGATGAATGTCCGGTTACTATTAGCACCTCCGGCACACTAGAGAGGATATACTGCCACAGAACTTTGTCTTGGCACATACTCCTTGATTGATATTCATACCATATCAATAAGCTCTCATGCGGAACAATATCGTCACTGAGCGGATCCGGACGTTGGTGTGAATCCAGCTTTAAGCATGAAAAATACACAGTTTTTTGAAACGCAAAAACATACATAAAAAATACTAGTGTTATGTTTTAAATTGGCGCCTGATGAAAAAAGTGCGCAATTTATACTTCCCGGGAAAGAATTTCTATGAAAACTCATCTATCGTGTTTTCCACCCGTTACATAAATATACATATTTTTTAAATATAAATACCACACAAGTGTTCCAAGTGTCTCGAGTCAATGGGACTATGGCATCTTGATGCAGAAGGGTAGAAAAAGGGAAAGGAGATGGTGGGAAGTGTCTTGCTATTGAAATATGGTCACTAAACACGGCTAAATAAATTTCAAGAAAAGTTTCGATTCTGAATGGTAGTATTGACGATACTGAGAATTTTTACCACTCTGTAACGTGCATAAAATGTACTTAGTATCATTTCGTATAAATTAAATGTGAAATAAAATATATAAGTTGAATAAAAATATTTGCGCACGCCGGGATTTGAACCCGCGACTTTTTGATTCTTAGCCAAGAATCTTAATCGTTTGGCCACGGAGGTCGTCAATGTTCTTTACGAGAACTCATGAGTAATTTTATGTGACAGTCAAATTAAAAAAAAATTACTACGACACTCAGACCTGGTTCTTAAAATGTAAACAATCTATGTTAATAGAGAAATAAGTCGGGTTATTAAAAATTATTTTAATCAAATTCAATTCAGATCGTCTAAAGAATAACAAAAAACAAGAGAATGAAAAAGTTGAAGTATGAATGTGTGTGAAACAAGAAGTGTGTGCTAACATAGAGCTGTGTGGTATTCATCATCTCTGTTTACTCCTTACTACCGGTCGGTAGCTGAGTGGACAAACGCGTCGGATTCCCACCCGGGCGTCATGCGTTCAATTCCTCTGCTGGCTAAGTCCTCCATCATTGCACAAGCAACATCTTCCGCTTCTTATGATGGCAGTGGGAGTTTTTAAAATATTGTCAGGTTATTCGTAACCCGGAAACGTTTGTCTTTCTTTAAAAAAAAAAAAAAAAGAATGGTGTGGAAAAATATAATCCTTGAGTGAATTAGGTGGCGGAAAAAAATAAAAAATTAATATGTAGTTTTTTTTTCAATTACCTCTCGTGTAATACGTTTATTATGTTCTTTATATTTTTTATGTTGCAACATAATATTATTTAAGTACTTTAATAGAAAAAATCACTTAGAAATACAATTTATCCATATTATTTTACGTATGCAGTTTTTTAAACTCCATTAACAAAATTGGTGAACAAATATTTACGGACCCAGCTGCTTTATTTTTTACAGAAAAAAATCTTTCCCGAATACAAACAATATGTATGGCATTATCGTTGAAAGAAATGGAAAAATATTATTAAATTTTGTATTCTACTCAAACAAGTCTCAAAACAACAAAGAACGTTTGAAAGAAAAGATAGTCTTCAGCATAATATCCAGAAAAATACAAAATTTTCATGTAAAATTATCAGGTCTACAAAAAAGCATAGATTCTTTAAAGGTATACTTATTATATACGAGTTAATGCTTTATTTTGAGAAAGTTCCCATATACTGTACATTTTCAAGCCCGTAAGATCAATATCCTTAAATGATAATTTAAATACATGACTTTTTAAAAGGGTATGTGCAATGATAAAGATTCATCGAGTGGGGAAAATAAATACATTGATAATTTTGATGTTGTGTCGTGAAATTCATTTGTCTGGCTGCTGAGTTGAACCTCTAATACCTACAGCGCGCGGTGGAGAAAATGTTCGCAGTCAACTGACCCAAGGCGGGGTGAAAGGGTCAATGACCCCCCGACTAACTGTTTGTGAAATATCACACCGATGGCCAATATTATGAAAATATATAATACAAAGCTAGAATTTTTAATGTGTTAGATAAATATTCAAAGAGACAGTAATTTTAATTGCTTAGATAAATTTTCAAAAATAAACAGCACATTTCATTCGTATTATTGACAAGAATAAAGAGGTTTTTATGTGTATTAGTAAAATATTATAGAAATTAATTCAATCAATAACTTTAGACATTATTATTATTTAGAGCAGATAGGTGGTAGATACCTTAAGTATCGCACTGGTGAAAAACCACCATTCAGAATCGAAATGTTGCTTGATTGAAATGGTTTTAGCCGTTTGTGACCAAATCTAAATAGCCAGGTACTTCATCTACCTTCATCTTCCCAATCTCCTTCCCCTGCCTACTACATTAAGCTTCACAATATACCCCAATTGGGGATGCAATAGTCTTACCGGCTCTAGGCGGTTAGGATTCTTTGCGGTATTCACAAAATACAAATAAAATGTATCAATAGGCGATATTTAAGTATAATGTTCGATCCAGAAACTGCGATTCAGTTTTGGAAAGATGTGAATGAATTTGAGTGGACTGTAAACGATTATACTTAATGAATGATTTGATTGTATTTGGGGACAAATAAGAAAAGGTAAATTTATGCCAACCTGTTCACCTGTTAGACGTCTGCGAGAGGGGCCGACCTATCTGCCCGTGCGATGAAAAGTTGAGTGAGGCGAATCCTACAGAGACGGATGCGAAGCGAGGCGCCGTCTTCGGGTGGTCCAAGCGATTGTAGGCGAATGAGATCGAATTGAGATGCCTTCGACTTCCAGAACTTAATATGGCTGCCCAGTGGTGGGGGTTATCGTTACAGGCTGTTCAACACACTTTATCCAGCCATGGGAATAATACGTGGTAACAGAACAAGCTGGCAAAAGGGGAGGTAGGAACTGGACAAAAGGTATCAGGTTAGGACCTATCAAATTGTTGATTTTAGGACCCAACATATAATAAACGTGAATTTTATACAAACAAAAGTACCTTTCTTAAATTACTAATAAGTGTGCAAAAAATAATGATTTTATTTATTTATTTAAAAGTATTTTAAATGTGTTACACATTCGCATCTATTCAGGAGAACGGAATATTATTGTATTTATGAAAATGAGTAAAAACAATACATATCATGTATAACATTGTATTCATCTTGCTGGCTCGATGCCTTTTACGGGTCAGTACAAAAATATGCGCATTGCGTAATTATTGTAAGTAATCAAAGCATAGTCATACCTTGTGGGGTAGTCACTATGAAAATTCTTCACAAAAATTCATACGAATTAATAAAATATTTAAAACAGTAATATAGAACAGGTTAGTATTAGAATCAGTTCATTATAATTATAGTTAAAACATATTTAGTAAATCAATAGAGGTTGAAGGTAAAATTATTGGAATACTTTTTTTCATATATCATATTATAACGAATAATTTATTTGTTACTTAAATATTATCAATCTTCGAAGTACGTGAAAATGGAGCGATATACAGAGAACAAAAAGGTTGGGTCATCACCGAAACTCAAACTCGGGACCTCTACTTTATCCAACCTTATCTTTATAATTTCTGTGTCTTTTTCTAGTTTCATATTATTTAAATATTTTAAATATGTTTTCAATAATCAATGTTTCAACTAAGCGTAAAGTTTTGATAAGTAAATTTTAATTTAAAAGTTATTTTTTGTTCACCATATTAAACTAACTAACTATCACGCCGTTTCTCCCGCAGGAGGTTGGCAGAAAGGACGGACCGCCATACAACTTTGTCTTGGCACACACTCTTTGCTTCGTTTACATTCATACATCGTCTAATACATACTCTTCTGTTATTCCGACTCTTCACGTGGCCCAAAACAAGTATTTGATTCACTTGATCGTGCCATGTCTTCTTCGGGCGTCCTCGACTTCTTTTTTCCATTCGATTTCGCATCATATATTCTTTTCACACTACTTTCTTTGTTCGTTCACTCTACATGCTCAAACCATCTAAGCGTCTCTTTCTTGATCCTATTCATTACGTTTACATCAGCCTTTCATTATTTTCCGGATATTCACATTTTTAACACGGTCAAACGTGGTTTTACCGCATATATGTCTCAGGGATCTAGTTTCCACAGCATTCAATCTACTTTCATCCTTCCTCTGCCAGTTCCATGCCTCACTGCCTTATATCAGGGTTGGTACAAGCACTCCATTGTGGACTGCTAGCTTCGCTTCTTTGGGCAATTTCTTATTAGCGCCAACAGCGTTCAGTCCTCCATTAATAGAGTTACTATATTTTATTCGTTTAAATAAACAATATGTCAAATATAAGATAGCATAATTATGTAAATAGTCAATAAATATTCTATAATTGCTTGGAGTTAATTAAACCGTTTCAATGTTGGGGAAAAGGTTGTTGTTAAAGTATATAATAGTTACGGGTAGAGGGGAAATAGAAGGGTTAAAGGATGGTTTTGAGAATGTGAATATTCAAATCTGGTTACCAAGTACAGCAAAAGCAATTTCGAGAAACGTTTTCAATTACGACTTTGGTGTCTCTCTGGGCTAGTGAGATACCAGAACGTTGAATTAATTATGAAATATTATTACAATGGATACTTTGAAATTATTATTTGCAATCACTAAATCAAATGATTTTATGAATATGCTAATATAAAATCACGGGATGTAACTTGACTTTGCCAATACAAAAAAATATTAGTTAAATAAATAATTAAATCCACCCATTTCAAAATTAAGAATGTCTTATAAAATACATTATATGGTAGGTAGGTACTTGCCTAGATTTGAAAATATTATTTTTTGATTTGATTATTTTCCGAACACATCCGTCGGTTCCAAATTTGAAAAGTTCACACTCGTACGTATGTACGTACTAACTCACAGCTATTGAATGTTGTCACACTTTTCCCGCTATTATTCTTAGTTAAAGATTTCCATATTCAACTTCCCAAGTTTCAATTAATGGTTCAATTAAGATTAAAAACATAACAGTTAATATTTTCGATGAGTTTTGTATTTTTAAAATCCACTGCCAATACTTTTTCCATTGTGTTTACATCAAAATATATAATGTTAAGTGATGAAGACATAGTGACACAATTTAGTGTAGCATTACTTTAAATAAGGCCAATCGCTAAATAGTGATCTAACCATCACTCTAAAAAAAGTGTTAACGATGTAATTTTCACCTATTTGTGACATACTAATAGGAAAAAATCATCGCTCTATAACCGATGCCCCACATATTGGTTTAAAAAGTGGTCTAACAATGAAAAAAACACGCTTCAGTTTTCTAAATTTTCACAATATTTTTCTAGACATTCACAAAACAAGTAAAATTGACCACTAAATTCATATCTGGAAAAAGGGTTAATTTTCGCCTATTTCCTTTGTACAAATTTAGAATTAGATCACTATTTCACTAGTGGAATCTACCTAACTCCTCTATTATTATATACTACTTTAAAATTATGATGCGAAAGTGAATGGAAGAAGAAGTCGAGGACGCCCGAGAAAGACATGGCACGATCAAGTAAATCAAATACTTGAATCGGGTCGTGTGAAGAGTCAGAATAACAGAAGAGTATGTATGAGACGATGTATGAATGTAAATGAAGCAAGAAGTGTGTGCCAAGACAGAGTTGTATGGCGGTCCGTCCTCTCTGCCTACCCTTGCGGGGAAACGGCGTGATGGTTAGTTAGTTAGTTAGTTTTACTTTAAAATTAGCATTTTTTGTTTTTTCTTTAGGTAATGTATTCAATATCAATAATTGTAGGATTGTTACGATGTAAAATATAAGTTTATTTGTATCGTATCCACTGGCATTAATTATAAGGATTTGGTGCCTTGCAACTTTACCTACTGTCAATAAATCTTATATGGTATCAAGAAAGTTTTACGGTCAGTATCTGTTGCATCATCTAGCATTGTGTAACAAATATCAACTTTTTTAAATATTATTCTACTTGTACTCACTGTCACCTACCTCAGAATAGGTTCTAATCACCCAGTGAGATAGGTAATGTAAAAAAATAATGTAAGAAACAAAAAAATATGTCATAAGTAATCAAAACTATTTCCTGTTGTTTCAAGAACGTAGGCACGAAGAGAGAAATATAAGATGCTCTAATAATATCGTCTACTGTGGTATTACGATGTTTTATTCGAGTGTTGCAAAGTTGGCTCAGAGATCCAGAGAATAAATCCTTTTGGTTTACAAGGAAATGATATTTGGATCACAATAGGCCCATACAGGACCTGTTGAGAACTGACATAAAAGAAGGATATCCTATTCTAGCGACCCCCTTTTCTGTACTAGCACCTTCTATTATTCGGAATGGTGGGGATTCTTTCTTTCGTTGCATTTTCTTTACACCGCTCTTCTTTTGTAGAAAACTTTAGTTCTTATTTCAAAGCCTCCCTTTCAAGTGGTTTCAGATCCAATGCCTGTCTTATTATATTATTATGTGTGTCTTCTTTGAAATACAACCTGAATGTGTTTATGTGTAAAGGAGCCTTAGGCACTAGGCACGTTTTCTCTAAGAAATAGAAAAAAATAAAACTGAGCTTTTAGCAGTTCTCAAAGCTTCCAGGGAAAAAGACTGATTAACAATATTTCACGCTTTTTTGGTTGTATTTGGTTGAATAAATTCGCTCATCTTCGTAACATGTCAAAGTCAAACATTTTTTGGCAACGAAGACAAAAATCAACACGCGAATTATGTTCAGAAAACATATAGTACTAATAAGTAAGGAATAGCATTGGTAAAACTAAGTAGAGCCCCCAGACTGAGTGATCAACACCCTAGTGAAGCAATAATTAGATTATTTTGGATAAGCTACATTACTTGTAGGTACTTGATTTCATCAAATATTCACTAGATCAGCCTTTACATTTGTAAAAAACGAGGTCAGACTTGTTGATAAATAAATTTAATAAAAATTCAGCCTAAACAATAAATGTATTACGCAAAATGACAGTACCTATCCCCAAATCCAAACATAATGTATGCACATTATAAATTCTCTCGAAATGAGTAATTTCTGTCAACAAATCCTCGACTGTTTGATCAATTGGCATTATTTACCGTGATTCGTCACTCATTAAGGCTTACCGGTTGTCCCATTTCTCTCGTTAAAGCAAGCGCTAGCTAATCAGCACTGACGTGTTTATGGGTGCGACCCAGTGAATAAACTATCCCTAGGAGTGTTCAAATGTTTAAATTAGTGTAGTTCAGAGATCTTCACTGATTCAAAAGAAAACTGATGTCGCTAATTCATAGAAGACCTTTCCATTCCTAGGTCCCAGACAGTCGACTAAAATAGATTATCAACTCATGAAAGAATTTCGATATTTGATCAATGTCATTGGTAATTTATTTATAAATTAGCGGACTAAAGTTCAATTGCAAAAAAAGACATTTAAAACACGAAATGGAAAAAGAGCAACAGAGAAAGAAAAGCACATTCATAATAATAAATGAAGCGATGACAAAAATAGGACAAAATAAACATTTGAGAGAACATTCAAGCCATGGTCTAGTCAAAGTTTTGGTAGAGTCGTAAAAAATGTCAAAAATAATTTAGATTGCTACCAAAAATTTCAAGACCATGGCTTGAGTTAACAATTCTTGACATTCTGGACATTGGAGAATTATACCCATAATTAGTATTGTGATGATTGAGGAACAGCAATTCATTGTTTCTGAGTCTACGCCAAAGAATGTTGAACTGGATAAGTTGCAACAGAGAAGGTGAGTCAGTAAAACAATTAATAATTTTGCAAATGAAAATTAAATCAAAGTCTTTCCAGTAATGTAACAATCAGCTTACTTCGGTCACACAAACACGCCCATAACACGCTTCTATCAGTTTATTGGAGTGATCGAAGGGCTTTCATCGGCAACACGGGGTTAATTTGCTAATTATGATGGCGGTAGAGCATATTTGCCCCGAACACTCTGGATTCGATTTGCCGACGAATTAGCATGTCGTGATATCTTCTGTGAGCGGCACTTTGACTAATGGGGCACATTGATGCCTCCCGAATACCTTCGAATAATATTAGCATATTTTGATACGGCGAGTGTTTGCAAGGTGGCGGTGCTTTTGATTATTTACAGCATTTTTGCGTTAGTTATTTGCAGGGATTTTCTGTTGCGCACATTTACTAAGACTATAAATATCTTGATATGGTTGTTAGCGTAGCAAAATACTTCTTATGCATGCAACTGGCAAGACATATTGTACAAAAAAAACATTTGTTTTATACGCCCCAATGAATCCCTCTAATTGGAATGCTTTATTAATTAGGACTGACACACCTTTACGAGTTTTGCAAGACCATTATTCTGAAGTAAAATCTGCACACCTATAACTTTCATCTTTATATATTTCAGTCTCGATATGCTTACAATTATTTTAAAATATACGCCCAAATTTTATCTTACAACAGAACTGATAAATATAACATACCCGGATTACGAATAACCCGAAAATATCGTCGCTGGAAAGGCAAAAAGACACTTAGGTAAAAAACGAGTTAAATGTGCAGTTTTGGACAGTTTTTTTTTGCATCCAATGCTCTCGCAACTATCATTTTATTCTGAGAAGACTTTTATGGCCTTCAGCCATTTAAATATATTTACCTTTTGGGAGAAGGCTTCACTCAAGCGACACACGTTTAAATCTTTTTTTAGCTTTTGGTCGCTTTAGGTAACTCGGTGAGAGCATTTAATTAACTTATTTTCAAAATATAACCAGGTACTGAAGACTTTTAAAAAAATATTTTAAAACGCGACGATATTTGAAAAACTTCTTCTGCAATCATAAGCGGAAAATATTGCGTGTATAGTATAGTGATTGAGGACTTAGCTATCAGACGAATAATATCATGCAATTTTTGTAGGGTTTTTAGAAACATATTTTTTCCCTACGTAAACTCGTGAATTTAAATTCAATAGTCACGTAAAAGCATTTTTCCACCCACATGAGGTAACAAAGTAAGGCGCATAGCGCCGTTCTATTGGTAAAAGGAACCATAGAGTTAGAGTCAGTAACTTTAAATGATTCATTACATAATGATAAATAAGAATCTAGAAAATGAAAAAAAAAACGAATTAAACTTACGAGGCCCTGGAAGGAACCTGACATATTTTTCCACTCAGCTACTAACCGATTAAGATTGCCCATGAAGCCAATAAAGCAGAGAAGAAATGTATTACATTTTACATTTGTTTGCTTTTTTATATGAATACCGCACAAGAGTCTTAACTGCTCCCAATTGTCAAGAGCCAGTGAGACTATTGCATCCCCAAATAGGGTATGTTGTGAGACTGAAGGTAGTGGGAAGGAGAAGGAGATTGGGAAGAGGAAGGTTGGGAAGTACCTGGCTATTCAGATCTGGTCACCAAACACGGCTTAAGCCATTTCAAGCAACGTTTCGATTCTGAATGGCGGTCTTTCACCAGGGCGATACTTATAGTAGCTACCACTCTGGATTTGCTTTGGTTGTTCGTTCGTTTGTTTTTCGGTTGAATGAAATATTCATCCCCACTTTCGCGGAATTATAATTTCTTTACCAGTGGGTTTATCGAAGCTAGTTATACATTACATATTAAAATAAAATTTCAATTAATGATGCCATTAAATACGTAAGCATTTGTAACCAAAGCCTGCTTGGCACGAGGTAGATAATGCACATAATATTCATGTTTAACTAACTAACTAACCATCACACCGTTTCCCCGCAGGGGTAGGCAGAGAGGACGGACCGCCATATAACTCTGTCATGGCACACACCCCTTGCTTCATTTACATTCAAATATCGTCTCATACATACTCTTCTGTTATTCCGACTCTTCACATGACCCGATTCAAGTATTTGATTTACTTGATCGTGCCATGTCTTTCTCGGGCGTCCTCGACTTCTTCTTTCATTACATATATTCTTTTCACACTCCTTTCTTTGTTCATTGCTCTACATGCCCAAACCATCTAAGCGTCCCTTTCTTGATCCTATTCATTACGCTTACATCAACCTTGCATTCTTTCCAGATATCCACATTTTTAACACGGTCGTACAAAGTTTTACCGCATATACGTCTCAAGGATCTCATTTCCACAGCATTCAGTCTACTTTCATCCTTCCTCTGCCAGTTCCATGCCTCACTGTGTGTTCATGTTGTAACAGTTAATATTTAATAGACAGCAAAGTTCCAAGCCTTTGTAAATAGATAGGTATTCTTTTTTCAAAATATTCCCATGCTGTAAAGCGACCCTCACCGGTCTTTTGAAGTGACTAATCCGTGTGAGGTCTACGAGTGACCGAACTCGAAACAGAGCAGTTCTGCGCTGGCTGCAGGCGGCCAATGTGCTACAAAAATAGACGGTATTTCGGTCAATGTTGCACTCAGATAAGCCCAACTACAGGGGGTCCTAAAAATAGAAAATATTCAACTGGTACAAAAATTGTGAAGAGAAGAAAAGATGCAAGTTCCGTCACATTTGACATTATCATAAATTGACGATCAGCCCAGTATTTTTTTTGTCATTTCGGTGTCTGTCAACTGCCGATTCTCAGACTGCCGCCCCGAACAAAGTTCACAGGAAAACAAATCATTTCGAGAGTCGCCAAACCTCATATTTATGATGATGATCAAACTTTATGATAAAATTATTTGAGTTTTCGAAGGACAAATTGAGTTATTTGATAGCAGTAGTAATAGCCGCAAAATATTATGGCAGACTAGTATTACCACAAAACACTATGACGCCAATATATTAAGAGATGGGACTATTCAATGAAGCTGCATCTACCTTAGGTATATTTAGATGCACATATAAATAGTTCTGTCATTATCTTTCGATATAGATACAAGAGTGACCGTTAGGTATATGACCATCTACATAATCTTAAATAAAATATATATTTTTTAATACACCTTTTTATACTTGCCAATTCAATGATCATCTCATAATATGTATATAAGAATGAACCTCTCTTATATCTTATCTTTTTATGTTTTTCATTGGCAACCTTATTTGCGTTATTATATCATATATAGTGCGTCACACTACTTCAGTTTGTACTTCTATAACTCCTTTGGATATATAATACCTTAATTATATTTGAGATTTAAATTTTCATTTCTTTTTTCACACTATGCATGTATCTACAATATTTTTATATCATTCATCTCGTAATGTATTTGGTGAACAACTGTTTTTATGAGATCTTGTTAAATAAATAAAAATAATGAAAACGAAATTTTTAATACGTATACGACCACAAATTTTTTTTTTCTGACCGACCGGTTTCGCTGAACCTAAGCATCATCAGAGTGTAAAATTGAAATAATCAAAAAATACTAAAATAATAAATAATACAAAGTGATTATTTAATTTTCACTAAATGTGTCAAACCACAAAGTGATTGCTTCCTACGAAAATATTTCTTTTTAGAATCTTAAAACTAAATAAAAATATAGACATTTGTATGATAGTGATTTTTTTTTCTCTGAAATAATATAAAATATTATAATTTTAAATTTACTAATCAGTATTATATTTCTGTTAAAAATTGTGAGAGATTTAAAGGTTGTCTCATAAAAATGAAAATAAATCGAAAAGAAACATTTAATAAATTGTTCCACAAAAAAATATTTAACTATTTCTGATAAAATTATCTATAAAACCACTTAAAAATACATTCCCAAAATATTTGGATTGAAGTACTTAACTTTATAAGTGTCTCGATTTCGAGTGGTAGACACTTTAAAGTATCGCCTTGGTGAAAGACCACCATTCAGAATCAAAACTATGCTTCAAATGACTTAAGTCGTATTTGGTGACCAGATCTGAATAGCCAGGTACTTTCCAACCTTCTTCTTCCCTTCTTTGTCGCTTTTCTACTCCCTTTAGCCTTAAAACATACCCTAATTGGGGATGCAATAATCTCACTGGCTTCAGAAGGTTGAGAGCATTTGAGACACTTGTGCGGTATTCACATTTAAAAAAACCTATTTGTCGTCTTTTCATACTTTTTGAAAGTGCTTCATTTGTTTAGTGCAAGGGTTGGGGACCCCGAATGACTTTGCTTATGAGAAGGGCTCTTATCTTTTATTGTCAACCTTACCTGACATGCACAGTTTAGTTAAAAGTTCAAGGTCACGCTTTAGTTATACGTGCGCAGCCTAAAGTTTTTTATTTGTTTTCACCATCAACATCTGGCATATGCACTGACTAAGAACATTTAACAATGTTTGTGATCCTCCCCTCTTCAGGGTCTTGCGCTGCATGGAGAGGCGTAAACACCGACATTCTGGCGCGGGTGATTTTTGTCACGGCAACAGTTTCCTTACCATCTCCTAATCTATTGGAGTGTTTGGAGGTCAGAGATATTAGGGTGACTTTTTAGTTCCACTGGCCGGCGACTTTTGAGTGACGAAACTGTCACCGTGTCTGTAGAGAGTACTTTTGTATGGGCGCTCGCGCACGGGTGACAAAATGTCATTCGGTGACTCATCCGCCTGTTCGAAATCCATTGCCGGAATGAAAGAGTGACGGGTACAGTCACTCACCGTGTGCGTGTTCGATTGAAAGACAATGAAAGTGACGAAACTGTTGCCGTGACAAAAGTCACACGTGCGCGCCAGGCCTTAAGCTTAGGCCTTCCAATACTTATTAATCCTGAAGGTTTATTGAAGGTTATCTCCTTAGTAGACACATGATCTGCCCACTGGAGCCAAGCTGATGGCTTTTAAAAAATGGTATGGGTCGTAGTTGGACATCATTTTCTTAAATGGGTCAAAAGGGTTGTCTTAAGATCTTCCTCTCAAAGTTATCCGACACCCTTTTGTGATGAAGGGTCTTGATTAATAAATCTTTATAAACCTTGGTAATATCTGTTGATCTTTGTAAAAAATGAAGAGTAAATGGTGTCAAAGCTTTTACAGTTCTCCAACAGAGCCTGATACAAGTTAAACATTATAAATTACAAACTTATTTTTTATTCCGCTTTAAGCAGCAAGCTCACCATTAATCTCAGCGTGTTTACGTTAGGCTTTTATATTATCATCTTACCCATGGGAAATGCGAGCAACGTGAAAAAACGGCTGCTCCTCTTGGCTTTTTAAAATTATTACTGAGGGATATATCCTTTCTAGGACCACTAGAAAGCTGTCTCGGACCTCAAAAAATAAGGACCCAAGGGGACATAAATTATGGGCCATTAGTTTTAGAATATATTAAGCTACTGAATGCCTTTCTTGGTTTAAAATATTTTTGACAGCATTGGAAATTTAAAGTGATTTGTTGGTGAGCATGCAAACAAAGACATTATACTTTTAAAACGTGGTCTAACATTGTATTATCCTACTAAAAAAGCGACTTTCTTAGATTGAACTTTAATGAAACCATGTAAAATATGCTCACAGCATTATTACATGACGAAATAGTGTAAGAATTTTGATGATGTTAAGATTTAATGACGATTTTTATTTTATAAACACTTTTCGGTAAGTATGCTTGAGATATTGTTTATTTTTACAAATTTATTTTAATCACTTCATTATTAAATTAATCACCAAAGTCTAAAAGAGGGCAAAAGTAACAATTTAAATCTAGGAAAATAATCAAGAATATAAATTTAAAGTAAAAATACAGCAGTATTAATAGTGTAAAAATGTGTATACAAAAATGATGTGGCTGACAATGTGTCCTACGGCTCACTCTTGTATGTATGTCAAGAGATAGTGACAAAATATCATTTTGTTATTCATCCTGTTGAAAAATCCATTTAATTAATGTGAATAAATGTGTTTTTTTTTCCTCTAAATAACCTAACCGGATTAACGAGGGATTCAGAACAACAAAAAAATTTATCACCCCTTTTCAGTAAAAAATAATTAGAAGTGGCAAGTGGCAATAGTTGTAACAAGTAATGGGTTATATTTAAAGTGACGTGTTTAGATCCAACGCTGAAATAACATCTCACTTCGCACCTCGCAAATATCAATGACGTTAAACAATTTTAGTATTTGGCAAGTAGTTTTGATGGGGCCTGTGATAAATGATTAGCTGAATGAATGATAAAATACTGACAAAAATGAAAAATAACTTTGTATAAGGCTACGGATTTATTTTACCAAAGGTTTATTTCCTGTAGACTCATAAAAAATATAATTATTATTTAATCACCTTCTCAGTTGACGTTTTGTCTCTTTTAATTCATATTATCTGTCTCTTTCTCTCTGTTCCTTTGTTATAATTTAAATGTTATTCTATTTTTTCACATTGTTCTGTTGTTTTTTATTTATTTTTTCTCCTTCTTTTAAGTATATATAATCGGACCCTTTATATGTTTTGTTTAGTTTATTTTGTACCCTATGATTTTTAAGCTAAGCGAAACCGGTCGATCATAAAAATTAAAAATAATATCCGTAGTCTTATAAAAAGTTATGTTTTAATTTATTTAAATATGTCAAACTACAAAGTGATTGATTTCTACGAAAAGATAAAACACTTGTTAAATCCGAGATTTGAAAAAGAAACGAATAATTTTATTTTCTCATTTGCTTGTCCCTAACTGTTATAAAACAATGTATATATACGAAAGATTGAATACACACTTTGATGTATGTAATTAAAATTTTGTCATTTCAAACAGACACAGTTGTATATATTATTTTTGTCTAGGATAAGGGTGAACTTTTTTACTCTCCTAAAAGGTTTCATTTTCTCATTTACGAGGCTTTGTTTTTGATATCTCAATTTACATTTAAAACTAAAAGTAAAAAAGTTCACCAATTTTTTTAAACTTTTGTGTCGCAAATGCTCGGGATACTCTACGGTTTGCCGAGAGCATTTGAATAATTTGGTTTATCTATGATAATTCGGCATGCACACGGTTTGTATTACCGTTATTTATGGAGGAACAAATATGTCTGCGTGAGTAGTACCAATTTCCCACAGCTGTGCACTAAGTTCAAAGCAAGTCTATAATTTAATTTAGTATTAGGCAGTTAGCCTACACAATAGATAAATGATGCTAAAAGCTATTGATTTCAATGCTGATCATGTTCTATAAATAATTATTAATTGAGGATGCGCATACATAAAGCTTTTATAATTTGATTTATTCAATAATATTATGTTTTTGAAATATTATTTATCGTACTTTACGTAAACCAAAAATCCATAATAATAAGTTCCATTAAACATGAACTTAACTTTATGACATCCTGGTAAATAAAAAATAAGAATGAATTTTGAATTGGAATCTAACCTTGAAATTTTCGACTTCAACTTTAATATGCTAACCAATATTTTAGAGAGCTTTGAATGTATGCCATTTTGTGTTTATTTTTAATAGTACTAACCCATTTAGTCACTTATCGCTTTTTCCATATACCTACCTGTAAAAATAAATTAAAATTTTATTAAAAATTAGTGTAATCAAGGTTGTCGTATTAGGGTTTTTTAAGAAAGAGAACTTAACATCTATTTGAATGCTCATAAATATTATTTCTTTTTTAAACAAATTAACCAAAAAAAAAACAAAAATTACCATCGAAAGTTTAAATATTGTCTTCGAATTGTGAAACGGATATCACGTGAAATAATCATTTAAACAACTAAAAAATAATTTAGAGGGGAAAAGTTATGTTATTAAAAATTTTGCCCTCTATGTTGTCTGACAGAAGGCGTAGCATTTTCACAATACACATTGTATAAATAATCATTTACAAAAAACATCAATTGCTTTTTCACGTACGAATATTCAATAAAACATTCTAAATTCATCACCGCATTGCTACAGAAGTAAGCTATTACCATCCTTTATCGTGGCGGTAATGACGTACTATGGCGAAACGAAAGCAAGGCATAACAATATTATTTTTCGCACGTTTTTTTCAAACCAATTGTTAGCGGGCGCGTGCGGTCGGGATATGTAAAGCAAACGTGAAATCTATTTAACCCTAATGAACAACGCTGTATTATCCAGGTGAATACAATTCCAGCCCCCAGGAAGGAATAGGGGTAAACAGATTGTGAATGCTGCACATCATTGGTTGGCAGGCAAAAGCTCTAAGCTAAATTACCTACATATCCTTCTGGCCAATGTTGATTTCTACAAGATTAATATTTGTGCATTGAATCAGAGTGTATGTTGATGCTTGAATTGATGCCATATTATATCTTTAATATTTTGTAATGTTTCGTAGAAAAGCTTTCATTGTTCTTGTAAATATTTTCCACAACTCCACCCCCGTAAGTTAAAAATAGCATCCTTTGAGTAAAGTACTATATTTGGTTGTAAGTATACCCTTAAAAGATCCCTTTACAAAATTTCCAGAATTCAAACATACTAAAAAAAATATACAAAACTCTTTGGAAAAAGTCGTTTATAAAATAACTTTTTGTTGTTTGAATTCTGTTAAACTGATGTTACAATACCAGTACGAATGTTTGGAGCTCTAAACATTAGGTTGAGCATCTTGATCCGTGTTTATACATATATCCGTTAACCAGCAAATCTTTAAGTTTACTGTCACAGTTTAACATATTTTAATTAACGGTTGTGTTATGGATTCTTTTGTACTAAAACACTTTACTTGCAGTTTATTTGTATTAATTTCATAGGATGAGGTTTTACAGGGTAATTATCTACACCAGAAGCATAGTGTTACTCCAACTGATATTAACTATGTGAGACTAACTAAATCTTCGGAATGAACCGTCTCATATAGTGGTAGAATGTCTACAAGGTGTGTCAATATCAGTTGTGGTAAATTTCAACATAACATTTATTATTTAACATAGATTATTACCCAAATAATTACATAATACATAGTTCATCATAACAAAAATAGTTTAGGGGTGATAACAAATTTATTTGGATAGTAGATAGTTGGCCAAATAGGTCCAAAGTGTTATCGCTGTATGGGTAGGTACATAACAGTAGTATTGATGGGTATGTGCGATATATGATCTCAAATAATACTCTGTGTTGGAGTATTAAATAAACTGATACAAGTGTGCATTAGATACCTACCTAATTACTTTGCAAATTATTCTGTCGTTTTTATCAGTAATTTTAATGAGACAACGAAATTCAAGCCTGAGTGTGTTTGTGCAATAAGATTTTGTTTAAATGTTAGTGTAAAGTTATGTTCATAAACCACATGGAGAAACGAATATTAAAATGAAAAAACGCAAAATTTGAGACAGCTCTAAGTATGCAAAGTTACCAGTTTGCCTATCTGACATAGTTCGTGGGTAATCACTATTCTGTGACGTGTTGAAAATTGTTGTCCATTCATTCCATTTTACCGTGGCGAGTCCCGAATAATGTGGCTCGGAATTAAATGTTGGGCTAACGATGCGTTAGGTTTCCCCCTTTTACCTGTTTGGGTCTCCAGTCAGATCCCTGCTCAGGTTTTTAGTCGGATAATACATACTTGTACAGGTGGTGTTTCCCTTGGTGTGCCCTTATACCGTAAAATGTGTATGTCTAATCGCTTGCTGTGTGGATATACCCCGTGCGGGTATGTTTACGTTTAGTGTTCAATTCGACACGATTCCATCAAAACTACCCACGCCCTAGGGGTGAATTAGGCAGGGCATTCCAAAGGACTTGCAAAATTGTCTTTTAATAGAGAAACACATACATGATGCTTTACGGATTTTAAATTAATTTTTATTTTTTTTCATTTCATTTCTGAGTAAGAATTACATCGACTTTTTTTTTTCTTTTTTTCTTGAAGATTATTTTTATTTTTATTTTTTAGTATCAAAATTTTAATATTATTTTTAATAAATTTTTTTGGAAATCTATTTATAAAAAATGAATGTTTATCTATTTATAAAAAATGAATGTTTATCTGTCTGCTTTGTGTCCTCAGTTTTCTCAAAAATTACTCGAACTATTGCTAGTGCTATTTTCAGCGGTTTGAATGAAATCAAATATGTCAAACTGTTTCTATAACGTTTAAAAATTAGTAGGAAAAACATTGAACCCGCCATGTTGTATTGGGGTTAGCCTATAGATATACCACTCTGAAATGAACTTTTTCACAGCAAGCGTCTGTAAGCTATAAATTCATACCTCAAAGCTTAAAGCATAAATCTCATAGGTTGAAACTCAAAGCTCAAAGCTTAAAGCTCAAAGCTTAAAGCTCAAAGCTTAAAGCTCAAAGCTTAAAGCTCAAAGCTTAAAGCTCAAAGCTTAAAGCTCAAAGCTTAAAGCTCAAAGCGTAAAGCTTAAAGCTCAAAGCATGAAGCTTAAAGCTCAAAGCCAAAAGCTCAAATCGTGAAGCTCAAACCATTAAGCTCAAAGCCTAAAGCACAAAAAATAAAGCTTAAAGCTCACAGCTCAAAGCTCAAAGTTTAAAGCTCAAAGCGATTTTCGCACGAAATAACTAATTTTATTTAATAAAGTTAATAAACTGGTCAAAACCTTACGAAAAGAATAATTTACTTTGTGAATGTTCATAGTTAAAATAATATGTTTCATGAAAACTGTTTTATTTTTGAGTGATTATTGTTTGATTACATCGATGTTCAGATTGGCGCATTTTTATTTCTGGTGTATTTTTGCCCGCCATACCAGAAATATCCATGTGTTATGGCCTAGATAGTAGAAAATCTATGATCTGTGAATGAAACTAAATATTTTATCCCACGGGAGACAAACAGACAGATAGAGAAACAATCTACAAAACAGTTTTTAATTAGTTGTGTGTGCTTTTATTGCGTATTATGTGTCAATAATTTTTTTTTATTTCTTTCAGGTGGGTCCTCTCGCACATTCCTCTCCTTCAATGGAAACGCAATAGGTAGCGCATAATGTTATTACCTACCATAAATAGTGATCACAAATTGTAAAAAATGTATTATATAAAACAAATATCATAAAACGTTTTTACCCTCAGATTTGAAAACCGTTAATAAGAAGTTTGAAAATAATGTTGAAAATTTGTAGCTGCACTGCTTTGTATTGGAAAAAAGCTCAGAAACCTTCAACTTTCATCCACTGAATTTTGTAATACAAGTTTTTTATTAGTCAAAAGAACTTTCCTTCGTACTAGTACGATATAGGCATTTGAATTTTCTTTTTTTTACTTTATTGACTTTTGCCACGGTATTCCTGTTTTCAATGTGTACATTAGGTGTACATTACACTACACGCAGTTCTCTTATAGATTTCTTACGCCCAGCATCCGACTCAAAAAAGATTTTCAAAAACCATCCTAATATACGCCTTACATAACAATGATATCTTTCGATCGTGTAAATGAGGTTTGTGGTATTGCGTCTCTGGACTCGAGTGTATTTCTAACAAGAATGTTTCACTTAGCAATTCCATTATATAAGAAGACGAAAAATTTTACACATGATTTAAAAAAAAAAATTGTAATTACGAGTATTTAATTGAAGTCTGAGCACTGAGGTATTGAGTTCGTGTTTAATATCCTCAAAAAATGGCTTTACAGATATATTGAAGGGAATATGTAAAAAAATCATTTGAAATTTTATTTTTCCGCTGACTGTGAACTTATCCGAGCACAGTTATAAAACTCAAACGGTTATAAAGACGAATTTTATTATCATGAAGACATTTAACCTTTTTAGAAAGAGAACATTCCTCTTCCGTAAGCATATGTGTAACTGCCTTTTAAGGTCCCTTAGACCTTTCAAATAATTTATCTTACATATTTGTAGTTACTGGTATTGTGGTAACAAAACATTAAGGAGTATATTATGGTTATTTTTCAAAGTGTGATAATTTTATTTTTGCGTGGTGTAGGGCTGTAAAAGGCATTTTGCACTTCCGCTTTTAGATTGCTATGCATAAAAATTTTTTCGATTTTTTATTCATGGCAATCTAAAAGCCGAAGTGCAAAATGCCTTTTTATAAGGGTATTTAACTAAATACCCTGCAAAAATTCTATATTTCAAACTAAAATTGACACTACGATACACAAAATGAAGTCTTCTATGCGAACTTTTATTAAAAAAATCAACCACATCAAATATTAAAAAATCATGGAGTTAAAAAAAGGTTCCACATATCCACAAAAACCGGAAATAAACAGCTTAGATAAGCTGCGGCAGAATATCGAAACGGCAAACTCTCAGAACCTTTGAATAGTGCATGAGAATGTATCATGTTTCCCTCTCGCATTGTGTTTTTCCGTGGCAATCTCAAGCGGGGAAGTGTTTTTAAATATCTCAACGTTTTTTGCAACTCTGCGGTTCCCTTCCAAGTTTTCTTTTCCCTATAAGCCTGCCTCCGTAAATAATTAACAGGACTGATGAAGAATGTTTTTTTAGCAGTTTTTTTTTATGTGAATTCTTTCGATATTAATTTACATGATTTAAAAGCTCGGTGTTTTGATTCTACATTACTATCACTGTGATTGTATTGCTTTTAATTTATAAACAAACAGTTCCTTTATAAGCCGTTCGTGTTTTATTTGTAGTACCTATGCCAATCAAATCTGTATTTATCGTAATATTTAGGTTCAATAAACTTAGTTGTTTTGGATTTGGCTTTAAAACTTCGAAACGGTGGTCACGCAATACAATACAATTCTTAGGTCATACCAACCATTTTCAGGTTATTTCCAAATATTCCTTAGTATTGAGTAGTACCTAGGCAGTATGAATATAATCCTTTACCAGCTGAATCCGGCATCATGGCATATGCTTACCAAAGGCTCGGAATTAAACCAACAAAATATGCATATAATATGTATATTTTATATGGCTTGCATTACAAAACTTACCACGTATCATGGCTTATTTCTACAAGCAAAAACAAGTATATACCTGTTGAATATAATTCAGGTTTGCCAACCTAACAAGTGTTAATTGTATACGTGTGCGATCTTAAAAATCAAACTAACCGTCGATTAGCATATCAAATCAGTTCTTCACTAACTCACATGAATATTTCAAACATGATCTCAATACTCTTAAACGAGGCTTCCAAAAGAGGATGCCGGTACCTATTAGTTAAAGTTACGAGAATATTTGCTGGGACTGATACGTCTCTTTAATTGAGACAAAAATATTATACCAGTAACTCATTAATTTCAATATCAATTTTAAATAAACCTGAAAAGGTCCCAAAACCTTACTCAACGTAAACAAGTACTCTATGAATTCGTTTTGTGTATTTATTTTCTACCAGACAACCTAAATGATATATCGCATATTATGCGATAAGCCGAAATGTAATAATTATTTTTTGTTAGCTGTGCAAATATTTTAAATACTAATATTAACCAACTGAAGATAACTCTATCGCACGGCGTTTGCTCGTAGTGGGAAAACAGTTGTCAACAAAAACAGACAAGGGTTGACAAGGAGGAATCTTTCAATTAAATAATCCTTAGTAAACAATAACACCCCCAACGTGTAAAGCCATGTAACGAATGACCCAGAGAAGTAAATTAATAAACCGGCTAGTAGTCGAGTGGTCCAAAGCGTCGCATCGGGTTCCAACCCAGACGCGGGTTTGATCTTCTGCTATCTATACCTCTATCATTGCAATAATAATATTTCCCACTTTTAAAATTTTGTCAGATTATTCGTAACACAACTTTTTTTTTCTTAAAAAAAAACAGTGACCATACGAAAAATATGCAATGAGACTCCAGGTGATGATTCGTGGATACTCCCTTTTCCACAAGTTAGTGTTGAGAGTTATAAAATGATAACATACATTTTAACAGCCCTACGTTCTAGATACAAAATTCAATACAAATATCTTAGATATTTTAACTATAAAACTAATCTACTCACTGTAAACACAAACTATAAACTTTTACGCTGGTGACCTTATTTGTTGACTAGATCTACAAATTTAAGCAATTCCCAACCTTCATCTTCCTCATCTCCTTCCCCTCTTTCAGCCCTACAGCATTCCCCAAGGGTTATGAATGGCATATTTTCACTGGTTCCGGGCAGTTAGAGCTCTCATGCGGAATTTATAAAAAAGTTTAACCACGTAGAGGCATAACGCCGTGCAGCTAGAGTTTTTTTTTACGTAGGTATTTTAATATCTTAGCGTAGCCCCTTCCAAGCCCGGATTCAAGGGTAGCTTTCCAGGTGTGCTATTCGCAATCTCTTCCAACATTTCTCATGAAAGTGTCATGACACTCCGCTGGAAATGCCGCAATTCATTTTTGTGGTGTTTTTAATGCTTTCGGTTTTGAAACTAGTTGTCTGGGACGTCCTAGTAATTTATAACCCGGCCAATACTTGAGACGGGTCATGTCGGAGAAGAGATATTTTTTATAAGATAACAGTGTGGTTCTCTATGCTCCCTGCCTACATCTTCAGAAAACATAAAAATAAATACATTTATCTATTATTTTTTACGAGCCACTCTGGCTCCAACTTTCAATCTAGGTCCCCTTCATTTTTTTTTTTCATCTGCGGTCAAACTCTGCTCCTCTTTCCCAACCAAGGACGTCATCATTAAGATTTCTCTTTAAAGTTTTCTTTTTATTTTTTTATATGAATACCGCACAAGAGTCTCAACTGCTCCCAACCGTCTGGAGCCAGTGAGACTATGGCATCCCCAAATAGGGTATGTTGTGAGGCAGAAGGTAGTGGGGAGGGGAAGAATATGTGGAAGAGGAAGGTTAAGTACTTCCTGGCCATTCAGATCTGGTGACCAAACACGGCGAAATCCATTTCAAGTATCGTTTCGATTTTGACGAGACCTGGAGTATCTATCACTCTTATATTATATTTAATTTAACTTACAACGTAGAAAAATGCGCGAAAAACGATTGTATTAGGTGATATTTAAGTTGGAAGATTCCTCAATAAAATGTAAAAAGTAATAGACCCTTTTATTGTACCATAGTTTTATCTCGTTCTAACAACTTTGTAAAAGGCACCGAGGGCATTGATGATTTCGGTAGCAACAAATGTCCATCTTTTTACGAAGAGCACACACGTATTCAGCCGCGAATCTTTTGAAAAATATAGGAAATCTCCACACCACGGAATATCATGTCTTCACTATTATTAGGATTTGGCATTTGTATGACTATTCCGGGGTTGGATTTCGATCGTATTTTTATCTGCCCCTAATGTTACTACGGCTAGATAAGCCTTTACACGGCTGACCTCGCCATTTATGTATCATGTAGAATTTAGAAAATATTTGCGTAGCCTACATTTTCAAACAATAAGGTTAAGAACTTTTCGGAACGAATAACGTTTTTTCAAAACATGATACAAAAGAGAAGGTTAGTAGTTTTGGCATAAGTTTCATGGTTTTATTCTGATTTCGATTATAGTAAACTTATCAAAACATTATGTCCATTGAAAAGTTGTTTTCCATATAAAGATACGGAGTGTAAGTAAGTCTCGACAAAGGAATTTCCTAGTGAGACAGACACGGAGCAACCTCTAAACTTTTGTATTTACCAAATTAATAATAAAAAAATATTATGTTTATTAAATGTATATCTTTGTCATAATAAGAAACTGATGTATTATATTCAATAGGATAGTCGGTTCATGCGGTAAGCTTTATTGCCTTAGTGAAAGACAACCATTCAGAATAAAAGCGTTGCTTGAAATGGCTTTTCCTATATTTAGTGACCAGATCTGAATAGCTAGGTACTACTCAACCTTCATCTTCCTCATTTTGTTTTCCATATTTCCTGGATGTTCTATACTATATACCCTTGAATTATCCCACTGACACCGAGTAGTTGTTACTCTTAAATTATTGAAAGCACTGCTTGCCTACCGCTACCGATAAACGTTATCTTGTATGCTCAAAATATAAGTTGGAGAAAAAGTAATTTCGTATTTTTTGCTTTATTTCAACGCTTTGTAAAAAGTGTTACAATCATTCGATTTAAGTTAAATATGCACCGATCTTTTTGATAACTTGTTGCTAACAAGAATACAACTTCATAATGCCTGTCTCGTAGAAGCCCTTGTCCCTATTGGCAATAAAACTCGGACAACCGATTTTTACAAGCCTCTATTGAGGCCAAATTTGTACCCCCAAGCGCGTTGGCCATATAAAGGAATAGGTGGTAATCACTTGGTGCCAGACTATAGAGTGGATGCATAAAAACTTCCCATCTGAGCTCCCGGAGCTTCTGGTGCTGGCTTCATCAAAAATATGTGCGGCCTGGCGTTGTCCTGATGGAATACGATTCCTCTCCTGTTCACCAATGCTGGCCGCTTTTGTTCAATCGTCAGCTTCAAACGGTCGAGTTGTTCACAGTAGAGGACAGAATTGAGCATTTGGCCATAGGAGAGCAGTTCATAGTAGAGTATTCCCTGCCAATCCCACCAAACACACAGCAACACCTTCCTGGCCGTCAGTCCTGGCTTGGCCACGGTCTGGGCCGCTTCGTTAGCTTTCGACCACGATCTTTGTCACTTGACATTATTGTGAGTGACCCACTTTTCATCACCAGTCACCATCCGCTTCAGAAATTGGTCGATTTTGTTGCGATTCAGCAGCAATTCGCAGATGAAAATGCGGTCCATGAGGTTTTTTTTGCGTCAGCTCGTGTGGCACCCAAACATCGAGCTTTTCTTTTAATCCAGCCTTCCGCAAATGGTTCATAACGATTTTATGATCAATATTCAGCTCCTGAGCGATGCTACGACTGCTAACATGACAGTCTATTTCGATATTTTTCATGATTTTATCGACATTTTTGACGACAGGCCTGCCAGAGCGTGGTGCATCATTTACCTCCATTACATTAGAACGAAATCCCTCGAACCACTGTTGTTCAGCACGAACCGAAAGAGTATCGGCCCCGTATACATTGCAATTTTTTTTTTGGTCGCTTTCGACGCGTTTTTCCTTTTCAGGTAGTAAAAATGAAAAATATGGAGAATTTCTTCCTTTGAGACCTCCATACTCGACGTACGAAAGTTCACGACTAAAGCCTGATTCACACCAACGTCCGGTTCTGCTCAGTGCCGATATTGTTCTGCAAGAAAACTTATTGATATGGTATGAATATCAATCATGGAGTATGTGCCAAGACAAATTTGTGTGGCAGTATATCCTTCTGCCCACCCTTGTGATATTTAACTACTTATTTAGTTAAATAATTATTTTGAAGTGTAAAAATACTAACATCGCAGTTTTTTTTTATCAAAAACCATTTTTTTATCACTAAATAATATTTTTATTGATTATTAATTATTAAAAATATTATTTAGTGATAAAAAAATGATTTAAAAAAAAAATCTGCGTTGTAAGTATTTTTACACTTCAAAATAATTATTTAACTAAATAAGTAGTTAAATATCACAAGGGTGGGCAGAAAGATATACTGCCACACAAATTTGTCTTGGCACATACTCCTTGATTGATATTCATACCATATCAATAAGTTTTATTGCGGAACAATATCGGCACTGAGCGGAACCGGACGTTGGTGTGAATCAGGCTTAAACCGACCAAGCGCAATATTGTCAAAGAAGCGTTTGTAGTATACACTCACATCCTATGATCCGATGCGACTACTAATGAACGAGATATATAAATATAAAAATGGCGCGAAATACGAAATTACTTTTTCCCCAACCTATGTATATTAAATAATTTACCATCAATTCTGATTAAAGAGATTCTGGATGGATAAAGAAAATCCAACACTCTGAGACCCAATGTTAATTCAAATTATCACGAACTTTCAGACTTCTGTTTTCCAGTTACGTAACGACTTATTAAAGTTGGTTTTTTTTTCATTTAGTTGGCAACATTATTTTTTTCCGCTAGTTTGTAACCTCTATAACCTCTACAAAAAAACTGAAAATATTTTTCATGCTCGCGCGTTGGCGGTCATCTTCGGTCTGGGGTGCATGAGTATTCATTCTTCTTACATTTTAAAGCAGTAACAAAGCAGTTATTTGAGTGCTGTATTTATTTCATATTGCTAATAAAAATATACCTTGTGAGGACCAACATCAATTCAAATTAACCTAGAAAAAAATTAACATTTGAAAAATGAGGTGTTATCAAGCATCTAATATTTTCTATATGTGGAAATATAAATGCTAGTCACAAATGGTTAATTAGTGCTGAAATCATGTTATAAATAATAAAATAGATCTCTCCGGTCGTTTTAAAATGGTTTGCCTAGCTGAGAAGCTCAAAATCTCAACAACCACCCCTGATAAAAATATATTTCCTCTTTCTTAATCTGACCGGTCGTTAGCTGAGTGGACAAACGCGTCGGATTCCCACCCGGGCGTCGTGCGTTCAATTCCTCTGCTGGCTAAGTCCTCCATCATCGCACAAGCAACATCTTCCGCTTCTTATGATGGCAGTAGGAGTTTTTCAAATACTGTCAGGTTATTCGTAACCCGGGACTGTTTGTCGTTCTTTTTTGATAAAATTAATTAATTCTTTAAATTTTGTTGTTAAGTAAAAATTTGGACAATCCAAATATCATTAATCTAACTCTGGAACAATATGCATCTCCTGCTACAATACTGAAGACTCTTAATACATATTCCAAAATGTTTCGTAGATATTTGATTAAAAACAAAATAAGCCATTACCTAAGATGTCTTTTTAAGCCATCCAGCTATGAAATTAATTTCAAACAACAGAAAAGCGTTTCACAAGTCTGCTGTGTGAATAACAATTTAATTTACGTGACTGTTAATCTAGAGTCACACTGCCTTGTCATTATTTTGATAATCATGTCAAAGTAAATACGGCTGACCTCCACTCATAATGGAAAAGGGACAGTATCACTAAGCTTTGAAACTTTATAAATTGAACTTTCATGAGAAAAAACCTACAAAATGTTTTTTTTGTTGTAAAAAACGCTCGATTTCTAACACGCAAACTTTGGATTTACAGCACTTACCAATATACCGAAGCGATCTTAAGTATATATGGAATGCATCTCGTCTCCCATTCAGGCAAAAGTTTCGAGCCTTAAAATACGATTTTGAAAAAAAAACTCTTAAAATATATAGTATAAAACCTAAGATTTACCTTAGACACCTTTTCACCGAACAAAACTTGTGTTGAAAAGGGTGTAAGTCAGTTATCCGCTATGAGTATCGAACCTGACCCGTTCAGCTGCCAATCAAGCGTCCTAATCACCTGGCTATCGACCACCTAATATTGCTAGATTTTGATTTTAGAAAGCTGAAATTTCATTTGAAAATATTTATACCTTTGTGATCATTAACGGTCAGTCCGTATTCTCAAATAATACGAGATAAAATAGTTGCTGAAGCGAGCACACCATTTATTGCTGCTTCAAGAGAGACGACGGACCTTTTGCTATTGTGCAAAGAACTGTAAATTGTGTATTGTACCGCTTTGGCAACTAGATCAATTCGTTTGGCTGTATTAAAAACCACCACACAAGGAGGCGAAGATTGAAAGATCTCATCCCTCACTGCCATCTAGACTCTCCATACCATACGGGATATTAAGAAGTTTCCCCGCTTTCTCGAGCTTTAATAATATCAGCTAAGTTATCATCTCCAACATATTAAATAATGTGCTTTCCTCGTACAAGTAGAACCGTCTAGAATCTTGATAAAGTTATCACATTTTGCACTATGTATCTAATTAGGTCACCCCATCTAGTTTTTGTTCATTCTCCAATTAACTTAATGCAAAACTAAGGCAAGACATCATAAACTACAAAACAACCTTCCTTGTTAAAATAATGTACAGTGTTTGTTAGTTTCAGATGAAACATTATTCCATAGCAATTTCATGAATTGAGAACAAAGAAAATTGTTTTCTGAATCCAAGATTTGAATAGCAATATTACAGAAAATATACAAAAAATACATTTATAGAAAACACCTCGCATAGGCATAAATATATGAGACGTTTTTTATTTCGCATTTTATTTTTCAAGCTAGATTTTTTTTTCTCTCGAGTAATTGATTTATATATTCTTGCGTTTCTTTGAACAGTTCATGATAAAGTTTCTATAATATTCTTGTACTTTTTTAGGGTGGGTAATTATTTATTTAAAATCGACACTCTTTTATTATATTCAAGATTTTGGCTTTAGGGATGTCGACTATTAATTATCCATTCTAGATGATGGTCATTCAGGATTTAGGTAGGGATTTTGACCATAGATTGGCCGTACGAGAAATCAGTAATTCAATGATACGTTGCTTGGGAACATAACCAAAACCATGCAAAATGCATGCCGTTTTATTTTTTTCTAAAACGACAGACTTAATTGAAGTAAATGGACCATTTCGATAAATTCAAGGTTCTAACTATAAGGATTAAACACTAGCCTTTATTTATAAAAAAAAAAATTAATTAAGATATATGGAATGCTGGACATGGAGTTGTCAATTTTGGTCCAAGCATCGGAAGGAAAAGATGTGTGAGGGTTAGGTAACTATATGCTTTTTTGGTTCCTGGAGCGCAACTAAGTAACATTTGAAATATGTACAAAGCGTAATAGTACATA
Source organism: Drusus annulatus (assembly GCA_022651775.1). Classification (NCBI taxonomy): domain Eukaryota; kingdom Metazoa; phylum Arthropoda; class Insecta; order Trichoptera; family Limnephilidae; genus Drusus; species Drusus annulatus. Next base: position 205,778 of record JAGWCC010000445.1, on the reverse strand, counting down.
TACCAGTGTAAATAATTTAAAAAGATTAAACAACGGCGAGACTGGAATAATATATATATTTATGATAACCGTACAACTTTAATGTTTTAATTGAAGGAAAGCGATTATTAAGATACTGAAGAGAGATTATTGCTTGGAGTGGCGTTTGGAAGTGAATGTAATGATGACGGTTCCGGAAACAGCAAAGAGGCGCGCGTCGTTCAGTGATACCAGCGCTCAGAAATACTTAAATGTAACATGACAGTAAGAACCGCCACAATATAAATAATACAATACACATTTATAAGTAGGTGAATGTGTAAAGTGGTTAAGGCAATGGGGAGAGTGCCTGTGTGTGAGTAAGCCTGTGTTATCCACCGCAGAAATATATTCCTAGTGAACCCTTTTAGTGAAAACCCTAGTGAAAACTATTTGCCTTGGAACCTTTCATTTGAACAAAACTCGCGAGTTTATGCAAATACGTACATATGCATAGAGAGGCATACGAGTATTCATAAATATATGTAATCAATTTTCACAACTCGGGTGAAGCCTTTCCACAAAGTTGTCAGAATCACAAGGTTACAATTTATTTTTTTCGTATTCAAATTTTACATTTGATAATTAATTTATTTCGTATTAAAATAGTATTGACTCTTCACTTAATATCAGTTTTATTTTTCTAAGATAGCGTTTTGTGATTTTCTTTATAAAAATAAATGGAAGGCAAATTACAACATCATTTCATAAAGTTATCCTACAAAAATCATGATTAAAAATATTCTTATATATTTAAAAGTTATATTTTAAACTCGGACTCACATGAAAATTGAACATCGTACACCTCAATTTGAATATTTTTTAGTTTTTGAATACTTGGTTGTGGAACTGTCGAAACTTACGAAATACATTACTCGGTGACTCTCTTTCTATTAAACTACGAGTATATATCCTAAAATGGCGTTTCCTGATTTTAATATTGCATCACTAATTCATCTCAAATCCATAGAAAATTTTAAAATACTTGCAATCGAAAAAAAAAAGGTTTTCATAATCTTCAGATATTTGAGTCAATAGCTAAAAACATAGTACTTATTTATAAACAAAGAAGATAATTAAAACATTAAAGAACACAAAAATGTCACATAATAACCACTCAAGTGTGTATTATCATCTACTCACTGATAAGATATGTAGTTTTATAACCAAATGTAGGTCTCGTCAAAATATTTAAATGGCATTAAATTTTCCTTGAACTAGATTTTAGTTGTCATGCTATACGGCCGTAATGCGCCAAAATAAACAGGTCAGGAATTTTTATTTTATTTTGGGAAACAAATTATCCGTGTCAACAGCCAACGGCTAACAACCCTTGCTTGACATTAATATGGCATATTCATTTTTTCCTGAAATGCCAACCCCTCGTACGGATAAAATCGCATAATCAAGTGGGCGATTCTCGCGCAGAGTGGCAATCTGCCCTGTCTTTTTTTTTCGATAAGTAAAAATGTAACTCTCCTGACCGGGCGCCGTTCCCGCATTTCAGTAAAATAACCATCAGGCTGTTTCTCCACAGACGTAAGTAGAAAGGATGCACCGCCACACATCTCTATATAGGCACATTCTTTGCTTTAAATATCATTTCATGCATATTCCTCTACTATTCTGACTCTTTACATGACCTGACTCAGATGTTTGATTCATCTGATCTGAATTATTGCGTCACTCACTTTCACGCTATATATATTTGCACTCCTTTCTCCGTTTGTCTACTTTACGTGTAAAAACCATATTTTCTTCATGATTCCATATGATTTTAAAATATGAAACCCGAAAGAAAATGTTCATACCGAGTAAGCCATGCAGTTTTCCAGCTAATTTACAAATCTTTCGGGAAACCCTTTTTTTAATTGAAAATTTTAATATATGGAAACAATTTACTACAGTTTCATATTTGAAATGGAAGAGCAAAAAGCTTAAAAACAATCAGTAGAAGTCTTTATTTTTTCACAACAATTAATTCGTGGTGGGATACCATTTTAATGATTAATAATACAAATTATAAACTTTTTTTCATGGTTTATTCAATTAACTAAAATTTGTATTATTATTAATCAGTAGAAGTTGTTAGTAGGTATGACGGATAAATTTGTATACCTAAGCTAGCAGTCCACAATGGAGTGTTTATACCAACCTTGATGTATGGCAGAGAGGCATGAAAGTGGCAGAGGAAGAATGAATGTAGACTTAATGCTGTAGAAATAAGATATCTGAGGCGTATGTGCGGTAAAACTATGTATGACCGTGTTAAAACAATGTGAATATCCGAAAAGAATACAAGGCTGATTTAAGAATAATGAATAGAATAAAAAAAAGAACGGTTAGATGATTTGGGCATGTAGAGCGAATGGACAAAGAAAGCAGTGTGAAAAGAATAAGTCGGGGACGCTCGAGAAAGACATGGTACGATCTAGCGAATCAAATACTTAAGTCGGCCCATGTGAAGAGTCAGAATAATAGAATAGTATGTATGAATGTGAATGAAGCAAGGAGTGTGTGCCAAGACAAAGTTGTATGGCGGTCCATCCTCTCTGCCTACCCCTGTGATAAAACGCCGTGATGAATAGTTAGTTAGTTAGTTAAAATTGCAGAGTTACACCATGTGTGTATAAACTAGTGATTAATTGAATCAGCTTGATTAAAGATGTTCATTTTAATATGCGAGCCATGTCAACATCAAAATATGTTGACATACTACACCCTTTCCTGTTTGAATAAAATCCCGTATCATTACATTTTTAAAAGTAAAGTACAACAGATTTACTTTTTAACTAAATCGCCTTGATTTTTTATAACGGTAAAAATAGAAAAATCAATTTAAAGGCATTATAAAAATATTTGCAGACAGTAATACTACTTCGGAGAACATAAACCCGAAAATCCAAAATCCAATCAAAGATATCTGGTTGAATAGTTTTTTGCTCCCAAGTTATGTAGATTGCCTATAAACTGGCGCGCAGAGTCTTCTGAAAGTATTTTTTATCGAAGCGTAGTAAATTGATTTTCTTTAAAATATATGCTGTTTTCATAAGAAATTAACGAATTTCCTATAAAAACAAGAAAATACTTAAAATTCCATCACTATCCGATGACGGGAATACCCAAACTTAGTGTTAAAAAAAAATACTCTGTAAAAATTTCTTAATGCTTATTTGCTTTAGCCTAATCTTTTGTTAAATATTGTGGAACAATTTGAGGTAAATATGAAAACTATCAAACAAAGTTAAAAGTAGTTATTCATGAAAAATAGAATGTAAATTCGTGTTTAGCCATGCCATGTTTTTAGTTGGTTCACAGTTCACAGCAGCCGTTGAATTTATCTTTTGTTTCCACTGTCGCAATCATGCTTTCCTCGTCTCTTGTTGTTATTTTCTTACGGAAAATTTATGAAAATAATATTGAATTGTCGAAGACATTGTATTAAATATATTATAATAAATTAATGAAATAAATAAACATCCCATTAAAAAAAGCTTTTTTTATGGGTCACCCAAACCCATCACCATTAAATAAAAAATTAAAAAATGGTCTTTGAAAAATCATCATCCCATTAAACTAAGTAGTTTGGCAACAGGATATTGAATACAAGGTAATTATAGATGATCTTATCAATTATCAGTATATAAAACATATTATTGTAATTTACACATATTAAGAAATTGATATACTATTACACCATACCATGATGCACTGTGCAGCATAATAAAGTTCAACAATACATCAATTTCTTTATTACACATAATAGAAACATAATAGAGACGCTAATATAAATTATTTCTACTTAGGAGCCATTTTTTCAGCATATATCTAACTCTTTTGTTCTATTTTGACTCTTCGAGATTTACGTGTTAAAAACATGACAGTCTAAGAACCTACCCACCCATGGAGGTATCCCTTCCCATATTTTGCTCAATAAATAGAGAAGAATCTTTTCTAAAAAATTCTTTTGATCAAACATATAAAAATCTATAAATAAAAGTTCTACTTCCATAAAAAAACTTTTACAAAAGTTCTATTTTCGAAACATTTTTATTTTCTCAATCCGAGAAATTATTACGTTATTTTTCGTAAGAGGCTTGCTAAAATAGGCGATAAGAAATTTCAATTTTAGAACAGTCTGATGTATTAAAAATAAAGCGCCAGGGACAGACACAGTGGCGTCATCGACCAGGAGCGGCTATATTCAGAACCGTTGAAAACTTGGCATCGGCGTTGTTGGAGCTTTTACCATAGTTTTTTTTGTAGTAATTTCATTCAGTTGAAACGGAAATGATAAAGCCTTTACCATGACTGAACAACTAATAAAGTTTGTTTTGCGTAGCGACCATTGACGGGATCTTGAAAAGGGGTAATAATAATTTTATCCGCATCAACAAAAAAAGTTTATGGTGTTTTTTTAAGAAACAGTAGACCTCAAAAAAAGGAATTTTTATTTTTTTATGGAATCACTCGCTTTAATTTCTACTACGCGCGATTTTCAATACCACGCTCCAGGAAGTTTTTATAACTTATAAAATGTATTGTAATTATGTAAAACATAAAAACTGATTTTAACCAAAACATCGATATAAGTGGGGAAAAAAATATTTCACGACGTCAGAGCTCACCAATCTAAAGTTTTTGCTGCTAGAGTAATAAAAAACTGGATTTCAATTTTATTGTTGATATTAGCGTTATTTAAGGTTTTGCTTTTTTAATCCTTGTCACATTCGACATCGTCACAAAGCGGCAAATTTTGTCAAAACGTTTATTTTTATATTTGCCACTTCAAATAACGGCTCCCGTTAACCGTAGATTCTCGACCCGCATAAGTTTTTTATCAAATCAGCGGTGAAGTATAAAACCATTGCTATTATTACCGAGATATGACAAAATTCCACAACTAAAAAGAAAAAAATAAAGACATTGATCATTTTTTTTTGCTTTTTCATAGTAAGAAGTGTTACGAATAAATAACCAGACAATATTTGGAAAACTCCTCCTGCCATCATAATAAGCGGAAAATATTGCTTGTGCAATAATGGAGAACTTATCGAGCAGATGAATTGAATCCACGACGCCCGGGTGGGAATCCATCGCGTTTTCCACTCAGCTACGAACCGGTCTTACTTATTAATGAAGTTTATTATATAAGTAAAATATTAAACATAAATTTATTTCATTTCTCAAAAAAACGACTCATGTTTTTCAATTAGTAGATATCCTTTTATAGTTTCCTTTGAAACAAAAAAAATATATGCAAAGCAAGGATTGCTTGGAAAATAAGGCTTAAATATATTCCTTAGTAATGTTCAAAACCAAAATGGGAGATATTAATAAATCACCTATCCCGACATACTATTCTTTCCAGTCAACCCTGCTTTGTGTCTAATTTTCTCTGGGTGCGAATCTGAAAGGATGGATAAAACTTGTGAAATAACAACCGTAGCTACAAACCATTTTGAACAGTGAGCTCTTTTACTTCGATAGGCCAATGTTAAAAAAAATACTCATTACCGGGAAGAAAGAACAGTTTAAAAATAAAGGTGTTAATCTAAAAAAGATATATGGTAGTAAATCTAAACTACTCAGTCCTAACAGTAAATAAAGTTCATAATTATACCTAATTCCGTGATTGTTATAAAACTTACCAACAATATAATTTATTTACGTCCTAGTGGGATTTCACAACAACTATGTACATAATAGTGAAGTTGACGAAGGTAGAGTATTGAAAAATAAAACAAACTAATTATAGTACCAGTGAAAAATTCAGTATAAAAAATAGCAATAATAATACATGTAAAAGTATAATAGAGAAAAATTAAATATACATTAAATAAGATTTATTCACTATGGTGTGGTAGACTCGTATATTACAGTATTAACTATTTATGAAGAGTTCGTTTTATTACTAATACTGAATCTTCGAATACATCAACATTCTTAAATCTATTATCAAGACTCTGCAGTCGATTTTTAGGTGTGTAAGCCTGATAGTTGATTTTAAAATTGTCGGTATAACTTATGATATTATTTTGGCGAGAATATCAGGGCTGTCAATACCATAATCAATAAATCTATTGAGTAGGACAAGGTCTGAAACAATCCGCCTATCGGACAGCGTAATTAAATTTAGCTGTTTCATCAAATTTATTTAATCAATGATTTTTATTGGAGTATTCGGCTTTGTTTAATAATAATATAAATATGTATATATGTATAATACTGCTAGTAGAAATGACCACCGCCGCCCAGTCTAGCCCGACGCGAGTGGCCGCGCCGTGCTATCGATTCCCGTGTGTGAAAAACAACGGATTTTCCGTGAAACTGGCGGCAGGGAGGCTAGCGGAGCACAGGTTACCCACATAGTCACGTCAGATGGATAACACGGTGTGTTTCTATGAATAATGACATCGAATTGAGTACACAGAAATTTATTTATTTTTCTATGGCGTGGCTTGTGGGGTGAAATTTTAAATTCACACATTTCTGTAAGTACAACTCAATCCATTTAAACCTTTAAAAAAATAATTAGTTGACGGATGTTTGACGGTCTCTGCGATCAAGTAGTTATGACGCTGCGGAGGTTGCGGATTCAAATCCTAGCGTGCGCAAATAAATTTTATCTAATTAACTTGTGTTATTGGCATAGATGTAAAATACAAGGCACGTCATATTCATACAAATCTTACGAAAAATGTAGCAGCACTTAACATCTTGTATTCCGTTTCACCCGCGTACGAAAAGGATAGCCATTCAAAGAATATGTGTGTGCGAATGAGATAGCTTTATGAACGTCCCACGCTACTGTTGTATAATCGGGTATTGCGCTACTAGCTCTGGCTATCTTTCGCACACTTATGTATTTATTTATTCGCTATCTCACACCGTTTTCCTTGTGAATAATTGTATTTATTGAATTGAAATAATACGTGGTTTGTGAGTAATTAGGAATGGAAAGAAACACTATGAGATATGTTTTTACTCCCGAATGATTTTTACACCTCTCAGGGCATTTTTTCTCAGAAAGGAGCGACGCGTTTGTGGCTTGTCTGTCGAACGAATGTTTGGGTGAAACTAAACGTAGTAAATCTCAGGTAGGTCTCGCGGACTCGGTTTAGTGCATCCACGCGCATTGTCTCAGTAACGTATCTACATTATTTAATTAATCTAAGGTTTTTGCACATTTGATTAATATAAAATAATATTTAGTACATTTTCGGCACGTTTCAGAGTGGTGAAATACCACCATTCAGAATTGACACGTTGCTTAAAATGGCTTGAGCCGTGTTTGGCGATCAGATCTGAAATGCCAGGTACTTCTCAAACTTCCTCTTTTTCATCTACTTCTCCTCTCTACTATCTTCAGCCTCACAACATATCCCAATAAGGGATGTCATAGTCCCACTGTATCCAGACGGTTAGTAGCAGTTTTCGCTATTAAATTGTAAAAAAAGACGTGTTTCTGTAGAAATGTGTTCTCTGGGGGGTATGTGTGGTTAAACCGTGTTAGAAAGGAGATCCGGAAAAAATGCAAGTTTAAAGGAAGCGTTGTGAATAAAAATTAGAAATGGACGCATAGGTGGTTTGGCCATATGAAGAAGTTAAATAAAGGAAATAGTGCTAGGAAAATAAATGACATGAAAGTAAATAGTAGAATAAGTCAAGCACGCCCAAATTAGATATGTCCCGACAGAGTGAATCAAATTCAGAAGGGTAGGTATTAGATCGATGTAAATGTAGCAAGGCGTATGTGCAAATACAGAGTTGTGTGTAGGTTTATCCTTTCTGCCTACCCCTCTGGGGAAACGGCGTGATTATAAGTTGGTTAGTTGTTTTTCTTTGTTCTAATATTTTTATTTGTTGGCTTCGTGTTATATATTATAGTCTACATGTGCATATACTGTAATATAATATATGAGATGTGTGGGATTGTACTAACCCCAAAAAAAATCCGGAAAAAGTTATCATTATGTTGGTTTATACTTATTTGAATATTTATCTTTGAATGTCTACTTTATAAAAAAATAATGCAATCTTTATTTTTTTATGTCGTAATTTGTAAAACAATGTATAAAATACATGAAAAAAAAAAATTGGTACTATACAACTAAAAAAAATGTTTGTTAATTATTTTATGTAGCTGTGTGTTCTTCTGAAAATACATTATTATATTATACGTATTTTTTTAATTGGTTTACTTTATCGTGTCTTCTTGAATTGTCCCCGATATTTTTTTTCTATTCCCATCATATGTATTTTTCTGACACTTATTTCTCCATTCATCAACTTTACGTGCCCAGCATATCTCAGTGTTTGTTTTTGATTCTTGATAATTACACTTACATAGACCTTGCATTATTTTCGGGTCGATTTAACATAACTGGGAATAATTTTTTAAATCGAAACAATCTTACTTACAAAAGTTTTTTATCATCAGTTTCATTTTACTTATGAAGTAATACTATGTTAAATAAAAACAAATTTTTAACTTTATTCCACTTTTTTATTTTTTGACTGGACAGGTTTCAGCCTATAACGGCCATCTTCAGACTAGTACAAGTTGTTCTTATTCTATGGCTTATATACTATTTATTATTGAAATAGTATATAAGCCATAGAATAAGAACAACCTGTACTAGTCTGAAGATGGCCGTTATAGGCTGAAACCGGACCAGTCAAAAAATAAAAAGCGGAATAAAGTTAAAAATTTATTTTTATTTAATCATTAAAATGGAATTCCACCATGAATTAACAGTTACGAAATTAGAAATAATAATAATACTATGTATTCTATTATTGTGACAAAGAACCAAAAGATAACACGCAAACCTTGTTCATGTTTTGAAGAAAACTGGCACTTCAATTCCATGTCATGCATAAGTATCCTATCAAATTTTCCCACAAGGAAAGCATCAGTTAACGATCACGCAATACAAGACTATATATGATGATGACATCATTAACTATAAGTCATTTTCTTTGTGAGTACGTACCTAAATACGTATGAGTGTGAACATTTTAAAATTAGAACTAACGACAAATATGTTTACAAAATTTAAAAATAATATATTCGAATCCATACCTACCCATAATGTTTAATATTTTAGCAGACATTATTCTATATTTGAAATGGGTGGATTAAAGCAACGAATATTTTTTCTTATCAAGTCATGTTTCATCCCGTGATTTTTCACGTGTAGCAATAATTAGTCTTATTATTAATTAGCACCCCGTGCTCGGAATTCAGATGTTTTCAAGTTATTTTTTTGATAACTCCATTTAAATATTAATTGAATGTAAAAAAGAGATGAAATCATCAGCAACCGTCACTACGCAATCCACGAACCCAAAGATGCGTAAGTCCGTAAAATGGCAGTTTGTTGACAAGTCTTCGGTGCCAAACCCGGCCAAAGGCCTTGGCAATGTCGAGTGCTATCGTTTGGGTCTAGTCGAAACGCGAACAAAGACTTTTCTTGTTTTCTGTAACACTCAACAAGATTTCAAAAAATTTCCAAAATACTATTTAACAGATAAGTATGTACTTACTCAAAAATAAAAAATAGAAAAGAGAGCTTTTGTTTAATGCAAGCTCTAAGTAACGGTTAACAAGATTATATAATAGGATTGTGAATTATATGAAAAAAAAAAAAAAAAATTGTAATAGACCACAGATTTTATTTTAATTTTTATGACTGACTGGATTCGCTTAGCCTCAGCATCATCAGGGTATAAAATTAAACTAAACAAAAAATACAAAGTGTGTGGTTATATGTAGTCGTACATACAGAGGGAGAACACAATATAGAATAAAATAAGAGAACAGTAAGAAAACCAAATAATAACATTTATATCATAGCAAAGGTACAGAGAGAAAGATACAGATAATATGAAATGAAAGAGGTAAAACGTCAACTGAGAAGGTGTAAAAGAATAGTGAGAAATTTTTACATTTTCTATGTTATCATCATTTATGTTTTTAACCGTATATGGTTTTTAAAATTACATTGCATTACATTGAACAACGGTCTGATAAACATTCTATCATTACTTTAAAAATCGTTCTCATCTTACGCACACAATACAAAAATAATAACGACACGATACATATTTGGTTCTGGCAAGGAGGGGCTGAGGTGTAAGGGGGTATGTTGGGAAATGTGTTAGGGTCCTACAATTTAAATGGAATAAAGATGTCACCCTGATACTTCAGATAAGTTAAGGGGTTGTTTTGTTCAGAAAACCTTGTAAAATCGATTTTCCGCCTGACAACGGTTTTTTCGCTATAACCGTCACACTTCAATTACCACCCCCTGCCCGTGCCATTTGGTGCCTGTCCGCTTCATATTACGAATGCCAATGGCTTAAAAGCTAATTAGACTTTTGTCAATTTTTCAAGAAGGAAAAAAAATGGAGCCTTACATTTACACTCAGCTAAAAAACACTTTTATTTAAATTTATTAAAAAAAGTATTGTCAATCCACCAACTTTTGACAAATTCGTCAATAAATTTAACGAATCATACTTTTTGAAGTGTAGAATTAACCACCTAATAGAGTTGTATACATAACGTATTGTAGTTCCAGAGAATGTTGAATAGTGCCATGGAATATTTCTCCCCCTTCCTGTGTCAACTGTGGTTAGAGGTGCATAAATGAAAAGATAATCTTTTTTACCCGGAGAGCGGGCTGTTTTTGCTATTGTAGAGCTTTTTTGAATATGTGTTTATATTTTAGGACTTGGAGTAAAATTTTGTAGACTGTGTTTTGTGTGGTTATAACAATATTTTATTTCAGCCCACTCACAAAGGTTAGGGAAGGAATAAGATGGAATTTGGACGGAGTCGAAGAGGAAGTTGTAGAAATTAGTTTTTAATTAAATTGTAAATATATTAAAGTTCGAAAAAAATATTCATTATTAATTAACTTTTTCGTGACTTGTAATTTTTTTCTATTCACATCATATGTATTTTCTTTTTTCTCGATATTTATCAATGGTGGAGTAAACTTTTAGTCATCGATATGTAGCTTTTTCGTGTGTTTATAGTGGTTGAAATCGAGTGCTAGTGTAACGTTGTATTATAATGATATAAATACGTATGGAAAGGTTTTTCATTTTCATATAAATTATGTATTCATATTTAGACGCGGGGCACACAAGGTGGCCGACCGTTCCAGTGGAATGCAACTACACAGCTGATTAGAATTTTGGTCAAAATTGATATTGAATAAAATTAAAATACGAAAATTCAAAAAGCGGCATTGCAATGCAAGTTGTATTTTTAAAATGCTTCACTTAATTTAATTACGCTCTTAGATAAAACTTTTATTTTATTTCCAAACATCGATTCGTAAATAATAAACGTATAATAAAATAATGCAACTTTTTGACCCAAACTGATCGCTCGAAATTCTTACCTTTTCAAGTTTGTTTCGCTACTTAGGAGAGACATCTTTTAAAGTGTTGTCAAAAGTTTTCAGAAGTTTCCCTTCACATTTCTACGCCTACTTTGTAAAACCTCAGTACTTTTGTTTTACTTTCTGATGCCGTTTTCTTTCAGCTGAGATATTTTCTTTCTTTAGTCAAAAATTGAGTTCAAAAGTAAAAAATATATAGAATTTTGAAGTAAACCTTCTTTGAAATTATTAAAGCATGTTAAATTCTGTTTTTAACTCACCAACGCTTGTTTTAATCATTAATTGTTAAAATTTGCTTTAAAAAAATTCTGAAGATTTTGACCCGTAGTTAATAAAAGTCAGTTTATTTGTTGTATGATTCATTGGCTACACGTTTCTTTGGACGTTTATGTGACTTAATATAAATATTTTTACCGTATTGAAAACCGACCAATACGGAAAAATAAATGTACTGCCCCATCCCATTGGTTAATTATCTTAAGCAGATTTAAAAGTAAGACATTATTATTATCGAAGGAAGCAATCACTTTGTAGCTTGAGATTATAATTTAAAAATAAAAAATATTTTTGTTTTAAGCCACTTTATTTATACACATATAACAATTCGACCGGTTTCGGTTAAACTTAACCTTCATCAGGAACGTATAAGTATAAACTAAGATTAAATATAGAGTAATACAGTAGACAATTTCTTTGTCTACTGTATTACTCTATATTTAATCTTAGTTTATACTTATACGTTCCTGATGAAGGTTAAGTTTAACCGAAACCGGTCGAATTGTTATATGTGTATAAATAAAGTGGCTTAAAACAAAAATATTTTTTATTTTTAAATTACATTATTATTATCTCGTTTCTTGGTTGTGACCATTGTCTTTATTATTTTCTGTCTTTTTTTTCACATTTGTGTTGTTGATTATTGATAAATTTAATTATTAAAAAAAATAAGCATTAATGCCTTAAATTTAATTCTAATTTAAATAAAATATTAGTATTTAGATCTTTCTTGACAATGTATCCAAAACGTTACTCATTTTAATGGCACGCAAAATTTTCATGAATCTTTCTTAAGTATTTCGAAGATAATTTGGCGTTATTTACATAATGATTTCAAACTCTGAATGATATAGCGCCCTTGAAGAGATACAAGGTGTTGAAAACCTATCAAATTTATATGTTAGTTAACAATCTTACATGACATTCACTGACAATCTCACATGACACATTTTCTTTGCTATGACATTCACTGTCTCGACGTGTGAAATTTTATAAATGGTAAAAAACTGATTATCTTGAAATAAAATCGCTGCTTCTCGAGCTTAGTGGAATTCTCTACACGTGCAGTACAAATGTTAACAAACAACCGTTTTTGTCTTGGCTGCTGAAATGCTTCATTCATACAGCATTCTCCAGAAGTTATTCAAACTAAGTGATACGATACAACAGTACCCAGTGAGTTACAGACTAGGCAAACTTAGTTGTATACAAAATTAATAGTTGTGATAAGAGTCCCTTTGTTGGGGACTTTTGTTTTCTGCAGCATGTTTTCTCTTTAACATCCTTTCAGCGGGAAGAAGTTTATTTTACTAACCAACTAACTAACTAACTAACTAACCATCACGCCGTTTCCCCGCAGGGGTAGGCAGAGAGGACGGACCGCCATATAACTCTGTCTTGGCACACAATCCTTGCTTTATTTACATTCATACATCGTCTTTTACTAAATTAATTTAATTGTTTGGAAGCGTTGGAGGGTGAAGTATGGAGGTGTGCATGGTATAACTTTGTGCAGTTATGTTATAAATGTATACCCTAAGCCTGTAATACTGATGAGTATTTAATCGTAAATATTGTTGGAACATAAAGAGCGGACGGACGATGAAAGAAGTGTCGGGAGGATGGAAAAGGAAGTTAGGGACACCCAACAAAGACAGGGAACAGTGAAACAAACGCTTGAGTCAAGGCATGTCACAGGTCGAAACAATATAATCAAAATTTTGTGAGGGATGATGTATGACCATGACTTAAGCTAGTTGTAGAGCATTTTGTGAATTTCTACCCTCTCCGTCTACCCATTTGGAGTAATGGAGTGGAGGTTAGTAAGTTAACTAGACAATACAACTTTTTATTCCTAACTTAATATCCATTATTTTAACTTACAAATTTAAATCACATAACGCTGGAAGAAATCATTGTTCGCCATTTTTTAGTGTACCTATAGAAGAGCTTTCCGATGAAAAACGCTGGAATTTAAATGGCAAAGTATTAAGTTAAAACTTTACACTTTTGAAAAAAAATCTTCTTTTGAGTTTTGATTGGTTTGACGTTTGTTTGCGAAATTGAAAAATGATTGGAACATAGCTGCTTACCTATGAAGAGTCAGAATAACAGAAGAGTATGTATGAGACGATGTATGAATGTGAATGAAGCAAGGAGTGTGTGCCAAGATAGAGTTGTATGGCGGTCCGTCCTCTCTGCCTACCTCTGCGGGGAAACAGCGTGACCGTTGGATGTTAGTTTGTTAACCTATAACGGTGGCGAATAGTCATACTTTTTTTGTCTAACATTTTTAAACATTTCAAATCACTATGAAAATACCATGTTTTAAGTATTTTGCTTACAAAAAATATTTTTTAGGTGATTTATTAATAACGTAACCGAAAAAAAAAATTAAGACCTGTAAATAAAACTAATTTGTAATACACTCATAGAATGATTTGTAAGGGAAATTTGGGGTTGAAAAAAAAACTTATTTTATGTTTTATTTTCAGTTATATATTACTAAAATTTACGACATATTATACGAGTATATGAAATGTACATAAACTTGTCATTTGAATTATTAAAATGATTAAACCCTATGTACGAAAAGTCATTAAATATTTGATTTCACTGCCAAATATTCGCCCCGGAAACGTCATATTGGTACACATACAAATATTTTGGTATTAACATTTTGAATTTGGAAATTGGAACACTTTGACGTTTCCCTGCGCTAATTTATAGTTCGTTAGGCACACCTAACGTTGGCCATTTTACGATTTTATAGCATTAGAAGATGCTACAAAGCGATGAAAAGTATGACCAGCGCTTCGAAAGTAGTAGATTTAAATATTTAATGCAAATGAATAACACAAATATTAAAGTTTTTTTAAAATATTTTCATAGAAAACAATCACTTTGTGGTTCGACATATTTAAAGAAATGAAAAAATAATTAAACTGAACCAAAAATACTATAATAAGTGTGCGGTTATATATACATACAGAGGGAGAGCAAATTATAAAATAAAATAACCAAACAATGAGAGAACAATAGAATAACATTTAAATTACAACAAAGTAACATAGAGAAAGAGACCGATAATTTAAATTGAAAGAAAAAAAACGTTAACCGAGAAGATGATTAAAGAATAATGATACATTTTATGATTTTACAGGAAATATACCAAATATGAACTACTGGAAAAATTTACCTAATCATTAAGAATATGACTATTAATTTTAGCAATAGAAATAAAGAAAGACATTAAAATATATATTTAATATTTGAAATATAAAGCTTCTATAAACATCACAATGTACAAACGATAATGTCATATTACACTTGTTTTTTTTTTATTTTTAATTAGAGCATACATTATTTTTTAATACTTTTTAAGCGTTCTATTAGTGAGAAATAATAGTTTGTTTAGAAATAATGATTTTTATAAAATGTCACGGAGACAATAACAATCGTTTGAAAACATAAATAAGTTTTGAAATAGATAGGTTCTAAAGTTGGCAACCATCTTTGATTTTTTTTCTCCGTATAACCGCTTATTAGGTTATATATAAGTAAAATTATTATAATTTGTATTTTTATTTCATCCCTAAGCCCGTATTTACAAGCTAGTACCTACGTAGGGCTTAACGAGTTTTCCGTTTATTGGATTAACGTTCTTGCGCTTTGTGCACACACGAGCCTTTCTATGGCAAATCACACGGGGGTAAGTAGACTCGTATGATAGTGTGAGTTTTACATGGAAAGACACATTTTTATACATCGTACATCTTTGGAAAATTTACATTTGGTTGTAAATTGTCATAAAATTTTATTTTTAAGGTTGATCGTTAAAATATTAGATTCAATAATTTAAAAAACTTGTGTTTTCAACTTCTTTACAAATTATACAATCATAATTTATATATATATAAACTAGCGAGTACCCAGCATGCTTACCAATGCCACAATTGCCAAATTGGCTTGCCTATCATTCTTCCCCGAAAAGTAAATCCAAAAAGACTTAAGAGATAATTAAAAATATCATCCATGTTACAATTTTAAATACATATTTTTTTTAAATAAGATATAATTTTGCCGCGCATCTCAATGAAAAATATGACATTCGAATTTTAAAGTCTTTATTTTCCACTGCGAATCGGATTTGAAATGAAAATAAAAATAAAACACATTAACAATCGCTAAAATTATTTAATTCTTTCCTCCCTTTGCTCGTCTGTCTCAGAAGAAAGGGAGATGTTCTAATTCGATCGGTTTCAAGTCTTTTTTCCCTTCGCTTCACTTTTTCTGAAGCTTGTGATGCCTTTATCTCTCTTGCTTGACTTGTAGATCGACCAATAGTTTTTTTTTGGTACCATAATTAATTTGACATCGAAAGTAAGGCATTTTGACAACTATTACTATCTATAAACAAAGAAACCTCCATTTGAACATTAAATATCATTCTAAAAAATCAAAAACAAAAACAAACAACTTAATGAGGTACCTAATTGTGTTTTCCATTTTGAAAATATTTATATTCATTTATATTAGTATTGATATTTGATTTATCTCTAAACAAAGAGACATTAATTTTAAAATTTTATTTCATTTAAAAAATATATTTTGAAATATGTATGGCAAACCTCAATACAACATGGCAGGTTCAATTCATACTATGTTTTTTTTAAATATACTAAGAGTTTTACATATTGGATTTAATTCAAACTACTCTCTAAACCTTTCCGTCACTAACTAAAAGAAAACGTGTTATTTTAAGAAGTAAGAAGTTAAAATATAACCATAACAGGTTAAAACAATAAACATCAAAAAATTGTTATTAAATCATAACAATGGAATTCCACCACTAATTGGTAGTTTCAAAAATATAAATATTAATATATCATCTCAATGTGTTGTTTGGCAGTTAAAGCAACACTCTTAAGCTTCATTTCTTATGTTGGAATTGACATAACGAATTGAAAATATTATCATTGGCCTATAAATTAGAGGTATATAAATATTGTGTTCATTTTTAATCGTTAGAGCTCACCGTTCGAGAGTTTTTGCTGCCTCAAATATACAGATTTTCTTCTAGAAATATGTATTGTTTCATACCATGTATAATCTTGATAAATATATATTTATACATATTTTTTTAATTTTAAAACTTTGTTGTTGAATACACAATAAATTATTAATTAGCTATTATTTAGGTATAAATTATGAATGTTAAAATTCTATGAAATTATTTAATTCATTCTTTTGTAAGCTGATTCAAAACCTAAATCCCAATAGGAGTACAAACTGACCAAGAACCATAGAAATATATATTTTCGTTAAAATGAAAACAAACATTATCAGGTTACGAATAACCTGATAATATTTTGATTTCTCCCACTACCATAATTTTAAGCGAAAATTTGAAAAATTTAAGACTTATCTAGTAGAAGATTCCTCAATCATCACTCTACTAACTATGGTTATCATTCTTGGACAGTAGTCCAGAATTTCGAGACTTGTTAACTCAAGCCATGTTCTTAAAATTTTTGGTACCAGTCTAAATGATTTTTGTCATTCTTTACGACTCTACCAAAACTTTGACTTGAATGTTTTTTCTAATATATATTTGGTCCTATTTTTGTCATTGCTTCATTTTAATATTATGTTTGTACTGTTTTTTCTTTGTTACTTTTTTATGATGTTGCAGATTATATTTGAAAATAGCACTTATTTGTAAGGCAGATTTGAAAAAAAAAATTCTACTAAATAGTTTCAAGAAAATCTATGTAACAAAAGCTACACCGTTCGGAAGAGAACCACCGCCATGCCGAGTATGCTACTGAGATCATACAAAGCCATTGTTAACTATTAATAAAGCTGACTTTGCATGTGAAGTTAGGTAGGAATAATTATATTGTGTATAATATAATAACCTAACTAAAGGAAGGTTTGTACAACACGAAACACTGTGCGATGGAATATTTAGCCATTATTCATAGGAGGGGTGTGGGCGATGTAAGGGATGAAAAGCCGTTGAATATGTTAGCAAATAACTTTCATATTTTACGGAAAATTAACCTCCACTTTACCCCAGGGACCCAACAATAGGACGCCGGGCTTTGTTAAATTGACTGACTTGGCACATCTGAAAGCGTTCAACATTTTGTAACCTTAATTTTTGTTGCAAGACTAATGAGAAAATCGAGTCGTTTAAATGCACCTCAGAAAAAGGGTTACATCGCATTAAAATAAAATTATTTTCGATTGATTTAGAAAGGTTCACCTTCTTACTCTATTGAAAGTTGCTTATGAACGCTTCCTTTCTTTGTGAATACCCGCGTATATATTTTTATGTATCATTATGTAGCTAAGCTTTATTGGCCACAAAACTAAGTCGACACCATTACTTTTCTTTATTTCACATGGTGGTTTTTGTAAAATGTAATAAAACGTATAAAATGCTTTCTAAGAGTTGTTTATATCTTTTTACGTTGGATCGGATAAAATTTATGGTTTTTGTGACCGAATTAATTGTCAGTTTTTTTCTGTTTTATTCTTCTTCTTTCTGTATTCTGATGTCCTTGTGCTCAAAATAACTCGTCTTTGCGACTGTGAGACAGAAAGCACATTAGTAAGTAATGTAAATCCGAGATTAAAAACGACTAAACAAAGAGGATATAATTAATAAAAGATGGTCGGTATTCAAGGTAAATATGAAATATTCCTTTATTCTTCTTTCTAGTATTGTGAAAAGACTGGGGGCTTGGTTTTGAATAACAGAGGGGTACATTTACAGGAAGTAATTATTTTAATGAGATTTTAATGAGAACCAATCGGAGCTGTGGACATATTTCAAACAAGCAACTTTCAAAATAATGGAGGTACAGTACAACAACTCTTACCAGATGCTTTTTGGGCTGTCCTGGTACTGAAATGCCTCAAAAATGTTCGCAGAAGGCCGAATTCCCGAGTTCAGAGCCTTAATAAGAAGACGTATCGCCAACTACAAAGTAAGAATAGGCACTAGGGAAAACACTCTTGTAATGGCAGCACTGGACTTCTTGCAAGGCCCCGTTTATTAACTGTGGAGTCGATTCATGATGTCTTGAAACGAAGCTTAATTTAATTAAAATTTATTATTTTTTATACTATGTATTTTTATTATTATTATTCAATCCTGTATATTACCATAATCATCATCTTTATATAGATCTTTGAGACGGATGTGCGGTAAAACCATGTATGACCGTATTACAAATGTGGATATCCGGAAAGAATGCAAGGCTGATATGAGCGTAATGGATAGGATTAAGAAAGGGACGTTTAGATGGTTTGGGCATGTAGAGCGAATGAACGAAGAAAGCAGTGTGAAAAGAATATATGATGCGAAAGTGAATGGAAGAAGAAGTCGAGGACGCCCGAGAAAGACATGGCACGATCAAGTAAATCAAATACTTGAATCGGGTCATGTGAAAAGTCAGAATAACAGAAGAATATGTATGAGACGATGTATGAATGTAAATGAAGCAAGAAGTGTGTGCCAAGACAGAGTTATATGGCGGTCCGTCCTCTCTGCCTACCCCTGCGGGGAAACGGCGTGATGGTTAGTTAGTAATCATCTTTATTTTTTTCTATGTATTATATGGAACTTATGGGATAGCACCACCCTCCCTGAGATTAATATCAATAATTCTCAACGTAAATATGAAACAGAAAAAGCCAGAAATTAAAAAGAATAACGGTCTCGACCGAGATTCGAATGTGGAACCTCTACTCTATCCGGGAGTAACGTCTCTGCCGATTGAGCATCTAAAATATATGTACCATTTTGGAAAAGGCTTGACTCAAGCGACACAACTTTCATACTTTGTTTTTGATTTTTGTCGCTTCAGGTTACTCGGTAAGAATATCGAGTTACCCGGGTTAACTTTTTTTTTCAAAATCGAACCTAGAACTGAAGACTCGTGAATTTTATTGTAAAACAAATAAAAAACGTTAAAGTGCTCTGGTGTATACTTGAAGTAACAATATATGGAGGGATAGCTAATTTGTTTTACCCAACCCATCCGAAATTGTAATAAATCACTTTTTCCGAGTTTTTACATCGTACACCATGAGAGAGAAAGAGATAGCAAATTTCTTGGACCGCTTCTATATACTGTCGCAATGATCTTAAGCTGGTTATTTTCGCTGGTTAACGGCGGTATTCCGCCCACATTTTTTATTATGCCACTAAACTTAACACAACTAAACGGTTTTTTAGGTTATATGCTATATTTTTGTTGATAAAAATACTGCGAAAAAGTGGCGATACGAATACACAAAAACATTATGTCGATATGTGATATGAATGGATGTATAAATATCGTAGCCTTAGTCTTAGCCACGCCCAGGTGCACCGAGTCATGTTAAAATCATCAAAAACAAGTCCAAAACTGACTTCACTGCCTTGGCTTGGACTACCTTTAGTATACTCTAAGGGTGTATACTTCCCAAAATGGCGCTTTAGCCCTTTTAACTTTCCGGCAATGATATGCATATTTTGGCCACATCGTAATAAACAAAATCTCCCAATTCTCACTATGCAAAGAAAAAATGTCGAAAAACATATAACCGATAGATGACAAATGACTGTCATGACTTTGGAACTTGAGAACTTGAATCAGCTCGAGATGGATGGTTTTTCTTTGTTCTATTTTACGTTCAAGCGAGGTACCACTACTTTACCCGGTCTTTAACCAGGGCGATACTTAAGAGTATCTACCACTCTGGTTTGGTTAGTCTGGCTTCTGCTTGATATACAAAAGCAATGTTTTTTTAATGCATATATGTAGGTATTTATATATATATATATATATATATGTGTGTTTTATATCTCAAGTAATCAATAAATGTTAATAAACATATTATTTAAATGTGAATATAATAATAAACATAAAACAGGCGTAAAATTACCGGAAAGAAGTAAATTTATGGTGCCAATGTTGTAGTCTAGAAAAAATGTGTTTTGTGCCAAGATTGTATGGCAGGCGCTGCGCACTTAGGCTTAGTGTGGCGATACTTAAAATTAATGAGGTCAACAATTAAATCTTCTTTCCTGATTATTCATTTGATGGTGCTTAGGCATAATTCTTTCAAATTCTAACGACAATTACAAAGAATCTCTTTCTTGTGCGAGTTCTTACTCACCTTATTCTGTTTTAAAGGGACTATTGTTCCTTATTTTCAACGGATAACTTATTTGTAAATAAAACAGTCAAACTTAGTTAAAAAATATTCAAATTTGAATATTTTCCTGAAGATGGAAAGGTGCTTCCGAAACCGCTCGACAAAATATTGTAAATAAAAGTTGTTTTAAACAAAGTTTATCTGTTTTATTTATAAAAATGGCAGGCCACTTTGTAAATACTTTTTAAATATATATATATATATATATAACTTATTCACTCACTTTAAAATAATCGTTTTTTTATATTAATATTTTTTAAACTGGTAGAATTTAATTGTAATGATTTGAATTTATTTCCATTGCTGTCCGTAGAAGGTCCGAGTTCGAGTCTCGGTTATGACCATTGTTCTTTTTAGTTTCTGGCTTTTTTTCCGTTTTAGATTATTGATATTATTTAATTATAAATAAGCATTAATGTTTTAAAAATAATTCCAATGTGAAAATAAGTTTAACTTACGGGTATTACCAATTCAAACTGTCACGACTTACCGCCGCTGAAAAATGTTGAATTTCCTAAAAAAATCCCAAAAATTCTGCCATGAGTAATTAAACTAAGGAGTCGTCGTTAAGCGCCTGAATAATTTTGTCATCGTTTCCCAGCGATGATGATGAATGATCTCAGCTAAGAAAGGAAGAGTGTTTGAAGTAGACACTTGGCTTTAATGACTAGAATAAAAGAAGCGCTCAGCGCTTCACAGGCTTGTCGCATTGTTTCTCTTCCCCCTCTCATGAATAATTCGCTGAACGCAACGTTTTTAATAATTTATGTATATTATGCTCAACAAACAAATTTTATGGATTCACAGACGAGAGGCGTCATAAGTGATTCTTGACAAATGTCGGAAGTTTGAATTCAAGCAGACGGAAAACTAATTTTTAAAGTATGTTTTTTCTTAATGAATTTAAAAAATAACTTTATATAAGACCACAGATTTAATTTAAAAAGTTATGACTGATCGGTTTCGCTTAGCCTAAGCATCATCGGGGTACCAAATTTATCTTAATAACAAAATACATAGTGTGCGGTATACGAGTATATACATAAGGGGAGAACACAATATAAAATAAAATAAGAGAACAGTGAGAAAACAAAAGAATTAAATGTATAAATAGAATACATACACTTTGTTTTTAACCACTTTTTTATTTAATATTTTGTCTACCGGTTTTGGAAGTACCCTTCCATCATCAGGACAATATTAAATTAATCTTTAGATAATAACTTCATCTCTTCTGGAAGAAACATATGTGGAGATAAATTCTGCACATATGTTTAATTAAATTTAAGTTATAACAAAGGAACAGAGAGAAAGAGACAAATAATATGAATAGAAAGAGGTTTGTTTTGATTTGTTCAGTTCTTTTTGTACCTTGATGATGCTTAGGCTTAACCGAAAACGGTCGGTCAATTAAAAATTATAAATCTGTGGTCATATACAAAGTTTTTTTTTTTAAATTTCATTAAATATATCAAAGCACAAAGTAATTGCTTTCTACGTTTTTTTTTTAATTTCAAAGAAAGACAAACAATTGCGGCTATAAAAATAACATAACGATATTTGAAAAAACTCCTACTCCCATCATCATAATACTAATGATGGAGGTCCTAGGTAGAAGCGGAATCGACCCCGAAACGCCTGGGTGGAAACCCGACGCATTTGCCAATTCAACTAACAACCGGAATGCTTCCCATCGGAAGTTAATTTTTATAAAACTTTGCGCACTTTTTAATTTTTTTTTATCAGACCTGGTAATATCAGTATTTTCGAGAAAAAAACTTTATTATTTAATAATCAAAATGAATCAATCATTATGAACCAATCAATCGTCATAATTGTGTGTTTTTTTCATGTTTCAAACATTTTTTTTTTAATACACTAGTATCAAAATCATTAATGTATCAAGTGTCTATTTGTAATAATACAATGTTTTTATTTTTCAAGAATTTTTTTCGAGAACTATTGTTTCTTAATAATTATTATCAGTAATAATACCGAAACTTCAATTTTAAGTTCTCTTTATCTTAATTATTTTATCATCACTTCACATATACGTCGTACAAACATCCAATTTACATAATTAAAAAATCAGATAGAATGTATTAAAGCAGAAAAATAAAGCTCACCAACGTATAAATAAAAAGCCATTAGTAAAACCACAAAAATAAGGGTTAAAAGATAATAAAAGTTTTAAACAAATAACCCACGTGCCTAGTTGAAAATGCTGAACATGTTAATACATAACGGCCCATTAACGCAATGAAACGTAATTAAAATTTTTGGTAATTATGAGTATAAATTATTTTTTATACGAGTCATAAAAATATAACAAGTACGTTGATCTTTGGTTGGGTATTTTTTTGATTTTAACGTATCTTATTTATAGTAAAATTAAGAATTCGCTGAATTATTGTATACTCATAAGTCAAAATCAACTAAAGGAATAGGAGGCAATGATTCTAACAATATCAAAGTCTTAACTTTATTTTACATTTTTATTTAATTAAGACCTGACGGGTTTCACCTTATGACGGGCATCTTCAGACTTGTACAATTTTAAGCAAGTCTATGGAATATATACTATCAAGTATATATTGTATATTCCATAGACTTGCTTAAAATTATATACATATATATAAAATTTGATATTATTAAAATCATGAAAATGGAGTTCCACCACGAATTTACAAATGAGACATGTAGAAAATATTTTCTTAGGAATTCATAAACAACATTATTTTTATATTCACACTAAAAAAAGGATAAGTCTAATCTCCCCAAACAAATAAAATAAAAATGCAGACAAAAATCTCATATTATTTCTCTTTTTGAAACTGCTAATTCGTGCTGAAAGTTCATGGTAACAATATAACTAAACAGATTTTGAAATTTATTCCGCTGTTTATTGGTAGACCGGATCGGTTAACCATAGTTTTAGTAATGTATGTATCAGTTCAAAAATGGCCGTTACGATTTGAAACCGGTTCGGTTTACCAATAAACAGTGGAACAAGGTAGAAAAAAATCGTTTTGTTATATCATCAAAACCTCGTGCTTTACAACTTTTACTAAAAAGCTTCGCACTGCAGTTAACTGAAAAAATCAAATGCCCTCTCCAATTAAAATCAGTATCGTTTCACTTGTTTATTTTGCGAATTTCCCGGCTCAATTTCCGAATAATGTAACTAGAGACTCCACGAAACTAGGAAGTTCCGGAGTGAACAAGGCCACATCTGTACGGTCGTTATCGCGAATAACTGGTCGGTTCCTCTGATGTTTTTGATGTCGTTTTCGTTTATTTGTGAAACTGTTCATATCGTGTATAAATTCTGTGTCCAAAAGGAAGAACGGAATAAGTACAAAACACAGGTTGTCAGGAGAGCCAAAACATAATTTGGGAATTTTGTTTTTTTTTCTTGTAATCATGTCATATGTCCTTTTTCAAAAAATAATCGCACATTACTTTATTTTCTGACTCATATCATTTTTCCTTGCTAGATATGTATCTAAGGAACAATTTTGCATACTTAACTCAATACTGGATTACTTAACTTATTCTGTTATTCTTTTTGCACACTGAATTTTGTATTTGTTTTATTAAAGGTCAGAACTCAAAAATGACGCTAAACCTTACTTTCTATATATAGTCCAAGCAATCCTACAAATGATTCATCAGTCATTCAAAAAAAGAGCAGAAAAATGTCCGATTTCCAATCAATACATCAGACATTTTTAACTACCTGAATATAATTAACAGATGAATCATTTGTAGTATTGCTAGTACTAGAAAGCCAAAAAGTGTTTATTTTACATAGGATTATCGGATTTAAAAAAAAAATCTTGATTATTCTTGCAACTATTCAATAACTAACTAACTGACCATCACGCCATTTTCCCGCAGGGGTTGGCAGAAAGGACGGACCGCCATATAACTCTGTCTTGGCCCACACTCCTTGCTTCATTCCCATTCATACATTGTCTCATACATACTCTTCTATTATTCTGCCTCTTCACATGACCCGGTTCAAGTATTTGATTTATTTGATCGTGCCATGTCTTTCTCAGGCGTCCTCGACTTCTTCTTCTATTTACTTTCGCATCATATATTCTTTTCACACTCCTTTCTTCGTTAATTCGCTCTCATGCCCAAACCACATAATTTAATTACAGGTATTATAATTAATATTATATTATATCTTTGATAATAAGAAAAGATTCGTGAAAAACCTGACTTATTATATCGTGTTTCTTTCTCAAGATGGGTAGAAAGGCTTTTCAAGTAGAGACATAAAGCAGCCTGGTATTTGTCTTATCTCCAAGCCGGCGAAACAAAACACTTAAGATGTGTGATTTATTCTTCAAGGATTATCCATAGGCCCAAATAAACCCACCTTGTGGTGCAAAACGTTGTTTTCTCCAGCTCCTCGGACATTATATCTGCGTGGTAGGTCACGACTGTCGAAAACAAGTGAAATATTATATCGCTTTCCCTGTAGTAATATTATACCTTTATATTTCGAAAAAATATTATACCTTTCTTGAAAATAACGCTTTACGAAGCAGCATTATCAAATAAGAAGTGATTTTTTTTTTCAAATAATTAAATTGAATTAAATTAAATATTATGATTTAGTTTTGATATTTTTATTTCTTATTTTTAGAGACAGCTGTTTCAAAGTTTATGGTCATTATCAAACTGTGGTTAGGCCAGATAAAAACGACCCTTTCATATGATTTTGGTTTCTTGATTAATTACTAATTACAGTAAAAACCAAATTATCTTGAATTTTTGTTCTGTGTTACCTTTAAAAGTAACTTTTAAATCTGTTTTCCCTAACTAACGAACTAACTACCATCACACCGTTTCCCCACAGCGGTAGGCATAGAGGATGGACAGACATACAACTCTATCTTGCCACACACTCCTTGCTTCATTTACATTCATACATCGTCTCATACGTACTTTTCTGTTATTCTGACTCTTCACATGACCTAATTCAAGTATTTGATTAACTTGATCGTGCCATGTCTTCTTCGGGCATCCCCAACTTCTTCCATTCACTTTCGCATAGTATATTAATTTTCACATTCCTTTCTTCGTTTATTTGCTTTACGTCCTCCGACCATCTAAGCGTCCCTTTCTTGATCCCATTCATTACGTTCTCCGTGCCTTGCATTCTCTCCGGATTTCCACATTTTATCCACATTTCCACATCTGTTTTCCCCTTTTTTTATTACAAACTATTGCTTTTCAAGTCAGGTTTTTCTTAATTGTTTAATAATGTGATTTGCCATTAGTTTTTCCCCACGTTTATGAAATGAATTGAGTGAATCTATTTTTTAAGTACCTTTCTTGATTATTTATTTTTTATATTTATATATTTATATATATATATATATATATATATATATATATATATATATATATATATATATATATATATATGTTTAGTTATGGTGTTCAAAGATTGGTAGACACGTTCAGTACTATCCTTGTATAATACTACCATTCAGAATCAAAACATTCTCCCAAACAGCTCAACGAAATACCCCAATAGGGAAATCCATAGTCCTAATGGCTCCAGCAGTTGAAACTCTTGTTCCATATTCATAAAAAAACATCTACCAATTAAAATATTTTTTTGCTTTTGTAAAAAAAAAACCCTTTTGTTGATTTCTCAGACTTGGAGGCCGAATTTTTAAAACTGATTTGAATAATTTGATTTAATAAAAGTTAAATAGCAAATTAAAATATACCGAATAAATTGTTAAAGTTGTACTCTATTCTAGAAAGTTAAAAAAACTACAACAGAATAATAAAGTAATGTGCTAAAATATTGAGGTCACACTATAACGTAACTATTATTCTGGCGTTCCACATAGGAAACACTTATCCCAAGCCGTAAAAAGACATAATGAACTTTGGCATTTTATTCCCGTGACTTTTCTTCTCCGCCTTTTTTACCGTTCTTTGCTCAGATGCACAATGGCGTGTCACGCTGAAACGTCACACGCTATTTTTTTACATTTAGTATATAGTGCCTGTGTGCCCGAAGTAAGGTTAATTATATCTTACTTCAGGTGAAACTAATTAAACATTTGCAAACATCGAAAATCTTCCCTGCACAGAAAATGAATTTTATTGGCCTATTAAGGTTCCAGGAATCCAAAGGTTTTAAGCAAATTGGCAACATCAGTTTCCTTTTAAATAAGTATACTCGTACATCACACTTCTAGAATTTTTCTTTTCAGTGGCATTTTCCAACTTTAGTCACAACTTAATTTAAACGGTTTTATGGCTAAAGTTTCTACTATGAATAATAAGGTCTCCAGGTAATAAATGAATTTATTAAGCAAACGAAAATATGAAAGAATGCGGAAACTCAGTTATGCGCCATTATTACTTACTGTATTTAATATATATTTTTAAGACTAACCCGATAGGCAGTTCCACCGAAGTAAAACTATATGTCTTTGTATTTTCGTAGAAAGCAAATAAATCACCTTATGGTTTGACATATTTAAAGAAATAAATAAATAAGTTTTAAAACCACGGATATATATATTTTTTAAAGAACATAACAATGAGAAAACCAGACAGATAATATGGATTGAAAAAGACGAAACGTCAACTGAGAAGATTATTAGAGAAAAATGATAAATTTTATGAGTTTACAGGAAATATACCTAATATTGGACTACTGGACAAATTTTTCGGTCACAAGTTATTTTTTCAATTCTTTATATATTTGTACTCTCGCAGCGTTGTTGAGCTGAGAGAGTAGGCCGGGTTTATTTGAAGAGCTATCTTGGAAAACTGGGAAAATCCACTGAGATTAGGCAGTCACTTAAAATGGTAAGAGTGTCATTAGATGCGTATCAGGGTTAAAATATTCATCCCTTGACAATACTATTAGGGCGGTTCGTTAAATTCATTAGCATTAAGCAAATACGCTGCTTGATGTTTGAGAGTTCACTT
The DNA here is from genome assembly GCA_022651775.1 of Drusus annulatus. Taxonomy (NCBI): domain Eukaryota; kingdom Metazoa; phylum Arthropoda; class Insecta; order Trichoptera; family Limnephilidae; genus Drusus; species Drusus annulatus. Next base: position 177,870 of record JAGWCC010000445.1, on the reverse strand, counting down.
AGTGATTGTGAATTAATAAACGTGGAATACTAATACACGATTCTATTGACAGAGGCCGGAGGTTTGTATCCCAGATGTTGACGTATATTTTCATTCCATGGTCACCTTCTAAACAATTATTTTAAATATAACCGACGGCTTCCGCAGTGTATTCGTGCGCGTATTTGACATAGTTTTAAAAGTAAACGAGTTTGATCTTGCTGCAGTGTTAATCAATTTCGATCTATTAGTAATAAAATACATGATATTGTTAGGTGTACAACTTTGCTTCCGTTGTTTTTTTTTCCGAAATTAGAGGCTTTATTGTAAAAAAACTGGTTGTACATTTATGATTCAAAGTATTATCCATCGCTTGCTACTATTGTTTACATCTTTTGGGCAGTAAGTGAATCCAGCGTTAAAAAAATGTTATCTTTTGAAGCGATCCACGAATCTATCCGATTTTTTACTTCTTCATAAGACCAGAAGTGCTGGTCAGCCAGGTCGTGTGCCATTGATCGTAACAAGTGATAGTCAGAAGAAACAACGTCTGTAAAATACGGCAGATGGGGTAAGACATCCCATTTCAAAAAGTCTTCAAGTATGTCTTGACCACTTTCGCAACACATGGTCGAGCATTGTCGTGCTGCAAAATCACTTTACCGTGTCTCTTGTTGTATTGCGGCCGTTTGTTTTTCAATGCTGGGCTTAAACGCATTAGTTGCATTCGATTACGAATCGCTTGTAATTGTTACAGTCGGTTTTAACGGCTCAAAATACACTGCGTTGAGCTGGCTCTACCAAATACAGAGCAGGACCTTGCCAATTTTTCTTGACTTTGACACGAGTCATATTCAAGTAATGCCTCCGATTCCAAATGGCGGAAGCAAAGTTGGACATCTAATACAATAAAATAAAATATAAAGCTTGTTCGGTGGGGTTCTATCAGCTGCAGCCTAGTTAATCAGTGGAAATATACCCTCATCTAACGTATAGTATCGTGTGTACCATGTCATATAAACCACAAAATGGTAGATAAAAACTCGGCATGTTTGCAACCAAAAAAGTAAGGAAAAAACACAGTATTTTCAAAATAAGAACTGTGTGTTTTACTTACAAACTGCCATGGATTCTTAAAAATATTAAAAAAATATATTAATGTGAGAAACGAAAAATACTGCATTTTATCTTACGCATGTTGTAGCAAATTCTAAGCTAAGATTGGGTTTTTTTTAAACTAGATTTAATGACCATCAAATCAAGGAAGAGCGTCATTTTTAAATGTTGACATTTGAATATCTCCATTAAAGGTCGATTTACGGTCAGTTTTAGATTTTGAACAAACTGTGATCAGCTGACAAGCATAACCAAATGGCCCTTATCAAATGTGACTAGAATTAGAAACACTGTTTGTTAGTTTCTGTGATAACTGTAGTTTTACTTCACAACTGTCACACCAAATAACCCATTTGTTGATTTCCATCCTTAACTTTATATAATCTATTTGTTATTATTATGTCTTAACCTTAATTCAAGTATTTTTACGTGATGATCACGCACGTCTTCAAACCCAAATTTCAACTGAACGGAGGCAGTGAAACTCGGATAAAGCTACTAGCTTGTGGACTAATATTTCGAGGCTTAAGAAATAGGGGCAGAAGAGAAAAAAATGGTAGAGGAAAGTTGGGAGAACTAGAATATTCTGATCAGGGCACTAAACCATTTGTAATGTGTGAAGTTAAAATAGCTTAAGTCTAAAGCAGAGGTTCCCAAACTTTTTTGTCCCGTAGACCATTTGTCGTTTTTTTTTTTTTTGTATAGACCCCCTGCTTTCCTAGTATTGATTTTTTTTAGCGTTGGGAAAAACTTCAAAGTTTTGTAAACGCTTCAGGAACTCCTAGTTCTTTGAAATGAACCCTTCACGGTGAACACTTCAATTGTAGTCGAACTCGTCAAAAAATAGTACTAGTCGGCAGAGATCCCAAATCGAAAAGTGCTAGTAAATCAACAAAAATTCCTCTTCGAAAAAAAGCACTAGTCGGTAGAGATTTGAAATCGAAAAGTACTAGCAAATCGGCAAAATATCTTCCACAAAAATTATTATTATTAATATAATTAGGGAATTAAAGTCCATTATAAGATAGTCTTACGTAAGTACCTACGTAGGTACTATCTGTGAGGTGGATTATTACATTTGCGGGAAGCCAACATTTTGGTGACGGCCTGCCTAAATGGAATCCACTCCCGTGGACCCCCATTTACGTCTCATGCACCCCCAATTTTTTTTTCATTGACGTGGACCCCTTGCAGGTCGGAATCGATATAGACCACTTTGGGAATGACTGGTCTAAAGCGAGTAAAATTTCATAATATCTAAGTAGCGGTGTTTCATGAAGACAATACTGGATTTTTTTTCAACATTCTGGTCAGTATCTGGGATATGGTATTTAAATTTCACAGATATTAAAAATACAAATGCCGGCTTATACAAGGTCGCACAACCTTTGCTTTGGTCACTTGGCAAGTGTTGTGGCTGTGCAATGGTAAAAATATCATTGCGCGTTTGAAGTATACTCTTATTTTAATTACTTTACACTTGTAGAATTTACAGATAAGCCATGTGCAGTATTGCTTGTATTAGAATACCACAAAGTGACGTTTAGGGCCATTTTTGGGTGCTGAGCTTTAGGCTTCATTTCAATATTGATTATTGAAAGAATTTAACAAACTTTAAAAATATGAAAATACATAGAAATTATTATTGTTATTGTAAAAATATGCAATAATAGAAGATTGTGTATGAGACATTGTATAAACGTAAATTAAATAAGGACTGTATACCAAGACACAATTGTTTGGTAGTTTTTATTGTGCGCAGGGCCCACAGTAAAAACTTAGAGCCCACAGTAAAAACGAGTATACTTTAGGCAAGAATTAGTATTATATATGTTATTCAATGTAAGTGTAGATAATATATAACTAGAACAGTATTGAGATACATATTCCATGAATTATTTAAGACAAGTCTGATTAGCATTGGTAATCCGATTACCAGAACTCTTTCATCTTTTACAGACTGTTTCAGACTTGGATCGCTATTCACATGTTTGTTATTTATGCTTGAAAGCAGATATTATGTAGTCATTTCAAAGAGCAGAATTAGTGCGGATGGCAGAGCTTAGTGCGCAGCACGTATGTCAATTACCCTTGACCAAATCGTACAAATTAACATGCGAATATCAGAAACAGATTCCATTGATGCGAGAGCATCTCATGTGCTCTGAAATTACGACAGAGTTGGCAAGAGAACCATTTCGAAATAATATTCAACGAAACTTTCTCAGTGTTTAGATTTTTTGAAAAAGTTTATTTATTGAATGGATCAAAGTTAATGTTTTTATAAAACAATCATAAAAATGAATAACTTAGGTTAGGTTATCATTAACAAAAATGACAAATTGCGGTGGTTTTAAAGGCTATCTTGATAACTCGGAAGAAAATGGAATTCGACCCAATTAGTGGAGGGATTCGGCATCTAAATTCCGGTTGCGGTAATAATAAATGTTCCCGTGGTCATGAAAAATGTGAAAAATGTAGTGGAAAATACTTAAGTAGGATAGACCGCTACAAAAAATTGATTTTGAAAACGATCCTAGCTTCATTCCCATTCATAAATAGTATCATACATTCGCATCTTTCTTGATGTAAAGCATTTGAAATAAGTTATTAAGAATGTCACTGTTCATTTTTCAAATATTCTGTTTGATCGAATACACTTTTCGTTTTGTTGGAAATACGCTCAAGTAAGACGCTCGACTACAAATCCGAAGGTCGCGGGTTCAAACCCGACGTGTGTAAATAATTTGCATTCAATTAATATGTGTCATAACACATTTAATTCATATAAAATATTATAAAGCATGTTTGCGGCACGTTCCTGAGTATCGCCCTGATACTCTAAGTATCGTCCTGGTGAAAGACCAACATTCAGAATTGAAACGTTGCTTGAAATGGCTTCTAGCCGTGTTTGATAGCCGTGACAAGATTTGTATTTTTGTATAGCCAGGTACCTCCCAACCTTCCTCTTGCCCATATCTTTCCTTTCCCCACTACCTTCAGCCTCACAACATACCTCAACTGGGAATGGCATAGTCTCACTGGCTCTAGATGGTTGAGAGCAGTTAAGACTCTTGTGCGGTATTCACTATAAAAAATAAAATTATAAAAAAGTTAATTGATATGAAAATATTCATAATCTACGAAGTAATTCCACAATTACTGAATCGATTTATTTGCCATGGCTTGGGACCATAACATTGTTCAGTCATTATTAATAAACTTGAATAAACATGTGTCATTCTGACAATGACCTGAGAATAAACAATTCCCAGTCGAGTTAGCACGAAGTCGCTTAGACTGAAGTACTTCATCAAATATTATCAGATTGATTGATGGATTTCTTTATCGAGGGATCGCGAACTTTAAAGGATAATTGCAGGGCAAAGTTGATTGATTCACTGGGGCTACGAAGTGCCTCGGATTTTTTTCTTTGAGACTAGTTTTCAACCTCTTATTTCTGGGTAATACAAAAATTTCAAAAGAGTGGAAAATAATTATCAACACAATAAAAAAATGCAAGTTTTGGAACAATGTGAGAAAAAAAAACCATTTACAATAAGGCAGGGAAAAGAGGCAGCCAAAATTATTAAATCATTTCATTAAACTTATGTGGTATGTTTATAGGTACCTACCATTATTTAAAAAAATATATTTTAAACCCCTAGAGATAAAAATAGTACAAAAAAAAGAAAGAAAAAAAAACGCCACTGAAAGATATCACTGAAAATTATAGATATCTCTTTGCCAGCTCTAATAATCTTATTTGAAGAGATACAAAATAATAATTTAGCAACTTTTCCAAACTTTGTCCCAAACTTGTGTCGCTTAAGTCAAGCCTTCTCCCAAATGGTAAATATAATTTGAATGGCTAATGGGCCACAAAAGTCTTCAGAATCAAACAAGAGTCAGGGCAGTCGATGTTGAAAAAAAAACTGAGCAAAACTGCATATTTAACTCATGTTTGTCCTTTTTAATAGATCAAAACTGCATATTTAACTAATTTTCGACTTATAATATAATATCAGCTGTATTATTTGTATAACATAAGTATTAAAATAAAGATTTTTTTATTGCAAACCTTCACTGAATAAATATTGTTATCTGACATCCGATAAGTTGAAGGGCACATAAAAAAAGATAAAGGAGCTATACTTGTATCTTTATCAACTTGTAATCTACACGAAATTTGATAACATGAAAAATAAGTACACTTATTAATTTAGTCTCCAAGATCAGAGAGAATATCATATTACACAAATATTTTTCGTGTCTTCCTTCAACGCCTTTGATCAGTCGTCGTATTGAGAACTTATATTATTTGGCTGACAATGTCGTTAACGAACTGACGCCCCCTTCCAAACCAAGATGTCGTATATAAAATAAAATACATGGATAGTTATCATAATTCTGGAAGAATAAAATATAACATTACTCGCCCTCGAGGTGATTTTTCAGAAAAACGGCGCTGTACAGATTATCATGTGATGTTCAAGTAGTATCGATGAGTAATTTCAGATAGTGTAAATTGTTACTAATAAAAAGACAAATGCTCCTTGGGTAAGGCGCGCTTTTGTTCGGGGATGTAGAATAAAATATAATCACTTTACTTGCATAATTTTTATTGGAAGAATTTATAAAGTATAATAATTAAACCTTTAACTGAATATATTTAAGTACCGCACGGCAGTGCGATCTGAATATGAATGCTGAGATAAAATGGGTTGAGGGTAGAACAGAGTCGTAGCAAATGGTCAACATAAAGGTCATAGTCCAACATGTGGTCTATGGAATAATGCACGTTCAAAAGGATTTTAAAAATCTACCCTTAAAATACAAATTAAGAGACAGAAAGACATTAAAAGAAGCGATTAAGAAATACAAAAGGACATTTGTATGAATGGTTCTTGACATGGGTTAAACTGCACAAGTAGCGCGAATGGGTGGGCCTTTACACCACCATCCTAATAAATGTGATTCATACCGATTTGAAAGAAAACTGATGTCACCCATTTATAAAATTGCGGCATCAGTTTACGATTTACAAAATATAAATTGAACTTAATTTGGGCACAAGGATACACCCACAACACACTTCTATCAGTTTATCTATTCAGTGAGTGTATCCAATATCCACAACACACTTCTATTAGTTTATCTATTCAGTGAGTGTATCCAATATCCACAACACACTTCCATCAGTTTATCTATTCAGTGAGTATATCCAATATCCACAACACACTTATATCAGTTTATCTATTCAGTGAGTGTATCCAATATCCACAACACACTTCTATCGGTTTTTCTATTCAGTGAGTGTATCCACAATACACTTCTAACAGTTTATATATATTCAGTGAGTATATTCAATATCCACCGACAAACATTCTTACGAAAGGTCGTCACGTCAGGAACACGGGCCTTTAATATTTCACATTTTCCAATATCTCTTCAAATTGGTAACTCTAGCTTTATTTGCGTGTCCAATTAAAGATTGTCTACCACAAAACCAAAATACAAGTACCAAATTTGAAATTGTCGTCTCAAGCTCACTCCGAACAAAATAGTGTATTTATTATGTTATCGCCTTCATCGCGTCTGACAGAATCGATAATACTTTATTTCGGTCCCATTCGAGTCGTCATGAATTGTCATTATTTCATCATGCCACTTCCAAGTGTCACGCGATGTTCAATCTATTATGGCTTTTCATATCAGACGTCATCCACATACTCGACACATGGATGAGGAGCCACCTTAAATACCACCCGTCACGTGAAGGTCCACCCTGATCAGATAATTCATTTTCAGAGACATTTATTTTATGACGGGTACGCTTTGAAGCGTTTAATACTGCGTGGTCTATTAAAATATAGTTGCTAATTGCTTGTGAAACATCTTTAGCTTTTATAGAGTTAACCTCATCACGCTCTTTAAACCCTAAGCTTGATAGTGTAACTTGTATGTTACACCAACTTTGCTTTACTTTCATTTTTTTAGCAAACATTTTAACATTTTTAACAATGACAACACTTAAGAAAATATCTTCTTTATCGTATTGTCAATTGCTGACACCTATGGACAGTTAAAAACATATTGTAGCTTATTATCTTATCTTTATCATTATCTTATATTTTTTTCCAAGATAAGGAGGTGAATGCCCTAGAACTATAGACTCAGGTGTAGCTGGTTCAAAATTCGGCTTCAGAAAACATGAATAATTTGGGTTGTTTCAAGCATAATATTGTTTTGAAATAGAAAACAATCCATGTATTGAAAATAATTAAAAGTGGTAAGAATCTTAAGTTTCTTTAAAAAAATGTAATTAGACTAACAGCATAAGTTGATTCTTCAAGTGAACGGTCACACGATATATATTAAAAACAAAACGGAAACTTATTATCTTAAAAAAATAGTGATTTCAAAAATAAACATAAAACCACAATTATTGAGAAAATTACAAAAAAAATAACTGGCTGCGTTATTAATATTATTAATTCAACAAACTGATGGAGTGAATTATGTCAGCGAGCTGAATGAACAAATTGGCGTTGCTTGGAGGAATTCAGTTGAATAACGAACTAAATTTTCCTAAATTTACCGGACTTTTTCAAGTTTTCATCTCGAAAACAATTTCCAGCGACTCACTCCGACTGCTTCGTACCGCATTTCGCCGTGGGAGGCCTTCGAGGAAAAGTTATTCCCTCACAATCCCAGAAGAAAACAAGGCTCCTTACAGCCTCGCCAAGTATTTATCATTTTGTTTTTCATAAACTCGTTGAATTCAGTAATTTTTCAGCTGTGACGCGGGATATAATTTTTCATGAATATTTATGCCTTTTCGCGAAATATTCCACTCTTGAATATAAATCGATGTGTTTTGCAAGTAAGCTTGCAAATTCAAACAATTCGAGACGTTAATGAAACGAGACCCACTACATAATGTTTACCTGTCCAAATCGAGACTGATGAATGATACAATAAAACAACTCGAGATATCTTAAGTCCTTAATTTTGAGCGACATTATAAAATTTTAAACACCACTAATATTACTTACTATTTTTTACAAATGCCGCGTGGATAACTATTTAGCATTGCAAAAGGGTGTCTGCGATGCGATTCTTGACGTATTCCAAAGTCTTAAATCTTGAAGTTGACTTTATTATGCCGATGAATTTATTATGGTTTGAGTTAGACAAAAAACACATTCATTGATAATTATTTATTTATTTATTTTATTGTTTACGCGAGGGGATATTGTACGAGAGGGTTTTTACATTAAAAGGGTTTGCAATTGGCAGTGAAAAAATGAGAATTACATGCAAAAACAAAATAAAAAAATGGTTGTAGAGTAGTGGAAAATTGCCCAAAGTCAGTGGGACTAAGGCATTCCCAATTGGGTAATATTGTTGTTGCTGAAGAGAATCAGAAAGGGAAGGAGACGAAGAGAGGAAGATTAAGGTGAACATGGCTCATTATTTATTATCGATTTATTATCACAACGTTTTTTTTTTTTTTTTACATGAATACCGCACAAGAGTCTCAACTGCTCCCAACCGTCTAGAGCCAGTGAGACTATGGCATCCCCAAATTGGGTATGTTGTGAGGCTGAAGGTAGTGGGGAGGGGAAGGAGTTCAGGAAGAGAAAGGTTGGGAAGTACCTGGCTATTCAGATCTGGTCACCAAACACGGCTTCAGCCATTTCAAGCAACGTTTCGATTCTAAATGGTGGTCTTTCACCAGGGCGATACTTAGAGTATCTACCACTCTGGAACGTGCCGCAAATATACTTGTTATTATTTTTATATGAATTAAATGTGTTATGACACATATTAATTAAATAAAAGTTATTGGCGCACGCCGGGTTTGAACCCGCGACCTTTGGATTCGTAGTCGAGCGTCTTACCACTCGACCATGGAGGCCGTTTTGATTCCGAAAGATGATTTTCACCAGGACGACATTGAAAGTATCTACCGATAAAAACTGTTACGATTTTAAAATCAACGAGCGATTTGATACTACATGATACACGTGTAATTATCTGAACAGATATTTATTTTCTGAAAACACAGTGACACTGCCAAAGCCTTTGATATACAATACCTATCTAAAACATAGGATTGCTGCTTCGTAAGTTGAGATCATTATTGTGAGTCTGCCTCACACACGTGCTACAATTATTTACATTTACAACGGAATGTTTGTAATAATTATCGCCCAAAAACATTACGGACGGTGAGAGAGGAGGGCAGGAAGAGATTTTCACGATCATTAGCTTAAGGGGTCGTTTGCATATTTTATCAAACTAATGACTTTCGCACTTACACCGAGTTGAAACACATATTATTATGCAAAGTTTCTCTGATTAACATAATTAAATAGGCGTTAAAATCGCCAAACAAGTGTAGAACCAAAGAACTATAATGAATAAACGAAGTAGGTAATTGTCAAATGATGGTCTTTAAGGTTAAGTAGATCACGCTTATTTACGAATTAAAATACGCTGACGTAAGTAATCACAAAATAAGAGGTGTTGTCCGTCAAATGAATATCGCTATCGGTTAAAAAAATATTTGATTTACGATCACCGTTATAATAATTCGATATACGCCTGTTCAAAAGAAAAGGTGAATTTTGAATTTTCGCGGGCTATGTACATTCGATTATCGATTTTTTTTTATGTTGGTACACATATGTTTATCATATGTTAGCATTATCAACCATTTTGGATTAGTGGTTTCTTTTTGACAACTGGAAAGGTTAGTCACGTTTTTGTGTGTTCTTCGATTTTTTACTTTTGAAAAAAATGGATCAAAGAATATGTATTAAATTTTACGTTAAAAATAGAATAAAGTGCTCCAACGCACTTAAAATGTTGACTGTGGCATTCGGCGAGTCTACATTGTCTCAAAAAGTGTTTATAAGTGGTACAAGCACTCTACAGAAGGCCGAGAAGATGTTAATGACGATGAGCGTCCTGGAGTTGCAACCACGTCAACAAACGAAGAAAACATCGAAACAGTGAAGAAAATGGTTTTGGAAAATCGTCGAATCACTTTTAGGGAAGTTGCAGAGGATTTTGGCATATTAATCGGCTCATGCCATGCAATTTTCTCGGATTTTTCGGGCATGAAACGTGTGGCAGCGAAGTTTGTTCCGAAATCGCTAAATTTTGAGCAAAAGCAACGTCGCATTAGTATCGCTCAGGAGTTGTTGAATGACGTCAACGACAATCCAGATTTGCTCAAAAGGGTCATAACTGGTAATGAAACGTGGGTATATGGTTATGACGTTGAAACCAAGGCTCAATCATCCCAATGGAAGCGGCCAGAAGAGCCAAGACCGAATAAAGCACGCCAAGTTCGATCAAATGTAAAGGTTTTGCTCACTGTTTTCTTCGATTACAATGGCGTGGTGCATCATAAGTTCTTGCCAACAGGTCGTACGGTTAATAAGAAATACTACAAGGAAGTTATGTAACGTTTGCGTGAAGCAATACGGCTCAAACGATCGAAATTGTGGAAAAACAAATCATGGATTTTGCATTACGATAATGCACCAGCTCACACATCAATGCTTGTTCGTGATTATTTGGCCAAAAACAACACCGTAATCATGCCTCAACCACCGTATTCACCAGATTTGGCTCCCTGCGACTTTTTCCTATTCCCGAAACTGAAGAGACCAATGAAAGGAAAGCGTTTTGCTACAATTGATGAGATAAAGCCAGAATCGAAGAACGAGGTGATGGCCATACCGAAAAGCGCATTCCAGAAGTGCTTCGAGGATTGGAAGAAGCGCTGGCATAAGTGCATTATATCTGAGGGGGATTAATTTCAAGGGGATAAAATGGATATTGATGAATAAATAAACACTTTCCGAAAAAAATCGAAATTCACCTTTTCTTTTGAACAAACGTATATCATAAATGACAACTGTTCCTGTTTTACATTTTTTTTAAAAACATTTAAATGACTAAACGTCACGACGCTATTTTTCAGCATAAGAAGGCAGAAAGAGGAGAATGCCACTCGATTCTTTCTTAGAAAACGATATATTTTCTTTATACATCGCTCCATGCATATTTGATTGGCTTGGACGGGAAAAATCATCTTACTTGAATAGTCAAAATTTTCTTTCTTAAAATTGTAATTCGTAATGCTTTCTTATATAAGGTAAAAGTTAAGAAAATATTCTTCTGTTATTCCGATTCTTGACATAACCCAAGTCACTTGATCATACCTTGTCTTCCTGGGGCGTCCCCGACTTCTGCCTTATTTACTTGCGTCACATATTCTACTGACACTAACATGACACTTTATGTGTAAACCACCTGTGTCTTCTGACTAAATAATGCTGCTGTGTACGCTGTTACTGGCTTTGCTAGTACATAATTAAAACCATACATAATTGATTTTATGTTACGTATTTTTGCATGAAAATCAAAAAATATATTAAATGAATCATTAGGTTAAACCTAAAATCAACTCATCGTCATATTTACTATCTTTTCTCAATCGAATAGGGAATCAATTGTGGCTTTATTCTAGACCCAAGACATCACTCTTTAGTGGTATTTCGATGTTCTCAGCCCATTTCTAACCTCAATCATTTTATTTTATCCATTTTTTCTGGGACCAACTGGACGTCTTCTCTCTAGAATTCTCCATAGGATTTTGTTTGGAAGTTATTCCAAGATACCTTATTTTGGATTCTTCTATAACTTCTCTAACTGTATCAGGGGTTCCGAAGCTAAGCTTTACATGAATTATTCATACTTTTCTTATAGTAGTCTATAAAATGCATTGCTTTTTTAAGTGTCGTAAATAAAACTTAGTGAGCGGCTGAAATCTAGCGTTATTTTTATTAGAATACTCTTTTGGGAACGCGAACTAAAATTCTTATCTCTATGGCTTGAATACGAAATTAATACAGAAGTAACGAATTTAGGTTGTGTGAATATTTTTATCCTTTAAATAAACTTTTTTCGTCAGTTAATTGAACTAGAACGTAAAAAAAACCACACCGAAGACAACAATTTAAATCGAAACTTTTCAAGTGGTGCTTTTTAACGTATTTGAAAACTCGAATGTTATCGCTCGGCGAATAAGAAGGGAAACTTTTTCTTGTACTTGAACTCATAAGTTAGCAAGAAACATTATTGTAGAAAGGTAAAGATCCTTCGTCAGAGTGTTTTTTTTTCTGTGACTTAAAAGTACCCTTTTGAGGTTACTCTACAAAAATCTACCTGCGAAATTAATATAATATTTTGCCGTGTGGAATTTTTACCTCCACGGGTTCCGAGTGGTCTGGGTCAAGATGGATTAAGCTGGACTTAAAAATTATGACTTTTATTATTATTTTATAATAATAAGGCTTTGCGTGGAAAGTTTTAGTGATACTAGTGAACATATCTCGCATTGAATGTAAAATCGTATTAAGTTCAAACACTTATTGTAATTTTTCTTCAATTTTCGTATTTTTCATATTTTCGGTGTTTTGAAAAAGTTTCACGAGATTTTTGGTCAGTATCCTTCATTTTCTTCAGAAATAGAAAAAAATATTTTTTTTTTAATGCCATAAGTATTAAAAACTTCGCTTGTTTTACATTTCATCAAAATAAAATATATTCTTTGATGAACGTCTTTTATTGGTGTATTATTTGACGCATTACTGACTTAATTTTCTTGCACAAAATTTATGGTGAGATAGAAAAATTGTGTTTCATCTTAAAATTGCTAAAAAAAGGTGTAAATATTTCGTCTTCTAATTCCTACAAAAAAAAAAAATGGTATTGTTTTATTATATTTATTTATATATTTTTTTATTATTGTACAACAGATATTAAATTCAATTACGGTATAATGGAAAACAACAAAAATTGATTTTTTATAACTAAACATTTTTTAAATTAATAAGTATTTTGAACATAGGTAAATTTCCGGTAAATATGTACATAAATATACATATATACATGATTTATTTAATAGAATTATACCTTTTTTCGTGCTTCGCTGTGCCAAAATATCTGTCCGACCATGGGGTATGCTAAACATGAAATGATTTCTGCTGCGGCAGTATTTCTCAGGCACGAATAAGCAGTAGCATGCCAAGAGGTTATTATTTCTCACATAGGTTCGTTAAACATCAATCATTATGCGAAAATAGTCTTCATATTCATGCAATTCTGACTTGTGAAACGACTCAATATTATCAAAAAATATTTATTTACATCTAGTCAAGAGTAAACTTTTTTTTTAATTAAAAAAAAAGTGATTGCAGGTGGTTAATTTCTTATGATAGGTCAATTCGAACGAAAGTCCTAACGTTAAAAAAGATGATATTATATAACTTCAGCTGTAATAAAAATATTTCACTATTGCCATCACATTTTTATTACTGCCATGAAAGATACCGGAAGAAGATCTGAAGGTGAATCTGGCTTTAGTTGGAAAACTTTATATGGCCAGCTTAGTATTACGGATAAAAGTTTTTTCCGCGTTGGGAATTTTAATATGTTATAATCAATGCTTTCCGGAGTTATACAAACACATCGTCCTTGAGAATTTTTTTATACTTCCTTGGACCTAAAATTTATAAGACGCAAATATGTCATTTTAGAATCTCTCTCAAGCGAGAATTCTAGACTTCGTAAAATGTACAACATTGCTGTGTTAAAATTTATACATTTAAAAACCTATTTTGGTCAGTACAATTAAATAACGCCATTTTAATATCGGAATGAACTGCTCGTAGAAAAAAAAAACAGTTACAGAAGATATTTCGAAGGTTTCTTATTATTATTTTTTCAAATGTCTTGATAATAGTTTTACGACTATCAAAAATTTTTATACAATGTTTCCAATTAAGACAAACCATTTTTTTTGTCAACAAAATATTTTATTCCGAATGTTATTACGTTGAGTTGCCGAAACAAGAATTTAAGAGAAGGAAAAATGTCAAAACATTAAATGAACAGACACTCAAGCCTTAACGTCATTCAGCATTGTATTTTTTAAATTAATATTAAAAAGGACTATCAATGCTATAAGATTAACTATTATATCGTTTTAACAACGTTTGGCAGCTCAAGTATTCTAATTTTCTATATTACTGATTTTATGTCGAAAAACCTTATTTCAAGAAGAGCGAATACAATTTTCCCGAAAATTCCCCAGTGGTGTTTTGGTTTTTCTCTTCCCTGAGGTGGTCAGAATATATTGCTCTCTCACACTTTCTATAGGGATCATAAAATTTTCACCTTTCAAAAAAAATCTGTCATTGTAATACACGAATCCTCCCGTTTGATCACCACTTGACTTTCAAAATATTTCATACATTTCTGAATTAATTTTTCCATAGATCTATGGAAAATGCCAGAATTATCACGTCACTTGGAAAACATTTATTAAATAAATTTCACAAAACTATTCAATACGGTATAAACTTAAAAAATATTTATGTATTTTGATTAATTTTCCAATCCGTTTCAAATCAAAATACCCTTTCTTAATATAAGCTGAAGAAACACAACCCGCCATGCATAATTTTACAACAATGATATCAAAAATGGAAGCCCTAGTTAAGATCACCGAGCTGAATGCTTCTAATTGTTTTGAACAGTGGCGCCTCGTGAGTTTTATTAAATAGAAAAGACGTTTACGAAATTTATTTTTTAAATATGAAATATTTTCTTGTAAAATCAATGCTTGCTTTAAGTATTTTATAGTATTTTACCAAATATAACATTAATATGTTTGGTGAAATACTAGTTTATGTGTTCTCTTTCTACACTTTTTATTACATCTGCTTCGCAACTCTCCTACTCACGGTGATAATAAATGTATCTTGATATTTTCGCAGAAAGCAATCACTTTGTAGTTTGACATATTTAATGAAAAGGAAATAATAACTTTGTATAAGACCACAGATTTTACATATATATATTTTTTTAATTATTCGTTTATCACGTTCTCAGTTGACGTTTTGCCTCTTTTATTTGATATTATCTGTATCTTTCTCTATGTTCCTTTGTTATAATTTAGATGTTATTCTTTTGTTTTCTTACTTTTCTCTTATTTTATTTTATATTGTGTTCTCTCTCTTTTATTATACAACCACATATAATGTATTTTTTGTTTAAATGAAAGCCTCCATGGTCGAGGGTACAGATAATTTATTATTATATGTGCCCTGACGGTTTCGCTTGGATCCAAGCGAAACCGGGAGCGGTCATCATAATAAATTCTGTATTTTAAAACAAAGTATTCTTTTATTTAATATAATGTCCAACCACCATGTGATTGCTTCTTACGAAAAAATATTTTTTGTTTAGTTTAATTTTGTACCCTGATGATGCTTAGGCTTATGAAAATCGGTCGGTCATAATTTTTTTAACAAAATCTGTGGTCTTATTCAAAGTTATTGTTTAATTTTCATTACATTATCTTGACTTCAAACAGTTACGAATTATGCATGACTAAAATCTAATCATAACTAAATCCACAAAAAAACAAACTCTATATCAACATACACATAAACGAATGTAGGGTTAACAATGAAGTGTTTATACCAACTCTGATGTTTGGCAGTGAGGCATGGAACTGGCAGAGGAAGGACGAAAGTAGACTGAAAACTGTGGAAATGAGATCTTTGAGACGGACGTATGTGCGGTAAAACCATGTATTATCGTATTAAAAATGTGGATTTCCGGAAAGAATGCAAGGCTGATGTGAGCGTAATGAATAGGATCAAGAAAGGGACGCTTAGATGGTTTGGACATGTAGAGCGAATGAACGAAGAAAGGAGTGTGAAAAGAATATATGATGCGAAAGTGAATGGAAGAAGAAGTCGAGGACGCCCGAGAAAGACATGGCACGATCAAGTAAATCAAATACTTAAATCGGGTCATGTTAAAAGTCAAAATAACAGAAGAGTATGTATGAGACGATGTATGAATGTAAATGAAGCAAGGAGTGTGTGCCAAGACAGATTTATATGGCGGTTCGTCATCTCTGCCTACCCCTGCGGGGAAACGGCGTGATGGTTATTTAGTTAGGTTAACAACAGAAAAAAATGAGTCAATTACCTACGGCAGTTCCTGAAATGTTTTCGTCGTACCGGAAGCAGCTCCACATCTCCACTGCCTACAATGCCTACAATGCCTTCACCCACCCTGTGGATGTCACCCTACAAGTGAGGTTGCTCACTCGACGACAAGTGGGCGCCTGTGCCAACACCCTCCGAGTTCACTTACAGTCCACTCGCCGCGATATTAAAACGGTATCGATAAAAGAAAATTAAAAAGATAACCGATCTGAGAAATTGTAAAATGATTGAAGTTTTACAGGGAGGGTGAAAATATTATTAGTTTCCAGAAACATATTTACAATTATGAAACTTTATTTTTGTGAAATAATGGCTAGCAAATATTACACATAATGAAAATGAAATAATAACTTTGTATTAGACCACATATTTTATTTTTGTTTTAATGATCGACCAGTTTCGTTTAGCTTAAGCATCATCAGGGTACAAAATTAAACTAAATAAAAATTACGAAGTGTGCGGTTATATGTACATATAGAGGGAAAATGTGCAAAAAACAAACAATAGCATTCAAATTATAACAAAGGAACAGAGTGAAATAAATCTGTGGTTAACCTTACATACGTTTATGTGTATGTTGATATAGAGTTTGTTTTTTTGTGGATTTAGTTGTTTTTGTGACGACCATGAATAATTCGTAAATGTTTGAAGTCAAGATAATGTAATGAAAATAAAATAATAACTTTGAATAAGACCACAGATGTTGTTAAGAAATTTATGATCGACCGATTTTGATAAGCCTAAGCATCATTAGGGTACAAAATTAAACCTAAAAAACACATTATATGTGGTTATGTAATAAAAGAGGGAGAACACAATATGAAATAAAATAAGAGAACAGTAAGAAAACAAAAGAATAACATCTAAAGTATAACAAAGGAACAGAGTGAAATAAATCTGTGGTCTCATACAAAGTTTTTTTGTTTTTATTAAATATGTCAAGTCACAATATTATACCATAACATATGAATATTTCAGGTAAAGATAAAAATATTCATTTAGTCAAGTATAAGCTTCTCTTAACAAACATTTGCTATGATTAACCAGCTGTGGGTAAAGAGCTTTCTGAAGAGATTTACCTCATAATTTGGAAGTGCACTATTTGAAATTGAAAAAGTACATATATATTTAAACTTTTGGTTTTGAGAGATGTATAATTTTTAGAGAGAATTACGATTAATGGGGAAAATCAGTATGAGTAGTTGCGAAATGCGGAAATAAATTATGGTTATACTAAACAGAAAAAGGAAGTATTCGTTGGAATACTATTTTATCACAAAGAAAAAAACTATGAACCGTCAAAACATATCTGTACGAATTACGCACTCAGTGTTCAGTCGAAATGCGCTTGGATCATAATGAAATTAATTGAGGCCAGTTCTAGTATTTTTTTCTCGATATATCGATAGATAAATATAGTGCGTCAATATTTTGTATGTTTGAATTTCCGCTCTCTAAGGGAAAAAATTAAGAACAAAGTTATGGCGACCAATAATTTAATTATATCGTTCACACAAACTGTCAAACGCGATTTATTGCTTCAAAATAAATTTGTTCCAAGGTGATTTTATGGATTAAGTGGAAATTCAAAGCCGTAAAAAGAAATGGATAACAAAGTACATCCATCGCCTTCCGTTCATCGAGTTATTTGATGTTTATTTATACGTTAAAGGTCAGCAATACAAAAACACACAATTTGAACGATTCTAATACAAACAACACAACAAATGATTTATCTGTTCATTCTATACGAGTATTAGGATAGTGCCTAAAGTATATACATGTATGTTATTAATAAATTTCAAAATTATAATCTTTTAAAATTTATATGAAGAACATATCAGAACTTTAGAAAAAACTTTCTAAAATGCCTTCGCTGATTTCCAAACTGCACCTTTCACAGATATCGCCACCGGAAAGGTAAAAGGGCTAAAACGCCACTGTGGGAAGCTTACACCGGAGCACTTAGAAGTTTTTTGTTTGTTTTTGCAATAAAATTCATAAGTCTTCAGTACCCGGTTGGATTTTGAAAAAAAATAGCAATTAAAAAGTTAACTCCGGTAACTCAATGCGCTCACTGAGTTACCTAAAGTGACAAAAAGATTAAAAAAGTGCCAAGCTTGTGTCGCTTGAGTCAAGCCTTCTCTCAAATGGTAAATATATTTTAGATGGCCTTCAGCCACAAAACTCTTCAGAATCAAACGAGAGTCAGAGCATTCAATGCAGAAAAAAAAATGATCAAGACTGAATATTTAACTCATTTTTGGTCAATGTGTTGCTTAAGCCCTTTTACCTTTCCAGCGATGATGTGTTATTATGTATTTCATAGAATTTAAAGGATTATTATTTGAGAAATGTATTTACTGGAAAAATTAAACATTTTCCTAACCGCCCATATATAATAATAATGAAGTTTTATTCCATAAGGTATGCAGGAGTAGTGCAATGCAATATCTTCCATAATTGATAATAATACATAGTAATAATAACATAAATGTTGTAATACACACAATAATAATAATAAAGAAAAATAAATTCATAAGAAAAATTCAAAAAAAAAGAGTGCTAAAAAGGGTACGGATCCCGCTGTGGGATTCGAACTCGATCCATCCAAACGCTAGCTGAATAGGTTGTTCCTCTTAGTAGTGAATGTTATTTTAATCGTGCGTGCTTCAACGTAGTCTCCGCATCATCTGCATCCATCGCTCGTTGAGAGGAGAGCTGAGCCATTCAGATGCAGTCGCGACAATGACAATGCTACATATAATTTACGGATAAATGTTTTGTGGCATTGCTTGAATTAGAACCCTGCAATGTGACTTTAGCGCCACTTTTAAGTGTTGAAGCTTAGTCACATCCTCAAGGATATAGTGTTGAAGTTATCAAATCATATATAATAAATCTTCATTACTAGCGCTTTGTTTTCCTATAAAAGTTGTTATTTCCAATTTGATGGGTTTGCGAAGTATCCCTTGAGCCGACATGACATTGTTAAAATACCTCAAGTCTGTGCGTTAGTCTAAGTAAGTTAACGGGTTTGTTATGAAGCCAAATCTATTTTCGGATTTAAGTTTCGCGGATATTTATCGACCACTAAAATATCTAGGTCAGGATATGAATTTTCCTCCCGCGGAGATTCCCATAGAAACAAATATATAAGGACGTGACACTACAGCAAGGATCGAATGAAACCAGCTTCTCTTGCCTCTAGACATTAAATTAAGAAAAAGTTTAAATTTAAATATTTTCAAAAAAATTGCCATCATTGATATAATACGTCAGAGATGATGAACCCGGTGACACGCGGAAGAATAAATTTGTGCAGCCAAAAAAAAATTATACTTTTTTATGTGAATACCGCACATGAGTCCCAGCTGGAACCAGTGGGACTATGGCTGATCAATGAAGTATGAAGCTGAAGAGGGTGGGGAGGGGAAATAAACAGGGAAGGGGAATGTGAAAAATTACCTGACTATTCAGATCTAGTTGCCAAACACGGCTGAAGCCAATTCAAGCAAGGATTTGACGTTAAATGATTTTCTTTCACCAGGGTGAAACTGAGAGTATCTACCTCGATGTTTACTACTAACTGTTTAAATTGTTTTATTTTTTACTGTCTATACTTTACATTCATTGGAATTTATATTTCTTAGATATTTTTATTGCTTTTTATTTGTGACTATTGTGTATTTTTTAATACACCAACGCACTTTATTTAAAAAAGCCTTAAAACAAAAACGAATTGTACAGTTTTTTAAATAATAAATAATTATTGAATTGAATGTATCATTATGGTATACTTTATTCGAAATTTAGAGTGCTGCTAAGTAAGCTAATCAAAAATATAAGTTTGTATAAAACCCGCTATCCAATAAACTCATAAAAAAAAATTGAAAAATATATTTATAATCAATATTTTATTTCGTGCAAAATCGTGTTTGCATTCAGTCAATTTCATAGTTTTTTTTGCGGTGAATATTTCTATTTTGTAGAAACATTATTATAAAGAAGATTAATTTGTTTTAATGTGTTAATGTATTTTATCCTATGAACTCATTTATCTCTCTGGATTTGTTTTATTTAAAAGCCTTGAAGAAAGGGTTTTTTTTCATCCTCGAGGCTACATTAAATTGTTTTCCTTTTGACCGACGAAATTTAATTCCCTAAGGGATGAATGTCTGGAGGCTGTAGATCCATTCTTTTTATACCCTCTTTTCTTAAAGCCAAATCCGCCTTTGTATTTATTAAGAAAATGAAAAAAGATTATTCAATATAAAATATATAAAAATCTTAAATATTAATAAAATTTGGATACGTTTTCGTTGTAAAAAAATCAAGTATTTATTAAATCAATTATTTGAAACTCATTCAATTTAACATGTGTTACTCACGAAGACATTCGTATTGTAATGGAAAAAAAATTGTGAAAACCACAATTAAATAATTTCTTATAATTTTTCAGGAAAACGTTAATTTGAAAGCATTGCATATCATCAAACGCATTACAATGTTATCATGACGACAATCAACCCTATAATGTCATCAGATTGATAATTTATGGTATCTATCCAATCCGTCTCAAGGATTTAGATTCGATATCTTACAATGTTAAGATAATTTACAATCTCTGGAGATATCTAAATAAATTCTGTAGAAAAAAGATTATTAATTTACTGATATATTGAGGTATTCACCTATATCATTATGGAGATGGACATTTTGAAATAATCTAATGATGTCTTGCATTAATTGCTCACATTTTAATATATTTTTTATTTCTCTTAACTATTTTTTCGGATGATTCGAAATTTAACCGATTTTTTAGAATCTAAATGTTAGATTGTTTTTTTAATCAAAATGTATTTTGGTCTAAAAAATTGAAACACGATAATTCAACATTATTTAAGTCGTATCACCGAATAGTAATTACAAAATACTCTGTTCTACTAGGAACCTCAAATAAAATTAGAATATTTAGTAGAAATTACTTAGAAACTTACGAAAACGTACAAATCTTGTTTGAAAAATAAATCAGTTCTGCTAAAAAAAGTTATATTACTGGTTTTTGATACACCGGGCAAGAATAGCTATGAAAATACGGATATATTCACGGATATGACTTTTTTAAGAGATAGGCTTTAAATTTCGACATAGAATTTTATTGTTTCTTGTGATAGCTTATTCCAGGTTTTAAGTTATAATACTCCAAAAGTCGCAGTTGTAAGAAAAGGCTATTTTAAAAGTATTACAAAAACCAGAATAAGATAATTAACCCCACCTTGTTACATTAATTTAATTATTTGTTTGCCGCATTATTATTGGCATACTAAGAAAATAATTCTGGTCATGCACGTTATAATTGATATTCATGCATGAAATTTAATATTTATTTATTTCCCTAGCAAGTTTAAATAGTAAGACCGAGCAAATCCCGTACAGTGTATTCCGTAATCCTTATCTTTGTATCTTTTCATCTTTTAGTTCCTTCTTGACGTTCCCGGATAGCCTGCGGAGCTTTGTTTAACATCCCCCTCGAGGAATAACTTGAGAAGATTTTAAAGAAAAGACGCGGGTACACGGCAGCTCCATACGGACCTTATCACATCTTCCTTCCAGCGCGGGTCATCCCGAGAGATCGCGTTTTGTGATGCTGCAAATCCTAAGTACCCTAATCTCGTATACTGAGAAAGTAGCCATTTTTACTGCGCAGTTTGCAGATTGATGATTATACCAAATTATCGTTATAATTATTTTGCACCAACATCTTCCTGACTCATTACAGAGTGGGTTGTAAGGCTTTTATTTTTCTGATTGTAAGGCTCATACACTAAGGTGCATACACTTTGTTGTTGCACCTTACATTAAATTAATGTATTTTTATAAAATATAAACAAAATATAATGGAGTCTTTACAGAACCTGGTTAGATTTAAAGAAAAAGTAATCTCTAGTAACTCAATGCTCGCTGAATTACCTGAAGCGACAAAAAGCTAAAAGAAAGTCCCAAACTTATGTTGCTTGAGTCAAGCTTTTTCCTAAATGATGAATATATTTTACTTGGCTGAAGGGTTACAAAAGTCTTCAGAATCAAACGAGAGTCAGAGAATTCAGAGAGGCAGAAAAAAAAACTGATCAAAACTGCATATTTAACTCATTTTTTACCAAAGTGTCACTTCAGCCCTTTTGCCTTTCCAGCGTTGATATGTTATTTTTCTTTCTCCTCGGAAATTCCCCAATAGGGTAGTTGTATAATTATATTTTTTTTTACATAGTTAATTTTACATTACAAACTTTTCATAGTTTAATACATGTATTTTTTTTTGCAAAACATATAAATATTTAAAAAAAAACAGTTATGGGCATACGTCAATATCGGAAGAGATTTTGTTCAATAGTTTCTGTTGGATATTCATGTAAAAAAAGAGCAAAGCAAATATATGCATGAATGAAAAGTTTAAGTGAACAGCTTTTAGGTTAAGTACTCGTTATGTGGAATTTGATGCCTTAACCTCGGGTTCGAGGGAAAGTTGGCACTAACATCAGTAGCTTCCAAACCCAGCATTAATTTAAAATTATTATAATGTTGACATTAAAATTTTCTTACTGCCTGAACACTTTATGTCTAAGAGTAAGTGCATTAGCTTGAGAAGACCCAGGCTTCTTCATTGCCTCGCAGCAAGGTAAGGAGGTTATGTTTCCCACTGATGCGATGTGGCGAATACGGGTTTATATTCATAAGGTATTCTGACCTAAATTTCTTGGCAGGGATCACCAAGATGGCGACAAAGATTATACATTTTTCCAAATTACATTGTATTATTTTTCGGTGTTTCGTATAAAGTTATCAACCCATTTTCTAAAGACGATAAAACACAATCGTTTGACAACTTACTATTTTACTGCACTATCTAGAAGCTATGTTTCTAAAACTATCAAAGCTCGATATCTTAAGTTCAAAAGCTGTAGGTAAAATGCATAATTAGATTCGTTTTCTGTTGTGTCAGCAACTTTTGGTAACTTTTTATAATTAGAAACATCAGGACGTGGCAGCTACTATCACCGTCTCTATAAAAACGTATGTCATTTAAAAAAAACTTATAATATTATATGCCATTTTTAAAAACATTTTTTTTATCAAAAAAATGTTGCCAGACAATAAACGACTATATCAATTTTAATATTATTTTTTTGAAGTTCCGCAGAACTTAATAATAACCCAATTAAATTTTATTTTATTAATTTATTTTTAAATATATAAAAAGAGTTCTCCAAATTTAACACAATAACTCTTAATGACCTAACACCGCTAAAGACATTATCTCTGTTCAAGTTGCTGTTGATAAGGGTTGAATGCTTTAAGTTTTTGGCTACACAATTAAAATTCCTATCATCAACTGCGTGAAACTCGTTTGGAATGATTAAATGGAGATCGCCTCCCACGTAAAGACATAAATATTAATGAATTGATTATTAATTAATTGCGTAGATAACACTTAAGTTAACTGACTATAAATGACATTTAGTATGAAGAGATAGTCTGTTCTCGGCATTGCCAGGAATTCAGAATTTTTCCAAATAAAAGTCAGTCTATAGAAAGTATTTTATAAGAATCTGGAATGCTCTAAATAGTGTCTAACTTCATACCTTAGTAACAATTTTTTATCCTGTTTAATTACAGTTTTTCAATATAATACACATATATTAAGTAGAAACGTTGGGTCAGTATCCAAAAATACACACACTTTTCGTTTTTCTAGTACAAGCAAAAGTACAAATTATTTACTTGTTAATTCTATACGGGTAGATAGAAATATGTTTAAGGTTTCCAACGAATATAATTTTTAAACAGTAAAATTTTGAATTCTTTATGAAACCCACACCAAAAATTTAGGTAAAACGTTCAAACATACCTTTGTTGGTTTTAAAACTACACCTTTTACTGACATTTTAGTATGTTTTTCATAGAATTTGAAGGATTACAGTTAAAAAATTGTATTGACTGGAAACCTTAGACATTTTTCCAACTACCTATAGAAAATTTGCAGATAAATCATTGTAGTATTGCTTGTATTAAAATGCTACAAAGTGACGTTAAGCGTCATTATTGAGTGCTGACCATTAAAATGTTTTACAACAATAGTTCTAGATCTCCAACAGTGTTCAGATACACATTTTTATCAGATATCATATTTTAACTTAATTTTATAAATGAGTTTGTAGGAAACCAGGAATACTGTTTTTTTTATTGTTGCTGATAAAATAAAAATAGATAAGATGATTTTGATAAAAAAAAATACTCAATGAAAATTCAAACTCCCGAATTAAATATATCAATAAATTCATCTTCAAACTCATCGCTGGATGAAATTTAATGTTTATTTTAAATTACTAAATAATTAACAAAAGATTAAATAGAGTAGGAGACATATTACCCCTTTGCCTGACTACGTTTTCGAGGAATAGGGGTATAGAAGAAGCTCCTTTTATGAGGGCAGTTCAGTTTTGCAATAATCTAATAAAATTACAACATATTTTTATAGAAAGCAATCACTTTGTGGTTGGACAAATTTAAAAAAATTAAAAATAACTTTCTATAAGACCACGAATATTATTTTAATTTTTAAATATAATTATTTGAGGTTATTTAATCAAAAAACATCTTAGATGTTTAAATAAGCACGTTTTTTTCTGAATTCGCTAATCATCTTATTGATTAAGATCATACCTTCAATAAAAGCACCGGTGATCATATTCATCACAAAAATGATCATGGCATCAGATTAAATAATTTAGAACATAGATTCTTTTTTCGATTCATTTACTTACCATCTGTCACGTTCGCGGTTCCAGTTACCGGTGACCACCGAGTAACCTGTTATTTATCCAGTTCTTTTTGGAACCGGTTACCGGTGTTTTTACGAAAAGTACTAGCAAATCGATAAAAGTCCCTTGCCAAAAAAGTACTAGTCGGTAGAGATTTGAAAACGAAAAGTAAGTTTTAAGTTTGTCCAGTAGTCCAATATATTTCCTGTAAACTCATAAAATTTATCATTATTCTTCGATCACCTTCTTAGTTGATGTTTTGTTTCTTTCAATTCATAATATTCTTCTCTTTCTCTTTGTTATAATTTAAATGTTATTCTATTTTTTTCTCATTGTTTTAAAACTGTATTTTATATTTTGTAATCCCTCTGTATGTATGTAACGGCACACTTTGTATTTTTTGTCTAGTTTAATTATGTACCTTGATGATGCTAAGGCTAAGCGTAACCGATTGGTCATAAAAAAATAAAATAATGTTCGTGGTCTCATACAAAGTTATTTTTACATTTCTTTAAAAATATAATATTTTTCGATAAGGTAAAGTGTGTCCTTCGTTAATTTATCTGTGATAGCAAAGGCTACGAGAAGAAAAAGAAGTCATGCGTAAATTAAATTTGTGTTGAAGGAAGTAAGACACCGGTTTTAACTTGCATTTCAATTTCACAACTCTATTCGCCGGCGTACGTACGGAATTGATAAAGGCTCGAATGAAACCACCCCCAGTTAACCGGCCAATCAATCTCTATAAAAAGGGGGTGGAACACACTTGTCTCCAGCGCGCTGTCGCCCTGTAAATAAATATCAACGAGGAAATACAGTGACACAATTTGTGGGACCCTCTCAGCCGGGTAGGTACTGTCGGCCGCTCAGTGCGAGACACTTTTTTCGTACTGGAAATAAATTATTTTCCGATAGTAACGTGAGACGTGAAATGCTTACATATTTTCTTGTGGGAATATTGATGTTTTATTTGACGTTATTATTACGAATCGAGGCTGCGTTTATAGGCTTTCTTACCGTATGGATATATTTGATACTGTTCCTAACATATTTATGTTTAGTTTCACAGTGACATTTTAAAAACAAAATTATAGTAAACACTTTCTTTGACAATTTGAAAATGTAATTTTGTACATCTTCAATCTTAAAATCAATGAATATATTTATGTTCATATGTTTTTCTTAATTATTCAAAATATTCTAATTGTGATATTTTAAATATAATTTATCTTTGTTTCAGGTCATTGGAGGGATTAAAAATATCAACGATCAAAAAGTGTCAATTTTTTTGTCATAAAACGAAACCAGCTCCAATATTGAATTGTTCAGAAAATAACGGATCTAGGTGTCCATTTTAAATTCATTACTTTTTTAATTGAGTAAAGTTCAACAAATAATCATCAAAGCTGTGTAAACACGAACAACCCTGCGAGGTGAGTGAAACTATTTTTTTTAAATATTTGCATGCATCATCGTTTATGATAATTGTCCCGATGAATTTGGCACGGTTTTCTCACATCGGCATTTTCATCGTGAGTTTCGGAGCGTTGAAATATCGATCTTACTGTCAAAAAATATGGTCAGATGTTTTTTTTTTTTTCATATTTTCAATCGTTTTATAACAAAAAAATGTTGAAACTTGAGGAAGTCGACAACCAGCGAAAAAATAGTCTTGAAAAAAAAGTATGATTATCAAAATTGGAATTAACTTTACAGCAATAGTCCTTTTTTATTTTTAAATATTTAACTAATATTAATAATCTTAAACACAAATATGAAACAGAAAAAAGCAAGCAACTAAAAAGAACAATGGTCATGACCGAGACTCGAACTCGGTATTTCTATCCTCTATCCGGGAGTAACACTACCAATCAAGACATCTCATACTTCTATTGAAAATTATTTTATTTTAAAATGATTTATTTTATACTATTTTGAAAATTATTTATTTTATATTATTATGTATGTTTAAAAATGCCGCTTTCTAATGAAGTCTTGATGGCTTAATTGGCAGAGTGTTACTTTCGGATAAAGTAGAGGTTCCGAGATCGAGTCTCAGTCATGACCATTGTTCTTTTTAGTTTCTTGTTTTTTTCTGTTTCATATTTGTGTTGTAGATTATTAATATTATTTGAATATTTCGTATAATTATCAATCGAAAAAAATAAATGTCGATTTTAGTCACTTTGCTTTAATCTTTCGACTCCTTATACTACGTAATTTTTGGGTTTCAACGAGGTCGCAAAGCGAAACACATAATGCTTGGAGACTTTTAAATTATTGAAGTTGGCACTGCAAATGGCATTAAAATATTCAACTTCGTGCCAAGCGTTAAAGGTTTACGCCGGCAAGTAGATTCAAACAAGATATATCAATAAGGAAATAGAGATTACACATGGCATCTCTTTACACTTTACCCTTTTTATTACCGAATGGAAGAATATTATGAAACTTTTATTGTACCTAGCCATGTAACTACCCCCTTGGGACATCAACCCTTTCAGTCAAAGTAAACTGAATCCGAATTAACATTTATATTTCATTGCTTCTGAAATGAATATCTACTTTGTTTTGTAAAGTGGTGTAGAGGCTGTCTTTGTCTGGAGTCGAGAACCGCAATAAAAACAAACTCAGGAGAAACTTAATACACAAGTGGCAAAAGAATAGTAAAGCGACGAGAATTCAGAATAATTACAATGTTGTAAATTAAATTAATGTGAGTAATACACGTGGCTGAAATGCGAACTCATAAATAGCAGCACAGTTCAAACACGCAAATACATGAACTAAAATTAGGGCAAATAAGTTTGTTTAGCGAGAAATCCAGTGGTGTAAACAATTGGCTTGCGAGTTTTATTTTAGCAATGATGAAATATATACCCTATATTTTCGTAGAAAACAATCACTTTGTGGTTTGACATATGAAATCAAAAACAATA
This sequence comes from Drusus annulatus, assembly GCA_022651775.1. Classification (NCBI taxonomy): domain Eukaryota; kingdom Metazoa; phylum Arthropoda; class Insecta; order Trichoptera; family Limnephilidae; genus Drusus; species Drusus annulatus. The sequence goes on along the minus strand of JAGWCC010000445.1, from coordinate 149,904 downwards.
ATAACTTTGTATTAAAACATAGTTTTTTATTTCAACAACATCAGGTACAATATTAAACTTTAAAAAATATACACAAGGAGAACACAATATAAATAAAATAAGAGAACAGTGAGAAAACAATATAATAACACTTACAATTATAACAAAAGAACATAGAGAAAAAAAACAGACAATATGAAATAAAAGAGGTGAAACGTCAACTGAGAAAGTGATTAAAGGAATAATAATAAATTTTTATGAGCTTACAGAAAATATACCTAATATTGAACTACTGGATGTACACATAACAGTACACTTTGTTGAGTTAAATTGAATTTTTGTTGATGATGCTGAAACTAACCGAAACCGGTCGGTCATAAAAAAATAAATTAAAATAAAAACTGGGGTCTTATACAAAGTCATTATTTCACTATCACGAACACACTCTCACCGGTTTATCTCATTAGTGGATAATCATTTTTGTTTTTTTTAGATAGATCCCATCTATTTTGTCAATTGTCAAGGTTCACATATTTTTATTTACAATAATCTTCAATAAAAATTCCATCGTAATAAACGAAATGAGAGTATGTACTAACTTTTGTGATTTGTATAACTTATTGAGTTAGCAAAAGTCCAATGTCGAAATGGAATAGTTTTTACATTTTTTCAAGAAACTTTCCTGAACCTACTGGTTTTTCAAATCGATTCGGATGTCGAAAGTTATCTGGCTTCAAAGTTTGTCGTTATTGTACTATAAAAAATATAATACCATAATAACATCGAATGATTTAACTTTCAACTTAAAACATTACTTAGAGCTTTTTTTTAGGTTTTTTAATTTTATTTAAACAATAATTATTATTATTATAATTTTTTTTTAACTAAAAATTGTTTTAAAAAAATTAAAATAATAATAATTATTGTTTAAATAAAATTAAAAAACCTAAAAATTAAAATGGAGTTCTATAAAATAAACTTTAAAACCATAAATTACTTAGAGCATTAGTAAAAAACCTTGAAGTTAAATTTTGCCCCTTAATAATAATTTAAACCTTAAGACCAAATAATTTATATTTTCACTTTTATATTTTCGGTTGAAATATTGAAACACTGAAGTCGTCATAATTGTACGATAAAGATAAGCACGCAGAGCCGATCAATCGTTAAATTAATAAAAGTCTATTGTTGGATTTAAAACTGCGATAAAAAACCAAATGTGTTTCCAGCTTCAGATGAATTTGGAAAATAGTGGATTGAAAAAAGGATAAAAGTATAATGTGATGGAAATTATAGAAATAAAACTTATAGATTGTGGAAAGAATTGTGGAATGAATGAAAAATGGGAAACCATTCACTTGCTGATGAAGCTGAAGTTCTTGCATCACTTTACTACCGAAACATTTCACGAAAAACTTATTTTAGTCTTCTTATTCACAAAACACCACACTTATTTTATATTTTTAGAATATTAAACATCAAATCAACGAACTAGCAAAACGAACGAACAACCACGTTTTTTCACACAAAAACTCTTCTGTTCGATTGTTGCCTGTTAAGAACGGTCGTCGTTTTATTTAAAACGGTAATAAAGTTAAACGGTTGGGTAGGTAAGGATTTGGATGAAAAACCTAACAAATTATCACATTTCCGGAATCCATATGGAAAACCAGTTCATGATTTTATTTTTCCAATCAATTGTTTTAAATGGCGTGAGTTAAGAAATTTCACCTTCAATAATAGTAATAGAATTACAGCTGTAATAATTTTGGGTTTCGTTTTTCTGTTACGATATTTTGAACAAATCGGAAGAATATCAGAATAAATAAATCATTTACAAACATCGTTTAACAGACAAAATTAATAGGTAAAGATTATTCACAGAACTGTACATTTTGATATAAGAGAAATTACGTGATCTTGATACGTTAACAATTGACATCGAATAATACGACGTCTCTCACCAAAACAATCTAATTTATGGCAGGAAGCACACATTAAAGCATAAACTTTTAGAGTTGTTTCATAAATTATATAGAAATAGTGATATTCATCAGTGGTTACAGCATATATTGCCCGATATTCAAAATCCCTTCGAAAATTTTTGGTCTTATTGGACAAATCAATAGTTGGAACGTACAATACACTTATTTTAATCGATTGTGAAAGAATATTAACATTATTATTACTATCTTAAAATAATATGAAAAAAAGACAAAATAAAAATTACTATCATTTTAATATTTTTTCCTTGTGTTTGGATAGAATCGGATATATATATTTTTTTATAAGGTTATTAATATTTCTCAAGAAGTACGTGGTTGTTAAAAAATATACGCTTGTTGGGATAGCAGAGTTGGTAGATGTGCCACCCTAGAATAAGACTAGAGGTCCCGAGTTCGAGTCTCGGTCACAACATAATATTTTTATTTTCTTTTTCTATTTTTATATTCTTTCAGTAATCGATATTACAATGAAGCTTAAAGCTATAATATGACAAGTATCTTTTTGAAATACTGTAGAGGAAGTACAAAAATAGACCAAATGAGAATTTTATAGCGTGTTTATGGTAAAACTATGTGTGGGAATGTCCGAGAAAAAATATCTATAAGCATCATAAAAAGATAAGAAATAGGACGCTTAGATGGTTTAGATATGAGGAGTAGACGTAAGGAGAAATGAGTGTAATCTGACACGAGTGAATGGAAGAATAACTGGAAGGCATACCTAAACGACTAACATGATTAAGTTTATCAAAACAATTTGTAGCCGAGTGGTCCAAAGCGTCGGGTGCGTGCCTTGGTTTAGTACATAAATAATGTAAATAAAATAATAGTCATAAAAAATAAAATAAAATCTGTGTTCTAATACAAAGTTATTATTTCATTTTCACTAAACATGTCAAACAACAAAGTGATTGCTTTCTACGAAAATGTATTTTTCTATCATATCCCGAAAAAAATTGTATTTTTATCAGGTAGGTACTGAAATCTTGAAATATTTAGATCTTACAATAGAAATCTCGTAAAACATGTCTTGTCCATGCATTTTTGTCTCAGGAACACGAAGCTGTCCTCCCATGCCCAGAATATAAAGTGTTTTATAAGATCTCATTAAACGGAGAATTTTCCAGAAAAAAACGGTTTGAATTTTAATTTCATCTCGCCGCGTTTAATGTCCCGTTTATTCTGCATTTTCGAGTTTTAGGAGAATAATTTAAGATTTTTAGAGCATCCTTTTACATTTATGGCTTTGCTCAATCTTTTTTCATGGCTTATTCAATGAAAATACTCACTTGGTTCAACATTTTCGGCATTTTCCATTCTTTCGAGGTCACTGACAAATACGAAAAACACATATTTCTTGTAATATTTTGATAAATGTTTACATGAAAATACAATTTATTTTTAGGTTCTTTTTCAATTAGATTTTTTTATTACTTGAAGATGAAAATGAAATATTCCAAACAAGTCGATTTTCAAAGTCATATGTTTGCTTTTCAAAATTATTTTTCTATGGTGTTCATGTTCACAAACCAACATAAATAATGAACATGTATTTTTATTTATTTCAAGTCTAAAATTTTATTAGAGCATAGAAACACTATTGCCCCGAGCAAGTGTATCTTATGACACCCCTAATTTAGAAATATTCTGTCGTCTCACAGATCTGAACACCAAACACGGCTAAAGCCATTTAAAGGAACGCTTCGATTCTGAATGGTGGTCTTTCACCACGGCAATACTGAGAGTATTGCAAGAGATCTCCATCTAATTAAATGTGAAACAAACCAATATCAAATTTAAAAAAAAATAATGCGTACGCTGAGATTTTAACCCGTGGATTTGTAATCGATGGTATTAACCACTCAACCACGGAAGCCGTCTAAATATAACCCTTCGTGTCCACCCCTCCAATTTTGAACTCGCGAACTCTGGCCCAGATACCTTATTGTGTGCCACTGACATCGGCATACCTTAACCAGAATCATATTACAAATGATGTTTTCAAAACACACATAGGAACTGTACCAAGTTGGTATTCTGCCAAAGGAATAAACACAAGTCAGAGGCGGAGAGCATTGGAAGTGGAACAATGAAAAACAAAGATGCATTGAGACGGCCTAATTACTCAGTCCGAACGACGGGACGCAGGTTAATAGCCCTGTCAATCAACCCTAATGGGGCTTTACAGAGTTGATGGCGGCTATAGGGGATAGGAGAAGCTTCAGAGAAGGTAAGTGCAGTGAACCAAGCAACGATAGCGGCTGCTTTACGAGTGACGTCACACCGATCCATGGGCCACAGTATCGCAAAACGAAGTAACTTGAAGTATTATAAAAACACCTTCTCAGTTGAGGTCTTTCCTCTTTCAATTCAAATAATATATTTCTTTCTCTCTGTTCCTTTGTTTTAATTGAAATGTTATACTTTTGTTTTCACACTGTTCTCTTATTTTATTTTAAACTGTGTTCTCTCTCTGTATTTATATATAACCGCATACTTAGTATTTTTTTCAAAGTTTAATTGTGTACTCTGATGATGTTTAGACTAAGCGAAACCGGTCGGTCATACAAAAATAAAATCTGTCTTGTACAAAGTTTTTTTTTCATTTCATTATTATAAAAACACTTATTTTACTAATAATCGAAACAATATGAATAAGTAATAAAGTAGAATAATATAATATAACGTCCCACCTAGACGTGCATCCGGATCTATCATTTTCCGGACGACCGAATTCCCTAATTACGCAAAGACACCTCTTTTGGTAAGAGTAAGGATTTAGGGTACCCTTTTTTATGATAAAACCGCACAAGTGTGCCTACTGGTTGGAAAGGTAGAAACTTGGGTGAAAAGCCTGAAGGTAAGAACCTTACAAATTATAACTTTGAAATCTAACAAAAGTAAGCACTGAAATTTTATGCCTAATTACAGATTTAAGACAAAAAATGCTTACTTCGTTTTGTAATGCAACCAAGAAGGCTTTCGGCTTGTGATGTCATTAAACAGGATGTTAAGGCTGAAATACAAGGGAGGCCTCGCTACAGGAAGTCGTCTGTTATATCTTTCAGCCGCCATTAACGACGGAGTTTGTGGCGAAATTATTAAATTAAGCAGACTTTTAGGGTGATAACTTTTTCAGAGCGGAGAGAGAAGCATACATTTCGTTTTTAACGTGTGAATTCCGCGAGCGATTCAAAACAAACACTTTTTTTATATCACACCCGCGTCACTTTACAAATTTTATTAATGCTTACGCACATGGTTTTTAGAAGCGTATTTTAAAGCAACGTGGAGGTTATCTTAGCTTATGCATATGCATTCGTTTCATTTTCCTAGAATAAACTTATTTGTATTGTAGTGCAGTTAAACTTCTGAAAGACAAATCTTCAACTCATTTTGCATGGCAGATACGTCAAAAGCTAAACGTACCTCAGCGGAGTAGAAACGTGGACCCCGAGAAAATCAACACACACCCTAATATGATCCTTCTTTAGTCGTTGCCTTATTGTTGAGAATCGTTATCTCCACTCAATTTTCCCTAGTGAATCTGACTCCCACGCCCTTCGCGGTCTTACGCTGCATGGAAAGCCGCGGACATCGACATTGTGGACGCCAATGATTCTAGATCATTCCAACGCATCGGTGGTCTTCCCCTGATTCTCATGTTTCTTACTTTTCTAGTGACTACGAGTTTTTCCAGGTACAAGCTCTCGCGAGCGGGCAACGTGTCCAAAGTATCTTAGAATGCGTTATAAGCAGATATTTGACAAACTCTTTTGGATGTTTAGCTATTCTATAATTTAATAGATTGGAGCGCTTGGATGCTCATGGATAGATGCTGGCAATGCAAATCATTTTTTTACATTGAAAAGCGCAAATGGCAGTGGCCTTGAGATCCCGTGACTTTGTTTTTTTACCAAGTATTTAAATAAATGGGATTATAGTGAGATTATCTGGTGCATGTCTCCCTGCTACTATATTTATGTAAATTGCATTGCTAAGGTAGCTTGGACATACTGAAAGAAAACCGAGAAATCGACTTTCGCATAAATGCTGGCGGAAATTCCAGAAGAAAAACGTTTAGTGGGCCGCTCCAGGCAAAGAGAGGAAAAGTCACTCTACAGGCTGTGCGAGGAGAGGCTGGGTCTGCAATGGACATAGGCCGCTGAAGTAGCCTGAAAGCGCCCTGTCGAAACAATGAGACAAGGCAAAGAAGATGAGTTGAGATGGTACATGTCTAGTTCTGAAACCTTCTGAACATTCTACAAGACTTTCTTCTATCCGTTTCCATTTCTTCAATATACAAAATTCCAAACTAATAATTAAGTGAAATGAAAAAATAACTTTGTATTAGACCATGGATAATATTTCATTTGTTATGTTTTGCTTAGCCTTAGCATCACCATGGTATACAATTAAACTTAACAAAAATACAAAGTGTGCGATACACACAGAAGGAGAACAAAATATAATATAAAATAACAGAACAAAGAGAAAACAATAGAATAATATTTAAATAATAACAAAGAAACAGAGCGAAAGAGACAGATGATATGAATTGAAAAAGACAAAGCGTCAACTGAGAAGGTGATTAAATAATTATTTTTTTATGAGTTTACAGGAAATATACCTAATATTTGACTACTATGATTAATAAGAATGTGACTATTAATATTAACGGATTTCTTTATGCTTCTAAATTATTTAAGCTGTTTTCGCGATCAGTTTTGTAAAGAATATACCTGTGCTTTTATTTAATAATTTAATAATTAAATTCATCTAAATATATTGGACAAGTTTGTTAATATTTGATCTAATAGTATTGAGCGGGACATTTCCATATCAATCTTTTAGGAAGAAGTATTTTTTTCCATACCAAGAGTTTGAATTTGAGAAAAAATCTTTTCTGCCAAAAACACCAATCAAAAAGTTTGACCTTAAAAATCCCCACCCTCGTCAGAGTTCGTCCCAGATTATGATTTATTCGTTTTTATCGCAAAAAAATTTGTTTGACTTGTGAATTGTGTGTGCGATCTCTGAAAATGATAGTCCTCCATCAATTTCCCAAATTCAATTAATGTTTCGTTCAAACATTTATTTTGGTTCAAATATTGTTATTTTCATTTCTGGCACTAATCCATGCTTCAAAATATCGATAATATTAATTCAATTGTTTCGCTTTCGATGGATTCAAAATCAATGACCTTATTCTAAAGTTTTATTGGTTATCGAGATAAATGAAAATAAATCGACTAATTCGCGGATTCACCAATTAAATTATCAAAGACTTCGTGAATTCAAAATGTTATAAAATCCTTACAATGATCAAAATCAACTCTGAAATGAGATTTCACTTTAAATTAAATTACGGTGAAGTTTTTTGAAAACAAACATTCATCACTTTATCCGCTGAGACAATTTGTCAGGCTTGTGTGGCTTTTATTTATTGTGTTAGCCTTTTTGGCGATATTTATAATTTACTTATCTTTTAAACACTACTTTCATTATTTATACAGAAAATTAAAGTGGAAAGATAAATTATTTTAGGCACTTCTTTGGTCATTGAGATTAGTTGTCAAACAATTGTATATTTTCGTAGGAAGCAATCACTTTATGGTTTAACATATTTAAAGAAATTAAAAAATAACTTTGTAAAAGACCACGGATATCATATTTTTTTTTTTATGACCAACTAGTTTCGCTTAGCCTAAAATTATGAGGGTACAAAATTAAACTTAAATATACAATTGCACACTTCGTATTTTTTGATTAGATTGACTTTGCACCCTGATGATGCTTAGACTAAGCGAAGGTGGTAAAAAAAAATTAAAATAATATCCGTGGTCCAATACAAAGGTTTTTTTTCATAATATTTTAGATTGGCGTTGTAATTGATTAACGATTTTCATAATCTTTGTAAACAGACAAGTCTTTGAACTTAAAAAAACCTCTGAAAAGGAGGACAGTATCTATATGGATAATTTTAATAACGCTATATTTGTGACTTGCCACCTCAAAGACGCTAAAGCTGTTGTTAAATGACATAAAAAAGCTAGCCGTCAACACGGATTAAACCAAAATTAGAATTTACGTGGATATTTCGTGAACTTTCCTAAATAATGTTTTCCATAGAATTATGATATTGTGGTATCACTAATGTAACCTACTTTTGTAACCTTTTAAAAAAATATTTGAGAATATTGGTGCAGTAATTCCTGAAGCGAGTATTTCAGTTCATCAAACCGATATAACAGAGATAATGATGATCGTATGTATAGTGGATGAAAGTAAGTTGCATGTACAGCATCATTAGAGTTTTGTGGACTCATAATTAAAGTTTTTGTACAATTTAATTCAAGTACTTTTTTAATAAGAGGAGCTGCAAACCACAACAGAAAAATGAGGGTAATCCACCGTGTTTGGTATGATGACGAGACGCCGAAAAATGTCTTAAAAACAACTATTTGTTCAACAATTCAAAATATTAGGTTCCAAAAAAACATAAAATAAAACGATGTTGGTCGTTGTTTTAACTGAAATTTTCCTTTGTAGGTTGACTACTATTTTTTGAACCGCGGTTAGTCTCGTCTTATACCAATAAGAAGCATACAAAATTGAGAACATGAACTATTTATATGAAGAAATATAATGAAAGACTTAATTATTTGAAAGACAATACGATAGATAACTATACCAGTGTTGCCAACATGATAAAAAAAATATTCAACCGAAGGCACTGATACACTCGAACCAAACTGTATAACACCACCGTTCAGAATCAAAACGTTGCTTGAAATGGCTTTAGCCGTGTTTGGTGACCAGATTTGAATGACCAGGTACTTCCCAAACCTTCGTCTTCCCCATCTCCTTCCTCTACCTTTAGCCTTACCACATGCCCGATTGGGGATGCCATAGTCTCACTGGCTCTAGATGGTTGGGAGCAGTTGGGACTCTTGTTCGGTATTAACTATGAAAAAATAAGAATAATATTGAAATGTTTATCTACCTGAAAAGTTGCTTTTTAGCGGAAATCATTTGATATGCATTATAAATGTTATCTGATCTTAGATAATGTTTACTTGTTATTAACTAAATTTAAAACAGTCGTCAAAACTCTGTTCAGTACACGTACTTGCGAAAATAAAATAGAAGAGTGTACTTAAGGATCTCTTAACATTTGTTCACCCCCTTTAACGTCACTCAGCTCAAGAAACAGAATTGCTGAAGCCATCCACATAAAAAGTAAATACACCGTTTTGTTTCGCTCTACGTATATTGGGCTTGGGCTTACTGTAGAACCAATTTGCATTTAAGTAGAACAAATAATTGCTTACGCGATTGCGGATTTTGACTGATTAAAGAAAGTTTGGTTTGTTTAGTGGTTTACTCAAAATAAAACATTACCGAGGCATTATATATAGTATTGTAGAAATTTCGAACAGTGCCAATGAACATTTCTCCTTACTGTGTCAACTGTGGTTAGAAATGGATGACTGAAGAGTTAATCTTTTCTATCCTGTGAGTGGTAAACGGGTTGCTATTTGCTACTGTTGGACTTTTATGTGTATATTATGTTTACATAAAAGTAATTAAAGTAACATTTTGTAGACTGTGTTTTGTGGGCTTATAGCAATTTTTTATTAGGTAATTAAAGGTCCCAGGGCCCAATTGAAGGATTTGGGTTTGTATCTAATTTGGAATCAAATATTTTAGCTAAGTCTATTCTGTGTTTTCGAAGTGGAGGAATTGAAAAAAATGTATTTGAAATAGAAGTTTCGAGTTGACAAATACAGTATCACCCAGATGAAAGACCACCATTTGGAATCGAAGTTGCTTGAATTACTTTTTATCGTGTTTGGTGACCAGATATGAATAGCCAGTTACAAACTGACCTCCCCAGCCTATTTCCCTCCCCACTACCTTCATCGTCGTGATATACCCCAATTATTGAGGATGCCATCGTTCCACTGGCTCCAGATAGTTGGAGCAGTTGGGACTCTAGTATGGTATTTACTTTTTTTTAAATTGCATCAAGCGATTAAAATAGTGGCCAATTATGGTCATTGTTTACTATTTCAATTCATAAAGATATTTTTTTCGAAGGAAGCAAAAACTGAGGAAGGAAAAGGAGGGGTGACATTGTATATTAAATAAAACAATAAACTTTGTAAAACACCACTTTATTTGAGTTAACCGCCAACCAGGTTTCGCTTTTTTCAATCTTCTTCAGAGCTTTTACATCAACTTAATGACAAGATAAATTTGCAAGCTTTGCGTAATTAAAAAAATTCAAAGAAATTCAATGGATTACTTAGCGAGGAAGGTTTTTTAATATCACAATGTCCCTAGAACCGGCATCGTGTAGGATTATGAGCGTGTACTCGTATATAGACTCGTATGTGGCGTGTTTCAGTATCCGTAGTAAACCTTCGCTTCAGCGTCGCTGAATCTGAAATTTAAAATGAAGTTAGGCTTCCAAAATTACAGCCTTAAATTAGGCCAACCTGTGAAATTCGCACGAAACAAACAACGATGTTTTTTTTCAACTACGGCATGTTTTTAAAGTCTTATTTAAGCAAATAACTATTGTTACAATTTAATCTTTCCGTATTTCTCTCATATAAATCGAATTAAATTGTGTTTTAGTTGCATGCATTACGGAAAGTTACTGCATAAGTGAAATATGAGGTATCAACCTTCAGAGTGCTTGAAGTTCTTAAAAATAAATACGAGTATAATTACCGCACAACTGTTCGTAGTCAGTAGGACTATGACATTCCCAATCGGGGTATATTGTGAAGCTGAAGGGAGTGAAGAAGGAAAAAGATGAGGAAGAGGAAAGTTAGAAGGTTAGATGGTTAGGAGGTTCCTACCTGGTTATTAAGATCTGGTCACTAAACACGTCTGAAGCCATTTTAAGCAACGTTTCAGGCCGGATCAAAGCATTTATTTGAATATTTAACTTCTGGTCTCTCAGGCCGAACTTTGCAGCACTATAGATGAAAACATAAGGAAATGTGTTTCTTTGTAATCAGAACAATACTCCTATCAGCTCGGTAAAATTCTTTCTTTGTAAGTAAAACCAGAGGTAAGAAAACGTTAAATATGCATTTTTATAGCTAGATGGCTAAAATTATGTTAATTATCCGGAAATTAATATTCTGGAACATCCTGACTCATCCTTTTCAGCATCACAACGTTCCTAAATGTCAGGTGCCGAAGATAACTTGAGCGATTAAAGTAAAAGTTTTCTAACAGTATCCACAGAAGAAGATGTGAAAAATTGTGTATTTTCACTATAAACACTTTCAACAAATACCAGATATAGCACAACTTTCGTAAAAAATTCGTATTTTGCTTCTTAAATAAAAAAAAAACCTTATTTACGAAACTGTTTAGGCCTTCACCGAAGAAACAAAAACGCTTCTCCCTCGGACCTCCGATTGAAAAACCGTCCACTGGTAATGATTCAGTGCGGGTTTTTCCTTCTGCGGTTGAACGCCATTGGGCAAACAAAGCGGGCGTGAGAAACGGGAAATTTGTTTAAATAAAATACGTGTTTTGCGTGAAAACCTGTTTACGTTAAACTTGTCTGTCATGCCGCAAATTTTGTAATACTGTAAAGTGAATAATTTCTCGCTTTCGGATACTGAATGTTAAATTTCGTTTCGACAATTATTTAGATTGTGTACATTTGTTTAGCGCCCGCTAAGTAGGCGGTTAAATTAAACTGGGTGAGTAGTTTATCCCTTTTATTACACGTGAATAAATATTTGGCGACACGTGAGACCTAGCGGTAAAAGCTCCGACTGCGTAGTCCATCGTTTTGCAAGCAGAAGATTTGGATGTCTTCGGTTTTATTTCTGTCGAACAATTTGTAATTTAATTTAATTTTCTTACTAACTACTTAAATAATACATTTTTGAAATTTGTTTTAATTTTTAATCAAACAAATTATGTAAAAATAATTAACTAATATCTAACTTATCTGCACGTATCTTCAATATAAGCTTCAATGAATGCTTACATGGCGAGCTAAAAATAGTTGCATCGATCTAGAACCTCTATGATGTGCCTTTTTCTTTTCAAATCATTTGCAGCTGTAAATGGAAATATAAGTACCCACAGGATATGAACACGAATACAGCAAAGCTCCATTTCCAAAAAGCATCGAAATCAATGAATGTAATAAATTACCCGGAAAGGAAAAACATTCAATCGAAATATTAATTTGTAAAGAATCACATGAAAATGTGCATTCAATTTTCGCTCACCGAAGCTGAAAATAGAAACTCCATTAAAGCTTTAAAAATGGATTACTACAAAATTACTCTGCAATTTAAAAAATATCTTCAATGTATGCAAAACGTTTCAGCCAAAATTTTAAAAGCCTCGCATTAGTTAAAACCACGGGTTATAATGGAATACCGAGAACTAACCACTACGTGCTAGACATTGTTTGTGTCTGGCAAAGTTAATTTATAGCGTGAACCCCAAAAGGTTTTATTCGTCAAATATTATTTTTTGCATATTCGGAAATGTATTGTGGAGCAGTGGATTTTTTTAAATCTCGGACCTACAGGTTCATCATTTAATTTAATATTAAAAATATTAAATAAAATGGTGAACAATTCTTCATGTTACAATGGGGAGAGATATGTTTTCCTAACAACCCGTGGAGAATTAATAGAAACATTATTTGTAGTATTGCTTGTATTAGAATCTTATAAATGTGAGTATTTTTGAATGCTGACCAGTTAGTCCTATTTTTGATTATTTATGAAATATAAGTAATGTTACTCAATATCCATCATGTGATGGCCTTGTAATATCATCCTTTAGTTTAGTTTTGCATAATTCATTAACGTACAATAATTGGCAGTTTACGTTAAAGAGGTCAAATTTAAATATAAATTCAATTTCGTCTCCCAGAAGGTTCGGCATTTGCATATTTATAGTCTGACTTCCGCTGACTCAAATCGACTGTATGGATATTTAATTATTTTAGAAATATTCCATAAAGATTCTCTAGGCACGGTTATGAATATTTTTATGGATACTCTCTTCTAAAGGGTAGCTTAATTTATAAATATACCTCAAATAATATTGATTTAAATGTTTGAAAACGTAATAAATTGATTGACCAAATATGTTTAGCGCATATTTTGTCTTGTACGATCCCCGTTTAAAAAATATTAAATATTTTATTTTTAAAAAATATTCCAAAATAATATCCTTCTTCTGGTGCCCCCTTTCATTGTAGGTATAAGTCTATCAACGGAGAAATATATATTTATATATATATATATATAAAAAATATGATATTTATTTACATATTTATTAAAATTTACTTAAAAGCTTTTCGTTTTTTTTCACGTTATTCCTGGATAGAGTAGAGGTTCCGAGTTCGAGTCTCGGTGGTGACCGTTGTTCTTTTTAGTTTCTGCGCTTTTAAGTTTCATATTAACGTTGAATTTATTATTGATTTTATTTTAACAATTGAAAAACAAATCTACTCAAAAAAGGATTGCATTCTACGTAACATAGTTTTTTTGAGTTAGATTAGAGTTTATTGCAATCTAAGTAACATAGTCGTTTTATTTTCGAAATAAGAACCAGTATTAATATTTTCATCGTCATCGTCATAAAAAATATAAAATGGTCATAGCAACAGATCAAATACTTTAGAAGCACTAGTAATAAAGACAGCCATTAAAATGAATCGTCATATTTTTAATAATCAGTTGAATTTGTACAGTAGTCATTAGGCATATTCCCCATAAACTCATATTTTTTTCATTATTCTTTTATCACGTTCTTATTTGACGTTTTGCCTCTTTCATTCATATTATATCTTTATCTCCGTTTCTTAATTATTTCAATTAAAATACTATTTTTTTTGTTTGCTCACTGTTCTCTTATTTTATTTTATATTGTGTTCTCCTTCTGTATCTATATATTACCGCACACTATGTATTTTTTTATTAGTTTCATTTTCTACCTTGTTGATGCTTAGGCTAAGCAAAAAGTCATAAACAAAATTATCTTTTCATTTTATTGAATATGTCAAACCACAAACATTATTATTTAGTTCTCCTATTTTTTACTTGAACAATTAAAAATAAACTAAATAATAAATGATCCAAATATAACACTAAGCAATAATTTTAAAAAATAATTTCATAATTTTAACACATTAATTTTTTTAAAACCACTTTAATTTAGTATTTTTACTGACTAGTTTTGGAAGCACCCTTCCTTCACTGAGACAATATTTCAAGTAATACAAAATACATACTAAATAGTATGTGACACAGTAACCCACACCGAGGTACACTTGTAGTCGACAGTTTCTTCGGTTCTGCCTTCTCATCAATCCGCTGAGCAGTCTGCTCCCTGTCATCGTGCACCAACCTCATCCCTTCTTTTCGACTTCACTCCAAAACTGCTGCACGAACAGAGTCTTTGGGCCACAGTCTCTCGACTTCTCGTTTCGTCCCTCTAACTACGCAAGCTGGTAAAACACCAAACAAAAGAGTGTGTTATATCACCGTATTTAGCTATCCGAGTAGCTTCAGTCAATCTATCACCTGGCTATATTTTAGTCTGTACCTTGTACTTTTTGAATCTGGAATACAAGTAATTCTCAGAATGCCCTGTTTTGTTATGTAAATACTCACAAATCCTGTCTAAATACTACAACGGCCCTCGGGTTCTTTGTCCTGAATAAGAATGAACTACCTGTTTTATGAATATCAGTGTACCTAATTACAAATATTTCTGTCACCACACCACGCTTTTGACGTTTGCGTTTGCGCAGTTCTAGAATCGATTTTTTACATTTTAATATGCTTAATAAATATTTTGAAGTGTTTGTGCTTTGCTGGAAAGGGCAAATATTGCGTAATGTGGGGTGTTACGGCTCTTGCATAAATCCGTGAAAAGGTCAGCTGATCTGTTAAAACCACAACAAAATCAAAGTAACGCAAGATAAAGGCACGTGGAGAAATATGTATAGTGTATTAGTACAATAATTTATTAACTTTTATGGCTTTGTTACCCAAACATGATTTAATATATTTGTCATATTTAAGTCATTTCAACGCCATTAAGCAATTTAATTCTCTACCCAGCACCATCAGAGACATAAAAATTAAAATCTCCTTTAAAATCAAAATCATTACTCCCCTATGTCAAGTTTAATTTATTTCTTATGTCATTTGTTTTTATGTAGATATTATATTTTTTAAATTGTTATGTACTATGTAACTGAAAAACCACGTTCGTAATTTGTCATCCTAACACAGGCGTATGCCTAGTAGGATGGGCAATATACCAACCAATAAAACAAATGTTTAAGTAAAATAAGAAAATAAATGTGGATCCAGGCATAAAGTCGGAAAATAGTATTTGAAACTTTTTTTTTAATGCTTGGTTCAAAACCGATATAGTCAAAAATCATTTTGAATAGTTAAATACGTTTTCTGTGTTAAGGAAGAAGTTATACTTTTGATATCCCACTTTATAAAAAAATATCTAAAAACGCATTTTTTAAAAATCTTTTTGCATATAACTGATTTCGTACCATGATTCGCGAATTACCGTCATCTTAAACACATAGAACAAAAAAAAATGGAGCCCTGTGTTAATTTATAATATATTTGATGTTATATAAATTAACGGTATTATAAAAAAGGTTCGTTTTTATCCAAACTTCATTTTTTCCCTATTAAAGAAAAGCATTAATATTTTCATGGAAATATAATTTGAGTTCAAGCAACTAAATTTATGTATGGAATAATTAATTTATAAAGGGTCTGTTTTCTACGTCGTAGAGGCTTCGTAAAATTGGCTAACGCTTCATAGACCTATTATTCAGAAGAGCTTGCAAAGCTTGAGGTGATAGGGTTCCGTAGCCACAACTCCTTGTAAGTTTCATAATAAAATTATTACATATTCCCAGAAAAACTAAGGGATCACTCTGAAATTACCTTCTTTTCTAAGGGTGAATAAAGTTATACTTTTTATACTGTGGTAAGGCGATATCAGAATAATCGTTGAAATTTATTTGGTATATCAAAGGTAATTGGCCCTTTACGTCGATGTAATAAATCGTTTTCTTTTTAAATATACTTCGGTACCTACAAAGAAAACGTTTGATTACAAAACTGGGCCGGATTGAAAAGAAAATCATTAAAATAAATTAGGTGCTTAAGTATTCTTGTATATCTAAGGGTACTTTCATTTGTTAAACTCATATCATCAATATATCCGTATTTATTGTCACTTTGTCAGTATTTATTAGATAAGTAACTTATGAACTACAATAAATGAGCTTACATAGATACGAACACGATAAAATATAACAATAATAAAACAGAACAATAACAAAACCTAACAGTGATAAAACAGGATAGCGCTAAAGAGAACAATAAAACATTATTTTTGTCGTAACTAGATATAATCATGTAGTTAGTTTAGGTTATGTGAAGTTAGGTTAGATTAGGTTAGGCTAAGATAAATAAGCTTAGGTCAGGTAAGGTTGGAAAAAGTTAGGTTGGGTATCTTCAATGTTATTTTCCTTCACTATACTATTTTGTCACTGTTTGTTTTTTAATGGAAGCAGTTATTCCTAATTTAGTCCAAGTATTAAGTCAACACTTATATATCATCTACTCACAATATAACGTGCAATGTGAAGAGTTTATAAAGCCACTCCTTTAAAATTGTGATTTATCTTTTCCGCAATTCTAGCAAAATAATGACGACTTCATTTCAATGTAATGTATGGCGGTTTTCTTTTGAAAATTTTCGGATTCTTTTTAAACAAAGCTTGTGTCTTCTTTTCAACATAACATTGCTTTACTACTCGGTTTTGCGCGAGTTTCAATGAGAATTAAAGAAAATCTCTTTTCTTATCAAACAATTGAAAAACATGGAACAAACATTTAGTTTTCTTTTCAGGGAAATTAATAACATCTGCATAACATGTGGCAGAAGAAAAATATTTATATAATAATCTAAAACACAAATATGAAACAGAAAAAAATCAGAAACTTAAAAGAACAGTGGTCATGACCGAGACTCAAACTCGGAACCTCTAATCTATCCGGGAGTAACACTTTGCCTATTAAGCCATCAATATTATTTAAGTGCTAAATAATACGAGTAAATAAGCATTATTGTTTTAAAGTTATTTCCAATTTTAATATTTATTGTGGACTTAATAAGATGTCAAAATATCTTTCATATTTAAAAAATATATATCTAACCAAGACACCATCTAGATATTCAATATGTGTTCGGGTAGAACTTTCTCATCAAAAGATGGCAGCCTGAAATCGGAAGAAATTGAAATATTGATAATTTTCTGTACAAGTATGAGATTGTTTAAAAATGCCGCTTTCTAATGAGGTCTTGGTGGCTTGATTGGTAAAGTGTTACTCCCGGATAGAGTAGAGGGTCCTAGTTCGATTCTTGGCCATGACCATTGTTCTTTTTAGTTTCTGGCTATTTTCTGTTTCATATTTGTTTTTTAGATTATTGATATTATTTAAATTTTAAATAAACATTAATGCTTTAAAGTTAATACCAATTTTAATAAACAATAGTTATATTAAGTTATTAGTGTATCATTAATTCCATAGGATTTTGTATACACGGGAAAAGAGGTTTACTTTTCAGAATGCTTAAGCATTTAACAGCGTAATTCCATTTCATTTCTTTAAAAAATCACCTCATGGGTATAAAATTTAAGACTTTCGCTTTTGTACTCATTTTATAATGTACGGTATTACCTGCCTCTCTCTTTAATAGTGATCCGAAGCGTATTTGGTAGAATAACTAAGATGTGAGATATGAAGCGAACCTTACTTGTGTCGGGATGCTGGGAGCTGAACAGCCCGCACCAGTTGTTATCAGATTAATCCTGAACCAATGTCAAGCCTGTCAAGCCAAAAGGGAAAACCAGAGGAAATAGATTTATTCGCCTTTCGGATGTAGTTTATACGATAAGTTACGTTTGAACTAAGAATTCTGTGAAGAGAAATCATTTGAAGCAGTGGTTTAGATATAAATATTTGTTCACCTCCGTGGCAGAGTAGTGAGCTCATCTGTTCTAGGCCCAGAAATAACAGGTTTGTAGCCCAGCGTGAAAAAATCATGAAATAAGTTTAAAGCTGGATTCACACCAACGTCTGGATCCGCTCAGTGACGATATTGTTCTGCAAGAGAGCTTATTGATATGTAATGAATATCAACCAAGGAGTATGTGCCAAGACAAAGTTGTGTTGCAGTATATCCTTCTGCACACCCTTGTGATATTTAACTACTTAGTTAGTTAAATAATTATTTTTATGTGTAAAAATACTTACATCGCAGATTTTTTTTTTTTTAACTATTTTTTTTATCACTAAATAATATTTTCAATTATTAATTATTAAATATTATTTAGTGATAAAAAAATGGTTTTTAATAAAACGAAAATCTGCGATGTAAGTATTTTTACACATCAAAATAATTATTTAACTAACTAAGTAGTAAAATATCACAAGGGTGGGCAGAAGGATATACTGCCACACAACTTTGTCTTGGCACATACTCCTTGATTGATATTCATACCATATCAATAAGCTCTCCCGCGGAACAATATCGTCACTGAGCGGATCCGGACGTTGGTGTGAGTCCAGCTTTAATGGGTCATGATCACTGGCAAATTGGAAGGCAGTAGAAGTAGAAGTGTATCAAATTAGAATTAACTTTGAAGCTTTTATGGTTATTATTTTAAAATTATTAATTGAAATAATAACAATAATTTTCAACGTAAATATGAAACCAAAAATATAAAACGGTCGCGACCGAGATTCGAACTTGGAACCTCTACTTTATCCGGGAGTAAGATGATTCTGCTATAGTGGCAGAAACGTTACTTTCGGATATAGTAGAGGTTCCGAGTTCGAGTCTCGGTCGCGACCGATATATTTTTTTCGTTTCATATTTACGTTGGAAATTATTGATATTATTTCAATTATTGATATAGAAGTATATCAGCTTTGCGATGGAGCGATCAAGTATCAAAGGAGTCTGGAACGCCAGTGTTCACGGCTCTCTGTACAGCACAGCATCGTGACGAGTGGATGAGTCTGGTTCATCAAGGTAATTGCCAATTGAAGTGCGGGTCACGCTCGCCAGCAATGAGACAACGGCTCGAGTAGACGAAATTCATATTCATCATTCCATATTCACATAAAGCAGAATTTTAAAATAATTTATAGTTATGCCTGATCCTACAGTGAATAATACTCTCAGTATGCCTTTAGGGAGAGATTGTAAAACAGAGTTGCTAAATACCAGTTAATCCAGCCTTTCCCTTCCTACCTTTCACCTACCCAACTTTCCTCTAATCTTACAAAAATTACCCAAACTCCAATAACTTTTATTTAGTAAATATGTGTCATAACACATTTAATTCATATAAAAATAATAAAAAAAGCATATTTGCAGTACGTTCCAGAGTGGTAGATACTCTGAGTATCGCCCTGGTGAAAGACCATCATTCAGAATCGAAACGTTGCTTGAAATGGCTTTAGCCGTGTTTGGTGATCAGATCTAAATAGCCAGGTACTTTTCAACCTTCCTCTTCCCTATCTCCTTCCCTTCTCCACTAAATTCAGCCTCACAACATACCCCTATTGGGGATGCTATATTCTCACTGGTTTTAGACGGTTGAGAGCAGTTGAGACTCTTGTGCGGTATTCATATTCAAAAATAAAATTTAACAAAATTGACTATTGGCAACTGGAACACTAGAACTAACTAACTAACCATCACGTCGTTTCCCTGCAGGAGTAGTTAGAGAGGACGGACTGCCATACAACTCTGTCTTGTCACACACTCATTTCTTCATTCACATTAATACATCGTCTTATACATAGTCTTCTGTTATTCTGACCCTTTCCATGGACCGATAAAAATATTTTACTCACTTGATCGTGCCATGTCTTCCTCAGGCATCCCAGACTTCTTCTTTCATTGACTTTCACTTCGCATATTTTTTTTACACTAGCACGGTATCACATAATTAAAAAAACATACTTCTCGTCTCTCTTCTTAACTTTTTAATCGAGATCGGCTACTAATAAAAGTGTGGCTAACATTTTATTTCTACATATTGATTTGTTACCTAAATTTATTCTTTTCGTTTTTGTAATAGCTATATTGCCTCCACACATATGGGTCAACGTTGACCGACGCTAGCCATAATTTGCGATGAAATATTTGCTTTTGAAATATTGAAGTGTTGGCGCAATTTAAAACAAAAAATGTTTGAGCAATCTGAAAACTACGTTAAAAAACCTGAAAGCCACGTCAGTTTCAATATGACAGATGAGCAATAATAATTGCGATCAGTCATTTTGGCAAAACCAAAATTATGAATTAGAGTTACATTACAGGGTTTTGAGTGAATTAACATCAACAAATAAAATTTTACTTAAGTGCAAGCGACAAAATGAAAACACAAGATCTAACTGGATTACGCAAAAAAATATTATGATCGCGGTGCTGTATCCATTGTTAGGGTTCTTTAATCCTCGATTTATTTGAACCAGACGTTAGTTTGAAAACCGACGCTTGCTGCAAAACCGCACATAAATAAAATGACCTTTCCGTAATTGAGTTCTCTGGGATACTGCTCAAATGGCACTTCAAATAAAAGTATTTCTCCGCGAAGGCGAAAACGTATGAATAAACTTTCCAAAATATACTATGATTATATTTACTTTATTGGGGTAAATGTGAATAAATTATAGAACATTTTACCTCACTTACTCTTACAAACCTTCTGAATTTAAGAAAGATGAATTATTCTTTTTTTACAATTAAGGGTCAGCACCCAAAAATACAAACAGTGATTTTTTTAAATTCTTTATGAAATGCAAACTGGAATTTTATGTAAAACGTACAAAAATGCCGGTGCTGGTTTTCAAACTGCACCTTTTTCTGACATTTCGGTATGTTATTTATAGATCTTAAAGGATTACAGTTAAAAAATTGTATTCACTGGAAACTTCAGACAGTTTTCTAAGTACTCATAGAAAATTTGCAGATAAATCATTTGCAGTATTGCTTGTATTAGAATAGTACAAAGTAACCCTCAGCGTCATTCTTGAGTACTGACCCTTAAGTAGACTTTTTTACTAGACTTTGTCCGAGATTTGATTTAAGTAACATGGATCAAAAAATTGGAGTTGTACGTATTTTTTCTTACTTGAAGTAGATTTAAAAACTTCATGGCTCATGATTGAAATGAATTTCCAAACTGAAAATATTGCTCCATTGCGTAAGAGCTCACCAAGGTTTTTGATGCTTCCTATTATCAGATTTCCACTTTATAGTTATGATAATAATCATTATTGAAATCTTTTTGTGTTGTTTTCATGAAAAATTACAAAGGAGATATTTGTAATGAAAAAAAAGGTATTTACTTTATGTACATAACTTTGAAATTATAAGAAAAGTAATGCACGCAAAGTAATTGGATTTTCAAAGTATCTAAATAAAAATACCGTTTAGGCACTTTATAATAGTGGCATTCCACGAAGAAATTATTGCTTTAATAATATAAACTACAAAAGTATGTAGATGTTAGTATGGTAAAAGATGAAAATAAAAGTTCTATTTTATTTTTAAGCGTTTAAAGTTTTCGTAAATAGTTCAATTAAGTCATCACATTTTAAAGCAGTAGAGCTTACCTGAGCCCCGAAAAGATGTTAAATTGATCAGAATGTGTAATTAAAGAAAATCCAATAACTGCTGAGCTGGTTCAACTCATCAGTTAATTGGTCGTTTGAACTTTAAGGGCACTCTTGAACTCCGAAACTGTAGCGTGAAACTTAACCGTCGCTCGAGACTTTGTAAATGGAAGATTTCAGAACTGAGAAGAAGTAACAAAGTGGTGGTTGTCTTAACTAAGTCAGTGATTGTTCTTTGTATTGTCATTAGTTTATGCGGCTTTTAGTTTTTTTTTTAATTCAAATTAAGAAGAATTAACAAAGTGGTGGTTGTCTTAACTCAGTCAGTGATTGTTCTTTGTATTGTCATTAGTTTATGCGGCTTTTAGTTTTTTTTAATTCAAATTGATGATATTTATTTACTATTAAATTGTGCATTTTTATTTGTATTTTCCTCCTGCTTTTTTCTCAGTTTCAAACTGAACAGCGAAATGTTAATTTATTTGTAATGTCACTTTTGGGTTCTGGATGTACATTTTTTTCTGTAGAAACCATCAACAGTTTCTATTTAGTGCCAAGTATGGGAAAAATTGTAAACTACGAGTTATACCCATTTTTAAATAATGAAATTTATTCACAAATACAATTTTTTTTTTTTTAAGTTTTATTTCACTTTCAGCAATAGGATAGGTATATAATATACACCTTCTGCCACTGTCTGCTCCATAATGTTTACACCCGAGGTTAACCGGGGTCACGTCCCCCGGGGCGGGGTGTAGTGGTTAAGGGTGGTTTTGGAGGGGTTGTTCATGCACCACCCCTTTATCTGACTTTCAGGACTCACCTTGGTAATGTCAAGCTTACACAACACACCCCTTATTATACAATAAATAAAAATATATTCCCAGTATGCTGCATTTTTAATCCGCATTTTGAGGGAATTCAACGTGCTAAATGAATATTTTGCTAAAACGTGGTTAAGTTTATTAATATGCTTTAATACCTACTTGTATAGATATTTCTTTAAATAAATGCCCCATTGCCGGAACCGTGGAAATTACTGATGATCTTTTCATTTCGTCTCAGTCGTAAGCAGAAAAAATTGAACGTCATACAAGAATTTCACTTAATCGTACCGTGTTATCCGTCCTCGACTTCTTATTCCATACACTTGTTCGGCATATATTCTTCAGACTTGTTTTTATTCGTTCGTCTAATCTGCACACCGCGTTACCACGTTAGTTTAAAAATATAAATTTAATAATAGAGGGGATAGTTTTTTTGCTGAGCTATAATTTTTATAAAACTTTGTTTTCCTTTTGCATTGAATTCAGTTCTTATTAAACATACTGTAATTGTGTTATTTTCTTAGGTCCGTTTTTTAAATATATTCTCCTTCACTTTTTCAAAACCCTTGTGCTTTTATTATTAATAAATCCACAGTTTTAAATTATTACTATTTATAAAAAAAGTATATTAAATAAGCTCCAATAAATAATATTGCTTAAAAAAAATAACGCAAATAAAAAACAAATGAAATACTCTTTCCTTTTTTATTGTTTTTAAGTTTATTTTGTAAAACTACATTATATGTATGTGTGTTATATATATATTTATATGTTGTTTCACGTATTTTGACACGGAAATTTTTATCATATCGCTATTTCCAACCATTTTATTTCCGTCCAGATATTTCACAAAACCGTGTTTTCCGGTCCAATACTAACCCGTGGGGATGAAACGGCCAAAGGATTAATGCTCGCAGGCTAACTGGCCCTGCACCCGCATTCACCGTTAAGGTAACTGTTACGTGTACGTGATACGTAACGTTCACGTGATACGCCGCCCGTTGAGAGATTAGCCAATACATACAAACAAGTTCAAACTCGTACAAACTGTGGGGTGGACCAATCGAGTTACCAAACTAATAAATTATTATAACACGTTCTATATCCAGTTAGGATTTTATTTAGTTTCTGTTGATAAGGGTGAGTGATTCAGGATTTTTAGAACTTAGTTTTACGTGGTAGATTTACAAGGTAGACTGAATATTGAAAGAAATATAACACAAGCTACGGCAAGGAACCAAAGACTAATCATAACAACTATTATTTTTTTTAAATCTTATATCACCTTCTTTTAAATGCAATGGATGGAATTCTAAGGTTATAGATTATTTTTTTTTAAAGAGGCGTAAAATAACAAGAGTATAGGATGGCTCTTCTGAGAAGGGCATTAAACATGAATGAAAAAAAGCCAAAGAGGGCTTTTTTTAAATAAGCCCAAATATAGTGCGGAAGCTAAAACCACCTTCTTAGGCATTATACATTGCAGTTGAGGCATTTTCTAGAAACGGTCATCACTCAAAGGCTGCAGTGCTGACGATAGTGATTTTAATTATTTAAATTTTTATTTTCATGAAGCAATTTTTATTTTGTTTTTCTTTTTATGTTTATTTTTACTTTTACTTTACATTTTTTTTTTATAAAGATTTTCAAAAGTATTGTACTCTTTTAAATTTTGGGATGATATTTGCTTTGTATTGTGACTTTTTGCGCACGCTGGGATTTGAACCCACGACCTCTGAATTCGTAGTCGAACGTCTTAACTGCACGATCACAGATGCCATAAAAAAATAACAACTGTCCTCGAACAAGAAAATTTTTCTAGGGGAAAGTCGAAAATTTTCACGTGTAATACATTATTCTGTACCGAATAAATAAAAATAAATAAACTGTTTACAAATTTTATGGAATTTTTTTTTCTCGTAAACGTTGCTATAGAAATCAGCCATTTATTAGCATTAAGGCAAAAGTAATATCCTACGTAGTGAATTTCTACAAAAATAACAAATAGGTAACATTTTTAAGGAACACTTAATTAATATCCTAAATTCAAGTAAATGATATAATATATTTCTTGAGTATCCCATCCGAATTTTCGAACGAAAAGACATGTTCTTATAGCCATAAAACTTAATGATCCTCGTATAAATAGACTGCTGATAAACTTGTGAGGGGGAAATAAAAAACATTTTCATTTTATATCGAGTTTACGCTACAGAAAAAGAGAGCCAAAATAAAAACCAACACAGCAGATGCGTAATACTTTAACTTTCTAGCAGTCATCAGCGAAAAAAAAGATTGAATTCTCAAAATCTATGGATATATATAAAATGGTTGTTTTCTTATATTTTTAAAAATATATTGAAATAAACAAAATTCTTCGTGGTTATCTGTCCTTATTGAATGTTAAACAACATAATTAACACCTGATACCGTGACACGTACCGGAATGCATACGTGGTGTTGCATTTAAATTGTGGGACATTCCACGCCACTAGATTTGCTGTTTGCTAGAACTTCTGTTGACATTTTTATCTCCGCATACCTGAAGAATTTCGTAAATCCTGAGTCTCGCATTTCGCGCTTTTGATTTGATTAACAGTTTACTTTCTTGTCTTAATCTAGTTTCTCGAACTTTCCGGAGATTTCTCAATTTTTGGCAATTTAGCTAGAAATCAAAGGATTTTTTTCTCCACTTTGATGGTTTTGTCAGGGACGAAAATTCCAACTTGTACATTATTCTTAATTCTACTCGTATCTAAATCTACGATGTGCAAATCTCGAATTGTTTTTGTTTTTTTTTTTCTTCGCATTAATTGAATCCCAACCATTGCAGGGATTATACATATTTTGCCGTAGACTTATGAACAATTAATTGCTGCTCCTCAAGTATCACTCTACTAATTATGGATATCATTTTCCACTGCAGAATGTCGAGAATTGCACTGAATTGAGAATTGAGAACTCAAGCTCAAACTTAATTTTTGGTACCAGTCCAAATGATTTTTGACATTCTCTACGATTCTACCAAAACCTTGCTTGACCCAACTTTGGCTTTTACTCGAATGTTCTTTGTAATGTATATTTTTGTCCTATTTTTTGTCATCATTAAAATTTTAATGAACGAGTATGTGCTTTTTTCCTATTTCGTGTTTTGTATTTTTTTGTAATTGGTCCATTTTCCGTTAATTTATAAATAAATATCATTTTAAGTTAACTACTAGTAACTTGAATTTAAAAAAGAAGTTAATTATTAGCTTTAAAAATAACCTTTTCAAATTCTTACCTACCTAATAAAGTGACTTAAAATATATTTTAGCAGACATTATTCTAAATTTGAAATGGGTGGGTTAAAGTAACAAAAAAAAATATTGCCAAATCAAGTTGCATCCCGTGATTTTACACGTAGAACAACTAGTGTTCAATCATAACATTGTTCAAAACTATTATTTTAATACTTAGCTTGGGGTCAGAAATAAATGGAAGATTTTCTAGAACCAAACGATAGCAGTAAATTAAGTAAATTGGGGTTTGAAAAACTTCTCACCATTTACTTTTGAAATGGAAACAAGAATTTAATAGGATCTGTTTTACGTAACTTTACTATTTTTTTTAATTTTTTTTTAATTACATATTAATGATGCCCTCATAAAATCTCTTCTATTTAAAGCAATGCGTGAAGACAATTTTTCTTAAATCGATGAAATTAAAGTGGTATAATTCACCACTTCCTTGTCTTTTCTTGACAGTAAAAGTTCATTTTTTTATATTTCGTAGAAAGCAATTACTTTGTAGTTTCACATACTCGTATTTAATGAAAAGAAAAAATATTTTTTATTTAAAAAAAAATTATAACCGACCGGTTTTGCTTAGCCTAAGCATCATCAGGGTACAAAATTAAATCAAACAAAAAATATAAAGTGTGCGGTTATACGTTCATACAGAGGGAGAACACAATACAAAATAAAATATGAAAACAGTGAGAAAACAAAAGAATAACATTTAAATTATTACAAAGAAACAGAAAGAAAGAGACAGATAATTCTATTAGCATTGACGTAGAAATTTGATATTTAAAAAACTACGATCATATTTTAATGACGCTTCCGTGTTTGAGAATTTTGGCTTCTTCCGATAAACAGATGTCTGTTTCTCAGTTAATATTAAAAACCTGTTGGCAATTTGAATGTTACGCGCCATCTGCGGTGAATTTATAAACCAATTTAATACACAAGAACCACCCTTCCTTATAGCTCTATATCTAAATTGTCTTTTGAACTTATATCGCAATACCCTGTTTAAAAAATATTATTGTAATTTGTGTAAAATGAAGATAGAACAGGTTTACTAAGGGTTTCCCCTTTGTTGGGGTTGAAAAGCTTTTGGAGATTTGAGAGATTTTATCCGTTGAGTGGAGGGATCCAATTGGATTTATTTAGAAATAAAGGGATACAACAGTAACCTTCCTACAAATCTTTTGCATTGTGAAACTAATGAAAGTACAACGTATTTTATATTTCTATCGGACTTCTGTTTAACCATTTTTTTGTTATTTTAGATTTTATTCCAGCAGGACTGACATGGAAAAGATGGTTCTGTATCCATTATCCCATATTACCAGAAATATGAATACCGTATAAGAATCCCACCTGCTCCCAACCGTCTAGAGCCAGTGAGACTATAGCATCCTCAATTGGGGTATCTTGTGAGACTGTAGGTAGTGGGAAGGGGAAGGAGACAGGGAAGAGGAAAGTTGGGAAGTTCAGAAGCTTTGTACAATGGACGCGCTTTTGCAAGGTTATCGGAAAATGTTGGTGTCATTTCCAAACTATTTACTAAATGCAGATTGCTCCTTAGGTAAAAAAAATGTCCTGAGTCATCGTATCCAGAAATAAATTTACACCAAGAGCCTTGTTCCGATACAATCGGATTCTTGGAAAATTTAATGTTCCAATAGTGATATGCAGCCCGACAAGTCATTTAATTTCGTCCACATTAGTTGGCTTAAAATTATGTTGGCTATTTTGCCGGGCATAAATTTTTGTGTATTCTGCCATTTTTTCGAGTTCACATTCGTTAATATACCTTAGAAAATAATGCATGGGACTTATAAGTGGCCCAATATGGTCGTCCTTCCCATTTTTCAAAAAAGCATTAATTGTCTCAAAATTTCTCCTTCGCCACTTTGTATTCATTTTTCCGTGATCACCAATGCTTCATCTTTTTCGAAATGCCTCTTCGTTGATGACAGTATTTAAGGAACTTTTATCTGCACCTATTCCAACTCGTCTTATAGAAGTCGAAGGTTTACGTTCCAAAGCACTGGCCTCCAATCGTTCAGTTTCTACGTCGTAGTTATCATCGTCACTTAAGTCGGCGTCAGAATCATTCTCCGAAAATACCAAAATCACCTTCAAGTCATCTTTATTCATAAGGTTATACATTTTCTCCAAAATTAACAACACAAAATAAGTTTTCCATATAAATAAGACAGTTGTGTAACATTTTGTGTATATCATGCAAAGGTGGCACAGAGACTGATTGTGCATAATTCTGCACATCAAAATCAAACACTTCCGAACTCTTATTTATTTAAATATTTACATCTTTCAATATTCACATAATACGTTTAAACATTTTAAAATTGCATCTGCATACTTCTACTATTCAAAAATTATGAAATTTAAAAAAAAAACACTGAAAAAAAGTATACTTACCCGTACACCTGTCTAACGGTTTACTCGCACTACTTAAAAGAACAATATTTACAACTGACGCGGGTAGATGGGTCTGCTAGTCATATTTTCAGTAAATAATAATGTTGCCAGTCTAATAAAAACAGGTGGAAGACTTCAAATACATAAAGTTACTCATAATACTACGCTTTAAAATAAGTGTGATTAATTATGCATACAGGGTCTGAATGGGTTAATAGAAAATAAGTTAATTCAAATGAATTAGTAGAATATGAAATAATTAATTCATATTTATATCTAGGGTCAGCATCCAAAAACACACACTTTACACTAGACTAGACTAGACTACTACACTAGACTAGACTACTAGGGATAAACCTTAGTACCCTGGTGCGGGATCATCATTGAAAATCGAAATGTTACCTTATTTGAAGTCGATCAAACTTTTTAGCGATATTTCACCGTGAAATTCAACTAATCTTACGTTTATAAAAAAACTATATTAGAAGTACAACTTTGCTTCCACCGTTTTTCTATAGATAGCCTTAATTGATAAGTAGTGGTCGAAATAAATAAATCAGGGACATCACGCAAAAAACATTAAAAAATTACAAAATAACTCAATTGAAAAATTAGTTGATTTTTGTCTGGATCATAAAGTTATTCTGAATTTAAAATATCAGTTTACGAGCCGAATTCTCGTCATTTGCGGGGGAGGTGCTACACGATAGGTGCTGCTCGACCCCATGTTGCGGAAGTAGTCAAGACATACTTGGAAACGTTGAAATGCTAAATCTTATTCTACCCGCTGTATTCTCCAGAAGTTGCTTCCTCTAACTATCACTTCTTTCGTACAATGGTCCACGGTCTTATGAAGAAGTAAAAAATTGATCGATTCGTGGATTACTTTAAAAGATGACCGGTTTTTTTTAACGCGGGATTTGTACGCTGCCCGAAAAATGGGAAAAAATAGAGGTCAACGATAGACAATACTTTAAATCATAAATATATAGCTATTTTTTTACAATAAAGCCTCGGATTTCGGAAAAAAAAACGGCGGAAGGAAAGTTGTACAATTAATACAAAAGGTAGTTTTTTTTCAATTTATCGACACATTCGAATGAAAATTTCAACAGTGAAACGCTCAAGATAATAGTTTAATTGTATAATTTATTAATACGTAACAGTCATCAAATTCACATTTGATGTGACATCAATTATATTTTTAAATAAAAAATAATTTTGTTTTAAGCCACTTTATTTATACACATATAACAATTCGACCGGTTTCGGTTAGACTTAACCTTCATCAGGAACGTATAAGTATAAACTAATATTAAATATAGAGTAATACAGTAGACAAAGAAATTATTGAAAGAGACAAAACATTAATATAAACAGGACAAAGCATCAGAGAAGGGGGTGGTAATGGAGTAGGTAGAGAGGTAGGGGGATGGGAAGAGGAGAAGGGGAACATTCTTAAAATCGGACTTTTAGTTAATTCTAATTGTTTGTTTAAAATTTGGCAATTATTATTATTATTTGATTTTGAAATTTCTAATGCTTCTAGATTGTTAAGGCGCAAACCTATTCCATTTTTATGAATTATTTGTACACCTGTATTTTTATTAAAAGTATGGTTAGTTTTAATTAAATGTTCGGCAAATTCGGAAAAACCTATACTTGTTAAACATCTAATGTGTTCTTTGACTCTAATGTTTACATTTCTCGCGGTTTTACCTATGTAAATTGCCGGGCAATCGTTACAGTTAAGTTTATATATGCCAGAATGGCTTAAAGAATCTTCTTTATCTTTAGAATTGCTTAAAATTTTTTACTTGTTATTAACAATAATTTAGGATTGCTGATGCTTTGTCCTGTTTATATTAATGTTTTGTCTCTTTCAATAATTTCTTTGTCTACTGTATTACTCTATATTTAATCTTAGTTTATACTTATACGTTCCTGATGAAGGTTAAGTCTAACCGAAACCGGTCGAATTGTTATATGTGTATAAATAAAGTGGCTTAAAACAAAATTATTTTTTATTTAAAATTATAATGTCAAGCTACAAAGTGTTTGCTTTCTTCGATAATTCAATTATATTTGTTTTCTTTGTAACCACTCAGAGATATTACCTGACATCGATATAACAATAATATACATTTCCAATTTGTCAGGAGGCAAGAAGAAAAAAAACTTGACTTTCTTTATTGATCCGGGCGTAGGGCTCGAGGGCTTTTGGACTTCTGGACATTTGGCCTCTATAAAGTCTTAGTTACGTGGTTAGAATACTTCCAACCAATTTTAATTTTACTTTCACTTTAATTAGTTTATTTTTCTTTAATAATTCGCCTCAGTTGAGGCAGCCAAAATGAAATATGTAAATTATGAAAAGTGGGTTGGTTTTACAGTTTTTTACATATTTTGAAAGTTAATTACAAACTTGTTACATGTTTCAACGAAAAACGCGTGAACTGATGATAAATAATCACATATTTCTGATTATACGGTAGAAATGTTGTATTGTGTAATAAAAATGCTAACCGCCCCTTATATTTCCTCGATACCAACCACATAAAAAATGGAGAGATTTTTTAAAAACATTGGTAGATTTTTTACGAAAGAAATTATATCAAATCTAAAACACAAACATGAAACAGTAAAAAGCCAGAAACTCAAAAAAACGATGACAGAGACAATAATTAAAAATCTATAAATAGTTTAAAATATTTTGTGCTTTTTTCAGAGGCTAAAAATAAATAAATAAATAAAAAACACTCTTCGTTTAATGTTACGTATCCTGAATGCCTCATTAAAGTAATATCCCACTGCCTGAAACAAAGAAAAAATCTACAACTAATGGGGTAAATTTACCCCTATAAAGGGAAGGAGGATATCATTATAATATTCATTGCAAGCTGGAAATTTGTTCCGTTCAAACAATGGTGTCGAATTATATTCTCATGTAATTACATTATACTTTTAGGGGATTTTTAATCAGTGATTCACCAGTTGGTGGTTTTAACCCATTTGTGTATTTTGGATGGATTATTGTTCGTATTTAATCTATTTAGTTTTTGGAATATTGTGTTTGTATTGCAGTACTGGATGAAATATGAATATGAGGCATTATATAAATTTTAAAACAGTATAAGTAAAGTCACTAGCGCACTAGCAGTTAGGGCTTATTTTTGTTGTTAACTTTGTTTTTTTTATCGATACTTTCATAAAAGAATTTTTTCAGATTTGAAAATTTAAAGTTTTTTATGGTTAGACGACTTTTACAAAAGCAGTGTTTATGACGCCATTTTTTTCCTTTGAAAAGGAGGGTTCATATTTTAACTCTTATTGTTGGTTTTTTTTTCACTTATGATATTTCAGATATAGGTATGGCTTAGACAAATTACTTGATTTTTAAAATAATTAAATGGTAGTTTTTCACTAGGCAGATCATATTTTTTTAAGATATACGAGTAGTAGGGATTGTTCTTCTTCGAAAAATCATCATCCCTTTAAACTACAATAAAATGGTTTGTCAACAGGATATTGAATACAAGGTAAATATAGATGATCTTATCAATATATATAACATATTATTAAAATTCACATTTCTTAAAATATTGATATACTATTACACCATACCATGATGCACTGGGCAGCATAATATAGTTCAACAATACATCAATTTCTTAATTACACATAATAAAAAAATAATTTAAACGCCTAATATAAAATATTTCTACTTAGGAGGCATTTTTTCAGCATATATCTGACTTTTGTAAGCAATTCTCTTTTTTTTATATTGCTCGGTAACATGTTGAATAATTTAGGCACGTTATACTCCAAGGTTCGCTGCCCGTATTTATTATAATATTTTGGTACAATCAATCCGTCGTTTTTAGTAAACCGAGTATTGTGCTCATGTTCCACTTTCTTCTTAAATTCAGAGTCCGATATATGCTGAAGCAATATCTTTTACCATAATAAGGCCTGTACCGGTAAGATAGTTACATTCTGATACAATAATAAAATGTTTCGTCTCTGCGAGAATATGTATTTTTTAACTATTAATTTAACTAAAGAATTTTGAACCGATTGTAAATAATTTAAATTTGTTTTGCTAGAATGATCAACTATGTATTTGTTGCGTTGTTACCTTGAGCCATTAACACCCAAGAAGATATGTTTTTAGTTTAGAATAACATTCAAAGATTCAACACGTTATAATAGGAAATAAAAAAAGTATTTAATTAATCGCGTGGAAATATGTTGCTAACGTCACGCTTCTGCGCTCAGGTTTTTTAACCTGGGTTCTGACTATCTGTATCCAGGGGTGCCGATTTGGCAGCCTGGGCATTTCGCACGGCCTTATGCGCGTCGTGTTACACTTAACTTTCGACCGGCCGACGATCCGGACGGCTCCAGCTGAGCTATATCTCCTCAATCCGCATCGGTTCCGTATTGCATAATATTTTGTTTCATATTGTCATCCCTTTTGAACCGTATCGATTTGATAACTATTCAATTTAACGTGACACTTACCATCCAACGGGCCTACTGGCCGACGTCTCCAGCTGAGCTATATCTCCTCAATCCTCACAGGAGGCACCAATTGTTAAGTAGTATGTGTACGACGTGTTATGTCTGCAGTGAGAGTACATAAATGTCGTACGGAAGAGAGTAAGACTCCAGGGGTTAAGTCGCTCTCCCAATTTTGTGTATTCTGAAGCTAAAAAATAAAAGGGTTATTGCTGGTATATTAAGGTAATGTTACTAGATCAAGTTTAGGAAATAAAAACATTATATTCCGGGAAAAACATATAATGTGAAGAACAAATCACTGGCATTAATTGTATTGTATGACATTGTGAATCATTTAATTACTAACTCACTAAAAACAACCTTCAAACTACTGTTTGGTAACCCGTATTGCTATATTCGTTTTGGTTCAACTGTTGTTTAATTTCCCCTACCTCTTCTGCTAGTTCTCTGAAAACAAGTTATATCGTAAGAAATTGCATTGAATTCCTTTTATGTAGTTCTCAATATAAGAAGACATTCAATAAAAGGCTCAGTTCTCGATGCCCATAAAAACAAAGTTTTTGTGTATTAACCAGTATTATCAATTTCGCAGTGTATATATAAAAATGGTTGAGAAACATGTTCTCTTCTGGAAACGGAATTTTTTTTGGGTCATTTTATTTTAGATTAATAAAAAACTAGGGTTGGCACATCCTAAGATGGTGTAAAAAACACTATAGTTCGCGGTGGTGCGATATGTTGAACTTCGCGCGTATTTTAAAAAATGTAGTTTTTTTTTAATTCAATATTTTTATGCCAGTACAACAGAGTAGGCAGTGCTTGTATGCCAATTTGGAATTTACATCTCTGATTATCATTAATCATTGATGATCGTCTAACTTTGAACTCGTATCGAAACGTATTTTTAATTTTATTTACATGTATTTGGAAAAACCTCATTTATGTATTTACTGACCTTCTTTATCCGAGATATAAACAATATTTTTCCCATTGAACTATTTAATATTCGTAGGGACATGTTTGCATTTTTTTAAGTTGGAAATTGTTAGTAAATATAAGAAGGAAAAATATTTCCTCTAACCATCGTTATATGGCCATGTGTCTAGTTTTTTTTTCATAATTTATCAAAATACTTC
This sequence comes from Drusus annulatus, assembly GCA_022651775.1. NCBI lineage: Eukaryota > Metazoa > Arthropoda > Insecta > Trichoptera > Limnephilidae > Drusus > Drusus annulatus. The sequence goes on along the minus strand of JAGWCC010000445.1, from coordinate 115,967 downwards.
CTTACCTTTTTCTTTCCCATGTCCACTTCCTTCAACCTCACAGCATACTCCAAACTCTTAAAAAATCATACAACGACTATAATACAAAGTCGATTCTGAAGATATTGTAAAAACATTGTTTCAAAAGCTACAAATTTATTCAGTTTTCAACCAAGTTCTTCTACAAAGTTATCAATATTTTTAACACATCCATAACTTTCGGCGTAAAAAGCGTTCCGAGATTCCGCGGAAACAAGGTTGTGATACAAAAAAAATATTATCTGACATTGATATGAATGTGTTGTTATATTTCCTACTATGTTTATCATAAATGAACAAATTAAAACGAATAGTTCAACCACGTGGAGGATACTCGCTACATTAACAATATTAGTTAAGTACTCAGAACATTATTTTATTATTAGTGAAAATATCTACTTTAAATTAAAGGAATATTCAATACGTAACACAACATATCTCTGAGTGACAAACAGTTATTTATAATTGTGTAACTGATAACTCGTGGTGGTATTGCATTTTGATATAAACTTATGATTATTTTTTATTTTTTTTAGGTCTGTAGTGTAAAAAACGGTCCGGTCAAAAATAAATAAGTGGTTAAAGTTTTTTAATCTTAAATAAAAACAATTTATATTTATGTTTCCTAAAAAAATAATTAAATTCTTTGTTCATTAATAAATATATTTTTTAATATTAATTAAATAACATCATTATTAAATTTTATTTTATTAAAATCGTTATTACTAGTTAATGATAGCTTAACACTTCGTCTCAATGCCAGTTACACGTTTACACGGCACTAAAATACATTTACGTATTTGAGTTAGAGATAGTATGATAAATAATAGAAAAATGTTTTATCGAAGAATTTAAACCTTATCTTAGCTAAAAATATAAATAATAACAAAACTGTAACATTATAATACCATTTAAATTTTTTTTGGATTAATCCGTAATTATAAAATAATACAAATATAATTCTTTGTATTTATTCAAGCTAGATAAATCGGTAATTACTTGTATTTTAAACCATTGAAAATTATGAGCAGTCATAGTGGAATGAAAAAAAGGTCATATTACGAAGGAGAGAGATTCTTATATACAACTAACCACCCATTCAAAATCTGACTGGAATAGTCTAGTATGTATTTGTAAACCTACATTTGTTTAAAGCTGCAGCACAGGCCGTGTTTCCAAGAAAAACTCCCATGGAGTGGTTCCCCCTATTATTTTCAAGAGCTTTTGCAATTCATTTCACCCTATCCTTCAACTACATTGCGGAGTTAAGGGCGACATAGAAGCTGGAAAATTTGACTTAAATAACTTTTCTTTATATAACTAGTTCTTTATTGTACCTGTTTGAATCTACTTTGCAACATTTCATAAAACGCATATCTTAAAGAGGCAAAGCAGTTGTCATATTTTAGAATAACTACTGCCTCGGTATTTTTTATTTTTCATTCGTCAGAGAGATATTGTCGATATGTGGGTGATACATTTTCTTTAAATAGATATTTGGCAAATCAAAATTGAGTGATAGTAAAAAAATCGTGATTTACTTCAATTGTGCATCTTTAATAAATAATGATGATTAATTAACTTTTTTTTAGATAATTACTACTCTTTTAAGCGCTCTTGAGGTGATATTTCACAAAAATAACCCTTTAATAAATTAGCCACCCATTTTATATTTTCATATAGTAATCACTTTGTGTTTGTACATAGTTGATAAGTCCAATGATAGATATAATACCCGTAAACTGATAAAAAAAAAACATTAATCTTACCTTCTCAGTGGACGTTTTGCCACTTTCAATTCATATTATCTGTCTCTTTCTCTTTGTTCCTTTATTATAATTTAAATGTTAATCCATTGTGTTCTCCCTCTATATGTGTATATAACCGTACGCTATGTATTTTTTGTTTGGTTTAATTTTGTACCCTGATGATGCTTAGGCTAAGCGAACCCGGTCAATCATAAAAATTAAAATAATAATAATAATAAAATAATAATGTGGTCTCATACAAAGTTATTGTTTCATTTAATTATATTTTTTTCATAATATTATAAAAATCACTCTTTTAGATCTACACAATTAAACATGATAAATCAAAGATAAAAAATAAAAATAAATGGTTTACACATTACTCAATTATTAGTAAACGAAAAATTTGACCGTACCATATCTTTCTGCGGCGTCCCCAACTTCATTTTTAATTCACTTGCGAGCCATTTATTCCCCTGAAAAACCATCCACCGCGCCGTCCAGCTTCATCCACTCCACATGTCCTAACCATCTAAGCATCCTTTCTATCTATAAACTAAATAATGAAAGCATAAAGACAGAATAAAAAACACAGAAGTAAATAGGTATTTGTAAAAATAACAAGAGAAGGCAGAATAAGCAATCAAGGAAAAAATATGGCAGTGAAGAAAGGCGAACCAAAATAATGATTATTGATGCATGGTTTGTTTTATACCCTAAATCCCATTTTATTAAAATCACAATTAGAATTAAAAACAATTTACCCTCAGACCTATTTCAATTCAGCCAATTTTTGGATTTTAATAAAAGTTGTTCATATTATTTTTTTCTACATTTATTTTAGAACATATATTAGTACAAGCAATGAACCATACGCTCCCTTGAATGTCTGATATAGAACGTATATTATGATTCCTCTTTCGCCCGCGTTTTTCGTTCTTTTGTCCTTCGAAAGCGGTTGGGTGCTTTTCAGCGGCTCATTACGAATTTCACTTTAATATTAACATTTTCTGCGATTTACACATTTTTGGGGGAACGCTATTAATATTACATTAATGTGCCGTTTCTTGAACTTTATGTAAAAATGTCAGTGTCGAATAACGTAAAAAATAACCTTGGAGCTTGAATGCGACTAAGTACAAAAAGTAAGCCTTGCTACAAATTTTGGCAAAATAATTTTAGTTCTTCTACGTTTTTTGTCTAATTTATTGGTCTTTGCAGAAATGATACGTGGTTTTTAATGTTAATGTTTTGGCTCGTTATCATCATCGACATGATTTTCATCCGTTTTAACTATGTTGGTTACTCATTACCCTAGGCGTCCTTATCTTATTCTGATTCTTTAACCTCTGTCTAATGCAGGCACAGTTTCTTCTAGCACAGCCTCTGCAATAGTTCTCACTAAATCTCGTACGTTGTTACCAACTGAATGTTTTGCCTCTATACTTACCAAGCTCTGTTTGAAAGCCATTATTTTATATTGGATATCGCACAAGGGTCCCAACTGCTCCAAACCGTTTAGCTAGTGGGACTATGGGATCCCCAATCGGGGTATGTTGTAAGGCTAAAGGCTGTGGAATGGGAAATGAAAGGGGAATAGGAAGGCTAAGAAGTACAGGGCTATTCAGATCTGGTCACCAAATGCGGCAAGACATTTCAAGGGATGTTTCGATTTTAAATGTTGATCTTTTACCAGGGCGATATTTTTGGTTTTGTTTAAATAAAGAGATCACAGTCGTAGTGGACATCCGTTTTTTTTAACTTAAAACTTTTACTTCAAACACATTTTTGTTTCCGGTTAAGGACTTACATTATTTTCTAAAAACGTATGCTGTGAAGTTAGGGTAGTAGCGAGAAGAATTAGATGGGAAAGAGGAAGGTAAGGAACTACCTGTTTTTTTAGATCTGGTCACCAAACACGGCGAAGACATTTCAAGCAACGTTTCGATTCTGAATAATGGTCGATATTTAGGGAATCTACCATTCAGCTGGCATTATGTGAAAGTTGTTTGGCGTTGATGAGAACAGAGAAATTAATCTAAAATAAATGCGACAAGTATAGTATTATTTGCATTGTTTTGTACTGCTAAGTTTCCGAGGTTTAAGTCAGTGTACCACCATTATGTGTTGGTACATTAGAGCAAATTTTAAAACAGTAGTACAGTAATATGCAACACCGGAAATGTCTAGCGGCCGTTAAAATGTTGCCATTACTAGGATGTATTATTCTACCACCGTCACTCCAGCCACTGCACACACCCATCTTTACTTTAATAAATTAATCTGGCTTGTCGGCCATGAGTTTGTATTACATTTTAGAATGAAATTAAAAAATAACCTTGTATAAAAACACGGATATTATTTTATTTTTTATGATATCATTAGGGCATAAAATTAAACTAAACTGAAAATACAAAGTGTGCGGTTATTTATACATACAGAGGGAAAACAAAATATAAAATAACAAAAAAATAAGAATAAAATAGAATATCATTTTAATTATAACAAAGGAACAGAGAGAAATAGACAGATTATATGAATTAAAAGAATCAAGAATAATAAAAAAACATATATAAGTTTACGGGAAATATACCTAATATTAGACTACTGGACAAATTTAAATGATTATTAAGAATATGACTATTAATCCTAATGGCTTTCTTTATTTCTAGTGATTCTAAATTATTTAATATGTTGCCATGACCGTTTTTATGGAGAATATATATGAGAACCGACGCTTTTATTGAAGGTATGGTCTTTTCAATAAGATGATTGGCGAATTCTGAAAAACCGTGGTTATAAGATGTTCTTTTTTTTATTATTTCAAAAGTTACATACTACACATAAAAATAAAGTCCCGTTAAACTGCTACATAGTAGTTTGTCAACAGGTTATTATAATATTTTTTTTTTAATTTAGGATGAATTTATAACATCATAAAAAAATAAGCATAAAATTATGAAAAATAAATTCACAGTAAAAATACAATGAAGTATGTTGCAAAAAAAATAGGTAAATTAAAGATTAGTACAAAAAATCTTTTCCACGGAGCCACGCATTCAGTAAACATCTCTTTCTCAAAATAATTTCTCATTTTTTTATTGACACCGGTAACAAGTTGTATATTTTGGGAACAAAGCATTGTAAGGTTCTTTGACCATATTTATTCAGATATCTGGGAATTATAAGATCATCGTTAGCAGTTAGTCTAGCATGTACCACCATTTCGTTATATTCCTATTGTGATATATGCGGATTTATATATATATATTATATGATTTGTCTTTGTTTATATACAGCTTCGCCTAAAAGTAATTTAACTATTGAATATTGTAAATTTTGAATTAAATTAAGATTTGTTTTTGCTGAATGTCCCCATGTAGTTAATCCATATCTTATCAGGGATTTTGCTAATAATAAATTATATACTATTCTTAAAGTATTTCGTGGAACAGAATAAAAATTAAAACTCAATATAGCTCTTAATCGTGTGCAAAGATTTTTAATATAAACATTCCATTTAAAATGACAGTCAATAATTAAGCCCAAATAAACATATTCTGTAACAAATTCAATATTCTGACAAAAGCATGGCTGTATTACAGGTTTGTGGATGCAATTAAAATTATGAAAAACAATTTTAGGAGTTGTGTTAATATTGGCATGAGGAATTCTATTGAGGCACTTTGATTCTAACATTGACATTACGGGTTGTTTTACTAATATAAAATACAGAACAATCACTCCAATCATTTAAAATATTCGCTATAATAATTATTTATTGACTGTGATGACAGACCTTCTTTTTAATTTTTAATTATATCAACCTATTAGTTTTTCTAATTTCAAATATATTCCGATCAAAAACGTATTATTTTCATATAAATTATTCACATAATATATTATTTTCAAACAATGAGATTGAAAACAGAAAATAAAATGAGGTTTCCGATGCCACTAGAAATAAAACCCCGATTTGTTGCTTGTCTAGCGGGCTTGTGTACAAATTACACTACTTTACCCCTTGTCCAATCCGTGGAAAATTCTCTTTCACAAAATTGTTTTGGAAAATCATAAACCCTGTCTCATTTTTTTTCAAACTGAATATTATTATGCTGTGGCTGAATTCTTCGTCAATATTTGCTTTTAATAAAATATAACGAAAAAATATTGCTATGGAGCATCATTACATTATGTTGAAATCTAGAAAAAAATATCGGTTTCATATGAATTATCTCTGAGAACAATTTAATTGTTTTTATTTGATCATTTGAAATACCAACCATTTATTTTAAAATCCTAATAAAGCACATTGAAGGGGTATTTTAAGAAATATTGCCAGCAGTGGCAGCTCGTGACTTTTAAGTGAAAAATACGACGTTATCAATGTTTTCGTAGCCGAAAATGTTTGCTTTTTTTTTTTTAATTGTGTTAAAATTTTTAGGATTTTCACTTTTAGTATGCACACTGATAAAAATCTTCCTACGAAAAATTGAAATTTTAAAAAATAATTAAAAATGAATTCGGCTACAACAACGTCAATCATGACTTTTTTCAATCGTAGCACTCTGGCATACTTAAAAGTCACAAGTCGCCAATGATTGCAAGTTGTTCTGAGTAACGGGAATTTTTGAAAATCTCTACTTTTTTCTCGCTCAGTCCAGTCAATCAACTAAGTAGTAAGGTAGGAAGTAGACATTATATTAATAGCTATTTTATTGATATTTTTACTCATTTATAAACTGCTAAATGTTTTTAAATGTCTATGGCTACATTGCATGCTCAAAATGGTTCCGTGAAGAAATTACATAGGGGGAAATAATACGTGCTGAAATTACATTGCGAAAATGACATGTGGCGGAAATTGCACATTGAATAAATTACACGCGGAGCAAATTTCATCAAAAATTTAAATGTATAATCGATGTGTAACGGAGACCATTATTTTTTACGAGTTTATTCTAAATACTTTGTCTCGAGCGAAGTTATCTGTAGACTTATAACACTGCTAAGACTTTTTGATTTGAAGAAAGTATGTGGAAAAGGATTGAAAAAGGGACTTGGCTTAAAAAAAGTACGTCCGAAGTTTTAGAGCTGGTTGCTATAGCTAGTACAGTTGTAATTGAATAGTTTGTAGGCAGCTTCAATTGGACTCAATGCCCTCGATTTAGAGAAAGGCAAAAGGGTTTAAGCGACACTTTGGTCAATAATGAGTTAAATATGCGGTTTCGATCAATTTTTTTCGTGCATTGCATGCTCTAACTCTCGTTTAATTCTTAAGATTGTTGTGGCCCTTCAGCTATCTAAAATATATTTACCATCTGGAAGAAGGCTTGACTCAAGCGACACAATTCTAGGACACTTTTTATAACTTCAGATAACTCAGTGAGGGTATTGAGTTACTTGGTTAACTTTTTTTTTTCAATATCCAACCAAGTACTGAATTTTATTGAAAATCAAAATACGTTAAATTGCTCTGGTGTAAACTTCTCTAAATGGCGCTTCAGCCTTTTTGCCTTTCCGGTGAGGATATTCCATACAAACAAATAAAAGCACTATTGCATGCAAACTCTAACTGGATTGACAATATCCGTATGTTATTTTCTAATAAATATTTTTTAGTAAAGTATTGTCTATATAAGCGAGTACCGAGTTTATTAACAACTTAATACGAAACATAATGAAATGTAAAAAAAGTCATAATTTTATAAACTTACATTATTATGGGTTTATAGTATGTTCACCAGCTAAAGAGTGAAAACAACTTTTAAGTAAATATTTTTTAAAACTACTCCCCGCCTATTTTAAATGAAAATTAACATTTTTATTGCTATAAAAAGCGGATATCCGGCGTGCAAAAATATAGTAAAACGTTTCGAAAAATCTGGTTAAAAATACGTTTATATTATTATAAAGGACTTCATTATAAACTGTAATGTTTTTTATGCATTAGGGACACCAATATTATTGATCAACATATGTGAAAAACTTCAAATAATGGTTTAAAACGCCATGCTACTGATTTATATATTTACCTCAGATTTTTTTATTAGCTTAATCCACTTGGAATTAATTGGTTGTTTCAGTGCATTTATATGCACGTATTTTCGTTCGCAGAAATTTTCTTATGTTAAAACTTATTTAAGTTAACATTTACAATGAAATTATCATTTACGTGAATTAATCATACAATTTTTTTTCTACGTACAATTCTTTAATTTATTCAAATGCACTTTGAAAACAGTTATACACAACCGGATAGTTAGGTTGGTGGGTCGATCTTTCAAAAGCATCGAGCTCCCACTCAGGGGTCGTTGGTTTAATTATCTACTAGCTAAGTCCTTCATCGTCAAACAAACTACGTTTTCCGCTTATTATGATAATTGTTAGAGGAATTCAAATATTGTCAGATTATTTGTATCCTAGAATTTTTTTGTTTTAAATAAACAAACAAAATAAATGTAAATACGTTATATTGTTACATGGTATTACAGAGAGAAAAATCCCTAATTTAAGTACTTTTTACATGAGCACACTATAATTTACTTAAATTTTTTTCAAGCATCCACCCTTTTTATTCAAACAGCAATTTAATACTATTCCAACACAATCTTCTGACGGTATCAAAGTGCAATGTGGAGGGATCATTCCCCATCATACACCTTACATAATAAATTTCCCGGGATGAAAAAGGGTTTCGTTCGTATAATAAATCAGGACCCAGCGCCAGACGTGTTGTATCTGAGAGCTAGGATCCAATCAATATTTCATCGATATCGATACTCGATATTCCGCCATTCCTCAGACCTACGCACGAGGAATCTCGGAACCAAAGCGGGGAAATCCCCAGAGAAGAAAAAATACATTTTTCATACCCATATAAACGATTGCTCTATTAAAGTCTCAAAACAAAAAATCTTGTTACAAGTGAGAAATGATTTCATACAATATAATACTACATTTTTGTTTCACTACAAATCTCAACTATCTACACCATTACTCTTACAAATAAGGGAATGTTTTTAGATTCTTCTTATTTTTTCGTATGGGGGGTCAGATATAGGTCTTCGAGCTAGACTAGGGTCTAAGGCGTCGCCCTGTGAACCTCATAAATTCTTGTGGGGAATAAACGAAGCGGGCATTCGCTGACCACATCTTCGGTGGTCTGCACTGCACCGCATTCACACATCACCGACTCTATAAAGCCCCACTTATTCATTATGTGGACACAATGACTGTTAAAACATCTTATCCTATTGATCGAGGACCAAAGTTTACGATGCAGTATAAACCCAGGCTATTTTTCAGAAGGATCTCTTTTCCGATGAAATTCATGGAAGAAGCCTTAAAGTTTCCTTCAGGGTCTATGCCATCTTTGGGGATGCTGTTTAAAATACCACTCAATAAGTTCATTGGATGACTGATAAAAAAAGATTTAGGTAAAATTTGATTTTATTTGTCAACATAGTCTCCTTCAAGAGTGATACATTCATTCCAACGCTTCTCTAACATTTCAATACTTTTTTTGTAGAACCATTTTTTTTTTGTTTTAAAGTAGGCTTCATTTTCGACAATCACTTCTTCATTGGAGTCAAATCTTTTTCCCTGGAGTATTTTTTTAGGTCTGCAAATAGGTAGTAGTCGCTAGGAGCCAGATCCGGAGAACACGGTGGAAGGGGAAGCAATTTAAAGTGCGATTCGTGCAAGATTTCCATTTTTGCGATCGCCTTGTGACGCTCTGAATCGTCGACTTGTTGTTTTTGATCGACTGTGAACAAAAGCAGTACGCACTTCGAACAGAGCTTTCTCGTGGAAAAATTTTGAAGCAAAATGGTCAATACACTGCCTTCTGATATCTTTAAGGTATTAGTTATCTCACGCAACTTTAATTTACGATAGGCCAATTCAATTTTGTGAACTTTGATATGTTTTCTGGAACAGCTGTCGAATTTGGGCGACCAAAGCGTTCAGCATCATCGGTGTTTGTACGGCCATGCTTAAAATCAGCAAACCACTTCACCACCATTTGTCTCGATGGAACAGAGTCTAAATAACACTTTTCAAGCTATTTCTTTGCTTGAACGGTATTTTTTTCCATTAATAACAATGCTTTATCAACACACGGATTTCTGATTTTTTCATTGTGTTGAAAATTACAAAAGTAGTGTCACTAAAACCACTGTTACTTGTGAATTAAACGTCGGATTTTTATGAAATTTTTAAATGTATTATTTGAAGGATGGTACTTCCTAAAAATAAAATGGATTTGTCAATAGTGGCGCCAACTATATGTCGTGCTATGAACTTAATAAGTGGTGTATTAGGAATAATTTCTTGTTTGTATGGTGGAGGTCATAATGGGATGCTGAGGTTATTCATGCAGTTGGTGGCGTCGGGAGTCACTTGGTTACACCGTTGTGCCTTCGGCTAACCGGAGGAGTCATTCTTCTACAATATGTTTTGCAGCTTGTATATGAAGTAACAGACCTAGGTTTGTTCCTCTACAGCCAAACTGTTAAACACAAGAACAAATTGGAAAAATGACACCCTAACAGGAAACCACACAAAGCCAATATAAACCGTATACAAATACTGGGCACGTATTTGGCGGGTCTCAATAAATCATGTTATTTATTCGGAGCTCCTTAATCCAAATACTGGCATCACAAACACAACAATACCACCTGTGCTTACACTATAACAGTGTTAACCTAACAGTCGTATAACGGTGTACCTAACCTAAAAATAACCTAGGCATTTATGGCGCTGTAGACATGTTGATGAACTATATGTTAAATAATATTTGGCTGATTTTGCTGGGTTCAATCCCATTTAGTATCGATAGGTTAGTAGTCGAGTGGTCCAAAGTATTGGGTTACAACCCAGGCGTTGCGGGTTCAGTGTTAGTGCTAGCTAAGTATTCATTGCACGAGCAACATTTCCTCTTATGATGATTAAAGTAAGTTGGATCAAAATATTGGTAAGTTATTTGTAACCTGGAACGTTTTTTATTTAAAAATACATCGAACAGAAATACGAAATACATTGTTGTAAATTTTTTTTTTTCTTGTCTCTTCTAGATAATTAATATTTTAACAATTTGTTAATAATAATTTAGGTTTAACTCACATATACGACATATGCGTACAGAGTTGAACAAATAATCAAAAGCAGTATTTTCAAATTAAAATGTTTTAAAATTATTTTTACATTTGTCGTCTGTATAAATTGACTGTTTTTAAGCCGTCGCATCGGATATCAACGAAAAAATAATGTTCAAAGTTCTTAGTAAAATTGCTTGAGCGCCTCTCACTTTATCGTTGCCGGAAAGGCAAAGGGACTGAAGCGCCAATTTGGGAAGCTTACACCAAAGCACATTAAGGTTTTTTTGTTTTACAATAAAATTCATTTCAGTACCTGGTTAGATTTTGAAAAAAAGACAAGTTAACTCGAGTAATTCAATGCTCTCACCTGAAGCGACAAAAAGCAAAAAAAATCCAGTCGAAATGCTTGAGTCGAGCCTTTTCCTAAATGGTAAATATATTTTAGATGGCTGAAGGGCCACAAAAGCCTTCAGTATTAAACGAGAGTTTGACGCAGAAAAAGAAACTGATCAAAACTGTATATTTAACTAATTTTCGACCAAAGTGTCGCTTAAGTCTTTTTGTTTTTCCAGCGACGATATATCTGGTCACTAGAGCAATGAACTGACAAAAGCATTTACTTTCCTAGCTGTGCAAAGGAAATTATTTGTTTTCTCAAGTTGATCGTTAAAACTTTTACCGTTTTGCTATTTGAGCTTTTCGCTCCGTATTTAAATTTGTCATTCAAGAGCAATAATTGCAAAGCTCTTACAATTATCTACAAATATACATAGACTGTGTTTCAGTCAAAGGCGTAATTCCACAATGTTTTCAATGAATTTTAGACCTTAGTGATAACATAACGGTCATGCTGTTATGTTTGACACCTGATCATAATTTGACACCTGATCAATGTGACAGTGGTTCAAACGACTGAGCCTTTGCTTGTAAAAAAATATGGAATAACGCCTTTGACCTAAACACAGTCAATATATAAATTTGGTGTTATAAGCACTGTTTTCAAATCAATGTAAAATGTAAGATAAAAAACACTGAATAAATAATTATTTGCGTTCTTTAGATTTGCGATGAGTAACAAATATTAAAAACATTAGGAAATCACACTAGATTTTTTTTGCAACCTCACACTAAGCTTCAGGTCTTTCTTTCTACCTATCTACTACTTATACCCGTCGTGACCTGCAACAACATATCATAATATACCATTTTTTGAACTTAACTTAACTTGATTTATTTAAATTAATTTGATTATTTTTTATTGTTTAATATTCATATTATAATAAAGTATAAGCATTGTTTTGCTGAGTTAGAGCTGGTTTTTTTTATATAATTCCAAAAATGCTGAAGTGAATTGTACTAGTAACAAATATCATTATGTGGTTTATGTAAGTGTTATAAACGACGTTAATCAAAATATTATAACTTTTTTGGAATTTCCATTAACAACATCTTAGCAATCTAAAAGTGTATAAAAAATAAATAAAAATAATTATTTTTTTTTATCTGCAATGTCACGCAATTTCTTTAACATCTGTTAATATAACCGTATAATTATCATAAGAATTGAATTTTCTTTTTATACTATAAACCAGTTTATTGTAAAAAATCTGCATCATTTTAAAATATCATCGTAAAGTTTCTCCAATAAGGTTTTCATAGGGTTAATTTTACTGCCAATAGCAACAAAACTACCCTTGATAACCCCAAAAGAAACACACGAAACAAGTTGATTTATAATAACATAGTTTGTAGATGGCTATTTATACCGGTCTTACAACACCTCAATTGACTACAGACTCAAAGCTCTTAAATATTTTACCCCCTTGTCAACGTTGGCAAAGTAGTATTTCCGGTTCTGCCGCAATACCGGTAAAATGGCGGCTTGTCCAACCTTCCGGTTTATAACCGATTTGATTCGATTTCCGGAAAATACGCCGACGTTTAATAACCCGATTTAAGGGTTATTTAACGTGTTTCAGGGATATCCCGAAAAACGTGGAACGTTGTGATTGGAATTTAGATTTTAACGGAGACATAATAAATAATAAAATAAGGGCAAGATAATAATGATTATGGCTTTGTTTTAGGACAAGATAACATTCTGTGTCATATAAATGGTTTTTGGGGATATTAATGCATATTTGAAATGGGTACTAAAGCATCATATTATTTACAGGAAACGAGGATTAAAATGAATTGCTTTGCTCCATGGTATGCGGCTATAACTATAACTCTGGTCCAATCGGATGCCTTCAAAATGTGGTGAAATACAAAAAATAAAAATTTTATTAAAAGTTATGGGGTTATAAAAGTAAAACAAAAAGTTTTAATATTTATAAAGTGCATTCGTTCTTATTCCTCCTTTCGTTGAAAATAACTTTGGGTTACAATTTTGATTAATTAAAAACGAGACATGTTATTCTTAAAGGTCAACACTCAATAATGACGCTAAACTTTACTTTGTAGCATTCTAATACAAACAGTACTACAAATGATTAATCTGCAAATTTTCTATGGGTAGTTATAAAAATGTCTGAGGTTTCCAGTGAACACATTTTTTTAACAGTTTTCCTTTAAATTCTATGAAAAACTAAAAGGTCAGTAAAAGGTGCAGTTTAAAATCCAGCTAAGGCATTTTTGAACGTCTTACCTAAAATTCCAGAAAATATTTCATAAAGAATTTAAAAGATTACTTTTCAAGTTTCCGTACAAAAAATAAATACTCTATAGTTTTGCTTGTACTAGAAAGAAAAAAGTGTGTATTTTGGGTGCTGACCTGATACAAGTACATGTTTTAACTTCAATTTCTCTAAGGGATCGGAATAACATTCCCATTTTTTTTATCTCTTATTAATGGCTTGTCTTACTTATTAAAGACCTGTTAGTCAAAAAGTTATTTTTTGAAAAAAATAGTACAAAAACATTTTTTTTATAAAAAAAGATAAACATTACCAAGTCACGAAACACCTGAAACTCTTTTTATTCCTCCTACCCCCATCATTAAAAGCGAAAAATGTTGCTTTCGCAATGATGGAGGCCTTAACTAACAGATGATTAAATCCGTGATGACTGGATGGGAACCTGACGCTTCGGATAACTCAGACACAACGCAAACAGGTCTTTAATTTAATTAATAAAATAATAACTTTTTTTTTCGCAAATCTGTGAAACTGTTGTTACTGAAGTATGTTGATTTGCTCATTGAGCCATTGATATGTTCAACTTTTATATTTAGGTAGGTACCAGCATATAACAATTAAAAATTCATTGATGTCAAATTTTCCTCTATTTTGTTCGGAAAATGGTATTCACCAAAAACGAATCGTAAAATATATATATAACTTCATTTTATTTTTTGTACATAAATTTAATAACTGAAACTTAAAATATGCAACAAAAATTGATAAATATTTAATCAAATTAACTCTCTTTAAAACCAAATTATATTCGTATTGCCGCCCACTTTTGAAATTAACATTTCTTAGTTTCATTATTGTTTTTTTTTAATTTATTTTAGTTATTTGTTTATTAAAGTTTACAAAATAACCGATTATAACTCATTCACTTTTTGAAAATATTAAATAGAACTAATTATTAAAACTTATATACTACTTGATATTACATACTAATGTTTTTTTATATGGTTCTTACAAACTATTTTTAATTTATTAATTGGTGTAATTTTGATGGTTTCCGACAGCGTCAATCCTCATTCAGGGCAAAACAGGTATAACCTTAACATAAAAATTATTTCAAAATGTTGCGTTAGACAGCTTACAAACCCTAAAAATTGAATAGCTAAAGAAAAAAGAGATTATAATTTACAACCAAAAATAAATCATTCAACCCTTTCACGAATATGTTTCAATTATTTTCACACCATCTGCCCCCCCCCTCTTTAGTCAGTCATGCCACCACCTCCACTTCAACATGTAATGTATATTTGCACATAGCTTTGTAATAATATTTATTTTGAATTAGTATCTGTTTTTCTTGCAGAAGCAACAGCGGCTCCTAAAACGGCCGGCGATACAAAAATAAAGTGATTTTAACCAAGTAAATGTATAATGAAAACAGATAAAATTTGTTTAAAACAACTTTATTATTTAATATTTTGTCGACTGGCTTTAGACTTTCATCTTCAGAACAGTATTAAAATAACAAATAATAACAATTTTAAAATTATCCTGAAGATGGAAAGTTGTTTCCGAAACCGGTCGACAAAATATAAAATAATAAAATGGTTTTGAACAAATTTAATCTGTTTTTATTATAAATATGGCCAACCACAAAGTTGATGTTTTTTTACGAATATGCAAGTAAATTTGTACATTTTTTTGTAGAAAGCAATCACTTTGTTGTTTTACATATTTAATAGAAATGAAATAATAACTGTGTATTTTTGTACCCTGATGATGCTTAGGCTTAGCGAAACCAGCCGGTCATAAAATTAAAATAAAATCTGTGATATTGTACAAAGTTATTTTATCATTTTCATTAAATTTGTTTTTTTTTGTTGTAGTTGATAACCACCAAGCATGAATATTTTTTTATTTATAGTGAATACCGCACAAGAGTCTTAACTGCAATTTTAACCGTCTAGAGCCAGTGAGACTACGGCATCCCAAATTAGGGTATGTTAAGAAGCTGAAAGTAGTGAGGAGGGGAAGTAGATTGGGAAGAGGAAGGTTGGGAAGTACCTGGCTATTCAGATCTGGTCACCAACCAAACACGGCTAAAGCCATTTCAAGCAACGTTTCAATTCTGAATGGTGGTCTTTCACCAGGGCGATACTTAGAGTACCTACCACTCTGTAATGTGCCGCAAATAAACTTTATATTATTTTATAAAAGTTATTGGCGCATGTCGGGTTTGAACCCGCGACCATTGGATTCGTAGTGGAGCGTCTTACCACTCGACCATTGGGGCCGTCGGAATAGCTACATATAACAGTATATTATTTAACAGTTTTATTAGAAACGTATACCAATATCAAGTAAAATAAGTAACTTGCAATACGTTTCTTCCCAAACGATTTCTTCTCGGCGAACAAAGCACAGTATAGAATGAACTTTATGACGAAAAAAACACCACAAAGTGTAGGTCAACACAGGTTTCCTTTCACACAGCAATACAACAATATCCGCAGTGTGTTACGATCGCCTCTTCATTATTGATTTAAATATGGTCTAGTTCGTGGCTCGTGTCGCGGAGCACGGAGTATCGACCTGTGCCGCGAAAGCGCGGACCGAGTCTCCGCCAGGAAAATGTATTGATTCCCCCGACAACTTATTTTCACTAGTTCCACGAAATGGCAAGCGGTTAGAACCGCAATTCAAACGCAAAGATCGATTGCTAACGTTTCCGAGAAACGTCTACAACTAGGAAATAGTTTATGCACTTTTATATTGTAGTGATTGTGTACTTGTATACGAGGCCTGTTCAAAAGAAAAGGTGAATTTTGAATTTTCGCGGGCTGTGTACATTTGATTATCGATTTTTTTTTTCGGTACACATATGTTTATCATATGTTAGCATTATCAACCATTTTGGATTAGTTGTTTGTTTTTGACAACTGGAAAGGTTAGTCACGTTTTTGTGTGCTCTTCGATTTTTTACTTTTGAAAAAAATGGATCAACTTCGTATTATTTCCTTGACACTATTATTGCATACTATGTATTTCACAGTTTTGTAAAAGTTTATAAGGGCGTTTATAATTAAATAAATATCTCAAAGGTCCGTCAAACTTAACGATGAAAAAAAACGCTCATTCCTAGTATCATCTTTTAAACATCGTGTACGAAAATAAGATTGGTGATATTTTATGGGTACAATATTTTTTTATGGGCAATCAAGGTCGTCCAAAGGTGATCAGACCAATTATAACTGTGTACTCACATTTGATAGTTACAGATTTAAAGTACGTTAACTATAATCCTTCTGCGGTCAAGATTATCTTAAATACTGAGCTCAACTTCCTTCAGAATTGCATCAAAACGCGTTAGTACAGTGACATCAATAATACATTTCAAAATAAAATAACATTTCATTCCCATGCAAAATCAGTGATTGGCATTTTTCAAAAGTTGAAAGCTGCTAAAAAAATGTAAAACGTTATTTTAAACTTTTATACTAATGGTTTTTCATTCTGACGAATAGTCGCTTTTAGGAATTTGTTTGTAAAACGTTAGCCAGAAAAAAACAGCCGCAAAACTGATTCTACCACTGACAGTTCAATTTAGTTTAAAATTGAAATACTGTTTTGTCACAGAATTTGGTGATGAAATTAATTCAAGTCGATTCGGTAGCATTCGAGTGATAACATTTATTGGGAAAAATCAAAAAGTCTACAAATTGGTTGGTAAATGGAAAATGCAGTGCCACATATATTGGTTTTCCGCTTCTAGGAGATGGTTCATTATTTGGCTTCCTTGTGTATAATTATTGCATTTATTAGAAAATTCAGCCTAGCACCCCACATAGCAGGGTGTGTATCAAAATAAATTGCAAAATGGTAAAGAACCGATCGTCTTTATCATCTTGGAGTCTCTGAAGATAGCTGCTGATACGTCGCAAACATGTGTACAAAACACTTTACTAATAGTGAACGCGGGGGCAGCAAAAAAGTGTGCAATAGGGTGGGCCGTCAATATGTCAAGTTTTTTTTTTAATATCATTCTCTCAGAGGTATCAAAAGCATTAAGCTTATTAGTTAACACTTGACTGGTATATAACATATGTTTATCTATGTAAACGGTATACATATGTCAAATTCCTCTACCAATAAATTCATAATTAAACTAAACATTCAATTTCATTTGTTTTTTCCTTATTATTTACCAAAATATAAATAATAACAACCATCCTTCCTTAATTTTTTTGTACTGAAAAAACAGAAATACTCTTTCAATAGAAAACATTATTTGGAATACGATACCAAAATATTATAAATTTGATTTAAAAACAATGTTAGCATGCTGCTGCCACACTCTGCAATTCACTGCAATATTTTTTCATTTTAAATTTCCGTCATTTTATAAATTCGCTCCAGTAAAGAAAGTTACACTTGAAGTAGTAACATGGGTCAAATTAGATCTTAGATAAAACTTACGTAATTTTAATTCCAAAAAATTACATTGACGTTAACGCGTATAAGCTCATTTTACAGAGTTCTATGCAACATTTCTGTGAATATAGAACGGCTATTGAGTTATGATGAATCAAAGGTCAGTTCGTGTCTTTTTTATTATCCTTACATATCAGTTAAGGGTCAGCACCAAAAAATACACACTTTTTGGCTTATGGCGTATGTGCGGATCTTAAAGGATGTTTAACGTGAAACAAGCATTCAAGTGATTAAGATCCTTAACTGTGAAAGGTCGCGGGTTCAATTTTAACTATTTTTCATTCAATTCATATCCGTTATTTCAATTTAAATAATAATAATTTTATTTTTGTTGTCCACAGCTGAGGGCCGCGGTGTCCAGCAGGAGCGGCCAATCGTCATGGCGCAGGGGCTCGGCGCGCCGCGGTCCCCGTGAGGCCCCCGGCCGCGGCCCGCGCGCCCCTGACCACCAGCCCCTGGCCACACTAGCCAAACTAGCAACCCTAGCCACTGCAACACGAAACCAGACTCTAACGGAAAGGTACAAATAACCTATTATATGTATCATGGATGTTTTTCTTTTACACTTAAATCTAACCTAATCGTTGAAATATAATATTTTCCTAACTTTTTCTATCCACAACCATTGATATCGATGGTGATATATTTTTATGACAATAGAAAACATATATTTTTGAACACTATTTCCCACAAGGGTTACTTTTTTCGTTTAACTGTTTGAAACTAATAGAACTATAACTTCTCCGATTGGAGAAATTTTCTCAAGCTAAAAGAAATTTAAATGGGAAAGAGGATAAAAGCGGTGCATAGTACCATATTGGCACTAAACATTTATGAAACCATTTTAAGCAACCTCAGTTTTGATATTTTAAATGTTAGGGCGTAGGAAACGTGTAAAAAAATGTTTAGAAAGTATCTGGCTATTCAAATCTGGTCATTAAGCACAGCTTAAACGTTTTTTATGTATTGAATTGGATATAATCATACCTTAACGATTTATTTCATTTCACATTTGGTAAAATCTCATGAAATCATCATATTTTATTTTCCGACCCGTGACCAGTAAGTCCAGAGTCGAGGAGCTTTCCTCTCCACCACGGGCGTCGTATAAATGAACAATATTTATGCAACACAGTTTTTTAACGACTTAGTGATCAGTGACAGGGATCTGTACGCATAGATCTAGTGGAATCTTCAAAAGTTATTAAATCTAAAGTCATGGTTACAAAAAGATATTTCTAAACAGAGCACCCTCGATGTCAAAACTACCCAGATAAATAAAAAATATATATTTTAGCGAAACAGAGCGGTGAAAACTCTACCTTCCATGTAAATAACACATTTACATATCGTTGCTGGAAAACCAAAAAGGCTTAAGCGACACTTTGGTCGAAAATGAATTAAATATGCAGTTTTGATCAGTTCTTTTTTTGTATCGAATTCTCTGAGTTTCGTTTGATTCTGAAAACTTTTGTGGTCCTTCGACCATCTAAAATATACGAGTATGTTCCATTTAAGGAAAGGCTTGACTCAAACGACAGAAGTTTGGGAGTTTTTTTAGCTTTTTGTCACTTCAGTTAATTCAGTGAGAGCATTAAGTTAACCTGAGGTAACTTATTTTTTCAGAATCCAACCAGGTACTGAAGACTTGTGAATTTTGTTGTAAAACAAAAAAACTTTTAAGTGCTCTGGCGTAAACTTCCCAAAACTGCGCTTCAGCATTTTTCCTTTCCGATGACGGTATAAGTAATAAAATATTTTTGTTTATTAATTAATATCTTGCCAACATACATAGCAATCCCGATGAGTTATAAAAACGTACTCTAAATAAAGAAGATCCCATTAGAAAATTAAAAATAATACTTAATAATATGATAACATAAAACAGCAATAATAATTCAATAGAGCATTTGTGGGTATATGTACAATAAGAATTTTTATTGCGTTGGGAAACTCTCCATATATGATGTAGGGGCCAGCTGTGCCAATGGGCGAAAGCTTGGCTGAGAGTGTTCTCGAATTTCCGATAGCACCAAACTAACCAGCCCGTGCACCATTCCCTCAGCGAACAGCTGTGAGGCGCTGCATCGCTAAGGGAGGCTGAACAGCGCCCCGTAAGCGTGGTTATACTGTGCTCGGAGCGTGTTCATGACTCGTAGGATGTAAAATAGGTGAACTGATTTTAGTACCTCGGGGTTGAATTCTCAAGTAAAGCTTTGCAGAATGGAGTGATTGACCCCACAATGGGTGCGGCGAGGGGAGTGCCATATCCTTTGTACAGCTCGGTGATGGTAAAACCAGAACTGAATGTCTATGTGAACCAATCTAGCAGTATTTAAGTCAGTGAATTATTCCACTGTTACGTATTATCTGTCCTCTATATTATCAGACAAATTTACTTTAAATTATTAGGAAATCTATGATTCGATCAAAGATTGATGTTTAAATCACCGTAAATTTAAAATGTTGCTCTTCTATCCGAACATGAATACATTTTTTTTTCAAACTATAATTTCGAATTGGACGTAGTTAAGCAGAAAGCGTCCAACCCACAATTTACCAAAATCGAGTTTTACATGTTTTCTCATTGATAAATACGAGACTGCTATCTGCTGAAAACATTCAAGCTTCAAATGCAATAATTTTTTGCCAATTCATTTTTTACCAACCCACATTGAAGATTTTTGACTTTAATTAATGTTTAAAAACATTAAAATGTAGGATAAAAAAGGAAATACACTTATATTTTTATAAATGCATTTATAGATTATAAATGACCTATTCAGTATAATTCTCATAGAGAAAAAAAGCCGATATTATAAAAGTACTTTGCTTTTGTATCTTCATATTTCCAAACGCCTTTTTCTCAGTTTCATCTTTTTGGGATTCAATGCTTTCTGCATAACTGCGTTCAACTAATCTTAGCTAAATACCTTAATAAACATCTTTATATTTAAATTATTCAGCCGGCTAAAATGTTCATCATAAGATATTTAGTGACCAGAAGTATATGTTTTTAAATCGATACAAATATAATGTACTGTAGACCTGCATTTTCTATCTATGGCGATGTACAACACCCAAATCTTCGATTCAATCATACATTTTTCAATACTTCTGCGTGTATTTGACTGTTTGTATTAAGGTCCGTTAGAGACATTCAATTAATCAAAATGCTTATCAATATAAACCCTTAAGAATACTTTCCAAATATTGATAACAAAATAAACATTCCAAAAGTAACACATTTCTAAATATGTAAAGCTCATCAAAAACCGTTGAAAAATTTAACTTTGTTTTGCGATATTCTGTTTGTTGTCTCCTTATTTATACGAGCCCTGTTCAAAAGAAAAGGTTGAATTTTCGCGGGCTGTGTACATTCGATTATCGTTTTTAATTTTTTTTTCAAAAGGAAAAATTTTTGAACACACAAAAACGTTACTAACCCTTCCAGTTGTCAAAAACAAACCACTAATCCAAAAAGGGCTGTTAATGCTAACATATGATAAACAAATGTGTACCAACAAAACAAAAAAAAAACGATAATCGAATGTACACAGCCCGCGAAAATTCTAAATTCACCTTTTCTTTTGAACAGGCTATGTATGGGGTGCTAGAAACAATTTACTAGAATCATAAAATCTTTATTACTTCGGATGAGGTCCATTCTACGGTAGTGAGAACATTGGGACATTGGCTTTGACCCCACGGGGATTGTGGGGTTAAAGAGCGACGAATTGCTTATAAACAATTTACTCGTATGTTTTGAAATAGGATTAATTCAAATATTGGTCCAAAGTGTAAAAAACTCCTACACCATATTAGTGGAGATCCATTAACCAGAAGTTTGATTTCGTTTAGTGTTCAAATGTTTACGCCATTTCTATTCATTTTCTCATATTCTGCTCCCCATTACATTCAGTCAAAAATACATTCTCGAAATTTCGAATGCCTTAGTCTCACTGAGGAGTCTTGTGCAGTAACAAAAAACATCACAAAAAAAAGTTTTTCTATTTGTGACAAAATCTTAATAGCCAGTTATTTCGCAACCTAATCTTTACCCTCTCTCTACCCCTTTTCGGGGCTATTCAATCGGAAGCTTCAGCAGTGAAGTTTTTGCATGGTTTCATAAAAAACGTCGGGATTCTTTGCGCTGCGCCCTTTTGATGAAAAAAGCCTCAGAGAGAAAAATCTGTGCATAAATAAACCGTTCCGTGAAAGTGGATACTTCAAACGCCAGGACGTGCTAAAGGATATGCATGTAAATGAATATGGATGCGAGTTATATAATTACTTTGCATTACCTTATCTCCGTACATACCCATGCAACCTTAATGAAACTGATTAGAGGTTGAGTTTTAACCCTCTTTTGTACCCTTTTTAGTCAATTTAAAAAAGAACTCGCCGAGGTGGACCAACAAAGATTCTAATCACATACTCTGCGCATATATAAAAGGGGTAGGTACCGCCCTTGTCCCTGAATGACCCCATTGCAGCTCACCCGAAACCCAACCCTTTTTTGGGTTCAAGCGTAATAAACCCAATTCAAATGTCGAGTAATACGTCACGGGCGACAAAACAATTTTCCAGGCGGTCGTTTTTGCCACAGCATAGCGCAAAATGCTCTTTTTTAGACCTTCTCACTACATATTGTACTATCTGATTACTTTTACCGCTTCACTTTGCGACTATTGTCATCCGTTTTCTGTGCGTTAATCGATTGATAAAAATTAATACATATGATTTCAGAAAGAATATAAACAATCTTCAAAAGAATATGAACATAGAAAAAGCCACACCCGAATGGTGTACAACCAAATATGACAAAGAACCAAAAAAAAGTTACATAATAAATTATTAAACTCGCAAGCAAGAAACAGCTTCTTTTAAGCAACAAAAAGTTTCCTTCAAACGCAAAAAAAATATTAAAAGAAAACTCTGTAGGGAACTTTTACATTTAACGTTTGTAACACGTAGTTCCTTTTAAAATACGCCCGGCGATTCAAACGTTTATCAGCCAAATTCAGTGTACTCAACAATCCACTTTACCAATGAGCAAAGGAGTCGTTACAAACTCAACAGGGAGAATAAAAATACTTTTGGACTCATCTTTCAGTCACTCCTGATATGAATTTTGGCCGTCGTTCTATTCGCCTGAAATGGTCTAAGAATATATATAGAATACATAATAATAATGATTATAACAACACAATATTGATCGAGATAAATATAATTAGATAATCATGAAGGCAGAAGAAGTAACATAGAAGCCATGCTAGAACCAACACAGAATGATCCTCTTCCTTTCTGGTCTGTTTACCATCTTCTATACCTTTCGAAACCCTTGATGACTTTATCTTTTTTATGTACATATGTTTTTTCCTCACAACTGATGTTAATATATTATACTATATGTTAATATGTTAAAAACTGAAAAATAAATCTATGAAATAGATAATAATCACACGAGTAATAGTGATTACAATAATGATGATGATAAAAATAATTATAAATGAGATGAAAACTAATTCAATTAAATTAATATTTTCGTAGAAAGCAACAGTTCTGAACAAACTTTGTAGTCTAACATATAGAAATGAAAAAAATAACTTTATTTCAGTTTAATTTTCCACCCTGATGATGATTAGGCTAAGCGAAACCGGTCGACGATAAAAATTTAAAATAATATTCGTGGTCTAATGCAAAGTTTATTTTTTTATTAAATTAATAGTCTTTAAGTATAAAGCTGTTAAAAATAACGATGAATGAGTTGGTTGGGATGTAAAAATTGGTTAGTACGCTGTTCCCGGATAGAGTAGAGGTATCGAGTTGAGTCGATCACAACCTAATATTTTTATTTTCTGTGTCGTTTTCTATTTTTTAAGATTTTTAATATTCTTTCAAAAATTATTACTACAAAGAAGCGTAAAATTTTAATAGGTTGATTTTGATTTTTAAAAATCAATAACACCTTGTAGCCCAGTCATCCTTAAGGTGGAATTAATTGCTTTAATGGTGGTGCTGGAATAACTAATTTCGAGACATTACAGCTGTGCACTTAATCCACGCGTCCTCCGGAATGTGCCACATTTGAAAGAAAACAATTAGACTCTTTATCATTATTTCCACTAACCTTCATCCCCCCCTTCTCCTGTCATACTTAATTTCCTTCCACCTCACGATATACTATAATTACAATTGCATGTTGAATGGTCAGTAAGTAGATACTGGTCACTAAAGAAAAATATTATTTAATAGTTCTAATTTCTGTTCTGCTATTTTAATTAAAAAATAATAATTCAAGGACTGTGATTTTTAATTATTCAAACAACACAACAACTATTATTTAAAAAAATGCACTAGTTCTTTATTCAGTCGCGTTTAATTTCTTATTGACCTGGCGCATATTAAATACAGTTTTGCATATGGCATGGCAACTTTATCATCAATTTACACAAGAACGAGTCCGGTAACTCAGAGTACAGATATTATTTTCGCGATTTTGCATGCAATATTTCCCCTCGGAAACTCCTGAAAATTAGAATGACCTCTCCGTTAAGTATAGTAATGTCGACATACATTTTCCGACTCGATTTTCTCAGGTTTTGCATCAATTAAAAGCATTTGTTTCCTGCCCAGTGGATTCTGGAACTAATGAACGATGACCATTAATTTTATTTTTTGCTGGAATAAGAAACCATCGACACGTCAGCCTTTTCCGTCCGTTGGTGCAAATTAGTTATTCTAGGTCATAAATTCACCTTCAAGCATCGAGACACATTAGATACGAGGTGGATTGGAAGAATTCTTGTTGCTCTAAGAATTAATGTAAGGCAACTACATATGTATATATCAAGAGTTAAGAAACAACAACTTGAAAGTGACAGAAAAAACTTTTCCTCTAAGTAAAAACGCCGCCTACGCACTCAGGGATTACTTAATCAAATAGGTACAAAGATAAAAGACAAGATTCTGGCGAAAATAAAATTGTGTGGCATTAATTTACAATATTTTCGTGGAAAAAAACACTCAAATAAACAAATTACCAAAAAAATATATTTAAATTGGTAAAACCGAACTGTTATCATTCCATTTAATTAATTGCATAGTAACAAAAACTTAATTGATTAAAAATGTTAACTGAGTATAAACGAGACATCTCTTAGAATATCTGCGAAGCGAAATTATAACATTTGACTAAATTTCAAATTTTTATCAAATTCACATTTTTTTCTTTATTTTTCTTCCAGCTCCCAAAATACACACTTTTCGGCTTACTAAATACAAGTAATATTACAAATGATCTGTCTGTTAATTCTGTACGGGTAGTTAGGCAAATGTCTAAGGTTTCCAGTGAATACAACAGTAATCTTTTAAATTATTCCTGAAATACACACTGGAATTTTAGGTAAAGCTTTTGAAAATGGCTGTCCTGGTTTTTAAACTGCATATTTAAGTATGTTTTTCATAAAATTTGAAAGATTACAGCATTGAATTTTAGAAACTTTAAATATTTTCTGTACTGTCCATGTAAAATTTAAAGGTTAAATCAAGTTCAGAATTGCTTGTATTAGAATGCTACAAAGTGACGTTTAGCGCCATTTTGGATGCTGAGTCTTAGCCATAATTTCAGACATTGAAGTGCTCGAGTTTATGTCATAAGTCCTAGATATATGATTTAATGAGTTTCGACAAACATATTTTTATACACTTAAATAGTAAAAATAAATCATTTATTAATAACCCTTTTCAAAAATAGAATACTTTTCCGAATTCTATTTCTATCGGGTGAATTATTTTCAGATTTGTGACAGAGGCACTATTCTAGTTCAGAAACTTTTCCACCTATATCAAAGCCTGCTCATCCACTGGATTTGACACAGTGTGTACGCAATATGCCGGGGGAAAACAGAACGCCACTATCAAAACTTTACTAATAATATTATTTTCTATGGTGAGCTATATATAAACAAATATTCGTATTTATTAAAAAGCACTATGTTTATTAGTTATTTACGTAGATATCTCATTATTTTATTCATCAAAATGTTGAAAGGCCGGTTACATGAATAAACATTTCTTAAGATGAGTTTTTTACGTTTATGACAATTTCTTACATTACATCTCGTTTTCCCTATGACTTATTCTTCCTCAGTCTTGTGGTTTCCAACTTGGAACATAGACCTCTCTTTAATGTCTCAATTTGTATTGCTATATGGTATCACTATTCTAAATCAAACTAACTTATCAGTTTTGTAAGTCTTTTCCATGAAATTTCAAAATTTAACTAAGTACATAAAGATTTTGTTTAATACCAGCAGTTCTCTCGCAATCGCCATCTCACCTTTTCTTATTAAATAAATGTTCAAGTTGGCGTATATTTTTGGTTTATTTTTCACCCGCTATGCCATCCGTGATATGAAAGATGAACTTTACTTAAATTTTTTGAGTAACATGTTAATATGAATCCCTATTCAAATAAAGGGCATATTATGTTTAAAGTATAAATATATATTTTAATCATATTTGAGAGTTCATATTTTATGTACGAGTATAGTTTGAAGATGGCTAAGTTGATTGCCGTTTGTTTTTTTCCATTCCCTGTCATTCCTGGATACACCAACCCCCAGCTTCCTACTCACCCTCTACACCTATTCCTTCCCAAACCTTCCCTTTCCGATTTTTTTTTTCTTCCTTTTTTTCATAATCATTAACATGCAACAAATTAATAAAATCAATAACGTTAATACAGCGGCGAGCAGTAGGCGTCCCGGTGCAAGCCAAAAATGATGGTCAATTTTGCCAACATTCGCGGCCTGCACAAAAACTTAAATTTTGTCCACCATCATCTTTTGTCCCAACGTCCCAACCTTCTTTTCCTTTCTGAAACTCAGATAGCCGAGCCTCTAGACGCCTCCTATCTGGACTGCCCAGGCTTTTCCCTGGTAGGCAAGTTCAGACCCAAAGGAGGTGTCTGTCTTTATAGCAGAGCTGACGTCAACTGTGTGCGACTGTTGAATCTAGAAAACCCTAGATTCGACGTAATGTGGGTGCGCGTCAATCTTGCCAATATGGCAAGATTTTATGCGTGTTTATACCGCTCACCGAACCTTGGCGAATCAGACACATCCGAGCTATTTCAACATTTGAGCGGAACCATTGATGATCTCTTGCCCCGCTACCCTTCGGCCGAGTTTGTTGTTCTGGGGGACTTCAATGTTCATAACGAACCATGGTTGAAGTTCTCAGGTCCAACAGACTCGGCTGGCCGACAGGCGGAATCCTTTGCCCTTTGCCATGGACTGGAGCAACTGGTGCAGGAACTTACGAGAGTTCCTGACGTCCAGACTCACCGCTCCAATCTGTTAGACCTGTTTTTAACCACCATGCCACACGGGTACAAGGTTAAAGTCACAGCGCCTTTAGGATCGTCCGACCACTGCCTGGTTATGATATCAATCCCCGTTATTTGCAGAGCGCTTAACGCGACGCCCAAGAGAAAAATGTGACATTATAGGTCAGCAGATTGGTTCGGTCTGCGGGCGCACCTGAATGCTTTCCCGTGGTCAGCTGTCTATTTTCGGACTTCGGATCCTTCCAGATGTGCCCAGGAAATTGGTGAAGTCATCACATCTGCGATGGATGGCTTCATACCATCTACCGTTAAACAAACTGGGGTGGGCTCAAAGCCGTGGTTCAGTCGACAATGCTCAGATGCAGTTCGACGAAAAAACGCGGCTTACCGAGCCTACAACACATCTCGTTCGTCCGAAAGCAGATCAGTTTACAACCAATTGGCAAAGGAGAGCAAGAAAATCATTAATAAGTCAAAATTTGAGCACGACCTGCAGATCAGCAGAAAGCTGGCTGCCTGCCCGAATGGCAGCAGAGCGTTTTGGTCGCTAGTGGGCTCCATAGGTCGTAATTTCTGCAAATCTAGTCTGCCGCCTCTTACCAGACCCGACGGCTCACTAGCAAACACCGCCACCGACAAGGCAAATTTACTAGGGAAAATGTTTGCGGATAACTCGGTCCTCGATTATCAAGGTGCTGTCCCGCCGTCGGTTCCTCACTGCGGATTCTATATGAAAAAGCTGAGGATCTGGCATCGGGATGTACTCCACGTCTTACGAGAGCTACAAGTTAATAAAGCTAGTGGGCCTGACGGAGTACCTGCACTGGTATTACAGAGGTGTGCTGCAGAAATCGCTCCAATTTTGACAAAGCTTTTTAAAATGTCCCTGAAATATGGATCTGTGCCCTCTGGTTGGAAAAAAGCAGTCATTCATCCTATTCCCAAAAAGGGTGACCGCTCCAACCCGGCCAACTACCGCCCCATAGCGATCACATCGATTCTATCCAAGGTGATGGAACGTGTGATCAACGACAAACTGCTCACATACCTCGAGGAGAACAAAATAATTAACGACCGGATTTCGGCGGAACCGGTCCTGCGGTGATCTTCTCGCGTATGTGACGCATGTTTGGGGGCGGTGCTTGGAATGTTTCGGTGAGACCCAAACGGTTGCACTGGACATTTCTAAAGCCTTTGACCGGGTTTGGCACCGAGGACTTGTCAACAAACTGCCATCTTACGGACTTCCCGCATCCTTGTGTACGTGGATTGCCGATTTTTTGAGAGAGAGGTCGATTCAGACGGTTGTTGACGGTATCACCTCTTCCTCTCATTCAATTAATGCTGGGGTCCCCCAAGGATCGGTTCTGTCTCCAACTTTGTTTTTGTTGCACATCAACGACCTTTTGTCATGTGCACCAATACATTGTTACGCGGATGACAGTACAGTTCATGATGGTTTTTTGTTTGACAAGCCCCCGAAGGGCACAGAAATAAAAACAGCTCGGAGGGCTTTGAAGCAGAGAATGGACGAGTACCTTGAGAGAATCTCCTCTTGGGGTAAGAATAATCTCGTCGAATTTAATGTTTCAAAGACCCAATCATGTCTGATTACGACTAAAAGGGATCCAAATGATAATTTCGTCTTCTTCAACGGAAGTAATCTTCCCAACAAACCTTCCATTGAGATGCTTGGTGTAACCTTAAGTGACCAGTTAATGCACCGGGGCTCCATCGAAGCCAGAGTAAAGTTAGCCTCTCAGAAGTTGGGCGTGTTGTACAGGGCCCGCAGATACTTCAATAGTACACAACTGCTGACCTTGTACAAATCGCAAGTACGCCCCACTGTTGAATTTGGCAGCCACCTCTGGTCTGGAGCCCCTAAATACCTGAAAAAAACCCTTGACTCTGTGCAGAAACGGGCGGCCCGTTCGATAGATTCTCCTATCTTAACAAACGGATTGCAAACTTTGGAGCACAGACGTCAGGTGGGAATGCTGTCCTTGTTCTAGGTATTTCAATGGAAGATGCTCCGAGGAACTTGCGTCATTGATCCCTTCGGCACCGGTGCATAGTCGGGAAACTCGCCAAACGCGCGCCCAACATTTGTACACGGTTGACATTCAATACATGAGAACGGGTCGCTTTTACGACTCGTTCTTATGTTCAACAGCTCGGCTATGGAACGATTTACCGGCCTCTGTGTTTCCTCCCTCCTTCAACATGGACCTCTTCAACACCCAAGTTCACTCCTTCCTTTCCTCAAAAAAACTCTCCACACAGCATCCCAAAAGATGACATAGGCCCTGAGGGAAATTGTTTTCCTCAAGGCCTCCTGTGTGGAGTTATTGTAAAAAAAATATATATATATTTCTCCACATTCGTCTAGTAAGGAAGGAAACCATTAAAACCTCAAAGAGAAATTATAACTGTGAATGTTCTTTTCTCTTACCATGGTCCTCCGATTCATTTTAAGAACGCATACAATTTTGTTTTTTCTAATATCCAATACTTGCGTATTTTTTTATTACCATGAAAGGTAAAAACTTTTTGGGTTCACACAAAATTAGTGGTAGATACTCTAAGTATCACCCTGGTGAAAGACCACCATTCAGAATCAAAAGGTTGCTTGATTGAAATTGCTTTAGCCGTTTGTGACCAGATCTGAATAGCCACTTACTAACTAGGTACTTCCCAACCTTCCTCTTCCCTATCTCCTTCCCCTCCCCACTACCTTCAGTTTTACAACATACCCCAATCGGGGATGCCATAGTTCTACTGGCTCTAGACGGTTGGAAATAGATGGGAGTGTAATAGTGCGGTATTCACTATAAAAACTAAAAAAAACTAAATAAATACTTCTTATTTATATTTGATTTATCGCCATACTCCCTTAGGTATCCGGTTTGAACATTTATAAGTTAAAACGGGTACAAGTCGTCAAAAAATGTAATGTTATATTCTGTCTTAATTCATCATCACATGTAATTAATCATAACCGATGAAGAAAAGCTCGCCCTCTCATCTGTGAGAAACTCAGCACTACCTGTTTGACGATTAGCTGTTAATTAATGGCTAAAAGCATCATACTCTGTAAGACAGAAATTCAATTGTGTCAAGTTTCGGATTAAATACTTTTACGTGTATTTAAAAAACAATAGTGGAATATCAAGACTTATTCAGCACACGTTTTGTCAGCAACCCTTCAGCGAGTTGAAGTGATAAGGGTTGAATTCTTCATTAAGCTTCCAAACCATTTTTTTAATCGGTTAAAAAACGTTAAATTTAACTAAACTAAAATTTCATCATTCTCAGTTTCAATGTGTGCAGTTGTTTGGTATTTTAACGTGTTATTGCTATTTTAAACCCCATTTAAATATGGGAAGCACGTCACGCAAGAATCGCTTTAATCGCCAATGCGATAAAATAATATCGCATAATGTTGTCATAATTTATAATTGCTTTTAAATTTTACCTGTCGTTTTGAACATTGCACGTGCACGATGAACTAGGCCGATGATAATGAAGTCTGTTCTATGATTAATTACTTGCTATTCTACCTCGTTGATAATATTTACACCTACAAACGTCGAGCATATGTGATTGTGAGCACGTGATTTTTTAATACATACATTATTAAGCATAAATTATTACCTTTCTGAATACGTGCGAATGTGAACTTTTCAAAAAAGAAACTGACTGAGTGTTTATAAAAAAATCTTACCAAATCTCTACCTACATTATAAAGTACCTACCTACAATTTTTTTTAGCTGACATTATTATATTTTTGAAATGTGTGCATTAAGAATTTTTTTTTGCAAGTCATGTTAAATCCAGTGTTTTTTTTACGGGTAACTACTAGTTTCATAAATAAACATTATTTATTAACATTAATGGCCATATAGTGAGGTTATATATATATATATGAGTTTCATTTTGACGATTTGCAATTATTTTCTGGATAGAAACTAACCTCTGGGTTTCTTAATAAAACTTGATTGGATTTTTTTTTGTTTAAAGTTTATTTTGTAAGATTAATAAATAATTATAATAAAAATAAAAATAAATTATCAAAATTTAAGAAAACACCTTTTGAATAATATATTGATATTCATTATTGGCAATAAAAAAACGTTTAATAAAATATGTAACAAAACTAAAAATAAAATAAAAACTAGATAAAGGATCGTAAAAAAAAAATTGAACTTATTTAACCATACAAAATACAGATGGGTTTCGGTCATCTTCGAAGAAAACGCATCCATAGTTAATTTTAAAAATATGACCATTGATAAGACCACCAATTTTAGCGGTTTCTAAAACTATTAATCAATCCTCTCTTTATATATAAAATTAGCAACCACTATTTCCATTTAGAGTAAGTTGAAATTTAGGGAATCTCAGCCATAGAAATTATTTATGAAATCGCGTATTTTTTAATTCAATTTTGACGTTTGCTTTCCAAGCTTAAGTTACTTTTTACCTTTTCTATATATTCCCACTTAAGCTCCAAACAAGATGAATTGCATAACCCTTTCAAAGACAGTAAAGTTAATGGATCCTGTCTCAGGTGCGTTCTCCAATTTCGTCCTTTTGCGACCTCCGTGCTTTCAAACAACATCCCCACTTTACTCCCCGGAGGCTTTTGGAAAGTTAATTATACGTGGCGATCCTACCCCTATTTGGGAAAGGGTTGAGTGAAGGCAAATTATCCATACAGCCTCCTCGGAACTGGTTACTGAATACCTGACAAGCTTGAAAATTACACAAAATAAGTAGGCGAAGAATTATTTTATCGATTTTACAGGGTTCTGACAGGACAAAACAAGTTTTTTTTTGTGAAAAGTGATTTTCATAATATAAAAATCGAAACTCTATATTTTAGACGGATTATCGAAATCTATGTTTAGTCTGATAGCCGTCAGCCCTTTTTTATATCTGATCAGTTGAGGCCACCCACTTATCGATATAGATATACTTGGTTGATGCACCTACCACATTCCCGAATCATTTTAAGGACCATATGAGCCCATCAATTCTAACGTTACAAAACCTTTTTTTTTAACGATGCTAATATTGAATAATTTTAAACGCTCCGACTGTTTCTACACAGCACAACCGTTTGTGTCTACAAAAAAATATATTGTTCTCAATGGTCTTGCGTTTAAGGCTTTTTTATTTTTATACTAACGGACCATTGTCCAATTATAAAAAAATACATAATACGAAATGAGAAAAAAAGACGAACAGAGAAGAAAGAACAGAACATACATAATATTTTAATGAAGCAATGACAAAAATAGTATAAAATACACATTTGATATAACATTCAAGTCAAAGCCTAGACAAGGTTTTGGTAGAGTCAATAATGGTAGACATAATAAATTGTAAATAGAACACATACACTTTGTTTATAACCACTTTATTATTTAATATTATGTCTACCGGTTTCGGAAGTACCCTTCCATCACCAGGACAATATTAAAATTAACCTGAAATACAAAATACTGAGATATATATACATATTTATGAATTGGGGTGAGAAGTAATTGAAGGGATTATGGGAATAACCGAGCGGTTTATTGGAAAAATATCTAGGATAGGACTATAAGATAAATCAATTTGATTGCTTAAAATATTGCATTTACTGTTTAATGATTTTCTAATTTATAGTGCTTCTAACTTATTATTATTCTTCCGAAGCCGGTAGACATAATATTAAATAATAAAGTGGTTATAAACAAAGTGTATGTGTTCTATTTATAAATATGGCAAGCCACAAAGTAAATGCTTTTTACGAATAAATAATAAATTGTATTCTTCGAAGTTTATTATTCTAAAGAGTGACAAAAATCATTTTTACTGGTACCATAAATGTCTAGACCATTACAAATTATAAAAATGGTTTAACAAACAACTTATTTCGCAGCAACAATAAACCTATGCCAATGAGATTAAAAAGCTTTCGATAAGATTGAAACGAAAATTACGTTATTTCAACAAAGAATACTGATGTGTAACATGAGAAGACATTAGTATCTAAGAATAACGTTTTTCCTGTTTAGCACATCTCGAGTTAGGTTCACCTGTTTGTAACATGCGAGGGTGTACGAGTATACGAGGAAAGCAGAGCAGAGAAGATCAAAGTGGACTAGATGTTCCTAGTAACGGGTTGGCTGTCACTTGAAATGCGCAAAGACGCTGTAAGACAGGATATAAGAAAATAAAATGTGGAAACGAAACTAAATAACAAGAAAAAGGGTGAAAAAAATGGAAAAAAATAGGGATGCCTACGGTACAATTGGTTGAACGAATAATAAACATCTGATGATGAGAATGGATGACCAAGCATGGGCGATATCGAAAACCTGTCACGAACTAGTAAGACAACAAACATATTCGAAAAACAGGTAATTTCACGTACCTCAACATATAGCATACTGTGTCCGTTAAAAATTTCTTTCGGGAAAAAAATGTAATTCGCACTCCTGTAACTACACTGCCATAAGTAAAAAAAGCGAGTGTTTTGAGAAAATTACCACGGTTAATAATGCCCAGAAAGTATTTCAGATCTCTAACCAAGATAGTTAATATAATAAACATATCGTAGCCAGAAAGGCAAAGGGGAAGTTTACACCAGAGCACTTCAAAGTTTTTTTGTTACTTACTAACTAAGTACCAATCACGCCGTTTCCCCGCAGGGATAGGCAGAGAGGAAGAACCGCCACATAACTCTGTCTTGGCACACACTCCTTGCTTCATTCACATTCATACATCGTCTTATACATACTCTTCTGCTATTCTGACTCTTCACATGACCCGATTCAAATATTTGATTTACTTGATCGTGCCATGTCTTTCTCGGGCGTCCTCGACTTCTTCTTCCATTCACTTACCGCACATACGTCTCAAGGATCTAATTTCCACAGCATTCAGTCTACTTTCATCCTCCCTCTGTCAGTTCCATGCCTCACTGTCATACATCAGGGTTGGTTTAAGCACTCCATTGTGGACTGCTAGTTTCGCTTCTTTGGACGATTTCTTATTTGCGCCAACAGCGTTTAGTCCTCCATTAATGGAGTTTTTGTAAAAAAATTCATAAGCCTTCAGTACCTGGTTGGATTTAAAAAAAAAAAGTTAACTCAGGAAAGCGGTAAAAAGCTTTAAAAAGTCCCAAACTTATGTCACTTGAGTCAAGCTTCTCCCAAATGGTAAATAAATCTTAGATGGCTGGAGGGCCACAAAAGTCTTCAGAATCAATTTGATGCAGAAAAAAAACTCTTAAAAACTACATATTCAACTCATTTTTGACATTGGTGTCGCTTGAGCTTTTTTACTTTTCTTTTATAGTTCACAGACCACAAAGTTTACCAACTGATGTATTAACCAAAGAGATCGTATTAAATTCATATAATCGTAAACACGTATTAGTATATTTTAATATAATCAGCGACAAAGTTCCTAATTTTGTTGCTCAATTCTCTCTTTGTTTCTTTAAAATGTTTTTGAAATATTGTATTTGGCTTTCACCCTTCAAGAGTATAACCATCAATAGAACGTGCCAAGGCGTCAAATAAAAGGGGAATTAATATTTTAATCTTGTTTAAGTAAACATACTACCAAATAATGTGATTTGACATAAAGTCGACATCAAGAAGACTCAATGAAAGAAAATTTAGATGAAAGATGACAGAGAGTGGAAAATTTGATTATGAATTGAAATGTTGCATAATCAAATTACAATGTATTAAAAACAACTCTAAAAGTAAATTTTCAAATTTGGTATTTAAAATGTAGCACCTTTCACTAACCGGGTGTCTGTCCTTAAGAATAAGAGCTTTTAAAGCGATCTTTCAATTCCGCCGTACATAGCAAATACTTATTTCAATAATTTAATTGTTTTTTTTCCTTCTTTGAAATCCCCAATATTAGGTTTATTTCTTGTAAACTAATAAAAATTTTCATTTTTCTTTAATCACTTTCTCAGTTGACGTTTTGCTTCTTTCATTTCATATTATCTGCATCTTTCTCTCTGTTCCTTTGTTATAATTTTAAATGTATTTCTATTGTTTTCTCACTATTCGCTTATTTTATTTTATATTGTGTTCTGCTTATGTATGTATATACAGGGTAGGATCAAGAAGTAGTAGGACTGAATTTCTGTAGCGCGAACCGAGCGGTGGAGGGGGGTCGAACCACCTGGGCGTGGTAGTGGGGAGCCTTCTAAAGAGACTAATATTTTTTCCCCTGCGGGCAAGGGGAGAGTAAGCACGTTGATATCCGTGAACCTCTGTTAAGAAGTGTCGCTGCGATCCAAGCTGGAGAAAAATCTCGAGCAGCGCTTCGCCATCAAATTCCGCCTTAAACTCGGGAAAACCGCGAAGTAGACCATCGGAATGATTAAGGATGTCTACGGGAGTGCTGCCATGGGCCGCTCAAAAGTGTTCGAGTGGCATAAGCTGTTCCGGGAGGGGCGGGAGCTTGTTGAAGACGACCAGCGCGCCGGTCGCCCGTCAACTTCAAGGATTGAGGAAAATGTGGGCAAAGTAAAGGCGCTCCTGAACTCCGACCGGCACACAAACATTTGAGATTGTTGATGAGTTAGGGATTTCGTACGGTAGCATCCAAAAAATTATTACTGAGGATTTGGCCATGCGAAAGGTGTGTGCCAAGTTTGTGCCAAGAGTCCTGAGTGATGAACAAAAAGTGAATCGTGTGCAAATTTCCCAGGAAATTCGGAACCGCGTCCAAGAAAACCCAAATTTCCTTGACAATGTGATAACCGGTGACGAAACGTGGTGTTTTGAGTACGACCCGGAGACCAAACGCCAGAGTGCCGAGTGGCACACCAGCAACTTCCCTCGTCCAAAGAAAGCCAGAATCAGCAAATCAAGGATCAAATCCATGATCATCTTGTTTTTTGACCGTCGTGTTGTGGGAGTCCGTACCCCTGGACAGACTGTGAGTGTCATTTTTTACGTGGACGTGCTTGACAGGTTGCGCAAACGCGTCCTCCGCGTGCGGCCAGACATCGCCAATTCTCGGAAGCTTCACCGCGATAGCGCGCCGTGCCACACCACGCTGTTGGTGAGGGAGTTTCTGACCAAGTACAGGGTTGCCACGTTGCCTCACAACCCCTACAGTTCAGATTTGGCACCGCCAGACTTCTTCCTCTTTCCTCGGCTCAAGCGGGACCTCAAGGGAAACCGATACAGCTCCGTAGAAGACGTCCAAGGGGCCGTGACGGCATCTCTGAAGGGGATTCCGGAAGGCGAGTTCCAGAAGGCGTACGCGCAGTGGTGGCGCAAGGGTGCTATTTCGAGGATTACTAAGGATGTGTACCGATTAGTTCTACCACTTCTTGATCCTAATTCAGTCCTACTACTTCTTGATCCTACCCTGTATAACCGCACACTTTGTATTCTTTGTTTAGTTTAATTTTTCACCCTGAAGATACTTAGGCTAAGCAAAACTGGTCGGCCATAAAAATTAAAATAAAATATGTGGTCTTATTCAAAGTTATTATTTTTAATTTTATTGATTGTTTTTTTTAATTTTTGTCCGCTAAAAGTGTGCACCATTATTATTTTGGTCTGCTTTAAATGCACATGTATAAAACTAGATCTAGGTGTTTTGTAGACTTGAATAACTTAGGCTTTCTTTGGTTTTATTTTATCGTATTCAATGCAAGTCGCCCAATAAACTGATATTTCGCAAAAAAACGCACTTCAAACATATCCAAAAAACATGTTTTAATATATTCATATTTTTAACAAGTATATATTCAAGTAGAATGCCACCAACCATCGATGATCTACCTGTCTAGGCAGCATTGTGTATTGCTCCCAATCGTGTCATAACAAAACTATGGAAGTTATTTAACAAGCAGTGAATAAAACTAAATTCTACGTGTTAAAATTTCGGTTGTAGCTCAACCAGTTCAATAAAAGTTTCAGCATTGAAAAAGAAAGACTTGATTAGTGAAAGAAACGTAATAATGGTCTCCTGGTGATATTATGCTATGGGTTTATTGCTTTTAATAAAGTGCCTTAGAACTTTTAGTTACCTCGTCATACATCATGCACTCCTTGTACCTAGCTGCGTAAATAAGGGTCACATTGAAATAAAATAACACCTACATTTACGAGCCTTTTTGTACCTGTATCGCGTGATTTAACGTGGAAAGGAAACAGGTTTATGAACACATAAATATTTCTCGCTACGGTTAAAGTAAGGTTAATTCAATTTAAACAAATTTGTGAAAAAAAAAAAAAAATTTTAGGTTTCAACATGTTACTGTGACATGTTTATGTGACTTATGTACGAGCTTTTAAATCCACATTTTACAACTAATTTGACGATTTTATCTAACGATTTTTTCAGCTATTTTTTTAAGTAAGAATATTTGAAAAATTATCAAAGGTTCAATATTTTTCTCAATAAACCATAAGTTTTATAGTAAAAAAAATATGTTTACAGAGAGAAGTATAGTGATAGTACGTACTTAGTTAGTAGTCTTAAACATATGAAAAAGAAAACATAAAATCGCTTTTATTAGATTTTAAAATTTTGTTTATGAAGAACAGTTGAACCACAATCATCGTCAATTTTTTTTAAACATCTTCCTTTGTCTAGTGAATATCTCATATCGGAAAGATTATTACACATATTGGTAGATTTTCTCACAATCGCCTTGATGAAAGACCACCACTCTGAATCGAAACGTTGCTTGAAACGCTTTAGCCGTGTTTGGCGACCAGATCTGAATAATCCAGATACCTCCGAACATTCCTCTTCTCCATCTCCTTCTCCACTCCATTCAGCCTCACAACATACCACAATTGTGATGACATAGTCCCACTGGCTCCGGGCAGTTGCGACCCTTGTGCGGTATTCACATAAAATAAAATTATAATAAAACATTCACTGACTGCTCCTAATCTAGTTTTTTATGTGGATTTCTTTACTTCGTTTTCAAAAGGGGTCCCTTAAATTGAAAAATGTCGACACTCTATTTCTATTAATAACCGACCATTTATCAGCTGAGTGGACAAATGCGTCCGGTTCTTACTCAGGCGTTGCGGGTTTAATCCCCTGATAGCGATATCCTCCATAATTGCAAAAACACCATTTTCCGCTAATAATGATAAAAATCGGAGGAATTCAAATACATTCAGGTTATTCTTGTCTTCAACAGCAGTCAGAAAAAATATTTCTAATACATATAGTTATGTAGTGTGATCATAAGTAGATGAGAGATAGTGGGAGATAAAATCTCTCAATATTTGCAAGATAGCATTCCTAGTTAAAATATCGATATTAAATTTTAATATCCTCATCCGATTCCTCCAAGGATTGCTTTCTTTTTCAAGCACAGAGGGCTACTTATGAAAAAAGTACCGTAAAAGCATTGATCTTGATGCCAAACTTGTAAAACTTGGTAATTCCGGCTACCATAAATCTTTCAGTCAGATAATGGAAAACCGATAGAAAAATAACTTCAAATTAAGTAACTGCCGAAAAAACAGCACAATGATGTGATATTAACTGAAACAGCAGAGATCTGTTTTCTGAAACAGCAAATCTCTCGAATTTCGGCTTTACTAAATTTACAGAACTTTTCTGTAGCGTTTAGTCTAAAACAACGAGTTTAAGCTCGGCACGTTATTTCCGTTATGAGCTGTGTAGCTTTGAGTATGCCGATTAAAGTTTAAAATTCTACAAAATAGAGCAACAATTAGGCGAAATAGATACTCAAAAGTAGCTTTAAGTTCAAAGGAACTAAATTGGCTAACATTGTAACAGATGCTAACATTATCACATAAAATAAATAAAATTACTTGCCACCAAAATATTTTTCTGACAAAATCGTTTAAAGCGTGGATATTTACAGATATAACACAAAGACATGCAAAGAAATCAGACTACCAAAAAACAATAAAACCAATACACAAAACGGTTTGCTTTATAAAGGGATGAAAAAACCATCAATATTACACATTTCAATTAATTTTAAATAGCCTGTAAGAACTATATTAAATACATAAGTAATATCAAGTCGTATTTAAGTTATTATTATTGAGTCAAAAAGTACGAGTATATGAATTGAAATTAGTTACTGTGTAAACTTTGATGCACAAGTGACTGAAATAAAATTAAGAAAAAAAACTAAACGGTGCTTTGTTTATTTCATGTTATTCAACTGTTGCATGTTTGAATCTTTTTTAATTTCTTGAAGCTCGGGCAAAGCCCGGTAGTTTTTACAGTGATATTTAGAACGACAAATTTTAATCGCTTGTCAGGTCCGTCTTCATGTTTCACCTAAGTATTTTGCTAACTAAATCGTGTTTAAAAAATATATTTAATCGGCTGCTCAACTGAGTGGTCCATTATCATAATGTTCTGCTATATCTTGAATCGTATGGTGTATGAAGAATAACATGAGATGACTACTCACAACAGATTACCGTCATTTGCAACTCGAACGAAATCACGCACGCTTTGTGCTACTAGCGATAATTATTATTATTCATGCTACAAAAAACATCAAGTCACAGTAAACAATTTAAGCGAATCTGAATAATAGTTCGTAAGTAGTTAAACCGTCGCGACCGAGACTCGAACTCGGAACCTCTACTATATTCGAGAGTAACGCTTCTGCCAATTGAGCCACCGAGGCTTAATAAGAGACCGGCATTTTCAATCGATCTCATTCTTTATTTGAAAATTATTAATATTATTTTTTCTTCCGATTTGGCTGCCATCTTTGTACGGTATACAAAGCTCTACCCGAGTACATATTATATGTCTAGATGGTGTCTCGGATAAACCATCAATTTTTATTTGCGGAAGATCTTTGATATATTTACGTTAAAGTTTATTGATATTATTTCAGTAATTAATATGTAATTAACACCCTGGTAATCGCCAATCAAATGAAAATTTTAATTAAATTTCTCACTCAATTCTAAAAAAAACATTTATCATTATTACATTATTTTTTACATTGTATAAAAAAACCTTCTCACATGACTTGACAAAACTGTTAACCTATTATAATTTACCTTCCTCTATATTTTTTTCACCACTCAAGAAAACACGTCAAAAGTGTTTTTCTTTGAAAATGGAAAGCTCGTGCTTGCTTAAGTGATGTGCCCTTGTTTTGCTAGGACAACAATACGATTATACAATTCGCTAGGGTAACCCTACTAACACAATATTATGTTCACTAGGGCAACTACACCGGTACGACATGTTTCACTAGGGCCACTTCTCCCATACGAAGTGGATCGCTAGGGCAATATATTGCTGTCCAATTCATATTCTTAACCCTTGTGACTCCATCGAACATAGTGTATATTTATGAGCTATCGATCGCTGATATGAAATTCAATGACCCAAATACAGATAGGTTTTATACTCATTTTCATAGAGAAGGCTGTCACGCGCAAGTGTTCAGTTAAAAATACATGAAGACTTGAATACGAATGTTTTTAAAGGTAACATCTATTACGTTTCAATATTTTGTACGATCTATGAATTACAGAGAATGATTAAGAAGGAGTGCTGTGTTTTTTTTTTTGTTTCTAAAAAATGTGGAGTCACTGATTGAAATTCAAAAATTGATATTATTGATTACTTCTTCCGTAAAGAGATAAAAGAGATCGGCAAAATAAATTAATTACGCTGTCACTTCGCTGCGATATGATAATTAGATTATCTTCAAAGTAAAAAAAAGATATCTTTGGAGACAGGCGACCTAATTTTTTTTTTCTTAAATGTGAGGATAAGATAGATAAAATGAGTTAATGTATTTGCTTAGAAATGAAAAAAATAAATCTTTTCCAGCAACGCTATTTTATCGAAATCTTTAAAAATTTTAAACAAATAAGTTAACGACCTGTCACACAGGCGTGGCGTATTTTTTATAAGCGAAACAATATTTCAACAGTCCATATCTCATCAAAGAAGAAATTCCACATATAAAACTGAACCAATCTCTCACCATTGAAGCAGAAAAACATATAGTTTCCCTGCTTCATACTTGAGATGAATGGTGAACATTATTGATCAAAGTATTTACGATAAAACTTGCATTTCACTGTCCCTTCTCATATACATATCGTCTCTGGAAAGGTAAAAGAGCTGAATCTCCATTTTAGCAATTTTACCCCAGAGCACTTTAAATTTTTTACAATTAAATTCATAAGTCTTCATTACCTCGTTGGATTTTGAAAAAAAAGTTAAATTAGGTAACTAAATGCTCTCACTGAATTATCTGAAGCGAACAACCTTTAAAAGCCCCAAAATTGTGTCGCTTGAGTCAAGCCTTCTCCCAAATGGTAAATATATGTTAGATGGCTGATGGGTCAAAAAGTCTTTAGAATAAAACGAGAGTCAGAGCATTTGAAGCAGATAAAAAAAGCTGATCTAAAATGCATATGTAACTCATTTTTGACCAAAGTGTCCCGTAAGCCCTTTGCCTTCCACATATTATACTATGTTCACTGAAAAGAAAACGAATCATATATTTAAAAGATATGCTGTGCTTTATAACGTTTGGGGTGGACATTTACACATTTTTCAAACACAATAAACATTATTATTCAAATAATTCGATATGAGGTAATAAACGTTTTCGCACACAAATTCTGAAATTAAATTTATTATAACTGTTCGCATAGTATATGGTAAGCACCGAATCGTACTAATCACTAGGGTAATATTGTGTTCAAATAACATTTCGTCGTAATAAAAATTATTGGTGTATAATATTTATCCTCTTTTACGCAAACGATGTACCTAATTATAATGGTGAAACATAATTTCAGTCGGGAGTAACAAAAAAATATGATACTGAAAATTTAATATCAAGACGAAAGAGTTGCGCGCAGTTGCTTTAAATTATTACCTCATTTTAATACATAACCTACTGATGTGATTTTAACAA
The DNA here is from genome assembly GCA_022651775.1 of Drusus annulatus. Classification (NCBI taxonomy): domain Eukaryota; kingdom Metazoa; phylum Arthropoda; class Insecta; order Trichoptera; family Limnephilidae; genus Drusus; species Drusus annulatus. The sequence goes on along the minus strand of JAGWCC010000445.1, from coordinate 73,664 downwards.
ATTAGCATAAAAAACCTCATTATGAAAAGGGGATACTTTATTTCAATATAATTTTAATAAGATTTCCAACTGCCCAGAGCTAGTTTGACTATAGAACACTGTTTGAGGTATGTTGTGAGGCATAAAGGAGTGGGGAGAAGAAGCGGATGAGAAGAGTACGGTTGGAAAGTACCCGGTTATTCAGATCAATTCACTTAGCACGACTGTAACTAGTTCAAGCACAGTTTCATCACGAGCGGTGGTTTTTTACCAACGCGATACTGAGAGTATCTATCACTCTGGAACGAGATTAAAAGTGCTTTTATAAATATTATTTTTATTCTTTTTTTAAGTGACTACCGCACAAGAGTCTCAACTGCTCCCAGCCATCTCGAGCCAGTGGGACTGAGAATCCCTAATTGGGGTATTTTTTTTTTTGGCTGAAGGTAATGATGAAAGAAAGGAGATGGGAAAGAAGAAGGTTGGGAAGCACCTGGCTACTTATATCTGGTTACCAAACAAGACTAAAGCCACTTTGAGCAACGATTCGATTCTGAATGGTCGTGTTTCGCCAGGTCAATACTTATCTACCACTCGCAATTGAATCATGTGTGTAATTAATCCACATAAATCAAATGGAGAACTTACCCTTGCCAGGTTTTGAACCCGTGGACTCTGGGTTATGAACTAAACTTACCGCTGTCGCCGTTCTTTTTAATACTGTTCAGTCAAGTAGTCGGTACCTATCTGAAAAATAAAAAAAATAAAATGTCAACGCGTTTATTGATTTTTCCATAAACCATTCACGCACTATTATATTTATACTCCCTTGAATGAAAAACAGGAAAAGGCCATTAAGATATTCGCGCTGAAATAGTTGGAGCAGCCCTCAAATATGACGCATACCCGATGCGGACAAATAAAATATTCACGACTCGAGCAAATTTGAATGGCTTAACATATTCCCACATGTTCAATGTACACTGTACACGTAGATTGTACGGTTTACAAAGCAAAGGAACAAGGGACTTGAACAATCAATTCCAAGGAATTATTTCCTTTCTTGCATTTTGTAACAAAATGCTTCATATTTAGTTTGTATTTTTAAGTTTAGAAAATAATTTGGTTGAATATTATTTCAGACTACCATAGACAAGTGAATAATCACGGGATATTATAGCTGAATGTATGCACAGTTTTTTCGTTTTTTTTATTATTTTTATAATAATACATTTACAAAATTCTAAGTTTTATTTTTATTTCAAATATGTTTTTTTTAAATTTTAATATAAATCTTTACGGCTGAGAATTGAACCCCCATAAGATAACTAAGTTGACCATTACACCACCAAGTATTGTGAGAACGGCGGTAAAAATAAATTATATGTACTGAAAATAAGAATTTTAATTTTAGAATGTTAAGTGGCCACATCACAACCGAAATTATATTATTTCATTGTTTTGACTGTTTCCTTCTTTGAATGATTTATTATTAAGATTTCGACAACAATTGTTTGTATGGTATATAACTGTGCTACCATTCTGATTTTGAATTGACCCCAGTCATTGTCTCTCATTCCTTGTAATGAGATTGAATTACAAAATATTTTTTCTCCTATGATGCTTGGGCTAAGCGAAACCGGTCGGTCATAAAAATGAAAACAACTTATGTGGTTCCATACAATTTTCATTAAATATGTCAAACCACAAAGTGATTGCTTTCAACGAAAATATACTAAATATGTATTTATTTGGCATCGATCGTCTGAAAGATGTTTGGATTTTGGGTGTTTTTACTCATATCGAGTCCTAGCCTAACTCTTAAGGTAAAAAATTAGGTTTAAACAAAGGTATGAATTAGTATTATGAAAATCAACCAAACTCTCGAGTTAGTAGGATGAGAATAAAACGATGATTTCAGTTGGTATGGTGAGAATCAATCAATTAATTGCGTTATAAGAATAAACATTGAACGAAGCTTCAGGTTAAAAGGATGAAAATCGAATAAAACTTTAGGTTAGCATGATATGAGTATACCGAATCCTTAGAATAAGGATCAAATTTAAGTTTAAAAACCTTGTTCTGGGTTCGACTTGAATGTTCTTTGTAATGTATATTTTTGTCATTGTTTCACTAAAATATTATGTATGTGCTGTTCTTTCTCTATTGCTTTTTTTTCTTATTTCGTATTATGTATTTTTTTATTGTAATTGGACAATGGTCCGTTTCTATAAAAATAAATACATTCGAAAATATGATTAATGTGAAAAGATTTATTCATAGCCATATATTGTTGCAAATTGTTATAATTACCTAAACAAGTTTCTTGTTAAAAAAATTGACAGTAAAATACTCTATTTTATATTTTGTTAGTTATTCTTACTAAGCGCTGTTAACAAGTCATAAAAACGGCACTTTAAAATGTCTCTCTTAATTTTTCAATATCCTGTTTTTGTGCAACACTCTCTTGCACAATCACTTGACGTTTTAGGGTTATTCGGTTGTTATTTCAATAAATCCACGCCAGCTTTGAGCGGAATAATCGTTATCAATTACCATGAATTGCAAATACGAATTAATATTAATAGGTCGATGCATTGGCCTCGATTAATTTTGCGTGCTTAGAATAAACAGAGTAACAATTTGCATTCATGGGTTTCCAAGCATGCGGCAATATTCCCACCGCATCGTATAAAAACTAATCTGGGGAATGCGGATTACGCTTACGCATAAACAGCCCCAGTTAACCTGCCATGTTTTAAAATAACCTACCTGAACTGTTTACATATATTAATTTTAAAAGTATTCCTTACCATAGTTGTAAAGCAGAATTAGTAAGCTTTATCAATATTAACAATCAAAATCACTACAAACATTTCGGATTAATAATTTTACGATACTTTAAATACATCGGTTTTTGGTCAAAAATCGCCGTTACAAATATCTGTTTTAAATCATTTACAATATTGATAATATTTGGATAATTTGTATAGCGCCGTTTTTGTGAAAAATCACCTCAAGTAGGAGAGGACTCCAGAGGGACAACTATGTAAATCTTACAACAGTTCTTTTTAGAACTTGATAATAAAAAATATTTTGCTAACATACATAGCAATCCCGATGAGTTTTAAAAACTCACTCTGGGACAAGGGAAACTAAAGAATACATGAGTGCAACAAATATAAAAATACAGATCAATCATTAAACATAAATTAATAAATATTATAATATCATCTTTAGAGTTTTCGTGTTCCATTTGTAAAACTCCATTTGAATTTATTCTAAATCAATTGAATATTGTTAAAATTTTGTACAGACCTCACAGAACAACAAAATCAAGATAATTTGATTTTTACCGTAGTTAGTAATTTAACAAGGATCCAAAATCATATTAATAAAGATTAATAGGTTTCCATGTGGCCCAATCACAGTTTTATAATGGTCGTAAATGCTGAAACAACTGTCACTAAAAATGAAAACTAAAAATATTAGAACTAAATACTGACTAAATTTAATTCAATGGAATTATAAAAATTAGGAATTGATAAATATAATATGATAAACAAAATTTCCAAGAAGAGAATCCAAATGCAGACATTTTTTCAGGAAAACGAAAAATTTTAATAAAAGTTTTGGCACGGCTTTAAATGAGGTTCTTATTCACATAAATTATATTTGTCTCGTAAAAATGTCTCTAACATAACGTAACATTATTTTAAGGCAAATTCTAAAGGAAACTGTTAGATTGCATTGGAACAGTGTTGATTTATATTTATGTAACATTATGGTTATAAATATTTTAAAAAACTTACATACAATTATAATCTTTATAAACAATCCCAGTGTTGTACATAAAACATCTTAGAAAAAAAAAATTGAAGAATACATACGATACTCGACGAAAAACCGATTGACCGTAACTTACGCAACGTTTGAAAAAAATTCCATAAATTCTTAGCTAATTACCATAAAAGGGAGATCCCATGGCATGGGTTAAAGGGAGTGAAAACGAAATATTTTGGGGTTGCGTGTTGCGGAAACTAAAACCTTGGCACTGCCCTAACATTGGCTTCCACCTAAACCTACCCCGCTCTGGCAAACTTAACCCCAACGGAAGCTAGGTACAAATTTTCCCCAACAATATATTGATGAATAACATTGCATAATCTGGTGGAGTTAGCATTGTTATTAATGTATTATTTATTCATTCAAATCGCAATTTTAGGAAACATATATAATGCTAGACGTAAGCCTCACCTTGATTACATATCATACTCATTCGTACTTCAAATAAAAAGTGGGTAATGCTTAAAAATTCATCGTTACAACCTTGAAGTAACAATATATGGAGGGATAGCTAATTTGTTTTACCCAACCCATCCGAAATTGTAATAGATCACTTTTTCCGAGTTTTTACATCGTACACCGTGAGAGAGAAAGAGACAACAAATTTCTTGGACAGCTTCTATATACTGTCGCAATGATCTTAAGCTGGCTATCTTCGCTGGTTAACGGCGGGACTCCGCCCACATTTTTTATTTTGCCACTAAACTTGACACAACTTAACGGTTTTTTAGGTTGGATGCTTTATTTTTGTTGATAAAAATACTGTCAAAAAGTGGCTATACGAATACACAAAAACATTATGTCGATATGTGATATGAATGGATGTATAAATACCGTAGCCTTAGTATTAGCCACGCCCATTTGCGCCGAGTCATGTTAAAATCATCAAAAACAAGTCCAAAACTGACTTCACTGCCTTGGCTTGGGCTATCTCTAGTATACTCTAAGGTTACAACTAAATACAGATATTATTCACAAAAAGACAGCTATGTAAAAAAGATTTACTTGCACGTGGTTCAGTGTTTTTTCTGATTTCCAAGAAATAGACCATATTGTCGCCGGAAAGAGGCAAAAGGGGATGAGGCGCCATTTTGGAAAGTTTGCACCACAGCATTTCAAAGTTTTTTTTCTGTTTTACAATAAAAATTACAAGTCTTCAGTAGCTGGTTGGATTATGAAAAAAAAAGTTAACTCAGGTAACTAAATGCTCTCACTGAGTTACCTGAAGCGAAAAAATGGTAAAAAAATCCCAAACTTGTGTCGCTTGAGTCGAGCCTTCTTCAGAATGGTAAATTTATTTTAGATGCCTGAAGAGCCACAAAACTCTTCAGAATCAAACGAGAGTCAGAGCATTCGATGCAGAAAAAAGAACTCAAAAAATCAAAAGTGCATATTTAACTCATTTTCTACTAAAGTGTCGCGTAAGCCCTTTTGCCTTTCCAAGGACGAGATGTTTTTGCTATATATTACGATAGGTACGCAATAACTTCAAAGCATTGCGATTTTCTAGTTCAAATGGTTTTTCACATTAAAAACGAGATCGGCTTGAGTAAAAATTCGCTCTTCATAAAAAGCAGCAGTTTCATTCATTGTTTAAAAAGTTATACTCCTGTTGACGAAATTCCTCAATAATTTTTTTTTCAGATTAAAAAAAAATACATGCCTAAAGTTCCTTGATGCATGAGGACTATGAGACTAAATTTATTTTAAAAATTATTTTTACCCATGGAGAAAAGTATACATTTTTTATATTACTATTTTTTTTATATTTTATAACAACAATAAATTCCTTATCTTATTTCTATTCGCGTGCATATTTTGAAAGCAAAGGTATTTTCACTCCTAATTTTTGGTTATCACGCAAATCGCATTGTTTCAGAATTTCTATTGTTCTTTACGATAAGTTTGAATCATTTCAGGTGTGGAGTTTTATGGTGAATACTAAAGACAGGTATATAGGTTAATACATATTTGTGTGGCGTCATTATTCAAGGGTTTAAGGGTGATGCATTGTACCAATTATGGTATTTTATGTACCGTCGCACTAACAGTTCTAAATAATTTATGATTTTGTTTGTTTCTTCAGAATATTAAAGGGTTATTAGATGTATCTTACATATTTTAACCAGAGATTCCTGAGCTTATTCAGATTTTAAAAAGGTAGACACCCAAAAAACAACAAAAAACGTACTTCTTTCGTATGTCGTCACTAGCTAGAGCATTGGATAGAATCACTCATAGCACGTGGTATAAAGGTCTCACCACGAGAGTTGGTGCCGGCCAATACTCACACAGATGCATAGCTTACATATAGCGTGTCGAACTGAATGAGTATGACACGCTTTAAGTGCATTTACAATATCAACATAAACAATCGCTGTCCCTTTTCCACTAGTGACAATAAGTAGGCGTAAACAAGACAAAGGGCTCTTTCTTTATGACACATCGTAAATACATCGCCACTGGAGCGTATACCGATACACAATAAATCCAACGCTATACATGTATTGTTTGTTTCAACTCTCGTTGCGCCAGCTATACGCAATGTCCTTTTTCAGAAGAAAGAGATAGTATTTGTTCTAAATGTTAATAACCCCAGCCGAGATAATTACTTGATACCACGTTTACCCTCAATCTATCTTTTAATATTAAGTTGAAGAAAACGCAGAAAACGTAGGAGAATAATAATTTGTATTTATTGATATAATATCATGTGCACAACATAGTAAAGAGAACCCTTAACCATTATCAAATATCCTCTACCCCTACTAATTTTTCTCCAATAATCCATCGTTAAAAGCAACTGAAGACGGTGAGAAAGAGCTAACAAGTTCACATTTGAAAATAAGGAAACTTCCTACTCCAATATCGTTGCAATATGTACGGTTTTAATTATAAAAATATGCTGCTGTGACTACGATCTTTATTATGATTTTTCAGTATCTAATTAAAAATTATCATAAAGTTGATAACTAAAATTCCATGGTGTGTGGGTTTTTTTTAATACTTCACCTATCTTGACATTTTGTGTTCATGTAATGTCTCTTTATTACGTATCTTACTACACCTGTAAATCCAGGCCAATCAATTTAATAGCTGGACCTGCCAGCACCTATGAATTAAACAGTCATATAATACTAACATTCCGTTTTGGAAAAAATAAAATTGTCCAATAAACGGTATCTTATTTATCGACAGCAACATGGATATTTCAAAGCTTCATAACTAACGATAAAAATAATGCTACAAGCTGAAAATAATTGCATTGACCTAGAAACTTTATCCTAAGAAATCTGTAAAAATTCTTTGACGACAAAGTTCACAAACAAACAAAAAAACAGGTTTATTGTCTACGTTCTTTTATTAGTAGGTATTTATAGGCTAAAGACTTTTTGTATCTTTTCATGTAGTTATACCGCTGATAGTTCATTGCAACCTTTCACTCTTCCTCATAAACGACGCACGGAAGAGAAAGAGACGTTACAACGGAGTTCTTAGTGGCAGGACGATACTCCCCGATATTAAGGAATACAAGTGTTACCGCTGAAGAAATAAGCTGTTGTGAAAATTGACCAAACTTTACAAATATCGAAAATCTTTCACTAAAAGATTTTCATATTTTCGTAGAGAGCAATCACTTTGCGGTTTGACACATTTAATGAAAATGATATAATAACTTTGCATAAGATCACAGATTTTATTTTAATGTTTATGACAGAGCGGTTTTGCTTAGCCTAATCATCATCAGGGTACAAAATTTAAGTTTTAATTTTATTTTATACTCTGTTCTCCTTTTGTATGTATGAGTATATATAACTACATACTATGTTTGTTGTCAAGTTTAATTTCGTACCCCGATGATGCTTAGGCTAAGCAAAACCGGTCGGTCATAAAAATTAAAATAAAAAACTTTAGCTTATATAAAGTTATTGTTTAATTTTCATTTAAGAGATTGTCAATTTCAATGGTTGTCTGAATTGAATTGACGACATCAGTTTTCTTCTAAATCGCTATTGATCACACTTCTAGAGATTACCTGTTCAGTGAGTGTAACTTGTTATATTAGCGTGTATTTATTACTGGTTGGCTTGGCGTACGAGCGAAAGAAGCAATTAATATATGTGAGCGCAAGGAAGAACAGAATGAGTCAACAAACGCAGATATTCAGGAGAGTTGGGAATTTTGTTTTTTGTATGTAATTATATCATTTTATTTATTTTATTTTTTACTGTTTATTTTATTTCGGCGACTATATAAATGAGTATGTGCAAATACAAAATGTGATTTAAGTTTAAAAATTGTTTACAGAATAACAGTATAAATACAAAGATGTCTATCAATTATTACATTATAGTTTTTACACTATTTGTTGTTTATTTCTTTGTTTTTTTCTCTCCTCACTAGGGGCTCCTGTACTGAGGCGGATTAGAGATATTCAATTTCATGTCATATGTCACATGTCCTTTTTCAAAAAATAATAGCACACATTTTCCTTGCTAGATATATATCTAAGGAACAATTCTGCATACCTAACTCAAGACTTGATTTTTTTTTACTTATTCCGTTCTTCCTTTCCCACACAGATATATTACATGGAGAATAAAGACAAGTAAAGCATTGACAACATATGTAAATCTCCTCGTAGAAACTCTTACCAATATAACTGTGGCCAGCTCACTTCATAATATGTAGTTATATTTGTTGCAGATGTCCTAATATGGGTTGCGCATGCGCCCTCGCACGCGCGGTCGCCTTCTCGCTGATGCTGTGCCAGGTGTCTGCCCTAGCTTCAGATATGTAAGTCCCTATCCTAACTTAAATACTTCAGGACTTACCTCCTGGAACCTCTTTGCTCCTGGCAGTTATGTTTTCATTTTGCTCCGTGGCAAAGCCGGCGCAGTTGGAGCAGAAGGCTTTGCGGAATTATTGTGATCATGTTCCAGTGTGCGATGGGTCCCAAGGGGAGAGTTACAACGTTAAAGGAGGTCATAGTGGGAGGAGTTTGAATTAGGTGTGATCAAATGTTTGTTTTATTACATGGGTAAGACTGCCGAAAGACTTTTACCGCTATAATTAAATGCCTAGATGTTAAAATAATGTTTAAATGTGTTCTGTGATGAGTGAATAGAACAGAGGAAAGAAAACGATTGTTTTGAAGAGTAATTGGACGTTAACCCCATAAAGATGAAACTGAGAAAAAGGCGTTTGAAAATAAGAAGACACAAAAGCATATTACGGCATTTGTAAAGTGAATATCAGTGTTTTTTTTTTCTTTACGAGAATCATTATTTACAATTAATGATCAATCGCCGTACTTGTTAAAAAAATAACAATACTTCTTACGTTATCCTACATTTTAATGTTTGGATGCTTTCTACAAAATGACGATATGTCAAAAAGTTTAGTACTAATGCGTTCTATGTGGATTGGATGTCTTCTATAAATGGTTGACGGTATACTCGTACTCGTAAATCTAAGCGCACTTTTTTGAACTATGTGAATTAAAAAAACAGATGACATAATAGTAGATAGAAGAAAAACAAGTTCCAAGTAACCATATTAATAGGAAACGTTCAAGTGGTTTGGATGTTTTCTATGAATCATAATATTGGCACTTTTAAAACTTACATTCAAAACGCAGAATACGTCCGACCCACATGGATGATTCTTACTAATTAAATTGACGCAGTTAAACATAATCCCTGAATGCATTCACTTGGATGTTTTCTTACATTATTATCTTTAGTTGATATTTTATAAGTTAGTTAACAGCAGAAAACATTCAAACCATTTGGAGGTTTTTTTACTTCAATTTAAGTCAGATATCTGCAATGTGGGTTGGTGAAAATTAGAATTACCAATAATGTTTTGCATTTGAGTTTAGATGTTTTAAGCCGATATAAATCTGGTATTAATCTATAGGAAAATATGTAAAACTCGATTTTGGCAAATTGTGGGTTGGACGCTTTCTGCATAACTACGCCCAATTAAACGATAACCCATACGCGATATTGAATAAAATCGTACTAGAGCATCTATGCATCATCAAAAGGTATATATTTTTTAATAAATTACTATTTCGCCGATATTTCAGAACAAAACTTTTTTTATTTTCTTAGAATCCTTTTCGTATTAAAAACTAAAAATGATTGTTTTTTTATGTTTTTCGTGCGAGTAAGAATAATTCATACGTTTTAACATAATAACATTAACCTTATTTTCACTTGTCAAGATAATCCCGTCCCCGAAATACGCAAGCGAGATTTTTTTATTTTTTTATCAGGCATCGTTTTTGTAGCCCTTACATATGTAAAAGCATTGTGTCTAAATGATTAATAGCAAGGATAGGTTAGGAACAGTGCTTAGGATAGCCCCAGTTGTAATACCTGCAACACGTATCAACCGGAATGACTCATAAACCCTGATAAAATATCGTCGCCGGAAAGGCAAAAGGGCTGAAACGCCATTTTGGGATGTTTACACCAGAGTACTTTAAATTATTTTTTTTACAATAAAATTCAAAAGTCTTCAGTACCTGGTTGGGTTTTGAAAGAAAAACTTATCTCAGGAAATTTTATGCTCTTACTGAGTTACCTAAAGCGAATAAGTCCTTAAATTGTGACGCTTAAGTCAAGCCTTCTCCCAAATGGTAAATATATATTTTTTATGGCTGAAGGGCCACAAGAGTCTTCAGAATCAAACGAGAGTCGGAGCATTCGATGCAGAAAATAACTAATTCATGTTACAATATGTACAGATGAGGTGCAGATTCACCTATTTATCTATGCACCCAGACCAAAGGGTGAACTAATCAATCAACAAACCATGTTTTAATCACATTTTTTATTTGTAATCGCAGTATGGTCGGTGTGAGCTCTCGAGACTGCACAGATAAATTGTACATCTGTACAAAAGGCGCCAGTTAAGAGAACATACAACTTTGTAAATAAATCGGTGATTATTGTTTCAAAAAAAATGGGAGAAGACTTCGAAATAGATTAGAATTTATTCGCATTCGTTCATGTCCTATTAAATTTTGGAAAAATACAATAAACCTTTATTTACATGTTGAAGAAGTCAATGTTAAAAAACATAATGTATCACTAATTATTCGTTGAAATAAATCTAGAATTCATGCTGGCAATAGAAACAGATCCAATGTCTCTATCCGCCGACTCTCGAGAGGCCACTGAACGAAAAACGGCCTAAGACAAAAAAAACGAATTTTCTCCGCAAGGCGTACCTATCAGAGGGGAATTGGGTCGATTTTGCTGTAGCAGACCTACAAAGGTATTCTGCCCGAGGTTTTTTTTTATTTTAATTAATTCTAATGAACGTGTTACTGCCATCTCAAGAAATATCTCGAGAAGTAACTAATGCATCGAAAAACAAAATTTGATCCGTATCGCGTATTCGTTAAATTTGGGAAATCGTTTTACGATGAGAATGTGAATGGTGAGAGTCAGTTTTTATAAATTTAAAATATAAATGACTTATATCTCGAGGACGTTCTGGAAAAACATTCGATATTTTTTTTACAGATTCATCAGTCAAATGTGTATCTCGGGCAAACCGCCCGTTTTTAGAGTGCTACTTCGCCTTGATGTATTTACTGTTTTTTTTTTAGAAAATCATTTGAAAAATATGTTGGAATGGAATGAATCACGAAAATATCGCTGTGCTAGTTCAATACTATAACAAGTCAAGAAAAATTGGCTTATGGGTGTCTTTTGTTTCCTAACGTTTTAAGTATACATAAAACACCATAAACTCAAAAAAATATTTGTGAGTTTATTGTATTGAACTAGCACAGCGATATATTGACAATTTGACGTATTTAAAAATTCAAAAATAATAAATTTAAAAAAATAAATATGAAGGGGTGCCCAAAATGATCAAATACTTTAAAGATTTATTTCTCAATGGTTTTAATAATACCAAATTTTTAACTTTATTCCACTATTTAATTAATTTTTTCTAAAAAAATAAAATAAATAGTGGAATAAAGATAAAAATTTGGTATTATTAAAATCATTAAAATGGAGTTCCACCATGAATGGACAGTGTGAAAGTAAGAAATAATTTATTTCTCACTTTCTTTATCTACACAGTGTATAGCCAGAGAAACTATATCGCCACAGATTAATTAACGTTATGAGGTGGATTAAGGAAGTGCTTCTGAAAATGTTTGTTAGTGCAGGACTTGAAGAAGCCCGGATTAATCAAAAGGTGACCAATGCCAATAGTTTTATGTGCGTTCTATTTTTTAAATAACCTGTCGGGGAAACGGCTTGCAAAAATAATAACAGTGAATTTATATAGCGCAGTTTTGTGATAGTTTACCTCAAATGCGTCACTTATGCTGTTTACATAAGCTGTGAAACGTTCTTGTCAGTCAAGTCACTGGTGCATTTTTGTATCGAAATTATGTGAATATTTATTCGGATTATAAAAATAATAATTTTATTCCAGAAGGTTTGCAGGTATGGTGCAATGCAATACACTCCATAATTAACAATAATACAAAAAAAAAACTAAAAACAATACATAAAAGAAAAGTAAGAATTGTAATACATATGTGTAATAAAATAAAAATAATAAATTCGTAAAACAAAAAATGAATTAATTTCATAGTCGCCGCATTAACAACTCAAAGCAGCCTGGAAAAAACACCATCACATAAAGCGCTATCTGCTTTATTTTTTGAAGAAGGCTTAGATTTAAATCAGTAAATAATAATATATTATTAAAAAGAATGATAGCATTAGCATTTTATTAATTCTGTTATTTTAGTACTAAATTACAAAAGTAATCTAATTTTTAGAAGGAATTATATATCATTCAGTTAAATTAATGGAAAACAAGTCTTATTTATTCAAATAATAAGGTTACATTCTCCGTATTGTTCGGCAAGTTAATTAGGTCAGGGCCGGAATGTTCTGGCAGTAATACAGTAATTTAAATATTATTAGGTCACGCCATCTATCATCCTACTCGGAAACCGTATTATTTGTGAATGTAAATCTAGCGGAGAACTCGTTTATTCCGAGGAAGAATAATTAGGCAGGGCTAAAAATAGGGGTGATTTTTTTAACGTTCCCGCTGACGGTGGGAGAAATTATTAGCTGTGCAAATTATGAAGTTTCGCCGTTGGTTCTCTCTAGTTGGCTGTTACAATCAAGCAAAAGGGTTGGTTCGGTGGAGGAAGTTATTTAATTATAAAATATAATGGATGTATTTTGTGCTGATACATGAACTCAAAAGTTTGATTGTTAAACTATTTAACAACATAAGCCATTTTTATGTAATACGGATAGCTATATGAAGTTTTGACGACTACTGTGGAAAGATCCTTGGCTATATATTATAAAGTCCGCCACGAGTATTTGATTTACTTAATCGTACTGGGTCTTCCAGGAAAGCTGTCGACCCTTGTTTGCATCCGTTTGCGTTTCGCATGGTTGAACATAACGCTATGGCTAACCCATTACATAATTTTGATTTACTACACATTATATATTTTTTTAAGATAATTGTCATTGAATTGGATGTTTTGCTATTAGTCGAACGAGCCGAGTTCGATTCTATCAACGGGTACCGAGTCACCTTCATACTTAGAACAAGTAATATTGTGTAGTAAATAAATATGTTTAATATATTTTAGGGCTTATGACCTCCTGAAACCTGACAGGAATATTATTAACAGAAGCAGGTTTATGGGCTTTCCAGTTTTTGTGAATAACTTGTTTTGTTATTTTCAGATTTGAGGAAGGCAAATCAGACAAAGAAATTTTGGACAATCTTCTCAAAAACTCTCGCTATGACAAAAGACTGTTACCTCCTGTTCAAGGTAAGACTAACAAAATTCTTATTTTTTTTACACACCTAATAAATTGTAGTACTTATTTAATGACTCGAAAAACGATACGCAACGTAAAAGTCATGCTGAAAATTATTTTGCATTTATTGAAAGTAATCTCTCTGGGTGTGTTTATCACATGGAAAATGGACTCAAAATTTTGAAAAGCTTCAACGCGGTGAAGAGATAATCTGAACCTTTTTAATTTTAAAACTCTGAATAAACTATCAATATTTTAATTATGAATCAGATGGGTAGAAAGGAATCATTCACATGGCCTATAATTTTAGAGAGTGTGATTTGATTTGGAATAGTGTTGTAAAATAACAACCTTTGGCAAGTTGACTTGTATTATAGCTCAGAGTGATGCGGTGTATAAATAATAAAAGAGAATAACTTTATGATGATGTAAAGAAGATGAATAGAATGCGAATAATTTCATTGTAATATACGTGTATTGTAACTTGTGTGTGAATATTTTCCATGATAACATAATCATGTTTTTCAAACATAAGCATGTTTTTACAGTTCTTTTGATCTTTATTTTGAATTTTTGCATCTCCATATATATCTTATGTTTGGTTTGAAATTGTTTATTTTTTTGCAAAATTATGATGGCTTTTCTTTTGTATTTTTAATACAGTATATAAAAAAAATACTTAAGCTGTTTTACCTTAACAATAAAAACTGATAAAATATCTTCATATATAATGCCTTACTACTGCTATGCTTACATTTTATTATTCATTTAATAAACTAAGAATGAGTGGCGTTTCGTGATTTTTATTATTTCTAATCAAGTCAACAAATTTTCATTTTTTTACGGCCGGAGTACACAAATATACACTTCCTTGTCTCAATCAAAATTTTATTATTTTTCATTGAAAAAAAGTCTGAGTGTCTGAAAAATTAAACGAAAAATCATGATATGCTACTGAGTAGGCATGCACGAACACCCATGCAGATTTATTTTTTTTAATACAAATATTTATCAAATTCATTCAAAATAGGTTTAAAATAATCTAAGTTACTAAGTTAATATAATAATATCATATATTAATAAATTAGATCATGCACCTTTGTTAAGCTTTTCAGTACTCATTCCACGTATTTTTTTCCAGTATTTTAACACTTATTTAATTTGAGGCTTTGTTAGAATTTTATTTTGTTGTGAGCTCGTATCTCAAATCATGTTTTATTCCAATTCATTCCCACTACAAAATATAACCAAGAGTTGCATGTTGTGAATTATTTTTTTACATTTTCCCGACTAAAGACCACTAATTTATGCTCTGTAAGAACAACATTGCGTGGTCACTCTCACCGATTTCGGTTATCAAACTTTCAGTATAAAAACATTTAAATTAAACCATTTTTCATAAAGTACTTCTATATAAGTAGGTTGCTATATATACACATTTTTTAACGTGATAATGGAATTGAACCGATAACTTTCTGCTTAGTTTTACAACATTTTTCACACTTTTCGAGATGTTCGTAACTTAGAAACACTCTTCAACGTAATTGAATAATGATTATATCTAACAGGTTATTTTGTAAGGACTATATTTTGAGAAAATCTATGTCAATCTTAAATATAACTTGTCACTTGAGTATGCACTTGTCTTGTTGAGTATGCAGAATTGTTTTGTAAATACATATCTGGCAAGGAAAAATGAGATGTGTCTGAAAATAAAACAATGTGCTTTTATTTTTTGAAAAAGGACATGTAACATTATTACATACAAAAAACCAAATTTATAAATTTTGCTTTTGGCTCTTTTGAACATCTGCGTTTATTGAGTCATTTCGTTCTTCCTTGCGCACACAGAGAAATCTCGAATTATAACTTGAGTCGCCAAGAAAAAATATTAGTTGCTCTGATCCACCCACTTAAAATGTAGAATAATACGTGTTGAAGTACATTATAGGTAGGTATTTTATTGAATAGGTCGGGATTTGAGAAGGTTATTTTTTAAGTTTGATAATCTCAAAATTTCACACTATGACGTATGTACTAACAGATTATTTTTTTTTAAATTGATCAAAAGATTTTTTTGCAGTTAGTATTAAAATAGTTTTTCTTATGTACACATTTTTTCACCAAAAGTCAGGTGTCAAGTTGAAAATGTAATATCAAGTCAGAAATTAACTCAAGATCTATTCTAAATACGTAATGTTAATTTAAAAACGTTTCCTCGTAGTTCTTTCGCATGGTAAATTAATAAAAAATAATCTTTCTATTCAATGTCTAGTATCTAGAATATATAGTCGAAGGCTGTAAAAATATACACAATTGCGTAAAATATGCGCATTCAGCCTTGTTTTAACGTTGAGAAAGCTTTGCTAGTGCAAAAATTAACTTCGAAGGAAAACTTTATGTTTTGTACCTACCTGTTTTTACTACAGTTATTATTCTTGAGCAACGCGTGTGGATCGTATTTTTGTTTCATTACTTCTGATGTCATGATCCTCGCGGGCACCATATGTACTCTTTCATATAAAGAAAAACACCGCCCACTCACACCGTATTCTTTCTGACAGCAAAAAACTTGGTTTTCACAAATTCACGCATTACATACAAATGTTACAAAGATTTACTTCGTAATTTGCGACTAAAACTTTTATTATTCAGAACTTTCAGATAATTCTAAGCAAATGTGTTCACAGTGAAAGATATTTTTAGTAGATAATTAGGTTGGTGGTAGCACGTGCAATTATTTTTTTTAGCAAACTAATTTAAAATAGATGTTCCTCGGTAGAAATATTACAAGTTGTTTCACGGGAATTTACATTGAAAATCTAAAAGCTCGGGTTACTAGTACTAAAAATACAGCTGGACGCCGTTTAAACTCTCATGAAATTACTAGATACTTTCTGCCAAAAATGTATTTGCAGAAAACACATATGTAAATGACTCTTGAATGAAGTAATTCTTCTTTTTTTATGATATTTCTGAAATTTTATTTCAAATTTCTTTACTCTTTACAAAACGTTCGTAGAGCTCGGCAATAATGTAGATATAAAAAAATGGTTAAATCAATAAATATCATTAAATAAATAACTAAAAAAATATTCTAGACTTTTCAAAATGTCAAAAATCTTCCGTAAAATAATAAAAAATGTAAAATGCCATCTTTGGCGCCATTTTTTTGGCAATTGTATTAAGATGGATCTTTGCTAACGATTATAAAAACGGATGCCAAATTGCGGAAAAATAAAATTGAAATTAGAATATTAAAAATCTTCAAGAAGTATGAGTGAGATTGCTAAAAACAAAGGCGAATGAATAGGTTGGGACGGGAAAGTTTGTTTATTCGTTGCTCCCGGATAAAATAGAGGTTTCGAGTTCGAGTCGCGGTTACAAGCCAATATCTTTATTTTCGGTGTCTTTTCTCATATTTATATCCTTTGAAGATTGTTAGTATTAATTAATATATTCTTAAATATATAAAATAAATAAAAAATAGTAAATATTTTTCGTAAAGCCAACTTCAATCGAAGATATTTGCCGTAATACCGAAACTAGTGGGTCACTTCATATATTTTCAAAGTCAAGTCAAAACCTTGAGACGTGCATCCCTTTTTTATGTTATTCCATTTGTACCGCGTTGTCACAAAACAAAACATTTCACTTAAAAAAAACCCAATTTAAAATATATCGGTAGTCGATTAACAATAAACATGGCATCGTTAGTTTCTCTCTTGGCCGCATTCAAATGTGTCATTGAGGAGATGTAAAAAAAAATAGTTTTTTATTGCAGATTTCACATTATCAATGATGTTGAGCCGTTAAAACGATTCTTTTCCGGCATAACGGATCATATAGCATATTCAAATCTGTTTCAATGAAAAGAAAGGCTTAAATAGATCCGCACTATTTATGAGATCTGCATCAGTAACTTGTTTTTTTTTTACTATTAAGGGTAACTTATTAATTCTATACGGCTAGTTAGGAAAATGTCTAAGGTTTCCTGTGAATACAATTACTAAGCAGTAATTTTTTAAATTCTTTCTGAAGCGCATACTAGAATTTTAGGTAAAACATCTGAAAATGCCTTTACTGGTTTTAAAAACTGCACCTTTTACTGTCGCTTTGACGAAACCTCAAAACATTTTTTTAACTACCCGTAGAAAATTCACAGATAAATCATTTGTTGTATCACTTGTATAAGAATGCTGCAAAGTGACGTTTAACATCATTTTTGGGTGCTGAGGCTTGAGGAATGAGGATATACTATTTTTGCGTGATACTACCACCATTAACAACTTATCAGAGATACTATTATCAATAGACATATATATCTGTTACAATTTTTATTGTCCAACTGGATTCTGCAGATTTACACCCTGTTTTTGATAAAGTACGTTCGATAGGTAACATAACCACAAGTAAGTTGTTTAATATTCAGAATATCATTGATGAATCTAGAACAAAGCAATTATTAAGGGGTGAGCTTCTGAGGTGAAGGTAATGCTTCCAGATGCAGTTTTCTGCTGCGGGATGGAAACCCCCGATGCTGCGGGTCCAGACGAACACTATGACGTCATGAGTGGGCGGCCACGGACCCATAACCGCGGTCCGCCATTCCTAATATCTCTTTAATGTTCCTCTGTTTGTTACTTCTTCTAATATTTATAATATTTGTCGATTTATTTTGTACTGTTTTACTTCTGTTTGGTGTTCCTCTTCTTGTTCTGCCACCTTTTTCAATATTCTTCCTTTTATTAGTTGCTAAGCTCAAAATTATTTTGTCCAAAGGCGTTTCGTTCAAAATATATTTACGAGTATAATTTTTTTTTTATGGAATGCACCCCATGGGTCAATGAAGAGATGAATCGTCACAATGAAGTTTTGGGCGTGTTTGTGGACCCGAAATAAGATTATCTCTCTCCGAGTAAAATCAATAGTATTTAAATTCTTTCTTGAACAAATAATTAATTTCTTTGGCCTGTTTTGGGTCTAGAAGTCGCGAGGTATTGTGTAAATTTGTGAAATCAGTTTTCTTCATCAGTAAAATAGTTTAAAAAACTTAAATTGTCCACATATATCAAGTTTTTTCAATGCTTTTGACCGGATTTGTAATCGTGCTCTTCGGGTGTGTCAATCAATTTTGGACGAAACGAAATCTTTGCGCATAAAAAATTGAGTAACATGTCCATGATAATTGTTCCTTTCTACAGGCTGTGTTGATGTTTTTTTAGGTTATGTGTTTAGATATATTATCACGGTGGACGGTTGTTCCCGCATTCCCTAGAATTGTAGACATAATCCTATCTACACTAGAATTTATGAAGCAGTGTCTCTTTGAACGTTAGCAATGTTGTTGGGTTGTGCAAGATTGGTAGTTTGACATACACTGAGAAAATAGACATTAGATACCCGTAAATTCGATTGTTTTAACGTGATACATAGTTAATCTCCACAAATTACTTGAGAGTATTATTTTTTTAATATTACGCTGTATTGCCCTTCATCTCTCTTTTCAAGTAAGCATTTCGGACGGTCTTGCGGTATCCACATTTTGACGGTAAACATAAACTTTTGAAACCTTCTCAACAATACAATACCTTAAAAATCAACCATAATAAGGTCGTTAAATGCTCCAAAAGCTTTTTTTATACTGACGCGTATCCCCAATTAAATGTTTAACCTTTCAGATTTCAAATAAAAGCTAGCCTTTGTGGAATGTGCTAAAGTATAAATATTTTTAAAACATTTTAAAGACAAACTTTAAGCGATTGCACATTGTAACTACAGTGGTTCTGGACCTATTAGAAAATCAACGTGGGCCGTTTTACAAATGTCGTTTATATTTCTGTTCGTGACGTTATCATCACTTTTTGACAGCAGCTGTGAAATGTCGCAGCCATAAAGCAGTAGTTATTCAATATCACAGAGATTTTTTTCATTCGCTTCCAAAATTGGGATACGACATAACGTCACATGTACTTTCATAACACGTTTAGTCAATATTCGTACGGAGGGAGGGTATGTTAGGTGAACCGTAATTACGTTTTTTTTTTAATCACAAGAAAATAGGTTCTGGAATATTATTGGAATATTTTTTGCTCGATGTCTCTGTGTTATGGCGGACCAAAATGAGTGTTTATTTTGCGATAAAGAGAGTGAATACCCCTCAAATTTTATTAATTAAATTAAATACAAAAATAGCAGTAAGAATTTTTATTTTATGAAAAAACATAGTTTGAATTTTGAAAATAGCACAGAAAGTACCTTGATTATGTTTTCCGAACACTTTCCTTTGAATCAGTTTTGCTTGGGCTCAAATGGCACGCGACTGATTAAATATCTTGAATAAAATTAACACAGTAAATTAAAAGCAAGGTAGGTACAGCTTTCTGTTTGTTGAACTAGCATGCGATTAAAAAATTGAAAGGTAGGTGCCTATTAAATATTCGCACGAAAATAAAGTTTTCGTTTTAATGTGCACTTTTTGTGATCACTTAGTTTGTAAGATTTTCACTGTCTCATTTTGTTTTATATCTTCCGTATTGATTGAATCGAAACATTGACATGTTTAATTTTTCATAAGCATGTGCACGAAAACACGCATTCAAAATACATTTATGGAATGCTCAGGAACCTGACACGTGAAATTCCCTCCTCTAATCTTGTATCTTATAACCAATATATCTACCGAGATGTTAATAACGTGTAGGTACGAGTTATGTGTGTGCTCTGTATAAGATTGTCTGAAATATAAAATAAATCCCCATTCCAAAGCAGAATACAAAGGAAGCCTACTCATAACACATGTAAACCTCGAAGGAATATTACGCTGCCGTGTTTTGAATTCAAAGATGTTGAACAGATAATTTAATAAACCATAACATGTACCCATTTTATATCTCAATGTTGTTTATTTTTGCACCAATTTTGCTTTTGAAGACAGAAATTTTATTTGGTGATGATTTGTTATTCTTTGTAACGTTGAGTTGGTGTTTGCCTGATATTTTGATTATACCTTTTGTTACAGGAATTTTGACAGTGAACGTCAGCGTTCTTCTATTGAGTCTCGCTTCACCCGACGAATCTAGTTTGGTAAGAAATTGTTGTTTTCTCTATCTATCTTTACGTAATTCTTTGATTGCCACTGACTACAATGAGACTAACAAAGATGCTCCTGATGGGTATAATATCGACTACTCTAAGTGGTGATCTCTCTGGACCCTAAAGGGGATATCAACATGTTTTTATTTTACTCTAGCCTAGTTTTAATGTCGTCATCTCTGGGCCTTATAGGTCAAGGATCTCACCAATGAGGATTTACTACCACCGAAGTGTCATATTTATCGTGGACGGTCGGTCAGTAGTTATTATAAATGTCTTATTCCAACATTTATTTAAATAGCAAGCCACAAAGTAAATGCTTTTTACGAATATGTTTATTTAAATATTAAAAGAAGGGTGAATGCAGGAAACTCCATTAATGGAGGACTGAACGCTGTTGGCGCAAATAAGAAATTGTCCAAAGAAACGAAGCTAGCAGTCTACAAAAGAGTGCTTATACCAATCCTGATGTATGGCAGTGAGGCATGGAACTGGCAGAGCAAGGGTAGAAGAAGACTGAATGCTGTTGGTGCTAATAAGAAATTGACCAAAGAAGCGAAACTAGCAGTCCACAACGGAGTGCTTATACCAACCCTGATGTATGGCAGTGAGGCATGGAACTGGCAGAGCAAGGATAGAAGTAGACTGAATGCTGTAGAAATGAGATCCTTAAGACGTGCGGTAAAACCATGTATGACCGTTTTAAAAATGTGGAAATCCGGAAAGAGTGCAAGACTGATATGAGCGTAATGTATAGGATCAAGATAGGGACGCTTAGATCGTTTGGGCATGTAGAGCGAATGAACGAAGAAAGGAGTGTGAAATGAATATATGATGCGAAAGTGAATGGAAGAAGAAGTCGAGGACGCCCTAAGAAGATATGGGGCAAACAAGTAAATAAGCGGGTCATGTGAAGAATAACAGAAGAGTATGTATGAGTCGATGTATGGATGTGAATAAAGCAAGGAGTGTATTCCAAGACAGAGTTATATGGCGGTCCGTCCTCTCTGCCTACCCCTGCGGGGGAACGGCGTGATGGTTAGTTAATTAGTTAGTTGAAGTGTCATTTCAAGAAAATATTTTTTTCGAGCACTTAATTTTGGAATGATAGATTTTCACAAAAAACGTTTTTAAAAAGAGCTTACCGACCGCGTCTTTTAAATTTATTTTTATGTGAATACCGAACAAAAGTTCCAACTGCTTACAACTGGCTGGGGCCAGTAGGACTATTCCATCTTCGATTGGGATATGTTGTGAGGCTGAAGGTGGTGAGGAGGAGAAGGAGATGAGGAAGAGGAAGATGGAGAAGTTCTTGGTAGTTCGGAAATGTCACCAAATACGGCTAAAGCCATTTCAAGTGAAGTTTCGATTCTGAATGGTGGTATTTCACCAGGGCGATACTGAGAGTCTCTTACACCGGTTTTATGGAATCATCAATGTTCATTACGATATCTTTATAATACGATCTTTTGGTCAAAAAAGCACGGTCAACATTACAATTGGGGCGGAAATAAAACCCCAAGCAGCCTGACCATATCAAAATTCCGTTGCATATGAAAAACGATTTCTTCCGAATTTCATTTTCTTTGACCCTCTCCAGTTCCCAATATCGAAACCTTATCTTAAATCCAAAAGAAGATCATTTTTTCAGTTCAATGCAGCTGTCCAAGTAATATTTCAATATATACTCGTATATTGAAATATTACTTGAACAGCTATATATATATATATATGGTTAGTAGCTAAGTGGACAAACGCGTCGGATTCCCATTCGGACATTATGGGTTCAATACCGCTGCTAGCCAAGTCCTCCATCATTGCACAAGCAACATCGTTCACTAATTATGATGGCGGTAGGAGTTTTTCAAATATTGTCAGGTTATTCATAACTCGGGAATGCTCGTCATTCTTTTTTTTTACTGTTCTAAGAATAACCAGCTGTGACAATGTCATTTAACTAAGCGGTTCTAAATATGTAGGTGATTCGGTACTTTTGTGAGAACTTTTAGACCAAGTGGTAGATGACAGAATAACAGAATGTCCTTAATTTACACAGCTAGACCAACCAGTTAGCACCTAAACTCACCAGAATAATAATATATGTTCATGCAATGTTCCGCGATCCTCCATCCTCGATGTACTGCTTAACAAAAAGTTCGTCAATTTTTCACAGCCCGCGACAGTGTAAATAACTAATATTGTACTGGAAAGGCGAATAGACTTAAGCGACACTTTGGTTAAAGTCAAATTAGTTAAATATGCAGGTTTTCTCTGCATCGAATGCTCTGACTCTGAAAACTTTTGTGGCCCTTCAGCCACCTAAAATATATTTGCCATTTGGGAGAAAACTTGACTCAAGCGACACAAGCTTGAGACTTTTTTTAGTTTTTAGTCGCTTCAGGTAACTCAGTGAGAACGTTGAGTTACCTGGGTCAACTTTTTTTTTCAAAAATCAACCAGGTACTGAAGACTTATGTATTTTATTGTAAAACAAAAAAAACTTTAAAGCACTCTGATGTAACCTTACTAAAATGGTGCTTCAGCCCTTTTGCCTTTCCGACGGCGATATATAAATATCAAAAGGTAATTATAGCTATAGTTTTAGGTATTTATGGTAAATCTACCCATTGCTTTTGAGTTTTATGAAGGGCCTTTGAGGTGATGTTTCACAAAAATGGCACTATATAAATTAGGCAAGTGTTATAAATATCGGAATTGCATGGAGATTAAAAAACTTTATAAATGTCATCATTAGAAAAGCGTAGGAAAGACTTTGATTTAATTTCCATTTTCATTTTTTTTAATTGTATTATCGCATCACCTTCTTTGTTGCAACTCATCCAGTTCAACATTCCTTGCCGTAGACTTAGAAACACTGAATTGCTATTTCTCAATCGTCATTACTAAATTATGGATATCGTTCTCCACTGTCCAGAATGTCGAGACTTGTTTACTCAAACCATGATCTTGAAACTTTTGATACCAACATCATTGACTCTATAAAAACCTTATTCAAGTTTTGACTGAATGTTTTTTCAAATATATTTTTTATCATTGCTTCATTCAAATATTATGTACGTGCTGTTTTTTCTCTGTTGCTCTTTTTTTCTCATTACGTGTATTTTTTTGTAATTGGACAATGGTCCGTTAATATAAAAATAAATAAATAATTATTATGGGATGTTTAAAACATCAAAATGCCACGAGTAACGTCACAATATGACCCTGGATCCAATTTAATTAAATGTCGATTAGTGTAAAGGTTAGTGACCACACCGCGAGAGTGCGCAGTTAATCACAACCTCTCCAACAACAAAGGATAAAAAGTTTGGTCAGGGCTGTCGGAGATAATTGGATAAACTCGGCGGGTTAGCCTCCTGGCCTCCTGTCTGGTGTCAATTTCACAAATCAGGTTTTTTCCGTTCACAACAAATTAAACATAAATTGAGAATGCTTTCAAGTTGAATCGAGGGTTGGTTTTTAACTTCCCCAGAGATCAGCAGCATCGAATCCTTGAGGGTAGTTAAATATAAACCTACTCATACGGTGATTTGATTACGCTGGGTAAACAGAAAGGTTGTCTAACTTCTTTAATAAACCGCACCGGGGTATACCTACGAAAAGATGACAAATATTTTAACGAAACTTGAGAAAACTCCACGGACTCGTCCGTAGGCAGAAAGTTATATTAGTTTCTTATAAAAACTTTAAGAAAGTTACTCCTTTTTTTGCAGGAAAGAGGAAGGTTGGAAATTGCTAATCAGATCACTAAAATTAATGAAGCTGTTTCCAGTAACGTTTCAATTGTGAATGGTTGTCTCCAACCAAGACGATTGTATAATACAATTACATTTCTAATTTTGAAATTGTTAATTCGTGGTGGAACTCTATTTTAATGATTTAATAATATCATTTTTTTTACTTCATTCTACTATTTGTTTTTTATTTAAGACCTGATCGGTTTCACCTCATGACAGGCATCTTCAAACTGGTACAATTTTAAGTAAATCTACAGTTTATTTACTATTACTGTCCGGAATCATTATGTATCCCGTCTCTCAGAAGGTAATAAAACTACCCGTATTTTTAATGTTATTGCAAAGCCGCCTCTGTCAGTAATAAAACAAAACTTTTAGTCTCAGATGTTCACTATGAGATAGACTCAACAAGCGTCCATTCCGGACATTTATAGTATAAATACCATAGGTATACTACAAATTCTACTAGTCTGAAGATACCCGGTCGTTTATTATTTATTTTTTAAAAACCCACCCCGCAATTTTAACCCTGGAGTCTAGAGCCAAGGATTTTACCACTCTAACACTGTGAAATATATATACTTGTACATCACATACCTAATAGTTGTTTGGGAAATATTTCGCACTTCTTCTTTCCTCGTTTCTCTTCCCATTTCTTGCTAATTATAACATCTCTCTATAGAGGTGCCATAGACTTACTGGCTCCAAAAAGTGAGACTCTTGTGATTTGTCACATTAAAAAATGTGTATTAGTCTGCAGCAAAAGTAATGAAGTTAAACCAACAAATAATGTCTTCTTATCGTGTCGAAACACATTAAAATTATAACGAGTGACTTTACAATAAAATATTTTGGGGTGAGGTTAAGTTTAACTTCATCGATTCCATAATTAACAATGGCGTTGAATTTCAATAGAAATCAATATTCTCCGAAAAGTCAATGTTACATTTCGTTAGCTTCTTATTTCTGTTCACAGTCGAAGGCTGTAAAGCATTGTAGTCAAATACTTCGTAATATGATAAATTTTAAAGCCAGTATTCATAGCGCCGGATATAGGTTTTAAGCCAACGCTTCCGTTTCATAGTCTATAAAAGAAATTAATTTATAATTTAGCCCTTCGACGTGAAGAAAATCAATACTTCGTTTAGGAAAAATGTGGGCAAAAAGTAAAAACCTTTTATCTGAAAAGAAATGACTACAATACTGCTAAAACTACCCCCCAGGGAGAGAATGTTTTATATCTATTTTTTAAACGCTTTTTAATGTAACTGTTGGGGCAATGTCACTCGGTGTCAATGTTTATTTTCTTCTACATTTTATTAATCGGTAAAAAAAAATACTTCGTGACTCTTTCTGTGTGGTCTGGTCTGTCTGTCTTGAAAACATTTTTGAATTAGATGAATACTTTTTTCTGTGTCCTCTATCTAAATAAGACATTTCCTCAGTGGCAGAGCAGTAAGGTCCTTGACTCTATTTAAAAAGTCACTGGTTCGTAGTTCGGAGGAGGTATTTTTTTAAATTCTCTTTGAATGGGCTATTTACACAACTCATTTTAATTTTTCAAATAAATAAAATAACTTATTGTATATTGCACCGTGTTTATGAATAGAAGATTCTTTTGGTATCCCTCGTGAGAAAAGTTGCAAGAGTTGTTTGAAATGTCTTAAGCTATGTCCAGTAACCAAATATGATAGCCAGGTTTTGACACATTCTTTTTCTTCTCCCCCTCCCTGTTTGTTCTGAGCAGTTATCTTTACAGTCTTATGTATATGGTGAATACCCAATCCATGAAATGTGCATAGGTGTTAAACTTTTTTTTCAGATCAGTATTTTAAAGTATTCACTTCTTATGATATCAAAATTTAGATACTCAGAAAAGATTTGAGTAGATAGGTATAAAATAAGTAGAGCATTTTGAAATATTATGTTATCAGTTTCTTGAGGTATAAAATGTCTCGATGGATTGAAAATGTTAATATCATCGGTACTAAAAGACAAAAC
Source organism: Drusus annulatus (assembly GCA_022651775.1). Lineage (NCBI taxonomy): Eukaryota > Metazoa > Arthropoda > Insecta > Trichoptera > Limnephilidae > Drusus > Drusus annulatus. The sequence goes on along the minus strand of JAGWCC010000445.1, from coordinate 47,146 downwards.
CTTAATTTGGTCAAATTTAATTTCCAAGAAGGCCATAAAAGTAATTGAACCTTGCATGCTTGGAACCACTCAATATTGAGCCCAACACTTTACGACTAAAATGAAAATAAGCGCCCTTATTATTTTACTACTTGGTCCGAAACGGTTCAGCTTTTAGACTTAACAGATTTAAAATTTAGTTAAGGCTCCAAGGGCGTGTCAATCTTTTGTCCCAAACTTGAATGAAAGGTTAATTATCTCTCCAATATTACCCTTTGAAATGGCCAAACTTTCCATTCTCTCACTTGTTGACTTTTCATTAATTTAGCCAAAGTACATACCCGCTGGTTTAACTTAATCAGTTGTCATACGAACTGTACCGTTAAATTTACAAAGACCCTCTCTTTATTATTACAAGTCTTACTTCTTAAGCTTTATATTTAATTAAATTAAACATATTTAAATGGGTGCCATTTTTTATAGACCATGATTTAGATCGCATGTTTTTTTGTTTCAACAAATTTTAATGGTACAGAATTATTCAACTTTATTTTTTAACTTTATACCGATCGTGTCTATCAGTTGTTTTGTTTTAAGGTTGATTTTTATCGAATTCTTCGCATTGTGTTCACAGCCAGACAGGCATCGGAAGTATTATAAATGATTCGTAGTAGCACACAGCCGTAATATATATTTTTTTAATTGATATAATGGAGTTGGTATACGCCATTATTGATTGAAATTCTAACAATAGGTTTTTTTTTATTTGACAAAATAAAAACAGCTTAGTTAAATTCAATTATAATTCTGTAAAGTTGTCAAAACTTCCTCACTTCAACTTCGTTCTTACATAAAACCTGTTTTGACCTTTCCCCAACCGACAAGCGATGTTAATTCTCGATCAAACAACTCTTATTGGTAACTTCACTTAATAACGACGGCCTTCCCGGTCGAGTGGCAAGACACTCAACTACGAGTCTAAAGGTTGCGGGTTCAAACCCGGCGTGGACAAATAACTTTTATTTGATTTACATGTGTCAAAACACATTTCATTCATATAAAATAATATAAAGTATATTTGCGGCACGTCCCAGAGATACTCTAAGTATTGCCCCGGTGAAAGACCATCATTCAGAATCGAAACGTTGCTTAAAGATGGCTTTAGCCGTATTTGGTGAACAGATCTGAATAGCCAAATACTTTTCAACCTTCCTCTTCCCCATCTCCTTCCCTTTATCATTACCTTTAGCCCCACAACATTTCCCGATTGGGGATGCTATAGTCTCACTGGCTTTAGACTGTTGGGAGCAGTTGAGACACTTATGTGGGTTTCACTATTAAAAAAGGCAATAGTGTAAACGCGTGAATTGAAATGGGCTCACCCAAAGATGTCAATCAATATGTGGCAGAGGAATGCACTTGACACTGCAGACAGGGACAGCGTCCCCAGGCCTCTACCCAAACAATGGATTCCACCCCCGTAAAGATTGGAACCCAAAATACTATTGTTCGGTTATTGATACGATTATTATACCTAGTGTAATTACCTCAATGCGTAATTAAACCCTTCTATATTTATCCTAGTTTTATTTTCACGTTTATAATATATATTTTTTATAATCATTTTTGTGGTTCATCTTTTCCTGTACCACTGATGAAACAACTGACTGAAAGCCTTCGCAAAACTTTACCGTTATCTTTGGTGATTTAAGCAATGTTTTGTTTACAGAAATATGAAGTCGAGTTCTTGCTGCAGCAGCAATGGTTCGACCCCCGGCTCCGCTACTCCAACCAGTCGCAGTACGAGTTCCTGAACGCCATCCACCACCATGAGGACATTTGGCTGCCGGACACTTACTTCATCATGCATGGGGACTTCAAGGACCCAATCATCCCTATGCACTTTGCGCTGAGGATATACAGGAACGGGACGATCAATTATCTGATGAGGAGGCATTTGATCCTTTCCTGCCAGGGAAGGCTCAATATATTCCCGTTCGATGACCCGCTCTGCTCGTTCGCTTTGGAGAGCAGTGAGTCCATTATTGTTGTGGTTCTGAAGGCCTTGTTCTTGAGTCTTCACCAGCAAACTCTTCCTGTAGCGTCTGCTTGTGAAGATTGGTGCAAACCATTCATGTCTCTAAATCATCTGCAACTTGAAGGAGAGTGGGGATATACGTCCCGGTTCAACTCATCAAATTCCTCAGTCATGACAATTGTCTTCCTGTCGTTCCTTTCCCCTCAATCTATCTCTACTCAATATCCCTCATCAACAAAATGTTTTTACAGTTTTGTTTTACTCTTGAGAACGGTGGCGGTTTGTGACCAATGTCAAAGCTTCAGTTTGAAACAATCGATTATTAATTGAGTTGATGAAGTTCTTTATTTATATTTAATCCAATTAGAATTAACTTAAACACTTGCTTTAGGGGCATTTTTTCATATCAATATTTTTACAGGCACCCGTCAAATTGACGGATAAACACAAATACTGTTTAAGTAAATGTTTTATTCAAGTGAAGTACTCTATAACTGAAGATAAATTTATTTACTTGATTTACACTAATGCAGCCGTGTGGTCAACTTCGCCAGACTTCCACCCTCGAAGAAACCCTTTTTTATTGCCCCGTAAATCATAATGCGCCGAATGTGTTGCGCAACGAACGCGTATTTGTAATTTCCATTTGAAACAAAATATCCTTCACACCGATTACATTCTTTCTTCATTGCTTCACACAAATTAGTACACTATGATTATTTTGTTTTAGAACCAATAATTTCACAAATGGGACAAATTCAAAAGCGTTATTTCAATTTGACGGGTTTCCGTAGAGATAGGTATATAGCGACCAGATTTTTAAAAAGCATGAAGTTTTCGAAAGTAAAAATACAGTTAACATATTAACACTTCAATTATAAAAAGTCGTAAAACAAAACTTATCTGCTTAGTAAAATTTTCAAAGCAAATCGGAAATCCGTCAATTTGACGGGTGCCGTAAATCTAGTGTTAAAGCTATTATGCTTATTATTTTTGTATCAATTATTGAAATTATATCAATAATCTTCAACGTAAACATGAAACAGAAAAATAACGGTCCCCACCAAGTCTCGAACTCGGAGTCTCTCCTCTACCCGGTAGTAACCCTTCTGCCAATTGAGCCACCGAGCCTTATAAGAAACCGGAATTTTTAACCGATCTCATTCTTTATTTGAAAATTATTAATATCATTTTTTTTTATTTCTCTTCCTTAAATCTCGGTCGCTACCGTTATTTTTTTCGGTTTCATATTTACGTTGAAAATTATTGATATTATTTCAATAATTAATAGATTTATATTAGTAATCAATATTTTGGATGAAGAAAACGTTCAGATAACTTTTGAGGAAACCTCATACAAAAAATTGACTCACCAACCGCTACTTGCTTTGAGAGACTTTTACTTTTGTTCATCATTATAAACTTATTGTGAGTCCATCCTTAGATTTAGTCAGAACCGAAAATTTTCATATCACTTAATTCGTATTTGAAAGTAAATCGTCACTTTACTCTGGTGTGATCTGTCAGTTTTCATTTTAAATGTCATAATTCTTGGTCAGCGTAGAAAACATTACATTTTATAAACAAAGGTCTATAAAATAATTTCCTGCCCACCGTACAAAGATTTCTTTATAGTCATGAAGAATATCTTTTTTAATTATTTTAGAAGATTCCCGCAGAAGAGTGATAAGTAGTTTATCATATTACTCAAATATCTATTCGCCATGTTTGTTTTTGTGCCTTTATTGATTTTAAAGCAGGTGATAATTTAAGGGTGGATCCCCCGTAATAGCGATGCCGAAATAATGGAATGAAACCATTATTTGATTAGTAAATAAACTTTCTACACTCAAAACTAATGATCATGTTCGGAATCTACCTTTTATGAAAGTTGCTTACCTGGAATTATATTTATGTTTGTATTTTTTTTAGTTGACCAAAATGAATTTTATACTAGTAAAATCAGTTACTTGCGCCAACATTTTTTATGAAAAGATTTATTTTAATTTCGTCCTAAAAACATATTTATACTGGGAGTTAAAATATATTTAGGAATGGGGAACGCAAAGGATGAGATAGGATTCCAAAAGGGTTGTAGCAAAACATTAAACTGATAGGAATGGAAAGTACCTCTTTAGTTTTAACATTATGGTGGCTTTTGTTAGGTCACCCCGATATGAGAGAGCAGATCATTCCTGATTCGTACCGCTTGCGCTGAGACGTAAAGTATGAAAAGAATGTGTAAAAATTAACAATACAATTTTGTGTTTAGTTTCCGACTATTTTTGTTTTCAGTATCGTACGAGCAATCGGCCATCACCTATGTTTGGAAGAACGACGAAGATACCCTTAGAAAATCTCCTTCCCTTACGACCCTCAACGCGTATTTGATACAGAACCAGACCATTGCGTGTCCCATCAAAGCCAGTTGGAGAGGTTAGAATGCCAAAATTACACTAGATTTTTTATAAATGTTTATGAACACTAAAAAACATGTGGCGGTATTACCAGCTGGAATAAAACATGTTTATACAAGTGAAACTCGGAAGAAATCTTTTAAAAAAATGAGAATAATTCTATTAGCTCCCTAACTCACCGCAGCCTTCATAACGTAGCAAATTATGGACCAGCCCTGGAAGATTGATTCAATTGAAGTTTTAAAAAGGAGTTTTCAGGATATTATCATCCTAAATTGGTTGATACAAATTCTTTCTCTAGTAAAAACCAAATGTTTTGGTGAAGAAAAATAACCTCAATACATAATTCAATAAAATATTACAATAATCAAATTCATCTGCCATGAACATAAGGTAACGTTTTTGATGCTACGTATTCTGTTTTAAAGTTTGTTTATTTCCAGATATGTTATGTCTTTTTTACGTGTCCTTTATTGTTATATTTCCTTAGATTTCTTCGTTTCACACAATTCTGATAAAATCAAAATATGAATTAATACATTTGACAAAATTTTCTTTTCATTTTGATAATTGGCAGTTGGCATTTCATGTAAGATAAACACAATTTATACCTTAAAATGCTTTTTAAGCGCATGTATGACTTTTACAGCAAAACAATGAAGACATCATCCTTTATAAACTGCACATATAAGCTCAAAGAACAAATATTATACCTCGAGGAGGAATCAGCTACTCTATCTTCGAAATTAAACCGTTTTCTTTGTGTATTTTCATTACCTCATTAGGATTATTTTTATATGGACGGATTTAGACCACAGTAGTGTTTGCATTATTTTTTGTGTTGGCCAATGTGAATTTAACACAGCCAAAATGACTCAAACATGTCAATTTTCAAATTCAATAAACACAAAAATGGCATGCTCTTGGAGGAACAATATATGGAGGTATAGATTTGCGAACAATTGTCTATCAACTCAATTGTTGACATTGCTCTGACTACCAAACTAGAATTTCAGATTCAGATGCAATAATCCACGTCTCTTTCCAACACAATTATATGTCTGCCCGTGCAAGTAGATAAATAGAGTCAAAGATTTTGTATCGTTTCGACCATTTTGAATAATTATATTTTTACCATGGCAAAAGAATATAATAAAGAACATTTAATTGATTTATCAAGTCATAATATCACACACATAACATACTAATAACATGAGCTTTGCTATTTTAAAAAAATATGTATTTTAAATGTACATATATATATTACAATAAAGTCCCAAAACTGCTAGATAGCAGTTTGTCAAGATAATTTATTATAATCTTGAAAAATACGAAATTTCTAACGCACTCTCAAAAATATTAAAACACGTTGAAGTACTTGCGAAAAGTGATTTTTTTTACAGATTGTTGGTCATATTGATACATCCACGCATACATGTTTCCATAATATATGTTTTTAAGCCACTGAAAATATTGCATATAACGAAAATATAGGATATAACCTCAAAAACTGGTTTGACATTAGTTATTCCGACGAATGATGTTAAGTTAGCGTGTATGGCGGACATAGTCACACACCTCAACGCGGAGCGTTAAAATTTGAGATTTTATTTTGTATCTCTCTCAGGATGTACTACGTAAAAACACGGAGAAAGTGAAGTATCCCAAATATGTATTGATTGGGTACAAATATTAGATCTCTCTCTTTATCATTTTGTTCCTCCAAAGCCATAATGTTTTTCAATAAATATTTTGAAATCAATTAAGATTTAAAATGCTTTCAATATTTTTGTATTTTGATTTCTTAAATATTTTAAATATCATTCGTAGATGAAATTATTTTAATTTTACGAAATGTTATCAAATAATGTTTAAAATTATCAAAAATCTAATTCTGCTCATATGTAGAAGAGGTACTATTCTCATTTTGAATTCTGTTGATAATTTTTTGAAAAAAATAAGTGTTTTTGGAAAATGTTGCAATTTCATGTTTTCGAATCGTGTAAGTATGATTAAGCATGGACTATTGGTGTCTAAGTCCGTTCCAAACAGCTTATTTATTTTTTCTTTACATTTTTCCGAAACTTTTCCCTAGATCATGTTTCCAATAAACCTACCCTGTAATATGTAATAAGTAAATGTTCATCTATATTTTGCACATTTTTACACTTAAGCACATTTGCGTGTCAGTGAAGTTATCAACTTCTCGCATCGTATGAAATATTGTACTTATGAAATTGAGCTGCTTATCACAGCTTAGTTGGCCTAAATATTTATCTCTCATTCTGGAAAAAAAGTATATTTCTTACATTCTTTGTATAGCTACTTTAAGATTTTGACTCTCTCTCTCTCTTTAAAAACACTTATTCGTAGTTTTTGGCATCAAGAAAAAAGTTGTCCAGCAAATCTAATGTTGGTAAATAATGTATAGTCTAAAGCTCTTGTTGAATATTTTAGAAAACCTTTTAGAAGGAAGCTTTCACTTATATGCCTTCTTATTTAACCAAAGCAATTAGAACAACAGTATTAAATAGTATACAATCAAAACAAATTTCTCAAGTTCGGGTACGTAGCACAGCTTACTTTGGCTTTTATGGTGAAAGTTTTGTATGTTGATGGATTTATTAATACAGTAAGAACATGTTGTCATATTATTTTAATAAGTCATTACTTGGGCAATAATTTTAAAAAAATATATCATTGAAAGTTGTCAATCTATTCTATTTATAACCATGGTACATATACAAATATCGATTATTAAAAAATATATATAGTTTACCTACATAGTACAAAATTATTTATGTATATTATGTGAAGAAAGCGCTTTCATTTGTAAATATTGCGTATTATAAAATTAATCAAACATTTATTTATTTCATCTCTGTATGAACAGAACTTGTTCATCGTCAGTGAATTGCTTTGTATTTTGTCCTTATATAAGCCGTCTTCTTTGTTAAAATGTTTACCAGTAGTTTTGGTCATTTCACTTATCAATACATTATCTTAACCGTAGTTTTGTGGTAGTTTCACATGTAGTCGTTTACAACAATGGAAGAATCCCATTGTTGTGGAAGAATCCCACTTAGGGAAAAGGTTCCATTAGCAACGTAAAGGAACTTGCCTACTTAAAAATAAATGAAAAATATAATCGACAATATATATCTGCATAATGCTGTATTCAGAATACTTTAGATGGTTTTGTCATGGAGCATACCTACTACATTTGAGCTAGAATCAAGGCGCTTTTGTTCCGGTCCAAAAAAAGGGGATTGACATTTTAAATTTGGCGAAGCGAGATGGTTAAAAATCAAATTAGAATAAAAACTTTACCTTCTTTATACTTCTTGAAATCAGGAACCCAAAAAAATTTTCAAAGAGGTTAATTATGCAAAATACTGAGTTTTCCTTAATTGCATAGGAATTGTGTTCAGTTTGTTTGCAAGCAGAAAATGAAAGCTTAAGGTTTAGACTTCTGATGCAGAACTCAGTTCGTAGCACAGATGTTTTATTGCGCATGCCTTACGTATGAATGTCGTTCTGTTGCGCTTATTGCTTTCGAGTTTCATCGTCTGAATGTTAGCTGAATTAATTTCATAGCTTTGAGACGGGTTTATCTAAGTATTGGGTTAATCCAGAGACCACCATATAACAAAGTACTCGTAGATATAAATGCGAATGTTTACAAGCAGCGGAAGCCCTGTCCCTTTTGCTGGACGAGGAATCCCTGGAGTGTAATCTATGCCAAAGACGTTTTGAGGAGCAAGGTACTTTACTCAATAAATGCCAATTAATTGCATTAATTATTCATGCTTTATTACACTCATCATCAATATAACAAAGTTTTTTATTGCATCAATTTAAATTGAATACGACATTTTACTTTAAGCTAACCGGTGTCCTTCAGTTTCCGTCAGTTTTAAAGTGTAATAATTACAGGAGCACTAGAATTTTTAGATATCAAAACACATAAATTGGCACTTCTCAATGGGAAATAGAAAATAAATTAACTTCTCTGAACCTGGGCTAAGATGGTTTCTATAAACAAATCATCCTAATAATAAATTTTATTGTGTTTCTTTTTGGAGTTAGATAGATAAATAGTTTCAAGTTATTATGATGTAGATGTATAATCAACTATTAGCATTCTAAGTACTTAGCAAACTTATTAAGATATTCAATGCAAATAAAATAATTGTTGCAGGAATACAAAAATTATACTTTTTTATAAATAATAATCTTTCATACATGAAATAATGTGTCATAAGAAATATAGATGAACTTTTACGATGCTTTTGTAAATAATACGAGTATATACATATTTGAAAAATAGTTAATTTGTGATGTGGAACACTATATCAATGTGTCTTTGAATAATCTCCTTTATTTGAGTTCAAACCGATCAGTTTCGGGCATAACCGGGCAGAATATCATAATGTTTTCAGAAATTCAAAAAAATTTAATTTCATGATATTATTGTAGTTTACATTTGAAAGATTATTAAGTAAAATATTCGGAGACATATCAGGGATAATTAAGAAAGCAAACATCGGGTACTTGATTAATGTGGGATTTAATTGATTATTATTTTATATCAATTTTTTTTTAAATTCTATTCCGATTATCTAGAATTTTTTCTTGGCTTTTTATATTTATACTATTTAGAATTTGAACAAAATATTTTATTTTATTTTTAAAAGATCTTTAATAATACTATTTTCATTTGCTTTAAAGAAGCCGTGGTTGTGACCGGTTAACTTGGGTATAAACTCAAATAAAGTAGTACAAAAAAACTGTATACACAATTTAGTCAATAAATTTAACAGGACCAAAATTAAGGTAGGTACATTATCTATAAAAGTCTGCCTACATATTCAAAACATAAAGGTACAATATTTTCAATTTTTGAGTATTTTTAATGACTTTCCAATTAAGGCCTTTTAATATAATATTTGTAAAGGATAAATGTTACTTTTTCAATTTATATATATCAAAGTTTTTTTTTTAGGCACAGCTTAAAATATTTACAAATTTCTTAAGAAGAATAAACGTGGTTGGGTTTCGAATTGGCATTCAAAAATATTTCTAAATAAAATCATTTCCCGAATATGCAAATATGCTGTAAAATACACCTTGTACCTAAATGAGTATTGATAACAATTTAGAATACTGTTTTGCTGAGAAGGTTAAATTAGTAAAATGCTTAAGAGTCTCTAAACTTAGTAAACACTTACACTGATTAAGCTCACAGTACTTTAAACCATAATTGCTTCAGCGTTAGACCCAACAGTTCTTTTAGATCATGTTAGACTCGCACGTTCCAACGAACAAATATGCGTACCCAAAATTATTCCATTGTATTTTATACGTATCATTGTCATGTTTCCCTTTTAAATTTGGTGTCTTTACTTTAGTGTGCTAATTACTGAGGTAAAATAATCCTAATTCGTTAAAAACTTAACACAAAAAGCGTTACTTCCGTTACGTATAGAACCTTTTCTCAACAGATAAAATTCACGTGGTTTTAAAACTTTTTATGTGGTTTTTCGCGAGATATTCAATATCGATTGAAAGTTACAGTGATTCTAAGGAGTAACAATCAATTTTATTCTTTTGGATCCCTCTCCTATCGGAAATCGACTATCATCAGGGTAACCTTCACCCTGCAAGCTGCAGTTGGAACAACTCTACGGAACTGCACTGGTACACAGAAACATCCATACCTTATTGACCTTGAAACCGTCTGTGCATTATGTAACTTTTGTTAGACAGTTTGTAAAAGACTAAGTAAAATTATTTCTTCTTACGAATAAAATCCAATGATGTTATCAATTTCCGTAACAACGGATACATGAAAAAAGGTCTTCCTATACATAATAGAGTTACATTACTTACAATAATCGTTTGTTCAACCACGTGGAAATAATTGCTACATTGAAAAAAAAGCATTAGTCCCACGAAAATATAAATACCATTTTTAGTAGAAGCTTTTCCGGAAACCCTTAAAAATTTGCTGGATGATGACATTGCGAATATCGGTTTTTCGATACCATGAAATTACGCGCCTTTATTTCGTTTAAGCCTTAGCACTCAAAAATGGCGCTAAATTTCACTTTGAAATGTGTATTTTTGAGTGCAAACCCTTAAGTCAAAAGCTTTCGTGCAAAGTTCCAACACGATATAAAAATGCTTTTTCGAAGGAAGGTTGTATAAAACATCTAAAAACCCGTAACGAATTAGAGGCACGACAAAAAAGTCTTTAATTTTTTTTTTATTAATTCTACAATATTATTTAAGAAAGGCTTATTCTACGGACGTCACGAAAAGCTTCATATTTAGTAGAACCAAAATAATAATAATAACAGTGAACTTGTATAGCGCAGCTTTGTGATATTTCACCTCAAGTGCGAATAAGAATCTTAGATCCAAATAAACCACCAAATAGCGATAAAGCTCACTTTATTAATAACACCCCTTTTAAAAGCTGTAAACCACTTCCCTTGAATCCCAAGAAAACCTCTCCCGTGTTTTTGTTTCACTTTCATTTCGCCCATAAACATATTTTGTTCTTTCTCGGTGTTTTAATTTCTTCATTTTGTTTTCATTGTACTGTACTGTTGTTTCTCACCGTTCTTCCTTTCTTCTTCTCCTCTTGTGTATAGAATATGTACCATGTTGTGTGTCTATATGTAAACAGGGAACTACAGCTGCCTCAAGGTGGATTTGATCTTCACCAGGGACCGAGCCTTTTACTTCACCACAGTTTTCATCCCGGGAATCATCCTAGTGACATCATCCTTTATAACGTTTTGGCTAGAGTGGAACGCGGTGCCAGCTAGATCCATGATAGGTAACAAGTAACAGGAGAGGATATACTGCCTAGCCTGGTTGGAATGCCTACAACATTATGAACATTTATTATTATTAAAGTTGTCATCTTCATCTATAAATATAGGTCCATCGCCTGAGTAGCACGCTGCCATTTATTTATAATTGGTATTGATTAAAATGATCATTTTATGTTTTTTTTTGTTATACATATTTTTTTTTTTAAATTTAAGTAAATTTGATTTGGAGCTCATGAAGGATTTTGTTTGTAAAAATATCTTTCATTTTGCCGTGTTAAACAAACCATTGAACTATGCTCACTATAAAGTAAAAATAATGCCTATAAATTATGTATTTATTTGATGTTAAGAATGTAAGATTTTTTTTAACACTGGAATAACCGGAGAGGTTCAACTGAAAAGATTATAGCTGATTTTTTTTAGTTTTTAATGTTATTGAACCTTTACGAATATTTATTTCTATCAATGACTATAGATACCAATTTTAGTATATTTTAAACAAAAAACCTTTTTCTGACAGACATTTAAGTGGTATTTTGCTAAAATATTTCGACTAACCCACCAAAAATATCGGATGCGCAAATTGGTAACTTTGCATTAGAGCTGTTTAAAGTTACATATTTTGTCCGCTGAAATAAACAGGATTTAATGTCGAATATAAAAATAACACTATGTTTTTGCTTTTTAAAACCAAGACTAAAATGTCAACACGAAACTTTTAACACGTAGAAATAAATATATTATGTAATAATAAAATATAGAGTAAAGTACAGTTGTTTTAGTATTAATCATTTTTTAAAAGATATTTTGCTTTATTGTATTCGATATTACAATGTGAACAAAATCCTACATGCTACACAACTAATACATTTTAAAACTTTTTTTCTGAAATTAATAGTAGTGCACTTATTTACAGCCAAAGGGTAACTAACAATAATAATTAGAGTTTTTGGTTTATTTATTTTCCTTGCTTGCCACCTCAGGGAATTACAGCTGCCTAAAGGTGGACCTGATCTTTACCAGGGACAGGTCGTTTTACTTCACCACAGTGTTCATTCCTGGCATCATCTTAGTAACTTCTTCATTCATCACGTTCTGGCTGGAGTGGAACGCCGTGCCCGCCAGAGTCATGATAGGTAGGTCTGATTGCCTGATAGTGCTATCAATACTGACTGTAACGTGTCCTAATACTGACTGAGTCAGTCGAACACTAATCACTGACCCATGATCGCCATATTTACTGACATTCAAAGTGCTTCAATACCGACCCGATCAAACACTATTAGCTGACATATTGGTAATATAATTACTGATTATACTACGTCTTCATTTATCTTAAATCTGACGTAAGTCGGAAATATTTAAATTACTGAATTCGAGACTTAATGTTCATTCAGTGCCAATCTAAATTTAATAACGGAGTTACAATAGTAGAATAATTGCTGACTTATAAATATTTCCATACTGACTCCATGGCTTATACTAATAATGTAATAACTAACTACTCCTAATTGGGAAAATACTTAATATTATTTTAATACTTTTCTTTCTCACTCAAACCTACTAACTTCATTAAAACCAATTTTTTTTCGTGAAACACGTTTTTAAAATCCACGCATTTGAACATTCAGAAAATGATCAGGATTCAGTTTTGAATCAAATTAACTAGAAGGTACTTCTGTTGGATGAATGCACCCTTTTCAGTTTTTTGAGAAGCTTAAAATCTATTTTTGGGTAATAAAGATAGAGTTGTATTTCGCCATGTTCATTTCATATTTCAAATTCATAGAAAGTTATATTTTTCTAGTATATTTTCATCGTGTATAAAGTATATAGTTGACTTTTTGACTATTGCATGTAAAAAAAAAACTAACAAAAATTTATCAATCGATTTGTTTTATTTTTACGAATATTTTCATATCCTAATTAGCCCACAATATCTCGGCATGATTGTGCATGTTTTAAAATAATCATCAATATTTTTTTCTGTATCCTTACAACTGACTTATTTTGAATTATAACTGTTAGGTTAGATTGCAGTAAAAAAATTATTTTATCAAATTTGAATTCATTAAAATAATATGTTCCCCCAAACTTTGACGATCTTGTATTATTATTTGAGGAAAAAAACTAAAATTTTGGAAGCCTGCGCAAAATTACAAACAACATTTTTTCCAAGAATATTAATATATAATTTTTTTTTAATGTTGAGAAATAATTACCAATGACATTTTTAATAAAAAATATTCTACAAAAAAAATCATACGCTTTTAAAAAATATTTCTCTAGAAATTGTTGAAAAAACCTTATTTTTAACTTTTGCTTGTACAACTTTGATTTGTGCCCTAAACTTACCACTTTGTCACAATTCCAGGTGTAACTACGATGCTTAATTTTTTCACCACTTCAAACGGATTCCGTTCAACCCTCCCTGTCGTGTCAAACCTAACGGCTATGAACGTTTGGGACGGGGTGTGTATGTGCTTCATTTATGCCTCCCTGCTAGAGTTCGTCTGTGTCAATTATGTGGGTCGAAAACGACCTTTGCACAACGTTGTGTACCGCCCTGGAGAAAACCCAGTAACACAGGTAAGAAAATCGAAACAATTCTCATATTTTAGCACGGTTTTCTCGCTTAATTATCATGGCTTGACGTAGCTTAGATTCTAAGTTTTGACAAACAAACTTATCTCAAAATTTCTCTTCTACATTTTTCTAAGAAAAAAAAACTTTTATTTCAAAACATCGCTGAGCTTTTGTTCTTGGTTCAATTTAGGGCTTCGTCCGTCCAAAAGCCAAGATTTATTTAATAATTGTATATCTATCTTGCATTCGTACATACGAATCGAATTTTTTGTCAGATATCATATGTTTTAAATAGGTTTAACTTTTATTAAAAAAATAAGTTTGCTGCATGGAGTCAACACTGCGTTCATTAATAACGTTCTCATTAAGTATCAGAAAAAATCCATTTTCCTTAAGTTAAGAAGATTTAAATAATACTAGCTCATATAATATGAATGTCTGCACATTTAGATTTCTATCTAACCACTTAAAGTAAATAAATAAGTAAAACATTGCAAACACTACATTGAAGCCAAGTACACAATGTATCATTATATATTCTATTATGCAATGACATAAAGCAACGTTGAATAAGAGGGAGTGTGTATTCAAGTACCTGAGGAGTGACGAAGCATGTTTTAGTATTCAACTGTCACTGAGATTTACTTAAGCTTCTCACTACCTTAAAGGGTTTTTTTTTTTTAATTCTCAACTCAAACTTTCCATGAAAAGTACGCTATATAATACTTCAACATTTTGACTTATGAATTCCTGCTTATGTCGGTGTGTATATGCGTGTGATATATATGTCTTAGCTTTATGTCATCTGAGTGTCAATAAATGTTATGTTTATCTTCCTATGTTCATCTCTCCTATGTGATAAGTGCAGCTGTAATTATATAGCTTAATTGGAATTTTATTTACACGGTTACTAAACATATTCAAATCTGTGCAAATTTATGAACGTTTAATATTCTGATATAGGCGTTCAGCCTGTTTGTTTTGGTATAATACGATATATCTCTTTCTCTGTAAATTTGTTCTAACATAACGGATTCATTTCAAAAATAAATATTAGCATTTATTATGATATATATTCATAATAAATTATTTCACCGACTTTATTTAAGAACTTGCAAACATTCTTTCTTTGAGGATCACAATTATTCAATAAATAATGATCGTACGATTGTTATAAACAGGTTCTAAAATATAAAATGACTTTTCTAAAGATAATGCTACCTTTCTAGAGGTCCATGTGTTTGCTGCCCATTAACTGATTAAATCAAAATCAGAAAGTCCGTAAGTGTGAATACAATGTTTTGATCATTATATTAATAATCGTACGGATAAGTGATGATTGTGATCTTTGAGTTATAAATGATTTTTGATTACGAGCCATAATTACAGTATTTTTATTCAAGGCCATTCACATTTTATTTATTAATTACCTATTTTCTTACAAAAACATTTATAAGTGGTTATTTGATTCTCTAGCATATATGGTATTTTAAGCTGTATCTTATATAAGAATAACTTAACGTGAAAATTTTATCAGATTCGAATATTATGTACCATGTTTCCACTCTTATTTCCTTTCTTTCCTTCTTCTTCTTTGAAATTTGTTTTGATAAAATTTGAAAGCATGACATTATATACAATTTAAAAAATGCGAAAAGTATGCATGCCTTCACTGTCCACTCACTGTCTTTTATGAGTTGGAAAAAAACATGAACCTTTAAAAGTACCCACTTAAAGTAAATTCAGTCACAAAAAATCAAACAAAGTTTAGTAAATAATTTTTGATTGCTGATTGTATTCTTATTTTGAGTGGGACTTTTTAAAAATATTTGATCATTATTTTTATTCTAAAAATTTACGTCAAGTTTTTTTGTATTTAAATCAGCAAAATAATATCATAAAATTAAATTTTATTTTATTGGAAAACATCTGGATAATCCCGTACAGCACATTAACAACTCTTGCATTCATATTTATCAACAGCGAACATATGAATAGCTATCCTACGCGCAAATAAATGAATTATTATGAAAGCTCTACGGATTCTACCCGAGGGAGTCCGGGCGAGAGAATTTAGGTAGCTTTTTCCACACTGCGGCGAGAGTTATGCGTTGAACAGTTGCCGACAATATCCAAATATTGTACATTAAAGAGCTTCAGTCAACTCTGCGTACATTTTGTAATTTGAATGAAGACTTTAAGAAAAAATATAAGTTGCTTTAATCCACCCATCCCAAGTAAATTATATGTAGGTACTTTATATGTGTGTAGTGCTAAAATACATTGTAGGTAAGGTACTTTATAAGGGATTTTAAAAGATTATTTTTAAAATCGATAATTTCAATCAACATCAGTTCCAAATTTCACACAGGAAATGATTTTTAGTAAATTACGTTAGATATTAAGGAGCTACTTTTTTCAGAGGCCTTTTCGCATAGACTTTATTTTTCAAGACACATATTTAAACTGCTGAATAACCTATTTAACGTTACTTGTGTAGATGACTTAAAAGATATTGCCCCTAACCTTAGAGTTTATAGAGTAAGCAGTATAGTCAGTTTTTGATTACTTTTTTTTTATGATGTTAGGGTATTTATACATCCATTTATAGCACATATCGATTTAATGTTTTTGTTTATTCGTATAACCACTTTTTCACAGTATTGTTATCAACAAAAATATAGCAAATAACCCAAAAAACCGTTTAATTGTGTCAAGTTGAGTGGCATAATAAAAAAAAATTGTGGAGTCCCGCGGTGACCCGTGAGCCCAAGATCATTGTGACAGTACATAGAAGCTGTGTATTATATTTGTTGTCTCTTTCTCTCTCATGGTGCACGACGTAAAAAATCGGAGAAAGTGATTTATCGCAAGTTTGTATAGGTTGGGTAAAAATAATTAGGTCTCTCTCCGTACATTGTTACTCCAAGCCCCTAACCTTTCACATGTGCTGCTGATTACTGCAGAATATTTTATAGTTCTCGTCTAAAGCCTTCTAACGTTTTATACATTTTTTGTCGTTTTTGTTATTTTTGTCAGCAGCTTTATTTTATTTGCAGCTGTACCTTTATACTGAATACATCCGGCATAATCCAATATCTAAAAAATAGTCGACTGTCGCTGTTACAACCATCAGCTGTTTTGAAGAAAGATGCGCAAAAAATAAAAATAAAAGTTTAATAAATGTGTGACTGTGGCCGTGACTGTTTTCTTTGCCTGTCAAGTTAAAGTTTCGAGAAAGCTTTTTGGGCAAATTGGACTGTTTCTGGGATCAATCTCATTATTAGGGATCGCGAGATTGTTCGGTTTCTGAAAAGTTTTGTTCCCCGATAAAAGTCTTCGGTATAAATTGCTCGAACCTTTTCCAAAATAAAATCCGTATCTTAAAAATACATACCTACGAGTATGCATACATTTTTAAAGCATTCCATTTTCAAACAAAAAAATAAAGAAACCCGTAACACATTATCACCTGCCAGTGACGAGCCATGGCTTTTTTCAAATTTAGCGATTTTCTCGAACAAAAACTTAAAGGCTTAACCTAGCACAAAAACCTTTTTAGTTAAGATAAAAACAAATAGTCTGCGTCCATAAAATAACATTTGTGGGTTTTGCTTAACAGAAAAATAGAATGAAAATATCATAATATGAGTACCTACGTACCATGCAAACGGATTATTTCAACAATTAATATGACAATGATGGTTTAATAATTTAAATAGATAAATATCATATTCTAGAGGTTGCGGGTTCAAACCTGGCGTGCGCAAATATTTTTTATTTAATTAATATCTGTCTTAACACATTTGATTAATATAAAATAATGTATGGTATATTTGTGGCACGCTCCAGAGTGGTAGGTACTCTAAGTATCGCCCTGGTGAAAGACCACCAGAAAATCGTTCTCATCATCAAATTTCAGAATCGAAACGTAGCTCTAAATGCCTTTAGCCGTATTTGGTGACCAGATCTGAATAGCCAGGTACTTCCCAACCTTCCTCTTCCCCATCTCAATGCCCTCCCTACTAGCTTAACCTCACAACATACCTCAATTGGGAGTGCCATAGTATCACTGCCTCTAGACAGTTGATCCGGTGCCGGTGGTACTCTTGTATAGTATTCACGGTAAAAAATTTATATTATTTTTCCAAATATATATATTTTTTTTTTTAATCATAATTAATGTGATAAATAAAAGATTAACATTATTTAACGAGTATGCACCATATTTCCATTTAACACATATAAATCTGTGTGTGTGTTTTTTTTTTATTTTCTAATGCTTCAACAAGGCTTTGATCATATTTAATCCACTACTAATAATATGTGCCATTTAAAATTATATGTTTTCGGTTTGTGTTTTTCAAATTAGAAAATAAACTGTTTTTTTTTACTGTGAAATATTTACATTCTATGTATAAACGTCATCTAGACACACATAAGTAAGAAATGTAACTTACGAGCACTGATTATCTGATGACCAGTAGATGATTTGGGGTTTTCAGAATACTTTCACAAAATTGCATCACCATTGAATATTTTATAAGTGCTTGATTCCACTTTTGGAGAAACGATTTGTGTAATCTTTGAGGAAGAAAAGATTTTAAAAAAAAAACTAAAGTTTTATGAAATACCTATAACATTCTTCAATTCTTGCTAAAATGAGGTTTCTTCTTGTGAGAATGGCTATTTTGAATACAAATATGAAAACTAAAAGTTAAAAGGTACAATTTTCGTAATTATAGTTAACCCAAAACACAAACTTAGGATTGTATGTATTGGTGGATAGCTTTACACTTCGGATAGTGATGTCCTAGCCAAACGTCACTGAGAAAACAGTAATTTGTCTTGTTTCCACCTAATTACAGTTATATGCAATAGAGAGACAATAATTGTACACTTTGATCGAATTTGAATTTACTAAAATTTTTTCCAGTTTTTTTTTTTCCTTTTTTGATGTCGAAAATGTATTCATTATTTTAATTTTCATTGGAAATTTCTTTTTCTGAGATTTAATAAAAAGTTTGAAACATACTGTATGCAAACAATGCATCTTTTTAAGTTATCTTGTCGCGTCTACTCTGGTTGCGGTACATATCTCATGTAGGTAATTCTGTCGTTTAGACGGTAAAAAAAAATCAATTTTACCGACTTCTTTTTAAATGTTGCAGCTTTTATCCACCTCTAAAATATTTAAAAGTGAAAGAGAAAACCCTGTATTTATTATCGAAGTAGAGACTTATTTATTCCTGGTCGCTGTCGTTCGTCTCAGTGCGATGGTAAATAGATTTTTTTTGTTGTAAGAACTCATATTTGATAACGTTCACGTTTTATACTGCCTATTTTATTACAAAAACCGAAGAATTTTACTATAATCTTAAGAATATGGCTGAAAACCTGCGTGTTGAGGCTGCACATATTAAAAACGACTAAGAATAGTGAGCTCTGGCGTCATGAAACCTACACAGCCTTTTTCCCTCTGGGATTTCTAGATCAATGCAACTGTTTTCAGCTACCAACATAATTTTCATAGTGATCTTTTTTTTTTAAATAATTTTAAAATATTATCATTATTGAGTTCTGTTTGTTTTCATACAAAAAAAAAAAATATACAAAAATAAATTAAATAAATTTAAAAATTAAAATAAATAAATAAAATATTTTAAAAAACCTAATCTTTGAAAATTTCAAAAATCTACTTAAAAGTTTAAAAAAATAATAAAAGCTTTGATACTCTCAATTTATTTATTTGTTTACTGTACAACCTCTAAATACACAAAAGATATCAGTCTAAAATTACAATACCAGAAATGGAATAAGCCGTGTTTTGTGACCAGATCTGGATAGCCAGATACTTCTCAGCCGTCCTTAACTCCATCTCCTTCCCCTCCTCCACTCCCTTCAGCCTCAAAACATTCCCCGATTGGAGATGCCATAGTCCCACTGGCTCCAATCAGGTGAAATCAATCGTCTCGAAGGAGAGTGTTGAAGTGGGCGAAGCCGCATAGGAACTATTATACAACAGTGTTATATGAATCAAACGTTGTAGTGTGTTTTATGGGATTATCTAGTGGTAGCGAGGGGTCTTTGAGAAGTATTGGTGGCTGTATAACATTGTTTCCCCATGTGTTGTGGAGTGAACCATGTGTGATGTTTTGCAGCGCCTACCGGCTGTCCTGAGCAGGATAGGCATTATTCTGGCCAGCCCTCTGGTAAGCTAATTCGGCACTTTACATCTGCTCTTCACCCCCTGCGCCCATCACCGCCCCCTTCACTGGCTTACTCACGAGATAGAGGTAGAGGTAGAGGTGGCAAGGACTAGAGTGAGATGACGCTTAAGTAGAAATTCATCTCTCATGTTACCTCATTTCCGTCGTTATATCCACCATTTGATAAATTCGTCCAAACGGCGCTGGCGCACGAGGCAGTTCGCAACTGACAAATAAATCATTTTGTCAAAAGGACAAAATTAAGTGTGTGAAATCAATTACAACTATAGTAATAATATGATCGGGCGTTTCCATCAATGTTCAATTATTGCTTGATACTTGCAAGCACTTGTCTAGCTCGTTCGACACAAGCCCGGTGCCGTCTGGACGATGCTATCGAAATATAATAAGGCTGAGGTGTTTCAAATCCCATTTGCATTTTATGACTACCAAATCGACGAAAAGCGCTATTTTGATTTTTTCACATGTGAACGGTCTCAGTTAAACGCCGATTCGCGGCCCTTTACAGCTTTTGATCAAATTATATTTATGCTTGACAGCATAACGGTCGTGGTATACATGACAGTATATCACAATTTGATCTAAGGCTGAAACGGACCGAGAATCGGCCTTTAAAGGAGACTATTTAAAAAATCAAAATGGCGCTGATCTTCGATTCGATTCGGTCATCAAATGTGATTGAATTTGAAACACCCCAAGTTAATGGTGACTCGGGTATTGTGTTAAAAACATCATCACATGAGTGGATGAAGCTAGAAGATATTATTATCTGATGGCATTTTACGAGATATCAAGTTCTGCATCGTCGCAGTAATTCACTAGAAAGGATATCATCCTGTCTATACCACGCAATTCGAGAATCAAAAACGAGAAAGAAGAGTTGAATTTATGGCCATCCAGATGCTTTATTAACTTCCATGATTCCCACAAAAACTTTCATAGTTAATGCGAAAAGTATTAAGGATCCAGTTCAACTTAAACCTCGGATTGATTCATCAAATATTTACTAATATATGACTATGACTAAAAAGGTCTTAAAGAAAAATAATTAAATATGAAGCTATCAATCCCAATAGTGTATATAAAACGAAATATACATTTACATTATTTTCCTCTTTGAGCAAATCCATTATTTCCATAAAATTATAGTACAATCATAAAATTATCCACGGGTAGTATTTTTATCAGTAACCCTTTCACATGGTAAGATAAAAAGATGTATTTAATTTTATAGCTCTTATTACAGAAAAAGGTCCCTTTACTTTTAATTAAGAACAAAAAAATCAGGCTTAAGAAAAAGCACAAATAATAGAAGAATTAAGAACACTTCCAGAATAATAAAACAAAACTTTTTTTTTTTTTTCGTAAAAATTTTTTGTTCTGTTTTAGTAAGAAAAAAAATACATTATCACTCTAGAGAACTTTGCCTCCTCTAAATTTCTGCTTCCATTATTGTAACACCTTTCTCTTGATGAACTTAATTAAACATGAACTTTTTTTCGCTTTATTATTATCACTTTCATGATTAGTGCCCTTACTGCCTATTATTCTAAAACTAGGAAGCGAGCTTACGTGATACATCCTTCGTTAAAGTTACTTTGCGGCTATACATAAACAAATAAAATACATATTGCATGGAGAATGTAAAATTTCCCTTTTAAACTTTTTATTCTTGTTGGAAATTCGTGAAAACAATATTTTATAAATCACACTTAAACTTTTTCTACACTTTTTACTGCACCGGTTTGCTCGTATTTTTTATTTCATATTCCTTGTGAAATTAAAAACCGCGACGGTAAAAAATAAGAAAGTTTTAAGGTGTTTGCAAAGTTGTGTGAATAATGAATAGTAACTAATATGATTTAATTAAAAGCTCTACCAGGAATTTCATAAGTTAATGACACTTCCTATACCTAGTTAATTTTCGTATTATTTATTCTGTTACAAATTTCGCAGACCTTTAATAATTATCATTGATTGATGTATTCATAAATCTCACAAAAGATGAAATGTTGTGATCTTTCATTGGGACATCAAAAAAAAACAGTAAAAAAAGGGATCAATAAAAAACTTTTTTATATTTTACAAACACATTACCAGCCATTATTTTCGTTCTTCACAACACATATTTTTTGCCATTTATTGCGCTTTATCATTCCCGGCAGACATCTAAGCTTTTAAAAGACTCCGCCAAAAACATTTTAGTATGGAAATAACAAATAAAATGTTTAAAAAACCTAAAATACGTAAGTATTAAATAAATGTCATTTAGTTTAGTTGTACTTGAAAAGAGTGTATTATTCTAAATCTGCTGGAAAACATGTAACCTTCAGATATTTATCGTCTATGTTAATTTTCATCATACTTGAAATAATTTTACTAGTTTATTAATATTTAAAATCAAAACAAGTTGAACTATACAGTTCTACCTCTTTGTTGAATGCTTATGCATGTTTTGGTAATAATTTTTAATATTTTAAAATCTTAGAATTACTTGTTGTCAAAAACAATTATTAGCTTATGTTTTTAATATGATATACTTCAATGATATTGCTTATAAATGCTTACCATGGTAATATCAGAAATTTAATTAAGCATGACTCTTATTACAATTATTATAAATAGGTTATATCATTACTGTAATTGACATGTAATGAAAAATGCATCTTTAGTGGTTTTATTTCATTTTAAAATATTTGTATTTAACTGAGATAATACGTAAATCCAGTTGTAATAGATCACCCTGGTACGAAATTTATGCGGTAAATAAAAAAATATTATTTTTGTAGCTTAGGTTTATTATTGTTCTTTTCATAAACAACGCTTAGATCGCTGATGGTATATATTTTTTTTCAATAATTAAACGAGCTTATAGTGCTTTTTATTGTTTAAAGCGACAACTTATGGGTATGTTCATTGAACCACTTTACATTATCAAAATCTCCCATGACATTACACGAGTTTATTTTATTCCAAATTTTACGTTCTGCGCCACAAAAAAACATTATTAAGAAGCAAACAGTGTTTGTGATCATGTTTTGAATTGATTTTAAAAAAAAAACTTAAAAAAACCAAATGATAAAAAGAACGTCGCTTCGCTCCAATGAAAAGCATCAGTATCCTCTTATACGACTACTTTAAAAGTAATAACCCTTTTAATATGCCTACACGATGAAACGCCGGTAAAGTTAGTTATAGTTAGTAAACGGAGGGTTTGTACCTATTTTATAAACCCTTGGAAAGTATGAAAATTTACGAAAGACCCCATAAAATTTAAAAAAATAACAAAACTATTTTGTATTTTCGTAGAAAATAATCACTGTGTGGCTTGACATTTTTAATAAAATCAAAAAATAACTTTGTATAAGACCACGAATATATTTTTTTTATGACCGACTGGTTTCGCTTAGCCTAAGCATCATCAGGGTACAAAACAACAAAATACAAAGTTATCGGTTAAATATACATACAGATGGAGAATTGAACATATAATAATTGTTTTCTCATTGTTTTGTTATTTTATTTTATATTTTGTTTTCCCTTTGTATGTATACATAACCGCACATTTTGCATATTTTTTTTAGTTAAAATTTGTATCCTGATGATGCTTAGGCTAAAAGAAACCGGTCGGTCATAAAAATTAAAATAATATTTGTGGTCTTATACAAAGTTATTTTTTCATTTCTTTAGAAATATTATGTCAAACCATCTTAACAAATTATCCCCACATTTAAAAGCACTGAAAAAGTAAAGAGGTTTTAAAAATAAGGTAGTGATTGGAAAAAAATCTATGAATAATGTCTAGAGAAAGGAATTCACTGTTTCAATTTGTTAGAAATTCATTTATGAATTCTCCGTAGGAATCTGTGGAAACCGTAATGAAGGTACAGCCACCTGACAAAAGTTCAGAGCCTGGAACCAGTAAATCAGTAAGTCGGTTTGGCCCCAATCTTCCATTTTTCAAATCACTTCCGGTCATCAATCGAACCTCCATTGCTAACCTTTTGATATCTGACAGAAGTCACATTCTAACTTCAGACTTTATTTTCTTGCCGCTTGGAAATGGATAGCCTGTAAGTACGAATAATTATAAATAATGCTCAATTATTTATCAAAACAAATTCTCTTTATATTATGTACGTTCTTTTTACATTTTGCATTGTTGTATTTTAATCTTCTGTTGTAGTTGTCATCCTATGTCCTTCACGTTGTTTAAATAATTTACCTTGTGCGTGGTGTTTGCGTTATGTAAGCTTCATTCAGAAAGGAGGTATTTTGGCGTGATTCTGTTTTCGCTCTCTTGATTTTTGTATAAATTCTGAATTTGACAGGGCACCAACTGCTCCAACGAAGATGGCAGTAACTCCAAATTTAGGTTCAAATTTGAGCGAAGTATCAAAGCAGATTTTTAATGTAGTCAAAATGAATTCTTCTTCAATTTGAAATCATGAAAAACAATAACCTAAGAATATGAAAAAACCTTGAAAATTGAAAATTTCTTGAAAATATGAAAATTGCTCTCCGGTAAAACGACCTTATGTGACTTACTGCCGTATTAATATGATATTATGCCGATATGGTAATATTAGTGGGTGGATGTTACCATACGGTTTTTTGACCACGTATCTACTGCATTCATCATATGGAGACTAAAGTTAAACATAGATCGAGAACTTAAATAATGATTATCATTATTCAATTTCATGTGCATTGAATTAAAACAACTATCGAGTGTGATCAGCTTGACGCTCTGTTATTCACCTGTACGAAAATTCTTGATAAAAGGGTAAGAATCGTATGTAGGTATTCTAAATGTAAAGTTCAAACAAATTTTCTCTTTTCAAAGATATGTGTAACTGTCCAAGTGTCAACTCCCACGTCATAAACGTCTCGGCGCTGAACATATTCCTCCCTTCTGAATGAGGCTCCGTTTTCAGAAAATCTTCGCTGAATTGAACGAAGATACCATGATCGCCATCTTCAAATCAAGGGTTTAACTACCATTCAATTAGCCGACATCACAACACCTAGCGATTGTTTCGATTTGCAATGATTGAACATTTTGTGTATTTATCTTCCAGGGCGAGAAGAAGAGAGATTCTGTGGGTCCGAACGAGATGGTTGCCTGCACCAACTGTGCAGGAGGGCCGAACCCTTGTACGCACTCCGCCAACAACGGCTGTGCCACCGAGGTAAACTATACTGAATTCATATTACTACTTACATGCGTAAATTCTAAGGCTACATTGTTGAACATAAAGGGGGTGATTATCTACGCTTGCGATAAACTTCTAGAGCAAGTAAAAAATAGGTTACATCGAGACAAGAAAAGAACCTTCTGGATAATAAATTTTGTGAAAGAAACTTTTCGCATACAATTTTCTTTCTTGCCATCGATTTTCCTACCTCCATTGAAGGAAGAACTTGTCGGAAGAATGGCTAATCACCGTGATCAGGGAACAGATTGTAATTAAATAGGATGATGCTCACAATTAATAATTTATTTTTTTAAATGATTAAATCAACCAATTCAATGTAACGGAAGAAATAGTAAATCCATTTGTAAGTACGAAATTCTTTAATTCGTTATATTGAAGACATTATTCATTTTGATTACCATTTTCGTGATCAATTTTAATATATTTGTAATGTATAAACAGTTTTAAAAATATATTTTTAAGAGTAGTCAGAGACGAAACAGCATAAACAATATTCACATCGCTTGCTTTAATTGTTTTCGTGTTTGTAGTTCATGTAAGATGTGACATGATGGTTTTGCTGTGATAGAATTAATATAAGAATTAAGAAGTAAACACGCGTGATAGCGTGTAAACCTAATTTAAATTAGAGTAAAACCTATTTCTGAAAAACTTCGTCAATCATGGTTTTTCGAATAGAAATGATTTATTTGGGATAAATTTGATTTAAAGTTTTATTGGCCGCCGAGTGGCTTTATGCTTGCTTTGAAAATAAAGGTTTTAACGTTTAATTCCCCAATAGCATACAGCCCATTTGTGAAATAGCTGATAACTCATTATATTTGTTGGTTCAAACGATTCATTTTCTATCTAAATCAAAAAAAATGTATGATAAGAGCAAACACCTTTTTGCACTACTCTCTCCTTCACTTGTTTGCCAATTGGATTCTGCACAAAGCACAGTTTGTCACCATCAACAGTTGACACCAAAATTTCTTAAAGTCCCACAATGAGACACGAAAACCACAGACACAGAAAGGTCTAGAATGTTGTCATTTTTACAGCATTACACTTTCAGGCATAGTTGAATTAGGTATTAAAGTGTTTTCATTTTGCTACTTCAAATTGAATCATAACTAAATCACCTCCATTGTATGTATAAGTCAGCTGTAGGAGTAATAAAAGGATTGCTTTTATCTTTAAGTTATTTATTATGCAATGTATTTACTTTGTATTGTTTATTTCCCATTTTAAAACAGCGTATTGTAAATTGCAGACATGTTTTGTGCAAGTCCGCAAGAAAGAGCCTCCGCACCCCATCAGAGTGGCCAAGACTATCGACGTCATCGCCCGCATTACCTTTCCCACGGCATACTTTGTCTTCTTAATCTTCTTTTTCTACCACCAACTCTAAGAAGGTCATTCGCCGGTACTCGGGATTCAAGTCTCAAGTGTTAAAATCCCAAGCACCGCCGGACTTGTAATTCATATCAAACTCAACTATGCCCTTCTTTGCACTTAACATTTGTCTAAATCAAGCTTACCGGCAAATTGTCGGGACACTTCCGGATGCTGTCCGTCCTTCACCCTTCATACTTCCTGAAGGACACATTATATCAAAGGTGTGGATTTGTAATAACTACCTAACCAGGCAGAAACAATGACGTGCACTATATATTTATAGAGTAGAAAATACGTTACATTTATCATATCAGATAACTTTGTTTTCAATTAAATGTTCAGTCAATACAAATGCCAAGTGTTTTGTGTTATATTAAAACTAACACTTACTATCAGATTTTAATCAAATATTTAATAAAACATAATTACTTTATTTCTATGTTGAGAATTTTTCATTCAACAACTTTAAAATTAGGTTTTTTCACGCTACTAAAATGGAAAGTTGGGATCTAAAATCTTGAACATCTCATAGATTGGGAATATTTCGTGAAATAGGGGACATGATATTATCCTAACGCACTGTATGTAATAAAATTCAGCACTAACTGGACAATGCACCATTGGCTTAACACGAAACTGTTATAATAATAAGCATTCAGATTGGAATCGAATTATATTTCACTCATTACTCATTATTACCAATATCAAATAATCTTTAGCCTCCTTCTTTGATCAACAGGACACAAATACACAATTTATTTACTGTATCTCATACTGACTTTACTTTTGAAATAAAGCTTTATTTTTCTGTTGCACTTTTATCGTATACTTGTAATTAGTTAGTCCATACCCAGTCCCATTAGGTATTCATTAATCAAGTAGGAAATCTCTAATAATCGCTTCAATTATAAGTAATTTACTATGCAAAGTATTATCATTGTTTCGTCTGCTGGCTTCACAAGTAAGCAAGTGAATGTAACGACTAATGACAAGTGTTGATAAGTGAATGTTGGATTGCAGACATGTTTTGTGCAAGTCCGCAAGAAAGAGCCTCCGCACCCCATCAGAGTGGCCAAGACGATCGACGTCATCGCCCGCATTACCTTCCCCACGGCATACTTTGTATTCTTAATATTTTTTTTCATCCACTATAAAGGTTTCTCTTAATACTATCGAGCCCAACTAATTAAAAACAACATAGGTTTTATATCGAGTAACTTCGGTTTTGTACACGGCTGTACATTGAAGCTTGTACAATAAATATAATTAATCCATTTGTATCAATAATTGAGTACTTTTCCGAAGATGCGAGGTGACGTTTTCAAATGGTAGTTTTATTATATTGTAGATTTTGAACATGTGCGTGAATTTTTCTCAAGCAATACTTTGGATATTCGTGTTTTAAGATCAGTTTTGGCTTTGATAATTATTGTAAAAGCTCAATGCAATTGTTTGGACATTTGTTTGTATAATATATTGTTAAATAGACGTAAGATTTAAACATAAGATAAAGATAATCATTGAACAATTATTCACTTTTCACATTTTAAATAACTTCCCTTAGAATATAATGTGATACAAATTAACGTCTGATGACTCGGCACACTTGATGAACAATCATATCTCGCCTCGATCTAGGAATGAATACATCATGAAGGTACTCTGCGAGAAGAAAAAAGGCATTAAATTATAGGAGATTTTTATATAATACTCGTACTTACGTTCGACAAGATCATTTCCACCCTTAGCTAGGCTTAGTAC
Organism: Drusus annulatus; assembly: GCA_022651775.1. NCBI lineage: Eukaryota > Metazoa > Arthropoda > Insecta > Trichoptera > Limnephilidae > Drusus > Drusus annulatus. The sequence continues at coordinate 18,691 of JAGWCC010000445.1, read as the reverse complement.
CTTTTATTTATAATCTTGGGGATAGTCAGATATGGCGTTGAACGATACTAAGTGAAATTTTAAGACGACCAATTTATTAAAATAATGGTTTCTCTAGTTTGAATAAAAATGTTTTCAAATAATGTCCATCGTGTAATGTATTGAAACACCAACTCTAGCATTCGATCCCATAAGTCGTGAGTATAAATACTATAACCTAATCTAGTATTGATATTATTATCTTTTATTTTATTTACCGTAATGCATACATTAACTCGATTCTCATAGTTAGTACAGGTAGAAACGTATATGGGAAATGTACCTACAAATGGATTAAATACGCAAGCTTTGGCTAGAATAGAATTTCTTACCTGGTTCTAAGAAAGCATGCTAACTAGTCATTATCTAATATATTTACGTTTTATTTAACAAACAATGAAAGTATGTGACCCGATGGCTCGAAGCCAGTGGAGCTAAAGCACCCCCGATAAGGGGGTAGTTGCCAGGCAGTAATAAAATATCCCATTTTTTTCGTTACAGACTCATTTTGTGGTTTGTTAATAAAATATTATATGCACATTCATTGTCGAATTTATGTTTGATACTCGATTAACAAAATTAAATGAAAGCTGTAAATAAGGTAACTGATTGAAATAGATTTGAGGAAATCTGAGGTTGAAACAGATTTGCATAAAAAATAAATAGAAGGTTCGAATAAAGGTGAAACATGTTCACGAAATGTATTGCTTTGAAAATGCTTCGTCAATCGAAAAAAATCGCAATAACATAACTTATAAACCTGCCGTGAATAAGTAATATGAACATTTAATAATTATTCGCGGCAGGTCTCGGGTTGCCTCGATAGCTCAGTGCTTTAGAACTGTCGTTAGGTTACCAATGTTCAAATCCCGGCCGCGACAACAAACATTGTTCTCGCGTGTATTTCTAATACGTATAATTTGAAAAAACAGATTGTTTCATCATTTTCTTGGTGCTCTATGTATCGAAAACATTATCCTAAAAAAACATCAGTGTAATCAAAAAATATGTCCAATACCTACCTATCAATGTTTTCTAAATTTGAAAATGTTTAAACAAAATTAAACTGTCGAAATTAATTTGGAATAACGAGAATGCATATTGTTAAAGCATTCCTCCCCGTACCATGGCTAGAAATCACATTATTAATAAGTCAAACTGTAGATTTTTATATACTTTCGTTAGAAGTGTTATCATTTGTTTTCAATATTTATTGGGTTCAGCAGAGTTTGTATGGGAATAGCCTCCATTACATCCAATAAGTTCGATATAGTCAAATAACTAGTTCGCAATTACGATTTCCAAAATAATATTAACTCCCTTGTGCAATAATGTAGATGTGTTATGCAGAATTAAATATTATTCCTGCACTTTATTAGATCCAAAACAGTATTATAAAATACCAAAAAACTTCAGGACGAACGATTTTTACTTTCTTTTGTCTATGTATTGCTACCCAATTAATACACAATATAATAATTCCCTTTGTGAGTTCGTGCGTACAGTGTGACCTTTTTTTTTAAATTTGGAACCGATGTTTGTCTGATCAAATTTTAAAAATAATCTTTTCAAATTTAGAAAAAGGGTAACTTTATGGGGGAACTTTTTTTTATTCAAATCTGTGCTTTCGTATTATTTTATAATTAATTTTGTATCTTCTATCGCTTCGATTTATTGTAAGTATTTATTTATATGAGTTTATGATCAGTTCAAGTTATCGAAACTTGCTCAAGATGTGAGCATGTTTCAAGGGTTTACAGAATACCTTTTAAGTATTGTTTTGAACCTATCATGACCTGATGCATATACAACACTTATCTGTTAATTAATAATAATATGTTATACCTAGGTTAACCAATTATTGAAAGCGCCTTCAGAGGAGTGCCTATGTAAAACAAATACAAATCCTAGGTGAAACTAAAAACACACTGAGTAGGTACTACCTACATCTTATTTGACTTATTTGATTTGATCAGCCACTATGGCAATAATAAAGCGGTAATTCCAAGATGGGTGCATTATACATTAAAAAAACATTATTCCATAAGATTTAAATCGACGTCTCACATATTTATTTATATTTTTCAAAGAGGATCATATTGCAAACAATCTGCTTCTTGTAGCACCAGAAACAGTAAAATGGTGAACTCTTGTGTCAAAAGATTTGCAACCCACGACGACATTTCCAGCATGAGCTATGGAGCTTTGAAATGTCCAACTAAGTGTCTAAAAATGGAGTGTTAAGCCCGTGCGAAGCCGGGTAGTAAATACTAATAAAGCATAAAATAAATAATTTCTGCAGACGTTCTTTTAAATCAAAATATACCTAATCATATCAAAGCAAACCACAATATCATACAAAAATATATTTTACAGCCAGAACACAGATGGTATTCTGTTTAAACATTTATATATTTTAAATATAGTGAATAATTCAAAACCTTTTACTTATGAACCGTCTTGGAATCACCGTCTCGTGTAAATTTTGTTTGTTAAACCCTCGCTTAAAATGATTTGTGTAAAATCTATACAAAGAAAATGCTATGTACCTAAAATTGCATAACTCGAAATAAATTGCCTTCATTGCTTTGCAAAGCCTCGGACCAATATTTATTTGATTCTAGCAAATAAGTAACGAAATACAATTTGACCATTAAATTGGATTATACCATGCTGACTTCATGAAATTCTAATTAAATTTATAACCAAAGTGAATGGCTTTATTGTTTATACCTCGTTTACCTTGTGACAAGAAATCATAATAAGAAAAACATTTTTACAAACCCTATTCGACAGCGATTTAATCGCAAAAGCTTTTTAAGAAAATCGAGTAACTCATAGCTTTTTCCACTTTATTAAATCATTGCAACTACATTGAAAAGGTTCTGAAAAGTGATGCAGCGATTATTAATGTGACATCTACGATTATAATCATAGAATCAGTAAAAATATTGTACAGTTACGAAATCGATTATTGAATAAAATTTTAGACCTTTAAGAATCTAGAAAAAGAGCTAGGCAAAATATCTACAATGCAATGAAATAAAATAATTACTTATAGGAAAAAACATAAGAAGACTTTTTGCATTATTATCATTGCTGAAAAAATGTTCCCAAACTTCACTTTGTTACAAGTTAGGAATGCCATAGTCCCACTGGCTCCGAGAAATTGGGACTTTTGTGCGGTATTCACATTTTTTAAAAGCAAGCATTTCCCTAATGGAGTTATGCAAGACACAATTAAGTGTTCGAGTGATTAGACATAAAAAATGTTATATACCTACTGTTGTCATGTTTCTATCTGTCAAACGAATAAATATTTCTATTTATGGGGCATAAAAAGACACAATATGAAAAAGCACCTTTTTCAAGCTCGAATAGAGAAAAAAAACTCCGAAATTATTTTTTTTAAGCCAGGTATAAAAAACTTATTCTTTGTACTAGGCGATTTTTTTTTCTTCGTATTGCATTGATGAAATGCAAAGTCATCGCTCAGATAATTAACATGAAATCATAACAGAAAATTTGTGATTACGACACAACAGAATAGTAATCAGTTATTATATGTGCCCTGACGAAGCTTGATCCAAGCGAAACCGGTTGGCCTTCATCATAATAAATTCTGTGGTTTTAAAACAAAGTATTCTTTTAGAATAGTAATCGTTGCATCACTACTTTTGGTTAGTAAATGGTACAGTTGAAAAACAAAAACAAAAAAAGCATTTAACGTAAATATCCCTAAAGTTCCATAGATTTCCGGTACATCCTTGGTCACATGGTTAGCCAATTCCTTAAGTGATAAAAGTTATGTAAAACTTGAAAATACTGACATATCATTTGCTTTACAATAAAGTAAACCCTAAAGTATATTTACATGTTGACTAAATTGCTGCCTCTCTGATGTATTGACTATTTTATTGTGCATGTTACAGTTACATTATAATATATATCTTATATTAAAAAGTGCATAAACCTGCAGTAAAATAATTTTAGATTGATTCAAATGTTAAATCTATTGTAAACACACATTTTATGAAAATTGTTAATGTGAATTATTCTGTTTTTTTTTTACATAAGAATTATAAATGCATGTAAAACTTTCACAATGATTCTAGTAATGAAACATTTACACTAAACCGGGTGAAAAGTTATAAATTCTAATATAAATACAAACATTACATTTCTGTAACTTGTTGGTTTCCATAATATCGATACTAATTTTCACCTGTTAAAAACCTGAAATAAAAAAAATATATATTTATAAGTTATCATTGGTAACTAAAAATCGGTAATTATTATTATTCAATCGTAAATGATTATTTCCATACCTACTTGCAAAGGTTAATGTTAATCTAATAAGAAACAATTTTTTTAATTTCATAAAAAATAATAATCTGATAGTACATTTATTTAATGTTTCTTGGCTTAATTATTTGTTTTCAAAGAAGAAACTGTTGTTGCAACACTAAAAGAGACTTTTACATGCTTTTCATTCCTCAAAAAAGAGGATTCAAAATAAACGATTTTGTATTTCAACATAACTTTCTCATATTATGTTTATATAATGTATGTTTATTTTATATAATGTATGAGTAATTTCCTTTTTTTTAAATCAAACGAAAAATTCTAATTATTCACAATCAGACGGACAGTGGTCTTAGATGATACTTGTTTCTAGGCAGATAAATGATTTGGAATTTTTTTTTTAAATCAAAGCTGACGCGAAAATATAAAAGATGAAATTGGTACAATACAAATAAAACGATTGAGTTACCGAAATGTGGTTGTACCGACACTCAACTATTTCATAAAATCAAATTCTAACAAATATCTTGATGAAGCATTTCACGACCGGGAATTTGTCAATTACTTTTCATACATTTCTAAAGGACACTGAATTTGTCTAATATTGTAAAACAATTTTCGAGTAAGAGTTCTAATTTGAAGATATGTCAAAAATAATCATCATTGAATCTAAGTGGAGTAACTATTACCTTGGGAAATAATTGGAAATTATTGACAACTGACCTATCGTAGAAAATTATGTTGATTTAAAGTATGTTTCACACTTCTACCTACTTTCATAAAGGGTGTCAAGTCCTCAATTATAAGTATGTATTATTGTAAGTTTAACATAATTGTATTTTAAAAGTGTAAATTCACAGCCTTGGTTCGGTAAGCGGGTTAGAAACGTAAAGTATAAATGTAACCAAACATCTTAGCTGTAATTTAAAATGTATATTACCAATTAAGGGCGGAGAATCTTATTTATGAAATGAGTAAATGATCATTAGGGTTCTGAATTTTTAAATTAACCTAAAATCTGATGATATACGTACTCTTCATGACGAAAATTTAAAATTCCCCACATTCAATGAATTCTGGATAAATTTGGCTTATAATATACGTGTTTTATTTGAACATTTCACACTTACAAACATGCTATGTTTCTAAATAAATAACAGTTAGCCAATAATGTAATTTTCGTAAAATTCAATAACAAGTGTTATTTTTAATTAGGGAAATGCTGAAAAATGCAGGTCCCTAATGAACGCATAATCTAAAGAAATTTCAGAAATCACTGAATAAGATTCAAGTCTTTAATTGCAAGAAGCAACCCGTAGATTAATAATTTAAATGAATTGCAGCACAGCTGAGAATACCGAGTGATATTAGTAAATATAACGGAAAAGCTTCTATAGAATATCCACTTCATCATCCCTCTCACATTTAGAAACTACTGTAGTACGTAATAGTTATTATTCGCCTCAGCCATTATTTAACAATACGTTTATTTCGTTCTTACCCAATCAGTCTAACTCCATAGAAACCATAGCTTAACTTTTATAATACATACATACATTCAACTCTGTGGTGCACTAGATTACTCAATTTATTTGTAACGGAAACTCATTTAATTCGAAATAAGATTCATGGACCTAGATAAAATCTTCATTCTTTTTATGTAAATATAAGATAGTACTTCCTTTTCAATGGATAATAACTTGTATTCATTTTATATGCACCAAATATTCTTAAGATATCTTAACAATGGAGAAAGGCGCTATATTTCTCCGGACGATTTTCAAATTGCAACAACCTACCTTGTACACAACAATTTGTATTAAACCTATCATCAATTTTATCCTGCATTCTTTTGTAAGGAAGTTATATTATATAGTTTTCAACAAAAATAATCTACTTATAAGCAGCAGCCCGTCTAAAATAGACAATCTAGTGAAATGCCGGGACACGAAAGAAGCTAACTTTACATAATTTGATTAACACTGCCTTAATTGATAAATATACATACCTTGAAGATCGTTTGGAATCGTCGTGTGAATTAATGAACACAAACTATTAAGATAAATAAAAAGTAAGTTGTACAACAAGATCACGATATTGTAAGCGAATGGAGGGATTACATAATATCCCATAACGTGTGTAAACTAATGTCACTTTGATATTATTATGGCTGCCACATAAGCTGTTATTCACGATTAAACCCTTGTTAGGTTGTGCTTTACAAGTCACAACGTAATTGATGGCCATATTTTTTTGACACTTTATGCCTCTGTAAATAATAATTATAATGTATTATATATCATCAATATTTATGAATTTCATTTCCATTGAAATAAATCACAAAGTCGTCAAACGTCCAACTGTGTTTCATTATCCTACGCCCAAGTTCACTTAGATACTCGGAGATTATACCAGGAGCACAGGCGTGCGAGAAGGTGGAAAACTTTGCAAGTTGCCGCTTTAGATATTTTGATTTGTAACGTCATTGATTTTGTATACATGAAATCATTGAATTTAATAAATAGTCCGTTCGTTCGTTGGTTCCTCTTTCAACCGCGTGTAAAGTTAAATATGTCAAGCTGTAGGCTGTACCTCAACGTTTCCTGATATGATATTCAAAAGCCACTTGCTAATGTCAAATGTGCAATAGACAATGTTAAAAAAATAACCAAACAAAAATACCCGATCACTTTTCTGTGCTCCTGGTATTTTGTTTGTGAAACATTATTATTTTTATTGTGACATTAGCGCCGCTACGGAATTATGTTCAAATTAAACCGCTATTTTGCCGAAATTTTACTTCGCCGACTTCTGCGCTCCGGATACCGGGAGCTAAGAAACGACCGAACTTGACTGAATTCACAAAACAATTTTAGAAAATGTAAACTGACAAGTAAGGGTTTAATAATTTTTATGAGTCACCTTCTCACACGCCTGTGCTCCTGGTATACTTTTCTATTTGCTAGCACTTTGCTCAATAAATAAGTGCCTGCTTTTTCTTGCACAAGACTGGACTGTGGCCTCCCCTATTGAGGTATGTTGTGAGGCTGAAGGTAGTAGGAGGGGAAGGAGACGAGGAAGAGGAAGGTTGGGAAGTACCTGACTATTCAGATATCGTCATCAAACACGGCAAAAGCCATTTCAAGCAACGTTTTGATTCTGAATGGTGGCCTTACACCAGGTCCAGCCCGGAATCAAATGGCGCCTGGCGCAAGTAATTTTTTTGTTAGGACAGAAGATTGAAATCAACTCATATCAAGTATAAGACAAGAGGTGGAAGTTTTTATTCCGCGCCGTCGGGCCAGGAACGTACGGTTCAATTGCTGTCCATGAATGGTATTTTTTTTGTTTATTATCATAATAAATATCACTGTGATTATGTACTATCAGCGCCTTGGCGATTCGCCGCTTGGAGCGGACTGCTCGAATGGCGCCACCACAGGAGCGGCCCTGAGAAAAAATACTACAATAGGCATCGTAGCAAATGTTGAGTCGAACACAGTACTCACACAGATGCATTGCTTGCATACAGCATTTTTCTAACGTCTTTTTCAACTTCAGAAATGAAAATTCCGACGAAGTTTTGAAGGCAACACACGATTTTGAGATTAATGAACTATATAAAAATGAGATCACATACGCACTCATAACTCATAATCGTCATCATCATCGTTGCGACAACTCCTGGCTGCCTCTAGGAAATGCCTCCACTCTTTTTGGACTCCTGCTGTCTCCCTCCAGTTCTTTACGACTAAGGATGCGTTGTTCGCCTCCACACCTCCCGATCTCCCAAGACTCCTTCGCGCTGCAGGTTTATTATAAAGAAGACACTTTGGTGATTAGCTATCTTTTAACCTTGCTATAATATCTGTGTGCGCAAGGAAGAACGGAATGAGTCAATAAATGCAGATGTTCGGGAAAGCCAAAACAAAATTAAGGAATTTAGTTTTTTTGGATGTATTCATGTCATATGTCTGTCCTTTAAAAAACGAATAGCACATTAATTTATTTTCTGACACGTCTCATTTTTCCTTGCTAGATATTGTTAAGATACGGTGAATGTCCGCCTCTTTTGAATCGGCACAAAATACAAAATCACGGGCTCGTGAGCCCCAATGATTCACTTACCTTTTTAAATGACCTCGCGGTTAGCTTCAGCCGATAGAACGGATGTTTTTCCTGTGTTTGAAATTCGTTTATTTTGATTTAGAGAGGACCTTTCTTCTTCTTCGTTAAAAATGGGGGTTACAAAAGGGACCCATACTTGTTTAAGAAATTTTAACAATAATACACTCTAAATGCTCTCTCGTATTATATTTGAGAATATTGATCCTACGCCCAGGAAAAGCTTGATTAACTTGGTGGATAACGTTAGAATTGGGTACTCGTAGAGACAAACTATTATACTAAATTGTTCAATATCACCGATACTGGAAAACGTGTGGATCTTGTGTGCTGAGAATCCTTCTGTCCAGTCTGATAGCCGAGAAATCCCGCTAATTCGCTCCTCGATGGCGGCTGCCAGGGATCGTAGCGACTCGGATTATCCATCGCAATATTTAATTCAATTTGCTATTTTACCATAGGCGGTAAATACTGTATTGACTCTAAAAACGTTAACTGCTCTATTTGGCGTCTACTGTGAAAACTCTAATATTCATTCTGTTTCGCGGTCGCACGTTGAATAATTCTCCTGGCCGTTTTAGCCCGGGTTCGTTGGTCGTTTTGCCCCCACTTTTTGGCTTTTCAGGGGGGCAAATAGACAAAACATTACACCATAATAAATAGATTTTTAACTAGCGCGAAAATTAAAAATCACACTAGATCGAATTTATCATGCTTCATAAAAATATGTAAATCTAAGGAACAATTCTGCATACTTCACTCAAAACTTGTTTTTTTTTACTTATTCCGTTCTTCCTTAAGCACATAGATATCTTGCCCAGCGGAGCGGTCCCAGTTTTATAAATTTGGTGTGAGTAACATCAAGAAATAATAAAAAAATATCTATAAATATTGATTTTAATAATTCTGTTACATGTCTCATTACACTAATATAAAAAAAGCATAATATTACATCATTCAACCTAAATACATAAAGTTACAAAATAGTCCAGTAGAAAAAGCACACCTATATCATTCTCTTTATGTAAGAAAAATTAATAATTCTCGGTACCTACCGGCAAGATGCAGAAAAAAAACATTTTTCGTGACACAAAGGAGGCTAAAACAAATACATATGTCTTCAGAATCAAACCGCCACGAATGAGAACTAAGAGAACACTAAAAAGATAGACCGATGTGTGTGGACGTGTCCGTGTGCCCAAAGTGTTTTCTTGAGTAGGCAATCAATTCCATAGGCTTGTCTGAGGCCCAGGAGTCAAAAGGTCTTATGTAATTTGGCGACATCAGTTTTCTTTCAAATCGGTATAAATTACTTTTTTTTTTTTTTGATATAATTTAATTGAATTAAATTTAATAATATTATTATTGAGTTCTGCTATTTTCAGTTTTTTATTTTTAGTGACAGCTGTTTCGGCGTTTAAAGGACATTGTCAAACTGTTGACAGTTCAATTCAATTAAATTATATAAAAATTAAAATAGAGTTCTACAAATTGAACACAAAAACTATAAATAAATGGTATAAATTACACTTCTATATATCTTCTGTTTAGTAACCTTCAACAACAATAGATAAGGCAAATCAGAAAATTTTTTATTATACCCTTCATACTCGTATGTGCAAGGAAATTATTTAATTATGTATTATAAGTACACATAGGTATGTAATTAACTATTTCATTGAATGGAATTTCAAGATAATTCAGTTTTTACCGAAATTAGTAGTTAAACAGTAAACTAAAATCATACAAATAAGTTGTTTCCATGTGGCCTAACCACAGTTTGATAATGGCCATGAACACTGAAACAGCTGTCACCTAAATTAGCAGAACTTCCATAGTAATATTAAATTTTATAAAAAATTAAATGGAGTTCTACAAATTAAACACTAAAACCATACATATATAAAACTTATTTCTTAGTAGCTAAGATGTGGATGCAGAGTACCGGTTTTACTTTAGAAATGAAATTGGATAACTGGAAAGGGGTGCTAAATCTATAATTTTATAGCTCAGTGTATTATTATAATTAGTTCAAAACATCAATTATTATTTAGAATTGTGGTCAGTGTAAAATCATTTTACTGATAAATTCGTTGCAACAGTTATTTAATAATATGTGGTTAATAATGTAATAAATTGAGGTGATTTTTCACAAAAACGGCGCTTTACAAATTATCTAAATATTATTATGATTATGTAACTGCATACATACATCGTAAATTCTTTTTGTCTTATTACACATAAATTCAATAGATACAAACAAGGAATGTAAGAAATATTCGGTAGATTTCATTTTAGGAGCCTTTTTTTATGTGAATACCGCACTAGGCCCCAACTGCTCCCAACCATCGGAAGCCAGAGGGACTATGGCATCCCCAAACGGAGTATGTTGTGAGGCTGAAGGTAGAGGGAAGGAGAAGGATATGGGGAAGAGTAATAGAAAGGTGGGAAAGTACCTGGTTATTCAGATCTGGTTGAGCAACATATCGATTCTGAATGGTGGTCTTTCACCAGGGCGATACTGTGAGTATCTTCCACTCTGGGAAGTGCGGAAATAACACATATCAATAAAATTTAATTAATTTGCGCATGCCGGTATTTGAATCCGCAACATCTTTTCTTCAACAAGAATATATTGGTAATTCTTCGAGAGAATACAAAATTACAAAGAACAGTTTGTAATTTAAAAAACACATGCTACACAACTAAAAATACAATTTATTTTTTTTAAATATTGTTTATCGAATCAATGAATAAACTAACCAATAATAAATATATACCTTCTTTGATTGAATAAATGCACAAGAAACGATATATAATATTTGATACTATAAAAAAATATGTATGCATATTTTATTATATATCTTAGATGTGCACCAACTAATCAAAATACATAGATATTTATAGCAAAACAACTAGCAAAAAAATCTCATGAATATGTGCGTAATAATGTATTTTGTAATGAGAGAGTGTGTGTGTAATACAAGTTTGTTATATTATGGCACTATCCGCAAATCTTTCCTCAGTCCGGGAAGACTAGGGAGTCTTTTTTTGCTAGTGGTCGAGCTATAGCTACTTGTTGATTACGTAAATAGATACAAAGTTTTTACCTCCAATGACGGTGAGTTAGTATATTCCATTGGGCAAGTTGCTAAAATTAACCAACTAACAAACCATATCACCACAGGGTTCAGCAGAAAACTAGGAATTCCACATACTTCTGTTCTGGCATTGTTCCTTGCTTTATTCATATTCACGCAACTTTCGGACTCTTCAAAAATCGCATTACAACTATGTACATACATATTTGATTGCGACAAGTTTCAACACCTTCCATCAAATTGGTCTTCTTATATAATACTCTTCCTGGCACTCTTTTCCCCTGCCATCCACTCCACCGGGTCCATACTATCTAAGCTTTCATTTCTAAATCAAATGCATTACGCTTACAATATCCTTATATTAATTTTGGATATCTTCATTTGTAATTTGGTAATGCATAGTTTTACAGGTAGTTGACCGTGAATACAGCTAAAACCATTGCATAGCTAAAACTCCATATTTTAAATTAGAAATATCAAAACTTTGAAACAAGTTAAACATTCCAGTTATAATACAACAGAGTAAATATGAAGTTTTGTTTAAATTTTTTTTTTTTTACTAAACAACAGCTGGCAAATAATTTTAAAGATTTCTGTTTAAAAATTGTATTCATTTGAAACCTTAGTTCAAAAAACCCTTAGTTTTTGTGCTGAATTAAAAGGTTACAAACTGGTGGTCTTGGGGATTTCATTCCTGCTGCATTCCGTTTTTTTTTTAATCATATATTGAAGAATTCTAAGCGATATCCATAATATTATTACAATGTTTAATCTACTTTCATGTATATGTATGTATCAAAAAGCGATATATGTAATTAAACACAAGGTTCGACGTAGTTCCCCGGGAAGAGTCCTGTGATTCCGTCCATGACCCCCTCCCACCACCCATCGTCATTCTTCTTCAGCACGTACATACCACTGCGCTCTCCTGGAAGGATAGCTCGTCTTCCTTGTCTGCGTAGTAGTCGTAGATGGCCACCACTAGAAATACAGGAGTGTTAATGGTAATATAACGGCGTCACAGGCGTCGGAAACGTCGGTGTCTGCGGAGTGGAGGGGCCTGCTATTCGCCACGATCGGGTCACGATCCTAAAGTAAGTAAGACGTTGCAAACCTAATATTGTCACCGGAAAGGCAAAAGGGCTGACACGCCATTTTGGGAAGTTTACACCAGGCACTTTGAAGTATTTTATTTTACAACGAAATTAGTAGTCTTCAGTATCTGGTTGGATTTTGAAAAAAAATGCTAACTCAGGTAACTCAATTTTTTTTTTTTACGTGAATACCGCACATGAGTCTCAACTGCTCCCAACCGTCTAGAGTAAGTGAAACTATGGCATCCCCCATAGGGATATGTTGTGGGGCTGAAGGTAGTGGGGAGGAGAAGGAGATGAGGAAGAGGAAGGTTGGGAAGTACCTGGCTATTCAGATCTAGTCACCAAACACGGCTAAAGCCGTTTCAAGCAACGTTTCAATTCTGAATGGTGGTCTTTTACCAGGGCGATACTTAGTATCTACCACTCTGTAACGTGCAGCAAATATACTATATATGCTCTCACTGAGTTATCTGAAGCGAGAAAAAGTTTTAAAAAGTCCAAAACTTATGTCGCTTGAGTGAAGCCTTCTCCCAAATGGTAAATAAATTTTAGATAAATGAAGCGCAAAAAGTCTTCAGAATCAAACGAAAGTCAGAGATTCAGAAAAAAAAAAACAAAACTGCATATTTTTCATTTTTTATAAGTTTCGCTTAAGCCATTTTGCCTTTCTAACGACGATTTGTCAAATTTAGTAGATAACATCTCGGGCCAATAGCAATTTGAGCAAATGGGCTACATTACACATTCCCTAGTGCCATCCAACCTAATCTAAACCACACAAGCAAGGTGTTGGGTAAAATGCTAATTCTATAAAAAAACTACGTTAATAACAAAAACACTTCAAGTAATGTAACCTGTGACATTCGTAAATTTGCAGATATTAAGGGTACATATTATTATGCATATCATTGAGTGTGATCTAATCAACCTGATAAACTTTCACATACCTACTAGAACCACTAGGCAGTGCGTCCTTTTTCACACTGCGGTAACAAGAACAAATTACCAAATATTCTCTGCCGTAAATAGACTACTAGTTCATAGTGATAACTACTTTAATATGTCTCTGCGTCAAGTAAAAATTAATATATTGAAGCATATTATGTTAGGTGCGTAACTTTAATCAAATCTTGTGTCTAATGTGTGCCTAGAATAATATATATATATATATATATATATATATATATATATATATATATATATATATATATACATATATATATATATATATTTATTAATTATGTTTTTAAATGGTCATTGATCATAAATAAATACGAGGCCTGTTCAAAAGAAAAGGTGAATTTTAAATTTTCGCAGGCTGTGTACAAAATCGAAGAACCCCACAAAAACGTGACTAACCTTCCAGTTGTCAAAAACAAACCACTAATCCAAAATGGCTGATGATGCTAACATATGATAAACATGTGTACCAACATAACAAAAAAAAAAAAAAAACGATAATCGAATGTACACAGCCCGCGAAAATTCAAAATTCACCTTTTCTTTTGAACAGGCCATGTATGTATGCATATAGCAGAAATGGCGCTTTATAGTCATAAAGATTTTCCATACTTTATTAATTACAATGTGCATTGTGCTCCTACTGCTTTTACCGACAGCCTTGCAGTTCCCATCATCAGGGCAGTAGTCCTTATGACTTTGGCTGATTGACATTTGAGGAAGAAGCGCAACACAAAGTAAAAAGGCAAACTACAAAATCAGCAACATGTCTTACCCTTCTCAATGTAGTTCTTGGGCACCCACCCTGGGAGATCTTCCTCATCGGGCACTATGGTGGGCATCATGCCCCCCATGGTGCCTTGCCCCGGCTGATAGTGCTGCGTGTGGGACACCATAACTCCCTGTTGCTGCAAAAACAAAATTGATTGTTGAAAAACAACAAAATGTTAGTTTTCTGTCCCGACGAATAGTAATCAATTAGATTAATATGTTTGCTGTTGAAGGATGGTAGTCTATGGAATTATTTGCCGGCTTCTGTGTTTCCTCCTTCCTTCAACATGGGTCCCTTCAAGAACCATATTCACTCTCTCCTTTCCTTAAAAATACCCTCCATACAGCATCCCCTAAGGTTCCTTAATTATGAAGATGAATCCTTTTAAGGGGCTAAGAAGGTATGTATATCGAAATATCTTCCAGCCAAATAATGGCTTTCTTTAAATCCCTGCTGTATTGGCTTAAGTTTTTGGACACTATGCAGTGACACCCATTTCCCCATACAATAGAAAAAATTAACACAAAGGGTCACAAAAATGTGGTATGTAGATGAATTACAAATCAAATACATATATGTAAGAAACAAATACATACAGTTATACACATAGTTGTTGATGCGGCGGGCGGATGAATCTCCGATATCTACCACAAATATTGTCGAATGACACTAGTCATTTGTCAAAAACAATTTCATTTTCATTTTTTTTTCAATTACAGTTTCTGTTTGATGGAAATTCTGGCAACACTTACACTGATAATTGTAAATAATGATAAGGGCAACCATATTGAAGACATAAATAAGTATCACAATAACTATGTTGACAGTTGTCATTAATTGTTGGTGTGTGTGGAGCCAAAGAAGTTTTAAATAAAGATGAAAGAACAACTAATACATGTTCCATTTTCATGAAGCAAGAAATATGTACAAACATACTAAGGTGATAAGTTCCTACGGGGATTTAGATGAAAATTATGACACATGATTGTAAACAAAACAACAAACATGCAATGGACATTGATGATTGTTCAGACGTCTAATACCACAAATATGACATGACAACACAGATGTTGGTTCTACGTAAATTATTTATAAAAAAAAATATATTTCGAACCAGCACTCATTAAAAAAAATTAAAACTAAGAAATAGCTCTCGTAAATTAGCAGACAATTGAGACACCGCACTGCATGACATGAGGGAGTACGGCCACTATCCGTGACTCTACCCGACGAACTTTCTCCTGGGCACGCTCGGACTTCACTCCTTACAGCTCAGGAGAGAGGGGTATGCCGCCACTCACTTCTTCAGACTGCTACGAGGCTATATTGTAAACCCTGCTATTTTGGAGCGCGTAAGTCTCTATGTTCCTGATGACTATCAGAACAGAACAGACTATAAGACAGCGTCTTCATAGATTATTCTATCTTCCTGCCTGTAGGACCAACCTGCCAATGGTTCTGCCGGTGGGGAGAAGTATTTTGCTCCTGAAGAAAATCTCTTCCGATATCGACTTATTTCATGTCAGTGAGGAGAGATTCAGAAATGAAATCCTATTGATTCTTGAAAGAGTTTCTCCTCATTGACCTGATCATCACCACTGCCTGAAATTTTATTTTTTTGAAATTTTATTTTTCTTACGTATCTATATGGTACTATAATTTGTAATTATTTTGTAAAAATTTAAATCTTATTTCTTATATGCATTAAATTTACAAGTTTGTCATGTACAAGAAATTTAATAAAAAAAATATATTATTAAAATATATTGATATAAAATTAATATGTATTAAATGACTTCGTAATCTATGTGACTGATTCTAGTGCAGTTACCCAGAATTTTTACGGACTGTAGCCTGCAGATTGAAAACTGTTGTGGTGATTGCCAACCTCCTCTCTTACGAAGGCACAGGAAGCAGGTAGATAACATTATGTAGGGCATGTTTATTTCGGTACAATTGTCTCATTGGTGGTATTGACGGTAAACAACGCAACTATGTATGGGGCATTATGCATATTTACCTGCAGCATATGAGCCTGTCTGGGCCTACCGAAGGCTGCGTGTTCATCCTCATCCGGGGGAGGGGGCGGGGGCAGCGGGGGGGACACAGAACCCCCGCGGCCCCCCACGGAAGCGCCACTGAGAGACGACATGCGCTGAAAATGGTAGAAAACACGCCAGGGTTACAGAAATGAGAGGCGATGTTATTAACACGGGTTCACATGATAGAATGGGTATAGAAGCATTGATGTTGGGATAAAACGGAATGACCACTAATTCTGTGACTTTTATACTTTGGAATCACTAAAAAGATAAGCCGATTGAAGTGTGCTGTAGGTATGTCCGTGTGCCCGAAGTTAGTTCAATTTTTCCTTAATCTCGGTGAAATCGTCAAATATTTTCAAATATCGAAATTATTTCTTGAACAGATTATCAATTTCATTGGCCTGTCTGGGAGCCAGGAGTTGAAATATCTTATGTAAAATAGCAACATCTGTATAGATCACACTTCTTGGGATTATCTGTTCAGTGTCTGGAATGGAAGAATGATCATATTCGGTATGACTTCCCTATCGAACACACCAGGGTTGCAAAAATGAAAAGCAGTGTTTTTCTTCAAACAATGGGACAATGTAAAAACAAGAAAAACAAGCTTCAATGAGGTGTATAAAGTAATAATATGCAATTGTGATCACATGTCAACTTATGACCTATGCGTAGAAATAAATTAGTGCAATCGAACTTACAGCCCCGTGGCCTGAGTGCATCATGTGCTGTCCATGGTCACCGCTGTCAGATCCAATCAAAGGAGAGGGAGGAGCTAAAATAATAATGTTACGACATAATAAATATACACATACATAATAAGAAAAATATTATTCTCTTGTATCCTGAAGTCACCAATCACATTTCAAAATAACATGCAAAAATTCAAATTCTTCATCATTGTGCATTTTTAACAAAATTGTTTTTGCGACATATGATTTGTAGACAGTGGCGGCCACCCTTAGATCATTTGAATATTGACCCTCCAAAAATATAATGCAATAACAATTCATTTAAAAAAATTGAGCTAACTGGTAAAATTATTCCTAAATAATTTGAATTCTAGACTTCACCGCCACAGTGGTGACATCTATCGCTTAAATGAGAAGCTCTTCTGATTCCACATATACCTACAGTGGGTCAATTCGTCAAATGACGTATGTTTTCCTTTTGTCTTTCTATGTGCCATACAATAAATGAGATGGGACTATGTTGATTTTCGTTGCAAAATATTGCAATTCAAAGGAGCTTTAGAACATGACCCTGGAACCCTTAGGAAAACGAATTTTGCAAAGCTTTGTATGGAAACGGTTAATTTGCATCTAGAGGCATGTTGGAATGCAGTTCATGCTGACCATAAGTAGAAGAAGAAACTGAATGCTGCGTAGGATGGACCATTCCAATCTGAAACAGAAATATGTACCGTTAATAAAATTTAAAATTTGGATTGCGCCACCTTTTATTTTGTCTAACAAAAAACGCATTTAGATGCAAGTTTCTGCAGAGAATTCAGTCATTCATACAGACCAGCCCATTCTCAGTTAAACTTATCCACATAATCTTATAGTATCTCCGGCCTACGCCCTGCAATCAACCACTCAGGATTCAAAGATACTTAAAATTATTTTAAGCATAACTGGCAACATTTTAAGAGTCACAGCATCGATTCTGAAACCTATGAAACTTACCTGGGGCTGCACAATGGGCAGGGTGGAATACCCCGGGCCGCGGCGCTGCAGGGAGTGGTGCGGGTGTCCCAGCGGATAGTTAGGAGCATAGTGTGAGGGCACCTGCGGGGGCGCCACCACCGGAGGAGTGCGGTATTCGCGAGAACTGCTCTTTCCTAGAAGCAATAATTTACAGGTTATGGTAATGATCGAAAGGAAAACCTTCATATTAATTATTTAACAATCATTATTATTAAAAATAAAAAAACATTAAAAATACATATTTCCTAACTAAGGCCAGCAATTACGAATTTACAGGTTATGGTAATGATCAAAAGGAAAACCCTCATAGTAATTATTAAGAATAAAAAACTTTAAAAAAATATAAATCATAACTAAGGCCAGCAATTACGATGAACTAAAAGAATCTTATGACTGGAGGTCAAGTCAAATTGGAATCGTTGCTTCACTACTATTTTTCTTAATGTTGATGTGGAATTTACTCTGAGGAATTATCTTCTAGGTGTTGATATGATCATAAAACAATAACCCTAACCTCACTCTCTCTACATGTATTGTTTAAAAACCGATTATAAACTAT